>CM046450.1:13269601-14002101 GCA_025506515.1 Flaveria trinervia | reverse complement strand
TTCAAAGGTTTATTTTTAAATTTTATATTTGGATTTTACATCGTATTACATATACGTAATATTACCAGTTAAATACATTTATTTTTTGCTTCTTCTATTTCTTTGGTATAGTGGATTGCTTACGTATATGTAAACAAGTGTAATTACACGGGTAAAAATGTTTACATATACATAAGCATATATATAAGGCTTCCTACACAAAGGTAATCATATATGTAAACACGTTTAAAGGTACGTGCAGGACTGGTGAAGGGGTTCACTGACAACACAACAACACAAAGAGGAGATTAATCAAACTTAATCAAACAGTAAGACTGGATTAACCACAAGTATGACACTAAGAACACAAGCAAGAGACAAAACAAGAGAACACAAGTGTTTGGTTTTCAAGGATGCCATATATTGCTTTCTCAAGTTCTATTACAAGTGTTACAAAGCATAAAGAAAAGATACAAGAACAAGGAATACTTATACTACATCCTACAGCCGGCTATACTTTGAAAGCCAGTTGGATACAATTGACTAGACACAAACAAAATCAATTGTAGAGTCAAAAGGCAGATTCCCTTTGACTAGTGACTATGACATGCCATAGCTCACATCCTTATCTATTACAAAAAGGATAAAGTACATGAAGTAGAAAATTACAGACTCAAGACCTCAATGTACAGTTACCAAAAGCATGGACCTTTTCACTAACTCATGTAAGTTGGTGACTTTACAGAGACGCAGCGGAAATATGTCTAACTTTATGGAACAGCACATCAGATAAAGCATGTGTCAAAAGTCTTCTGAAGAAATCTGTCTTCATGAGTTGAAGCTTCGGAAGACTTTGTCTCTAAGGCTTCGGAAGACTTCATCTTTGGATTCGGAAGATGTTGGTCCTGGCTTCGGAAGATTTCACACTTGGAATATTTCTATTGCATTTGTGAAACTTCCTAAGCATTCTTCTTCAATGCATTTTTGCAGCATGCATGATAGATTTTGGATGTTTGGGTTGCATCAGCCTCTTCCTTTATCTCTACAAACTCACCCTAGGCTGATGCTACCAAAACACTTAATAGACTTCAGATATCAACAATCCTCATTTAGATGATCACCATTCCTTTCTTCATAAGGTGATCAGGATCCTTCAGACTGTCAAAATGTCTTCTCATGTCAAAGAGATCATGCAGAGGCAACTAAAACATATCTTTCCATGTGTAAATGTCTTCAGTGCCTTGATCTCTAATGACATGCCATCTTTCTGGATTTCTGGTGTATGTCCAAAACAAGATGGGTCTTCCTGATGCTAGATGAGTTGTTTGAATTGGAGTTGATGTAGCATCCTCTGGCTGCACATCCTCAGGATGTTCTGACTCATCCTAGGGTTTAGAAGAGGGTGTAGTCTTCTTCTTCTTTGGCTTTGGTTTAGAAGCCATCCTTTTCTTTCTCTTTACAGGTTCTAACTGAGAAGACTGGCCTACAGTACCAGATTGATCTTCATTGTCTTTCTCAGTTAGGACTTCCTCTTTCTCAGGCTAGAAGGAGAGGGAGGTTGACCCTGCTGTGGATCAGAAGATGAAGCTTGCTGAGATTCAGCAGGAGGTCCAGGTTGTGTTTTCTCTGGTTGTTTAACCTTAACCTCCACTTCAGGTGGGGCTTGACTTGGAGGGGAGTGTAAGTCAATAAGTTCTCCACTTTTGATCTTCAGCTTGATCACCCTGATATGCTCATCTATAGTGGATAAAGACATGGGGCCAAGTCTCCTTCCGGAGAATCCATACAGCTTCAAGAAGCTTATCATCCTCTGTCTGTCAGTAGATTTCTTCATGCTCTTTTGGATGATGGCTCTTGATTTTATAGCTTTTTCCCTTAGCTTTCTATTAGTTGTCTTTCTGTCCTTGACTATCTCATGTTCAAGTTGTTTTAAGTACTCAAACTCAATATAGTCATAGGACAAGGGAAGAAGTGCTTCTGCCTGATAGAGGCCTGTGGCACTCAGGTAGTTGATCATCTTGATCCTATCTTCTTCTTTGTCTACCTGAGGTTTTTGTTGAACCACATCCTCTTGTGCAGGACTTTCTTGAACTGGGGAGAGGGTAGGCATATCCTTGTACAGTCTTTTCGTTCTTCACTCTTCTTTGACTTGTACTAGAAGCTCTGCATCTTCTGCCTCCTTCTTTTCCCTTGACCTTTCCAGGTCAACCAATTCATTTAACTCTTCTAAGGGGAAAGAAATGACAATGTCTATGTTATAGTTCCTTGTCTACAGATAGTTTATCCTGACTGCCCTCAACTCATCATTCTGAGTATCTGGTTTGGGGGCAGCCCTGATAGCAGACTCCATGAGTCTTGAAGACCCAGCAGAGGAACTTTCTCCCCTCAGACTCCTTTTCCTCTCTCTCTCCTCCTCCTCAATATTCTCAAATGTCATCTTTCTTTTCCCTTTGTCACTCACAGACCTCTGTGACTCAGGGTGGAGAGAGCTTTGGCCTTCATTGCTTGATGCAGCTTTGGCCATCATTCTGAGTATCTGGTCTGGGGGCAGCCCTGATAGCAGACTCCATGAGTCTTGAAGACCCAGCAGAGGAACTTTCTCCCCTCAGACTCCTTTTCCTCTCTCTCTCCTCCTCCTCAATATTCTCAAATGTCATCTTTCTTTTCCCTTTGTCACTCACAAACCTCTGTGACTCAGGGTGGAGAGAGCTTTGGCCTTCATTGCTTGATGCAGCTTTTAAGCTCTGGCCAAAGAGAGGTTGAGAATCACCTTCACCAGCAGGTGTCTCAAAAAGGGCATTGATCACAGCAGCAGTTGTTGGTGATAAGACTCGGCTCTCAGGTTCTGTCACTGGGCCTTCAGTCAAGGTTTCCCCTATGAAGCTAATCTTAGGGTCTGCCTCAACATCCAGTTGACCGATGACATTACCTGATTCCCACAGTCTCCTTCTAAGGCTAAACTCTACAGTGATCCTGTCTTGGATTCTTTGAGCCAACTTGTCAGCTTGTCTTGATTTGCTTGGATTGACAAGTGGCATGCTGACTAGATCCAGACTGTCATAATAGTTCAAGGTCTGAAAGTTGAAGATCTCTTGCTGCCCTTGAACTTTCATGATGATTAGGGCTCTCCTGTTGCTGTCATACCTCCATCCAATGATATGATTGGAAGTTGATGGAGATGACATTGCCCTTGGTATCCCTTCCTCAAACAGACTCTGTAACAAGGAGTCTATAGAGTTCACATTAATGTGAACTTGAGAAAGTTGTTGAGCAGGCACAATTGCAAGTAAGGATGGTGAGTCCTCAGTGTCCATACTCCCTGAAGAACTCCTAGGTTCTGTGGTAGAAATGACTTACTCCCCCTTTTTGGTAGCATCACCCACTTGCATAGGTGAGCTAGAAGTTAGGTCAATCACCTCCACAGGTTCTTGTGTTCTGGTTGAGGTCTTCTTAAAGGTCTCCCAACTAGTTGTTCCTTAAGATATGAAATCTCAAGTTGCTGATCATTGACCCTGTTTTGCAAGGTAGTCACTTGAGATTCAAGGTGACTAACCTTGGAGACTAAATAGGTGCATGTTGAAGACAGTTGATGCACCTTTAATCTTAAGTTCCCCTCATCTTCATCAGAAGACTCATTGGGGGATGAGATGATTGGACCAAGGTCCTCACTCTCACCATCAGCTTCAGGTTCTTGGCTGCTGGATTTCCTCTGCTCACTGGCAATCTCAGTTGAGATGTCAGTGGGCTGAGTTGCCATGGTTGAGGTCTTAATTATGTAATCACTTTCAAAAGTGAGAGCCTCTTTCATATGGACATCCTGAACAGGTTCAGACGTGTCCACCTCAGTAGTAGGTGACTGATGGGGGCTAGAACTAGGAGCCTCAGAAGCACTCATCTCTTTTTGAGTGGGGGAAAAGAAGAGAGAATCATGGTAGTCACTGAAACCTAGATCTTCATTAGTGTAGAAATCAAGGTTAGGGATTGGTTGGTTGAGATCTATAGTTTGGGGATGGTAATTGTCCCCTGGAGGTTGATCACTTGAGTGTTGAGACTCAGAGTGATGGCTTAAGGCAGTTTGGCTAATCAGCTCATCAGGTTGAGTATGAGGAACCTCAGCACTGATCCTTGAAGAGATGGGAGTGGTCTGCTCCTCAGGAGAAGTGGGAGCTCCAGTGTCCACTTCCTCCTGTGTGGGTAAGTATATGGGGGCCTCCACAGACTGAATAGTCTGAGCAGGGGTTCGTTTGGATTTTCTTTGGTAGGTGATGGTGATTTGAGGCTGTGTGGGTGATTGGGATGTAGCAGGTGTGGGTTCAACACTAGCTTGTGCTGCTAGGTTTTCACCTTGAGCAATGAGCTCTAACATTTTTGGGACTAGGGCTGTTTCTACCCCAGAGAACCTAACAGTGGGCTTTCTCAGTATTTTAAAGATGACGGGCTTCATCTGTCCCAGTTTAAGAATGTTACTTGTTCCCCTTAACTGTGAGCCCAGTTCATAGTTAAGAATATACTGGACATATCTAGGGAACATGTAATATTCTAAGGAGTCTAAGTTAGCAAGCAAGTTGGTATAAACAAACTGAGAATATCTAAACTTGACCCCCTAAATCATTCCATGGACAATGAAGGGGAGATACTCAGGAATCTGGTCCCATCTACCATGCTTGTTTGATAAGTTGTGGATGACCACGTGGAGCAGGAATCTCCACTGGGATGAGACCTTCCCTTTCCTAAAGGTCTTTATAAAGAAATCTCCTCATATCCCATCTGCTCAAAGGAATGATTGACAGTGTCCTTTGGAAAGAACACCTCACCTTCTTCATCATCCAGCTGAAGATGCATGTTGATGATGGCCGGAGTGATGAAGACTGTTATCCCCTGCACTGTGGCAGACAGTGCCTTCTCCCCATCCATAATGACCTCTTGGCAGGTCTTACAAAATTCAAGCAGATGATCCTCATAGAGTGGAGGATCAATGGTTAGGGAGGTGAAGTAGTTTGACAAAGCTAAGAATCGACAAACCTTTAAGAAATGAGGATCTTTCTCAGAGCTTAACATAGCAACTTGATTATGTTTCCTGTGAAGCTGCATGGTAAAGTTTGGGTCATTTTTGTGAGCAAGGTTGGACATTGTGAGGTAACTTAAAGATGAAGAAAGAAGGAAGAAAGAAATTTCAAAGAGAAATTTAGGTTTTTAGGTTTGGAGGAAGAACAAATGATAGAAAGAGGGGGAAACCGTTGGGTTTATATGTGAAAAGGATTTCAGATAAAGTTTAATGAAAGAGGATAAACTTTGAAATCCGGATATCGGTCCCACCTCTGAAAAAGTAGTTTACTTTTGCTCAAAAGGTAGTTTTCTTGGAAGTCAAAAAGCTTCCGAGGGTAATTATCTTCGGAAGTTTTAATGAAAAAGCTTCCGAAGCTAAAATGATGTAACACCCTGAATTTCTATTTAAACGAAAGGAAGAGAAAAGTAAATAGAAAGAATAGATAATGAGCACAAGTGGAGGGGGAAAAAGTATACAAAGTACAAAACCTTATTATTTTAAGGATTTAAGGGGCACGGTCACCCATATCAAAAGCAGAAAGTTGCTTTTGCTCTCGGAGGAAGAAAGAAGAGAGAGAGCCCCGGTTCTAGAGAGAGAAAGAGAAAGAAGCAGCTGCAAAGGTAAGTCTTCTCTTCTATGAGCTCGGTTTCAGCTGGGTTTCGAGTTCTTGACCGAAGTTCTTGGTGTTTAGTGTTTGTTTTCGGGATTCAAGAGCTGAATCGAAGGTGGGTCTCGAACGGGAAGAGTGTTGCTCAAAGGCTGCTCAAGGTGAGTTTCTAGAACCCCTCTTTTACTGATTTTCAACTTGTTTGGGGCTATTATGCATACTAGGTAAACATTTTGAAAGTAACCGTGGGTTTACAGCCTTATGTTCGAATGATGTATGTATGTATGTATGTATGTATGTATGTATGTATGTATGTATGTATGTATGTATGTATGTAGTATGTATGTATGTATGTATGTATGTATGTATGTATGTATGTTTTAGAGTTGGCTTATGGGTTAGTGATGATGTTTAGCATGCTTAGATGCCCTTAGTATGTTAGATCTGTGCTTGGGTATAATTAGAATGGTGATCGGGTGATGTTAATAACATAGAAAATATTTCAGAGCGTTCTGATGAACATGAACAGTGGCCCATGCGCCCAGCATGAGTGGCCAGACACCCAAGTGTTGGCCATGCGCCCAAGAGTGGGTCATGCGCCTAAAAAGTGGCCCATGCGCCTGAGTGTTGGCCATGCGCCTAAATAGTGCCCGTGCACCCAAGTGCCAAAACGGCTAAGTATGTATGATGTATGAGCACGAACGATTGTAAAGTATAGTATGCTTTTGAAAGAAAATAAAGAACGGTTTTGATGAAAGTAAAGTATTTTATTATAGAAACTAGAACTCACTTAGCGTCGCTAACTTGTGTATGCATGATAGTTGGCAGGTATTTGTTGATGTTGAGGAGTTGCAGGCATGGATGCATAAGCTACTGGGAGCATTTTGAGGCTGGCATCCGTATTTTGACATGTCTTTGTATTTTGAGATGAAAACAAATGTTGTAAATGAATGAAATGACATGTTTTTAGTCATTAATGAAAGTTTTAAATTCCCCTGCCAAATAAATGTACGTTTTATAATATTTTAAGTGCAATGAAGGACCAACTGTAAGTGTCCCGGGAACGGGGCCTTACAAGTTGGTATCAGAGCAAAAGTTTAAGTGAATTGGGTAAATATTTTGAAAAACCTAATCTTAAACTGAGAATGGGACTAAAAGGAAAAAGGGATGCAAGTCCTAGTAGTTACGTGCCTGCAGGTAAAGGTTTTATGTAAACGTTTAAAGTAAGTTAACGTTAACCGGCATTACGTGCGCATGTTATGTGGCTTGTGTGCTATTGTGTAGATTTAGATACCGATGTAGTCAGGATAGGAAATGCTTGGGGTGTGAAGAGTAAAGTAAGTGGCTAATCACAACTGGCCACTATAATTAGGGACTTACTATACTTGACATAAACTGAGTTATTACCTTGAATGACCACGTTAATGTTTGAATCTTATAGTGTGTTAGAAGATGGTTGGCGGTAGATCATCGAAAGCTTCACGAGGTAGAGGTGGCGGTGGATGTGGTGCTGAACCATGGGTCACAAGAGGAAGGTTTAGGGATGAAAGAGTAGTTCATGAAGAACCCGAGACCCCTCATCAGGAGGGCGGTGATGAGAATGCTAATCAAAGGGCCTCGATGAGAGAGGCAATCGTGGAGGAAATGCATCAGGTTATACAGAAGATCCTACCGTCTGTGGTGACCAAAGTTTTAAAGGCTGTTAGAGATAGGGAGAGACAGGAAAGGGGTAGACCTTCGGGCGAAAGGAGACGACCCGAGACTGAAACGGTTTTCTTCGGTGACGAAGAGGAAGAAGAGGAAGAGCCTATGCCGAAGGCGGCACGAGGCTATAACTATGGGGCGTTTCAACAATGCAAGCCCCTAACTTTTGATGGAAACGACACTGCTGCTACTGCTCATCGATGGGTGAGAGAGATGGAAACGGTATTGAATATCAGCGAGTGCCGGGAGGATCAGAAAGTAAAGTTTGCTGCCCACTCTTTTGTGGACTCAGCCTTGTGTTGGTGGGACAATATTGTCCAGGTTGAGGGAAGCAGGGCTATCAGAAGGATGAGATGGCCGGAGTTGAAGAGGATGGTGATTGAGGAGTTCTATCCTCATCGTGAGATGGACAAGGTTGAAAGAGAGTTCTTGTAGCTGGAGGCGGGAACAATGACACATTAGCAATATACCGCTAAATTCAACGAGATGGCACGTCTGGTGCCGGATCAGGGGACACCTCTTTTACGAAAGATTAAGAGGTACATTCAGGGCTTGCCGGCGGACATCCGTAGGCACATGATCGTTTCCCGACCGAGCACGTTTAGGTCGGCGGTTGATTTGGCGGGGAGATTGTATGATGAAAGATCTGTGATGGTGACTGAAAGTAGCAAGAAAGGAGAGGGTGATAAAGAATGGGTCGGGAAGCGATTGGGATGTGGCGGAGCCACTCCAGGTGGAAAAGGTGCACGAATGGATGATTAGCGTGTGGTCATAACTGGTGCGGGGTCGAAAAGGTGTGACAAGTGTGGACATAGGCACCCCGGGGAATGTAGATTGGGGGCAATGTATGTTTCCGTTGTGGGAGGACCAGACATGTGGCGAAGAACTGTGGTATGGGGAGGTGTTATTCCTGTGGTGAGGAAGGTCACATGAGCAGGGATTGCAAGAAGCTGAGGGCGGAAGGTTCGGGAGTGAAGAAGATCGGAGGAAGCTCCGGTACGAGGAAGGAGAACAGAGGGTGAAGGCTAGAGCCTTCGCTATGACCGGGAGGAGACTAGGTCAGACTCCGAGGTAACGTCAGGTACGTTCTTGCAAGTTTAGATTTATGCATCTATGCTTTAATTGTGACGCTAGTAGTTTTGTTGCCGTTATTTTCTGTTGTAAGTTGCACGTTAGGGGTAGGAAGATCGATGAGCCCTTCGATGTAAGAATTGCTATTAGTAAGTCTACCAGGTTACCTAATGCCCTAGAGGATTGTGCAATAGAATTGAGAGAGAGCGCTTGTTCTTGCTAGGCTGTTCAAGACAGACATAGGTAGGTAGACATGCATCTCCGGTGAGTTGATCAGTAGTTTATGACTCAAACCCCAAGTGTTGCAAGAAGATGGATTGCTCAACCGTGCACAACCAGAGTTCGGTGATGACCTACAACAATGAATTATGAGGAAGGCTTCGACCAGGAAAGCGGATTGCTTGGTTTGGAATCAAGTAAAGCTAATACTAAAGAGTAAAGGGACATTCCCAGTTGTTGCTCAGGTAGGAGAAGTGACACATCGACTGGAGCTACCCGATGAGTTAAGTGGAATTCATCTGATGTTCCATGCATCTCGTCTAAGAAAGAGCTCAACCGATGAGGATATGATCATACTACTAGAGAACACTAAGATGGACAAAAGTATCCAACCACGAGAAGCAACTGGTGGCCATTATTAATAAGAAGAAGAGAATAGGCTGACGAGGATGATGGTTTCACTTGTGCGGGTGCAATGAAGTCTAAAGGGATCTAAGTTAAGTGCAAGATCAAAGAAGAGGTGAGACAGTGTTACCCATAACTGTTCGAGAAGCGACAGGTTTCGGGGACGAAACCTCTTTAAGGGGGGTAGACTTGTAACACCCTGAATTTCTATTTAAACGAAAGGAAGAGAAAAGTAAATAGAAAGAATAGATAATGAGCACAAGTGGAGGGGGAAAAAGTATACAAAGTACAAAACCTTATTATTTTAAGGATTTAAGGGGCATGGTCACCCATATCAAAAGCAGAAAGTTGCTTTTGCTCTCGGAGGAAGAAAGAAGAGAGAGAGAGCCCCGGTTCTAGAGAGAGAAAGAGAAAGAAGCAGCTGCAAAGGTAAGTCTTCTCTTCTATGAGCTCGGTTTCAGCTGGGTTTCGAGTTCTTGACCGAAGTTCTTGGTGTTTAGTGTTTGTTTTCGGGATTCAAGAGCTGAATCGAAGGTAGGTCTCGAACGGGAAGAGTGTTGCTCAAAGGCTGCTCAAGGTGAGTTTCTAGAACCCCTCTTTTACTGATTTTCAACTTGTTTGGGGCTATTATGCATACTAAGTAGACATTTTGAAAGTAACCGTGGGTTTACAGCCTTATGTTCGAATGATGTATGTATGTATGTTTTAGAGTTGGCTTATGGGTTAGTGATGATGTTTAGCATGCTTAGATGCCCTTAGTATGTTAGATCTGTGCTTGGGTATCATTAGAATGATGATCGGGTGATGTTGATAACATAGAAAATATTTTAGAGTGTTCTGATGAACATGAACAGTGGCCCATGCGCCCAGCATGAGTGGCCAGACACCCAAGTGTTGGCCATGCGCCCAAGAGTGGGTCATGCGCTTAAACAGTGGCCCATGCGCCCGAGTGTTGGCCATGCTCCTAAATAGTGCTCGTGCGCCCAAGTGCCAAAACGGCTAAGTGTTGGTAATGCGCCTAAATAGGTGCCATGCGCCTGCATAGTGGAAAAGCACTTGAACAGGGCAGAAGCGCCCAAATAGTGCCCATGCACCCAGACTGTTTTACACTTAGAATTTTTATGCTCATGCGCCTGGAAGGTCCCATGCGCCCAATTTGGACTTGAGGTTTTCTAAGTGGTTTTTAAGGGGTAATACGGGGAGATAGGCCTGGTTATGATGTGATGGCTTATGTTTGATGTGTGTTATGTATGTATGATGTGCCTATATGGTGATGGTGTATGTTTATGTTCCTTATTATGTATGTATGTCTTCCCTTGGCTTTGCGTTGAACGTTAAGGATTGTAATGAAAGTACTATGTAACGTAAAGTGGAAGATAATGAAAAGAGGAACGTAATGAGATGAATGCATGCATTAATGAATGATTGAGAACGTGAGAGGCTTGCAAGCGAAGTATAGTGAAGTGCACGGCTCTAAATGCCTTAAGCTCAACCGCGTGAGGTTCAGCTAATCCTAAAGTGTGCACGTAAGGGTTCCAGTCTGTGTGAATGACCTTCAGTGTTGTTACCCATTTTGATAGGGGTGTTGTTACCCATTTCGATAGGGGTGTTGTTACCCATTTCGATGGGGGTGTTGTTACCCATTTCGATGGGGGTGTTGTAACCCATTTCGATGGGGGTGTTGTTACCCATTTCGATGGGGGTGTTGTTACCCATTTCGATGGGGGTGTTGTTACCCAAAATGTTGGGGGTGAAATATATGATGGTTACCCGAGTTACGTATAACTTCGGGGGTGTGGCATAAAGCCAAGCATATGTATGAGGTGAGCGGCTTTGTGTTGCAACAGACTAGAATAGAGTTCAATCCCTATGATTGACTCATATATGATCTTGTTGTGTATCCCGGTGTTGTGTCAGTCTTCGGACATGAGTCGGGGGTTTGTGAGCAGGCCCCGGCACAACATCAGCTTTCGAGCATGAGTCGGGGATATTGCATGAGACAAGATTTGAGTAATAAAGAGTAATGAACGAAAGATAATGTATGAAAGAATGAAGTATGAAATGAACGTTAATGAATTATCGTAATAATGTACTCAACAGGATCCTTTTCATTAGACCTCAGTAATCGTGGCTGAGTGCCACGAAGGGGGTAAAGTCTGACCGGATCTAGAAAGAGAAGTGAACGATAATGTAACACGTTGAATAAACGAAAGTTAATGAATGTAATGACGAAGATAATAATGATACTATTTGTATGTACGTATGATGTATGATCACGAACGATTGTAAAGTATAGTATGTTTTTGAAAGAAAATAAAGAACGGTTTTGACGAAAGTAAAGTATTTTATTATAGAAACTAGAACTCACTCAACGTCGCTGACTTTTGTATGCATGATAGTTGGCAGGTATTTGTTGATGCTGAGGAGTTGCAGGCATGGATGCATAAGCTACTGGGAGCATTTTGAGGCTGGCATTCGTATTTTGATATGTCTTTGTATTTTGAGATGAAAACAAATGTTGTAAATAAATGAAATGACATGTTTTTAGTTATTAATGAAAGTTTTAAATTTTGCTACAAAATAAATATACGTTTTATAATGTTTTAAGTGCAATGAAGGACCAACTGTAAGTGTCCCGAGAACGGGGCCTTACAAATGATTCGGAAGATTTTCCTGAGAGTTTTGAAAATTTTGCTTCATAAGAGAAATTAAAACTTGAATGCTTTGTATATAAAACAACAAAGCTTCCGAGAGTTAATTTTGCCTCAGAAGAAAATGGTACTTGAAAATAAATAAGTGTCTGAGACAAGTATTTAAGCTTCAGAAGATATTTCAGAAATCTCTTCCGAAGGTAAAATTCTTAGACAATTATCTGTTTTGAAGGCATGATTTACTTCCGAAGTTAAAAGCATATCTTCCGAAGGATCTAAATTTGTCAAAAATCTAAGGAAAGTGTTCAAAAGGATATTTTCATCCAGATAAAACAAGAGCTTATGAAAGTGATGAACTAGACAACTTAGGACACACATATTTCAAGAAATAATAAAAATTAGTTTTAAAAAAACCTACTCAAAGTTAATCATCCCAATAGTTGATATTAGATATTTAAATCTCTGTTCATCAAAGGTCTTTGTAAACAGATCAGCATATTGTTCATCTGTGTGAACTTTGACCAGTTTAATTAATCCCTTTTCAAAGATGATGTCATACACATACACTTGAACTAGCAATATGTCATTTCCCTATCCTTTGATGAAGAGAGTTCCATCTATAGTACCTCTCCTGTATCCATGTTTGCAAAGATACTCAGACAGTGTCTCATACCACTTCCTGGGTGCCTGATGCAGCCCATAAAGAGCTTTGTCAAGCTTGCAGACATAATCAGGATGATCAGGATCTACAAAACCAGGTGGCTGTTTGACATACACCTCTTTATCAATCAGTCCATACAGAAAAGCACACTTCACATCAAGCTGAAAGACTTTGAAGTTCTTGGATGCAACAAATGCCAGGAATATCCTAATAGCTTCTAGTCTTGCTACTAGAACAAAAACATCAGTGTAGTCAATCCTTTCTTCTTGTGTGTATCCTTGAACAACTAGTCTAGCTTTGTTCTTGATGATGATGCCTCTATCATCTTTCTTGTTCCTAAACACCCATTTGGTTCCAGTGGTAGTCTTCCCATAAGGAAGAGAACAAAGGTTCCAAACTTTCTGCCTTCTGAATTGAAGCAGCTCTTGTTGCATAGCTTTAACCCAACTTTCATTCTTTAGAGCCTCATCAACTTTCTTTGGCTCTATCTGGGATAAGAAACAAGAGTGAAGACAAACATTTGCTTCATGGGTTTGTCCTCTTGTTCTTACCTTGTGACAACATCTCCAATAATGTTTGTGGTGGGGTGAGACTTGTGGATCCTAAGCTGAGGGATCACAACAAGTTGTTGAGAAAGATCTAAATTAAAGAAATTTAGATCTGGCATAGATGTTTCTTCCACCACATCAGCACACTTATCAAGAGAAACTTGATCCAAGCAGTGTGTGACATCATTGATGTTATCATCTATGGTGTGGTTAGTAGCATCAAGAAATTCTTGATCACTGTCACCACCACCATTGTTGTCTTCCACAATTGAGGTATTCTTATCTGGTTATGGAGCCTCTGAGTTGGAATTTGAAGGCACCCCAGATGTATCAGCTGAGTTTGTCATTGTAGTGCTGATAGAAACCTCATTTGCAGAAGTAGTTCCAACTGGAGCTGAAGATGTATGACTTGAAGGTCTTTTTAGCTCAAATCTTGGATCAGGATCACCTGTATTTAGATTTTCTGTAGATCCTGAAACATTCTCACAAGATTTGTTAAAACAGTTGGTAACTAAATCAAGATCAAATAGCCAATCAGGACCAGAACTAGCCACACAGGATGTGTGTTCATTGAAAGTCACATTGGCTGACTCCTCAACAATTCTAGTTTTGAGATTATATACTCTATAAGCCTTAGCTTGAGAAGAGTATCCAATAAAATGTCCATCATCTGATTTCTCAGCAAACTTGGCAATTTGATCTTTAGTATTCAAGATAGTGCAAGGACATCCAAATGACCTGAGAAAACCAATGAAAGGTTTCCTCTTGTGCCAAAGTTCATAAGGAGTCTTTCCATGAATCTTAACTACTAAAACTCTATTATGCACATAGCAGGCAATGTTGACTGCCTCTGCCTAGAAGGTGATGGGCAGCTTAGAGTCAGACAACATGGTTCTTGCAGCTTCAATCAGTGTCCTGTTTCTCCTTTCAGCAACACCATTCTGTTGAGGAGTCCTGGGAGCACTGTATTGTCTTGTAATACCATTTTCATCACAAAATGTATCAAGGATTTGGTTCTTAAATTCAGTTCCTTGATCACATCTTATGATTTTGACCTTGTGATCAGATTGATTTTCAATCTTCAAGATGAAGCTTTTCAGAATCTCAGGAGTCTCATCCTTAGTTCTAAGGAAGAAAACCCAAGTGAATCTTGTAAAGTCATCTGTGATCACAAAAAAGTAAGAGGTCCTTCCATGGTGGGGCCAAAGAGATCCATATGTAACAAGTATAGAGTGTAGTGATGGAGTTCTTTTCCTTAGGCTTGTGAGATACCTTATGTTGCTTCCCTTTCAGGCATGCAACACAATAGTTATCACTTGTAAACTCTTTCTTTGGCATTCTAGTTACCAAATCATGCTTAATTAGTTTATTCATGTTCTTAAAGTTTACATGACGCATTCTTTTATGCCATAGGAAAGACTCATCACTATTGGCTTTAGACAGAAAGCATGAAACTTCTCCACTGGGGGCTCTAAGTAGGTTGTGCTCATGAGGAATGACCACACCAGGCTTGAGAACAATGCACTCATGCTCAGTAAAGAGCATATTATGACTCTTATCACAGAATTGGGATACACTCAGAAGATTGTACCCAAGCTCCTTGATAAAGTTTACCTTTTCAATGCTGAGCTTACCATTTATGACCTTGCCCCTTCCTGAAATGTAACCACCTTCATCTCCTCCAAAAGCAACTGGTCCTCCATCAATCCTTTCAAAGTTCTGGAGTAGTTACCTATTGCCTGTCATGTGCCTGGAACAACCACTGTCTATGATCCAGACATTTTTGTTTGTCTTCAGCTGTCCCTGCACAAAGAAAATGATAAGTTACATTTGGAAATGCAAGCCTTGCTTGTCTTGGTCTCATTAAGAGAAACAGAAGGTAATGCAACAGTAATAGATCCTATGGTTGTGCTAAGAGGATCTTAAGCTGTTGTTGATGGAGAATTCTCAGTCACTTGGTCTTTCTTAGACTTCCACACCACCTTTGGAGTCGTGGACTTGACCTTCAAAACTTCGGAAGCTTTTGGGAGTTCGGAAGTTTTGATGACTAAACCTTCAGAAGATTCTGTAGACACTACAGCAGACTTCAGTGCTTCAGAAGAATTCCTTTCTTCCGAGACCAACTTCTCTTCCGAAGGTAATTTTCCACTTGCCTTCTTCTTAGATTTGGAGCTTCCGAAGGAAACAGACTTTCCTTCCAAAGCTTGAATCTTCTTGGAACGCTTTGAAGTTTTTGTCTTGGTCATATGGACAGTACCTTTAAGATTGTAAGGACAATCTTTAGCAATATGAGTGGTACTTTCACACATGACACACACTATTTTCTTTTTCACAAGAGTCTTCTGCTGGAAAGAAGACTGTTTTTGGTCACATCCCTTCTCCACCTTCATCTTTGCAGATGCTGAGACAGTCCTTTTGGGCTGGGAACTGTTCTTGGAGTTTGATGGTCCAGGATGTGCAATAGTGGTACACAGCAGATCAGTCTTCTTCTTGTTGCTGAGATGATTTGAACAAGAACCAAAACTCTTAACAGAAGAGTTTTGGTTGATGTCTTCAGTCTTTACTACTTCAAACCTTACAAAGATAAAAACTTGTTTCTGCTTAGAGTCAAAAGTAGCCTTGATCTCTTGAGCCTTCCTTGCTTTTCTTTTGCTCTTTCTGATCAAGTTCTTTCTCATGTACTTGGTCATCACAGTCTTCTTCTTCTCCTCAGAAGGATAGTGGCCCTTCTTAGAATCCTCCTTTTCACTCTTCTCAGAGGAATTCTTCACTATCTTTTCTTCATCCTCTTTACTCATAGGATCTATGAGAGGAAGCTCATCTTCACAAGTTCCACACCTAGGAGGTCTTACAGACATGATTGTGTGTGGAGGAGCTATCTCATTGGAACCCAGTCCCTGCCTGTTTTGATAGCACACCTTGTTGTGCAGGGATGAGGATATCATGTTCTTGAAGGTCTATTCTTCAAGAATACTCTTTTCTGCCCTGGCTTTGCTGATCACAAGCTCAGCCTGGCACTCAGTCAGCTTAGTTATGAGATCTTTGATCCGAGTCCTAAAATCTGTGTGCTCATGTTTTAGAACTGAAATGGTTTTCTCTAAGTCCTCTATCTTCAGTTTATAATCATTTTCAGACTTTCTAAAATCAAATTTTAAAATGTTTAGGGACTCAAGATCAGATCTCATCTCCAAGTTATAGGACCTGTATCTATTAGCTTTAGCAATGCATTCAGGAGTACAAAGATGTTCCAATACCTTGGCTTCATCATGATCTGCCATCAGTGCTTGGTTTGGAGAAGTATCTTCCACCTGAAAGCTCCAGTCAAAGCCTCATTCTTCAACAACAACACCAACCTACTGCTTTGGCTTCTCATTCTGGAGAGCTTTGTTAGTGTAGTTAGGTCTGGACTGTGTTTGGCCACCACTTGATTTAGGTGTCTTACACTCTCTGGCAAAGTGGCCCATCAAGTTACAGTTGTAACACTTGACTTTGCCTTTGTCCAGGCCAAACTTTCCACTGGTTGTATTGCTTGGAAACTTCCTTCCAGTCCTCTTGTAGAACTTCTTGGCTCTGTGAGTGAGAAGAGCCATCTGCTGGACTATTTCCATGTATTCCAGATCATCTGGATGAATACAGTCCAGGTCTTCAAGAGTGAAAAGAAAGTTGCCACAGCTTTTATCAGAAGACACAAAAGCTTGAGAAGAGCTTGTCTCTTGGAATGGGCTTCCTTGAGTGTAGTTCTCCCTTGGTGTCTCTAGGAAGGTGATGAAAGGACCCTTTGGTGAGTTGTCAATGTAGCATATGAGGTGATGTTGGGGTTCTATGCTATCCCTTTCAACCACATGCAGGGATGAACCCATTTGATTGGTGGATTTGCCAGATGAACCTGGCATGTTCATCTCCATCTGGTAGCCACTGAGAATCCCATATAACTCTGTCAGAGTAAGAGTTTTGAGATTTTCAGTCCTTTTGATCACCACACAGTAGTGTGTCCACTGCCTAGGAAGTAAGGACATGAACTTCCTTACAATGTCTCTGTTCTCAAGAGGAACTCCTCCATCCACAAGGGTATCCATAATCTCAACATACCTGAAGTATTGCTAAGTCATGGTTTCACTTGTTTTGAAGGTGAAGTTTTCAAACTGCTGCTTTAGGAGATCCTTCTTGTTCTCCTCGGCTTCAGAAGAACCCTCATACATCAGTTTCAGTGCATCCCACAGCTGCTTAGCTATTTTTCACTTCTTGAAACCTCTGTACACAAAGTTTGGAAGGGCAGTTTGAAGGGCTGTCATGGCTTTTCTATCAATCTCTACTCTCTTCCTATCTTCATCAGAGTGGTTAGCCACATCCTTGGGGATCATACTAGCACCAGTAGCAGAGGGGGTGCTAGGTATGAAAGGTCTATTCTCAACAGACTCCCACATTCTTGAATCTAGAGACCTGATAAAACCTTCCATTCTCAGGTACCAGGTATCAAAATCATCAAGAGTGATCAGTGGGGACTTGTTCATGGTTCCAGTTTCCATATCAGTCTTGGAAATGGCTGCCATTTGAAAAGTTTAGTATTTATGTGTGTGAGGGATCTTAAGATGGTAAGATCTTATATCAAGAGCCTGAAAAGCTCTGATACCAAATGCAGGACCGGTGAAGGGGTTCACTTACAACACAACAATACAAAGAGGAGATTAACCAAACTTAATCAAACAGTAAGACTGGATTAACCACAAGTATGACACTAAGAACACAAGCAAGAGACAGAATAAGAGAACACAGGTGTTTGGTTTTCAAGGATGCAGTATATTACTTTCTCAAGTTCTATTACAAGTGTTACAAAGCATAAAGAAAAGATACAAGAACAAGGAATACTTATACTACATCCTACAGCCGGCTATACTTTGAAAGCCAGCTGGATACAATTGACTAGACACAAACAAAATCAATTGTAGAGTCAAAAGGCAGATTGCCTTTTGACTAGTGACTATGACATGCCATAGCTCACATCCTTATCTATTACAAAAAGGATAAAGTGCATGAAGTAGAAAATTACAGACTCAAGACCTCAATGTACAGTTACTAAAAGCATGGACCTTTTCACTAACTCATGTAAGTTGGTGACTTTACAGAGACGCAGCGGAAATGTGTCCAGCTTTATGGAATAGTACATCAGATAAAACATGTGTCAAAATTCTTCAGAGGAAATCTGTCTCATGAATTGAAGCTTCGGAAGACTTTGTCTCTGAGGCTTCAGAAGACTTAATCTTTGGCTTCGGAAGATGTTGGTCCTGGCTTCGGAAGATCTCACACTTAGAATATTTCTGTTGCATGTGTGAAACTTCCTAAGCATTCTTTTTCAATGCACTTGTACAGCATGCATAATAGATTTTGGATGTTTGGGTTGCATCAGCCTCTTCATTTATCTCTACAGTACGTAAGTGTATATGTACACATGTTTACGCATACGCAAGCATATACTTAATTATTGAAAATGTGAAAAAATACCATCAGAAGTTTACATACATGTAAGCATGTACTTAATTAATTTAATTGTACAAAAAGAATATTATCGAATGTTTACGTATACATAAGCAAGTAATTAATTACTAAAAATGTGTAAAAAAATATTATCATTCTACCAACATACCAAATATTAGTATTGATTTTAAATGAATGCATTAATTAAAAGTAACATAAATTATGTTTCATTGTGAAGAGAGAGAGAAAGATAGATTTAAAAGATGTTAGTTGTTTCTAAATTTAAAATTAGAATGTACCTATTATACCATTGAAGCATTTAATTAAATCAATTATCTATTAAATATTTACAGATTTGCCATTGATTGATATTAACCATTAATCAATTTTGATCAATGGTTTAAAAGTAATTTTCTTGATTTTCTTATAAGTTGAGGTATATATATATATATATAAATTCTATAATTTTATAAATGATTTAAATTCAACATATTAAACTAGTAGATAATTGCTTATTAATCAACCCAAACATTTATTTATTACTTGATATTTCTAATGCCAAACGTTACTATCATATTAATTAATACTAATATTATTTTAGGATTTTTAAAAATACCTATTTTATCAAATATTAATACGTTTAATCTTAATTCATAATATCATGTTTATACACTTTCAAACGCATATTTTGAATAATGTTTCTCATTGTGCAACCTTTTAGGATCATATGTCATATCTTGTTTATTGGACTACAAGTCCAAGAATTTCCCACCTGCACAACACTCAATCATACATTAAAATAGACGGTGAAGAATGCCTAACAGCATTTTAATGACCCTAATTACACAGGTCGTATAATCCTCCATTATCACCAACCAATATAAGGGCTATTGCTCTGTGTATGGTAAAATGCGCATTATCTTATGGGTATCAAAGTGCCTGCTAAACTTGAGACACAATCAATATCATTCTCATAAAAACAAACTTAGGTTTGTATCAATTTTGTTGATAGACACATCTCTGCTTTCAATTATATTATAGAACTTCCTAAGAATATGCTTGGTACTGTCTATGCCACGATCATCCCAAAGCAATAATGATTTTTCCTCCTTTGTTGCCTTTGATGCAACAATGTATTCAAACTTTTGTTGTAGACTTTGAAACTATCTTTGTTTAGAGCTTTGCTAGAATATTAATCATCCATTAAGGGTGATGACATATACCGATTGCAATTAATAATCATTTCGATCTGTTTGAAAGTTAGCATTTGCGAAATACTATAGGGTGAGTTGTTTTCTTCTAGACCACCATGTATCAAGAACATTTCCATGCTTAGAAACACGATGTACCATGAGATATATGAAATCTTTTTGTTCCCTTTATCAACTTCATGCATTTTGAGACATTATGACTTACCAAGGATAATACCATGAGCATGTATAAGAACTCAAGCTTTGAAAACTTTATTGAAAAACACTAAATAAGCTTTTCAATATATATATGTTTTATGAACTTAAGCTAATAATCCGGTTTGAAATGTCTTTATATAACTTTCTTTCAAGAATATATATGTTGCTTTGTCAAAATTTTCAGTATGAATCAATTTACAAGCCAAAAATATAATATATTTTGAATGTTGGAATGTGGTTTTCAAAAAGTCATTTAGATATATAAGGAGCGTATTCGATGTTTAACTTAATTTTAATTTTACACATGGTTTGGGACAGAGATCATATCATATTAGTTTTCTTAGAAAATCAAGAAAACTATGCTCCCACCACTCTTTTTGTTGTAAAACCTATTGAGAATATGTACGCGGAATATCAATCAATACAAAGATGATATAAAAAGAATAAACGTGAACTAGAACTTTCAAATGATTATTAAGAAATTGAATGATTTCGGATACTTCACCGATTAAAACTCACCCTTATTTATAGTGAGTAACTAACTGTAACTAACTCTCAACACATATTGAGAATTTAAACTAAACACCCTACACTATTTCTTTCGAACGGAAGTAACCCTTCGGAAGATTCCCTACTAAACATATGTATACTTCGGAAGAAATCCAAAGTACACAATAACATCCTTCCAAAGCAAACATAACCTTCGGAAGATATCAACTTAGCTTCGGAAGACTATGTTAAGCTTCGGAAGAAACTTAACCTTCAGAATTTCACTTGTTTTGGCTTTTAATATTTCACAATCTCCATCTTAAAATCCAAAACAAGATTTTAACCAACTCCCAATACATCCAAACAAAACTTGAACTTTCCACCAGGTAGAGACTTTGTAAACACATCTGTTGGATTCTCCAAAGTAGACACACCCTCCACTTTCACCTTACCAACATTCACCACATCCCTTATGAAGTGTAACTTCACATTGATGTGCTTTGTCCTCTTATGAAACATGCTATTCTTTGACAACTGAACTGCACTCTGGTTATCACAGAACACCACTGAGCCTGTAACTTTTATTCCTAATTTGAAAACAAAACCATGCAGCCACATAGCTTCCTTGACTCCTTCAGTCAACGCTATATACTCAGCCTCTGTTGTAGATAATGCCACCACATGCTGCGACTGAGCTTTCCAACTAATCAAGTTACCCAGTACTTGAAATCCATACCCTGTAATAGATCTACCTCTATCCAGGTCCTTGGTAAAATCTGAATCCACATAACCAACAATCCTGTCAACCTTCTCATGTTCATGATGTCCAAACACTAAACCATAGTGCTTAGTACCCCTGAGATATCTCAAGATCCATTTTACAGCAACCCAATGAGCTTCCCCGAATTTGACAAATATTTGTTGACCAAACTCACAGCATACCCAATATCCGGCCTTGTACAAACCATCAAGTACATCAAGCTCCCAACAACATTGGCATAATGTACTTTCTCCATATATCTAACTTCAGCATCTGACTTAGGACAATCAGAACTTGACAGTTTAATATGAGCACCTATAGGAACTGTTATTGGCTTCACATCATCCATCCTATAGTTGCTTAGTACCTTCTCTAAGTAAGACTTTTGAGACAGTTTCAACACCCTGTGCTCTCTGTCCCTTGTAATCTCCATGCCCAATATCTTCTTTGCTTCACCTAGATCTTTCATCTCAAACTTTGACATCAACATTTTCTTAGTAGCTTCAACTTCCTCCAAGTCTGAACAAGCCACCAACATGTCATCAACATACAACAACAAATACACAAATTTGTTCTCACTGTATTCCTTAAAATACACACAACTATCATATCTGCTCCTTTTAAACCCATTAGTCACCATATGTTCATCAAACCTTTTATACCACTGTCTAGGGGATTGCTTCAGCCCATATAAGACTTCTTCAGGAGACATACCTTCTCTTTCTGCCCCTTAACATCAAACCCCTCCAACTGCTTCATATAGATAGTCTCATCCAGCTTCCCATGCAAAAATGCAGTCTTCACATCCAACTGATATAGCTCCATATCCATAGAAGCTGTCAATGATAGCATAACCCTGATAGATGAATGTTTCACCACAGGTGAGAATATTTCATTATAATTCACACCTAGCTTCTGTGTAAACCCTTTAGCCACTAGTCTAGCTTTGTACCTAGGAGGTTCACCTTCAGAAAACCCATCTTTCAGTTTGAACAACCATTTACATGATACAGGCTTGTGACCCTCAGGTTTATCAACCAGCTCCCATGTGCCATTTTTATACAAAGATTCCATCTCTTCCTCCATGGCCTTACACCATTTTTCACTTTCTTTTACAGAAATTGCTTTAGAGTATGACAATGGTTCATAAATACTTTCTTTTCAGTAGCAACAAAGGCCAATGCAGACAAATCCATCTCCTCTCTATACCTGAGAGGAGGTATCACTTGTCTTCTCTGTCTATCCCTAGCTAACTAGTAATCATCTATACCATCTCCCTGGCTACCAGAGGTACCTTGATCACACCTTTATCATTTACACCTTGCTGCTCCACCTCAATCTGAACCCCACTCTGATCTTCAACCTTTGACTTTCCTTTTTTTGAATGTCTTTATACATAACATTCTCTTGAAAAATTACATCTCTACTCACTATCACCTTAGGCCCGTCCCCTTCCAGCCTCCATAACCTATACCCTTTAACACCCTCAGGGTATCCTAGAAAGACACATTTACAAGCCCTAGGTTCCAACTTCACTTGGCTAACATGAGCATAGGCCAAAGACCCAAACATCTTAAGTTCCCCATAGTCACCCTTTCTTCCTGACCATGCTTCCATAGGTGTCTTCATGTCTAATGCTGCTGATGGAGACCTATTGACCAAATATGCTACAGTGGAAACGGCTTCAGCCCAGAACATTTTCGGTAACCCAGAGCTAGCCAACATACACCTTACCTTTTCAAGTAAAGTTCTATTCATCCTTTCAGCCAACCCATTCTGCTGAGGAGTCCCTGGCATAGTTCTATGTCTAGCAATACCATGAGTTTTACAAAACTGATTAAACTCATGACTGCAGAACTCCAACCCATTATCAGTTCTTAACTTCTTCACTTTCCTTTCAGTTTGAGTTTCCATAAGGACTTTCCATTCCTTGAATTTACTGAAGGCATCATTGTTATTCTTCAGTACAACAACCCAAACTCTCCTAGAAAAGTCATCAATCAAGGTCATAAAGTATCTAGCACCACCCAAGGAATCAACCTTAGCAGGACCCATAAATCAGAATGAATGTAGTCTAATACTCTACTTGTGATGTGCCTAGCCTTTGTAAACTTTACTCTCTTATGTTTACCAAGAATACAAGTTTCACAAAAACCAAAATCACAATTGTTCAACTCAGTCATTAACTGTTGCTTCTGCAACTTCACCAGACCCTGATGACTGATGTGACCAAGCCTCCTATGCCATAACATAGCCTTAGAACTACTATCACTTGAGGCAGATGCCACCTGAGATTCTACTACACCAGCACTATCTAACAAGTAGATATTATTCTCCCTTCTACTTCCAAATAATACTACCATTGACCCCTTTATCACCTTAGCCTTACCATCTCTAAGACTAACATGGTAACCAGAACTCTCCAACAGCCCTAAAGACAATAAACTTCTTTTAAGACTAGGAATATACCTTACATCATGAAGATCCACTTCTATGCCATTCTTCATTTTCAGAGTCACTATACCATAACCCACTATCTTGCAAGGTCTATCATCCCCTAGCTTAACTGATCCAAGATCTTCAATCTTCAGTTCTTTAAAGAACTCCTTCACCGGTGTCATATGAAATGAGCACCCTGAATCCATAATCCACTCATCCTCCTTGCCACTGCATGTGACAACCAACACATCTGCACTTTCATATCCATCAGAAGAATCATCATGTGCATTATGTCCAGAATGAGTCTTTGATCCACTTGATTCACCCTTCTTTCTTCTCAAGTCAGGACAATCTTTCTTGAAATGCTTTTCTAATCCACACACATAACACCTTCTCTTATACTTGGACTTAGACTTTGAGACACTTCTCTGCTTGAAGTTTCTTTGTTCAGATCTCCCACTGACTACCAAGCCCTCTCCACCATCTTCTTTATAATCAGTTCTCTTCTTCAATTCCTTTGAATTGAGAGCTGCCAATACTTCGTCCATGGTAAGAGTGTCCTTACCATACATCAAAGTATCCACAAAGTGCTCATAAGATGATGGCAAAGATGTCAAGAATATGATTGCTTGGTCTTCATCATTTAATTCAACTTCGATATTTTCAAGATCCAACACCAACTTGTTGAATTCATCAATTTGATCTTCAATTGACTTCCCAGGAGCCATTTGGAATGTGTACAACCGTTTCTTGAGATACAATCTGTTCGCAAGAGACTTTGTCATGTACAAACTTTCCAATTTTGCCCAGACCCCCTGCAGCAGACGTCTCCTTCGACACTTCTCTAAGTACTCGATCCCCCAAGTTCAAGATGATTGAACTGTGTGCCTGTTCCAGCATCTCCTTCTTCTTCTTCTTGTCTGACATTGTGTTCGGCAACTTGGATTCTCCGGCCAAGGCATCCACCACTCGTTGGTGAACGAGTAATGCCTTCATCTTCAACCGCCATAACCCGAAGTCGTTCTTTCCGTTGAATTTCTCAACTTCGAACTTTGTAGACACCATTGTTGTCGTCGATTGATCTTTGATTGAATTTAGATTCTCAATTGAGCCACAAACCAGGCTCTGATATCAATTGTTATAAAACCGATTGAGAATATGTATGTGAAATATCAATCAATACAAAGATGATATAAAAAAATAAACGTGAATAAGAACTTTCAAATGATTATTAAGAATTGAATTCTTTTTGTAGACACATGTGCTAACTTCATTTCTAAAACGCGGAATTCATAAATTTTATAGTCAATGGGTTATGGACATAGTTTTTTTGCTTAAAATTGATATCAAAGATGATTGATTGTAGGTTAATGACTAGTCAAATATCACAGTGTACTAAGCTTCATTTAAAAGCGCTAATTGCCATCAAAATAAACGCCTAATAGATTTTTTTATCCAAAAATGCAAAAACAATGGTGAACTATGTTGTATGTGTGTAACTTCTTTACATGTGTAGTCAAAGAAGATATCAAGTATAGACGAACAGAAAGGAGTTTGGAGACAAATAACATAATTCCCGATGTAAATTATCGAAGTGTTCAACAATCCGGTGAATTATTTATTTGGTTTATTTATTTCATTTCGTTGGATTATGAATTTTTTTTGGGCGTATCTATTAATCAAACTGAACTGAATTGGAAAGTATCTAACTGAACGGAATTAATAATTCAGATCAATCGAATTCGGATAACCGATTGAATAAGCAATACTTTATAAAACCATAACCTAAAAAGTGCATTAATTTTTTTTGTTATTTTTGTTACGGACACGATTTGTTTTTCAAGTTTGTATTAACACTCATAGTAAATGCTAATGCATAGGAAACCATAATCATTTTTTTTAGTAAAATGTTATTTTCACCCCTAATGTTTTGTTGAGGTTGTCATTTCAATTCAAATTTTTTTAGCTATTTTAACATTGTAGTTTACCAAATATTATCATTTCTATTTACTTCACTAACACTATTCCTTTGATAAAATTGAAGGTATTTTAGTCTTGTTCACCAATCGAACAACAATGATTCCCTGCCTAATTGAAATATAATATTAAGTAAACATCAAACACAATAGTGTAACAATAAAAAAGAAATTAGAATGCGAATGACAATGCTTCATCGAATAGCAAAGCAATCAAACCTTAATTGAACAATGGAGCCGACGATAACAACAACTTGAATCGAGCAATTAATGATGTCGAATGTTGAAATCGAGTAGAAGTACTTGAACACAACAATAGCCTAATCGAACAGACAATGGCATTGAAGTTGAAATCAAGAGAGGTACTCGAACACAACACCAACCTCAAATGAACAAGTAAAGATGTTCAAACTTAGTTGAAATCAATTCTCTCTTTAGTCGTAGGTATAATTAAAGCTTTCTAAGATGGATTAGGGTTAATCAGGTTGTCTGCTTAGTCACAGGTATCAATCGTAGGTTTTCATATTATCAATATACGTTTATTAGTCTTAATTGAATATTAATTAGTTATGTTAACTAGAATGCTAAAAAAGACTAAAATAAATTTAATTTTAACGAAGGTTTAAGAAAATTAATGAAGTGGATTGAAATTGTAATACTTGATAAACTCCAATATTAAAATAACCAAAAACTCTTTTTAAATTGAAATGAAAATTTTAATAAAAGATTAGAGACAAAATAACATTTTAATTCCTTTTTCACCTGTAAATGTGAAAAGCTATTATTTAAAAATGCATAAATACCTAAAATGGCCTTCACCAAACTTTAATATAGTATATGCTAAATTGCTAATACTACATTACAACGGGTCAAATATATACTTTACAACCATCTTCCTGTGGGCACTGTAGCATACACTATAGACGTTACCAACGGCGACGATGGCCGTGATCCGGTGGTTGCTGGTGGCGTTATCAGTGGTTTTCAGCATCCAACAAGTTCGATCAGGTGCTTCAAATCACAAGTACAAACCTGACGATGAAGTTCCTATTTATGCTAACAAAGTTGGCCCCTTCACAACCCTAGGTATGCCTTATGGTTTCTCTATTCTGTAGACTAGATCTCCGATACACCGTGCATGTGTTCAATTTTGCAGATCATGTTTATTTTTGTGGTGGAACTGATATCTTGTTTTGACTATTTTGCTAGTTATCGTACTGTTTAGTCGATTGGTTTAGAGAGAGTTGAGGTTTATGGTGTGATTTGTTGGATCTCAGCTTCGCACTATCGAATTATGTTAATTAGGGTTTTAATTTGTCGTGGTTGTTAGTATTGGGTGCATTGGGTCTCAGAATGTTCGGTGACTAAATCAGCTGCCTTTAGACATTAGATGACGGGTGATTTAGAACTTGACGAGTATGGATGTTTGTAAATTTCGTAAGGGGAGTCTGTGTTGTGACTGTGGGTTGGTGAAAAGAAAGATGGTAAGGATCTGGAAAATTGATCTTGATCTTGCTTTTTAAGTGGTTCGTCTTCATAGTTCATATACTAGTGAGATGATTAGATGAATGTGTTTAAATGCTAGTGAGAGGTTGTAAGTATGAGCTTATTTTGTTCTGAAATTGTAGAAGACTAGGAAGAGGTTTTTGGTTTCTATTTATACATTATTAGAAGACACCTAGTAACCTTCAAGGCGTGGTTTAGTGGTAAGCACCTGATTCTTGCCTAGCATAGATCTTTGTTAGTAACTGAATTTCCACACCAAATGTGGTGGGAGATAGAGGATTATATAAAACATGAAGTTACAATGAGACTATACCAAGAATGAGAATATTACACAAAGTGACTAAAACTAATTACATTTAACAATCTTGACTTTGAATCTTTCTTCCAATGTTTTCTATCATAACTCTTGAATGCCACCTGCTAAGTGCAGGCTGCGATTTACCTGGGCAGGGTGTGGGTGGGCCCCTGAGTTTTTTGCAGTTATGTATACAGATCTTTTCTCTCAACAAGCATAAAACTGGTATTTTAGTAGATATTGTTGTAAATATTTGAGCAGTCATTTGTGAAACTTATTATCTGGCTAGCAGCCTAACAGAAATTGATAACTATGATTTGATAAATCTGTTTAAAGAAAGGGTGAAGTTGTATTCGAACTTGTACTAAATGATTAGGGCATTATAAAATATGAAGGTAATATGGGATTTCGTCTAAAAGCAATGATATTTCACTTATTTAGTTGTACAGGTTACTATTTTAGCCTCTAAAGACTTGTCTTTAGTTAGCCTAGTTGTGATGTGGTCACTAACATGAGGGCAGTTATACGTACAAAGCTCAAACAAGCAATTCTCAAACTTCACTTTGTCCTTTAAAGGAATCATGCTGTCTTGTCTTTCATGCTTCTATGGACACATGAGATTTGCTTCAGTCTTCGATCATATTGTAGATTGTACAATTTGTTCAGCCAACCTTAATTAAAAAAGCATGCCCACACCTCTAGAAAGCTTTTCTCTATTCTTTTATGTAAATTAGCTATTCAGTGATGAGAAGTTTAGCTGCATCATGCTTGCTCTGTACATGCATGAGTGACAATATTCATGTTTTATATACAAGAATAAATACAACATACAAAACAATTGGTTTTGATAGCTTGTCAGGTGCAAGTGACACTATTATTGATAAGGATTCTGACTCTATTAGTGTTTTCTTGTGTGTCATTTGATGCACTCATTTAAGCAATAATTTTGTGATTGCTGCCATGCTTATGCTAAGAAAGTAGTGCAGGAAGAGTTGCCATGTAGTTCAGAATCTGTATGCCCAATCATTGCTTGGAAATGGATGCATATGTTTAGACTCACAATCTGTGTATATTCTTTAACATGCAATTTATTCTTATATTTTTATATGCTTCCTTTAAGTAAAACATTTATAGAACATTAACACGTACTTTATAACATATCTAAGTTTTATGCGTGCTTATACCTTCATTCTGTCTGACACTCCTTTTTTGATTTCTGTTACCTTTTTACAGTGAAACATATCGTTTTTATGATCTACCATTCTGTTTACCAGGTGTGTATTTGTTGATTTCTCACATATTACCTTCTATTTTTTGTTTGAGCTGCAATGGCTCTTGCCAGCATATATCAATGATCTGAATGTATTTTACAGCTCATTTAAAGGAGAAGCCAGAAGCTCTTGGTGAGGTACTGAATGGAGATCGTTTAGTGAGTGCTCCTTATAAGCTTCCATTTATGCGTGAAAAGGACTCAGAAATTGTTTGCAGAAAAAAACTAACAAAAGATGAAGTATCAAAATTGAGAAAGGCTGTTGCCAAGGATTATTATTTTCAAATGTACTATGATGACTTGCCTTTTTGGGGCTTTCTAGGAAAGGTTGAAAAGGACAAAACTGACCCTAGTGAGGAAAAATATTACTTGTTTAAGCATCTTCATTTTGAGATACACTACAATAAAGATCATGTGATAGAGATAAATGCAAAAGCTGATCCTGATGCTGTGGTGGATCTTACGGATGACAAGGAAGTCGAGGTAGAATATCTGTACACTGTGAGGTGGAAAGAAACTAATATTCCCTATGAGAGTAGAATGGAGAAGTACTCTCAGACTTCTTCACATCCACATCACCTGGAGATCCATTGGTTTTCAATTATTAATTCATGTGTCACGGTTCTTCTCTTAACTGGTTTTCTTGCCACCATTCTTATGCGGGTCCTTAAAAACGACTTTGTTAAGTAAGTAACTAAATCTAATTATTTTAGATTTTTGTTCATTACTTCTTACTTCCATTAATCACTTTTACTTGTGGTTAATTGCAAAAAGGTATGCTCATGATGAAGAAGCAGCTGATGATCAAGAGGAAACTGGTTGGAAATACATCCATGGTGATGTTTTCAGATACCCGAAGTACAAGTCTCTGTTTGCTGCTGCACTTGGTTCTGGCACCCAGCTATTTTCTCTGTAAGTAGAATATTGGTGTGTAGATCATTACACACTTTTTCATCTTCAGTTGGTTGGTTTTGAATTATGTTAATTTGGACTACTTGTTGGTCTTATCAGTGCACTTTCTATCTTTGGGCTTGCTCTTGTTGGTGTATTCTATCCATATAATCGAGGAGCTCTGTTTACCGCGCTGGTTGTCATATATGCACTTACTTCTGGGTTTGCAGGTTACACAGCAGCTCCTTCTATCACCAGCTAGAAGGAACTAACTGGGTATGTTACTCTTAGATTCCCCTTCTGCATGTTCACAGATTACGTAAGTAGATATCTTGAATGTTATGAAGTTGGTTAGTGATTACCCTAGTGATCTTATTTTAATTGGGCCACATTTTGAATACGTGAAGTCTTTTTCACTATTGTTGTGCATATGGTATTCCGCTAGACTTTATTAGTAGGGATGGGTTAGGTTCGGTCTAGCCTGTTGGGCCTAAATTGCTCTGTCAAACTTGAAACCTTCGTATGGCCTTTTCTCAAACCAAACTGGCTGAATTAGTTTTCTTACTGTGTATGGGAATTGAGAAACAAACCAGTTATCAGTTTGGTTGGACTGAAGATTATAAAACATACACAACTAAAAATGAATCGTCACATAGAACATAGGGGTTGGAAACATATGGTTTAAAATTCTGAAATGAAAAAAAGTGCAAAAAAATAATATAGGTAAAAAGGGGTACATGGGTTTTTGGCCGGTATCTACTCTAAAAACCTAGCATGCTTAATCTTTTGAACTCTCATATAATATATACTGTGCTGGTCAACCTTCATGACGGGTCTAGATCTCCAAACCACTAACCAAACTGTATATGATGGGTTGGAACCCAAATCGGACAGCCGGCTTATGGAGGTGAACTTGGGTAAATCTCGCCAAATTGATTAATGTTGGTCAGTTTCGTCACTTTGCCCCAGCCATGCACATCCCTAACTGTATTAAATCTTACCCCTTCTGTAGATAGTAAATATAGGTAATAATATAATTCATAATGATCAAGATAGGGTGGATAATTGTTGGGAGAGTTGAATGCATTAATATTGATCAGTACCTTCTGAAATCATAAACATGCAATCCAATTATGCCAGGGCTGTCTCCATATCTCTATTGCAGTTTTCTTTTGTTCAGCCCAGACAACTAGAGAAAAACCGAAAACCCGGAGACATCATATGCTCATCAGTGGATATTGCTTATTTAAACTGTGATCCCCTATGAACTTAAGCAACATTAGTAATTGATGTTAATCTAACATTCAGCTCTAACAAACAGGTGAGGAACTTACTACTGACTGGCTGTTTGTTCTGTGGCCCCCTCTTTCTTACTTTCTGCTTTCTAAACACTGTTGCAATTGCTTACACCGCTACTGCTGCTCTACCTTTTGGTACAATAGTGGTGATTGTATTAATATGGACATTGGTGACTTCACCTTTGCTAGTATTGGGTGGTATTGCTGGAAAAAACAGCAAGGCAGAATTTCAGGCACCCGTTCGCACCACAAAATATCCCAGAGAGATCCCACCATTGCCTTGGTACCGTAAAACCATCCCTCAAATGGCCATGGCTGGTTTTCTTCCTTTCAGTGCAATCTACATTGAGCTTTATTACATATTTGCCAGTGTGTGGGGCCACAAGATTTATACCATTTACAGCATCTTATTTATAGTCTTTATCATCCTCATCATTGTTACTGCCTTTATCACTGTGGCATTGACTTATTTCCAACTTGCTGCTGAAGATCATGAATGGTGGTGGAGGTATGTAGCATTTTCAGTTTAGTCATTTAACTTGTTCTTCTTTATCCTTTTTCTGGTGTAATAATTGTATTTATTTGTAAATTATTTTCAGGTCTTTCTTATGTGGGGGATCAACTGGTGTTTTCATATTTGGGTATTGTTTGTATTATTATTATGAGCGTTCTGACATGTCAGGATTCATGCAAACATCGTTTTTCTTTGGTTACATGGCTTGCATTTGTTATGGTTTCTTTCTCATGCTTGGGATGGTCGGTTTCCGGGCGGCTTTGTTCTTTGTTCGCCACATCTATCGCTCAATCAAGTGTGAATAGAAGTTTAATATTCATTCTGCCATGCTCCAGACAGGTATGTCCTGTTACTTTATGGGATATAAATTACAGTATATGTGTTTGAAGGCCTTAAAGACAGACACAAACATACCCTTGCATATATGTAGGTATATATGTGTCTGTGTACACAACTACACATGTATGTGTACTTTATCAATGCATAGCACACAATGTTTTAAGTATGAGATGTTCCATCACTAAATGGATCAAATGATGAATGTGCTTAACAAGAAACACACCCATATTACTACGTTAGAGGTGGTGACTTCGATCCATATATTTATAAACAAGTTGATTCAAGTTATTCAGAAAAATGTCACGTAAATATCTTATGGGTCAAACTAGTAAAATAAACAATATAGATTTACAGGAGACTTGTTAAAGTCACGTAAGTTGTTACTCGAGCAGTAAGAGTTGATTCAATTGCCAACAGAAGACCATCTGCGACAACAAGTTTATATGCAGAAAAACATCGTATATATTTTGAGTTATAAAAATAGATTATTGATGATATTGTTCTATTTCTGCTAATCACTTTGTCACACTAAATATGATTTTTGTGGTTGCATACAAGCATTAATCTTTTCTATCTTAACGGTTTTTGATTTGCGACACTCAGGGTGCTGTTGCTCTTGCTGCCGGCTGCTGCCACCACTCAGTGTGAAGTCATGAAAGCTATGAGACTAGTTTACATATTGATGAATATTTGGATATGCTAGCTTATGTTGTTACTTTTTGCGGTTTAATAGAAGCCAAATTATACTTGGTTAATTTTGGACATACATTCTTAATATGTAGCTTGTAATTAAAGTTAAAGTTTGTGCAACTCCAGTTACTCATCACCATTCTATTTCCCATCTGACTAATCACAGTATCAGCATATTCTTCTTCTTAAGTTCCAATGTTAATGCTAGTGGAGGTAATACTTAACCCTCAATGTGTCCAAAGATAACCAAATCTGTAAGGCCATCTGTGTTTTAATTTTCGTTTATTGCATGAAAAGATCCATTGGAGATATCTTGCACAATTGAGAGACTAGCGACCAAATTTGATGCGCCAAGCTGCAAAGGAGGAACAACTGTGTGGTTATTTTGGCGTAATCACCACACACCTTACATTGATTCAAACAACGTTTACATTTATTTTCAGTTTTCACTAATTTAGAAGATGGTATCCTTTCCAATTAAAGACAGCTACCATTTCCATCACAAGATTTTCAGATAGTTACCCGAGTAGATAGGATGTCACACAGGTTTGTAAGTTGTAGTTCCTGCACTAGAAACTAGAAAGTTCTTCCTTCCATCTTCATTTTCATATTGTCATTTTTTTAATTGTTGGTCACCATCCAAGATATTTACTCAGGGAAAGGTTAAACTCGTGTCTCTTGAAAAACCTTCCAAATGTCTTAGTACCAAGCCATCTTATGATGGTTATCTCTATTTCCGAACTATTATCCTATTTTGAATACAATAACAAGAAATGGGACAGGAAATAGTTCTTTAAGTAAGAGGACTGGTTTCGATGCAGAAATTGATACAACAAACGTATATCATTTCCGTGCCCCAAGCCTTACTTTGATTAAGTTCTTTATGTGATTCTGGCTTCCTTCGTAACCGATTTATCTATGTTCTTTCATGGACTTTCAAAACTTGAATGTATTAAGTGCATCACTTTCTGTCATAATCTTTGAGGTTTATTTTTAACAATCATCACAATTTAGAAAACATACCAATGTTTGTCACCCTTAACAGAACCAAGGCCCAACAACCCTCCTCCCCCGTAAAGAAACACAATTAATTTTGATGTTATATTTAGAATCATCTTCTAACTTTTCAAGATCATCAAGGACTTTCTTAGAAACATTTGCATATGACACCTTTACATTCAATTAGGGTTTACAATATATATTTTTTATTCATTACAACTAATTTTAAAATCATAACGCAAGTAAATGACAAAGTTGAATTCCTTTACTAGTTGGAAATTTAATTGATTAAAAGTCTTTATAAAGTTAGCAAGTGAAATAATTGTCCTAGCAAAAATGCTAGGGCATCAAATTAAATTGTTTTTTTAAGGATGAACAAATGCCTTCTACAATCCACCTATTGTTCATTTTATTAAATTTATACATACACTAATTTAATTAAACGAAACACCATATGATGTATGTCAACAAATCATAACTCAAATAGTTGAAATTAGTTATTCCAAAAGAAAGAAAGAAAACAAAATCATAAGCATATATGGAAACTTGAAGGACGGTTTATGCAACTTATTATGATATTTGAAACCACACCAAACCCCCCTTGAACAAACATCGCCAAGACTACATAAGACCCCAACATAGATTCACAAACATGTAGATCGGATCTATCGGTATCCAAAATGTGGAAGAAAATGTCGGTGATACGGTGGTTGATGGTGGCCCTGCTAGTGGCTCTTTGCATTGACGAAGTTCGATCCGATGCCTCCGATCACAAGTACAAACCTGGTGACGAAGTACCCATTTACGCCAACAAAGTAGGCCCCTTTCATAACCCTAGGTATGCATTCATCTCTATAAGCCTGTTAGATCTCTGTTTTATGTGTTCTGGGTTAAGCATTTGGTTGTTGCTTCTGCTAGTACTGAATTAGTGGATCTGATTTGGTGGGGTTAGGGTTTTTGTGTTTGTAGTTCGCTGGATCTCAGTTTCGGACGTTTAGTACTGCTAATTAGTAATTAGGGTTTTATTTTTCTTAGTTTCGATTATTGTTGATTGGGGTTTCAGATTGGTAAGTGTTGGAGTATGTGAGGTAACTGATAAGGGTATCTCATTCAGATTATAGTAATATTTGCGAGGTAAAATGAAAGTTAATGCTGTCACGGAAAGATTGAAAATTAGTTAATGGGATGAGCAATGGGCTCAAATTGGGTTTGTTTCTTACGAGATTGATTTTCTTATACATGTGGGAGTATAAATAATCCTTTTTGATCTGTACATTTAAGTTATGATTTTATGTTTTCTAGTTGTAGATCACTACATGACCGCATGAGATTTTGTTATTTATTATCTATATATGATTCTATTTGTGTTATTAAATACTTAAACTGGGTTGAATAAATAAAGTTGTAAATCAGACATTTTTATGGATTTTGATGTGCACTTTGTGAGAGACAATCAGGTGTATAGCTCAAACTGATGACTATGATCAGAGGTATTAAGAAAAGGCGTGCGTGAAAGGCTGTGTTTGAGCTTGTATTGAACATATAGGAGATGTCAAGCTACAATAATATGATGTAAATGTTGTTTAAAAGCCATTTGGTTTTTTTATTTATTTTGGCACAGAACGAAATTCCAAAGATCTTTTCTTTGAGGATTGAGATCGTCACAATTCACAATTATTTTTAATAGCACTACATTATATTGAAAAAAAGATTTCTTTTTCTTGGGGATGGAAGAATATATTTCTTGGGCAATTGGTGACGTATGATACTATGATATTAGATGTCATATGATCTCATCAACAGCAATTTGTATGTGTTTTGTGTTTTCAGTAATGAGAAAATACGGTGGATCATGCCTCCTTTCAGCACCTTGTATATGCATGTGACATTGATTTTCTTTCTCCTGAAAGTTAAACATAAAGGACCTCCTATCACATGCATATAGAAAATTGGAATGTTACTGGATGGTGTGCCAGATGTAGGAAGCTGTCCTTGATAAACTTTCTTGTGTTTTAGAGTGCCTGTATGTGAAATGACTAATGAGATGATATTTGAATTTTAGCAATTGTTTTGCAAATGGTACCATTGTATCAAAGAAGTTTTTACACGGAATGTTTGGCATGCCTCATAGAATAGGCTTGAGAATTATTAGGAAGAGATTGTAGGTGTAGTTCTCCCAATTTGATTATCGTATGCTGTTTAAACTTTATGAACCATCAGTCTGTTACATCGTTTTCATTTTACACTCCTGCTTTTAAAAACTCACTTTTATATTGTTTGTCTTCTTTTATAGTGAAACATACAGATATTTTGATCTACCTTTCTGTTTACCAGGTATGTTTGCTTGTCTCCAGTCTTGTGTTTGTTACTGATTATTCTTTTTATGATTTTGTTAATGTTGGTTTATTGTTACTGCCACTATACATCATTAATACCTATTTGTTTGCAGCACATTTGAAGGAGAAACCAGAAGCTCTAGGTGAAGTACTGAATGGTGATCGCTTAGTTAGTGCTCCTTATAAACTTGACTTTATGGTCGAAAAAGACTCTGAAATAGTTTGCAAAAAAATACTTACAAAAGATGAAGTATCTAAATTCCGAAGTGCTGTTACCAAGGATTATTATTTCCAGATGTACTATGATGACTTACCTTTCTGGGGCTTTCTGGGGAAGGTTGAAAAAGACAAAACTGATCCTAGTGAGGAAAAATATTACCTGTTTAAGCATCTTCACTTTGAGATCCACTACAACAAAGATCGTGTGATAGAGATAAATGCAAAAGCGGATCCTAATGCTGTGGTGGATCTCACTGAGGACAAAGAAGTTGAGGTGGAATTTCTGTACACAGTGAAGTGGAAAGAAACTAATGTTTCTTATGAGAGTAGGATGGAGAAATATTCACAATCTTCTTCACAACCACATCACCTTGAAATTCATTGGTTTTCTATTATTAACTCATGTGTCACGGTTCTCCTCTTAACTGGTTTCCTTGCTACAATTCTTATGCGAGTCCTAAAGAATGATTTTGTCAAGTAAGTAATTAGTGATTTAAATCTAATTATCATTTTTTTTACAACTTTCTGTTTTCCATTAGTCATTATACTTGTGTTATTTGAAAAAAGGTATGCTCATGATGAAGAGGCAGCTGATGACCAAGAGGAAACCGGGTGGAAGTACATTCATGGTGATGTTTTCAGGTATCCAAAGTACAAGTCCCTGTTTGCCGCTGCACTTGGTTCTGGTACCCAGCTATTTGCTCTGTAAGTAAAACATTTGTAAGCTAGATATTTCACCCCTTTTATCTTCAGTTGATTAATGATTAACATTACCTACTTTTTGTTTCTTCAGTGCACTTTTTATCTTTATACTTGCTCTTGTTGGTGTATTCTATCCATATAATCGAGGAGCTCTCTTTACCGCACTGGTTGTCATATATGCTCTTACATCCGGGATTGCTGGCTACACTGCAGCCTCATTTTATCACCAGCTAGAAGGAACTAACTGGGTATGTTATATGTTACTCTGCATATTTTATACTAAATCATCGTTGATAATCGTTGTTAATCTAATACTTTGATTTTAATTAACAGGTGAGGAATCTACTATTGACTGGCTGCCTCTTCTGTGGACCCCTCTTTCTTACTTTCTGCTTTCTAAACACTGTTGCGATTGCTTACACCGCTACTGCTGCTCTACCCTTTGGTACAATAGTGGTGATTGTATTAATATGGACATTGGTGACTTCACCATTGCTAGTGTTGGGTGGTATTGCTGGTAAAAACAGCAAGGCTGAATTTCAGGCACCCGTTCGCACCACAAAGTATCCCAGAGAGATCCCACCATTGCCTTGGTACCGTAAAACCATCCCTCAAATGGCCATGGCTGGTTTTCTTCCTTTCAGTGCAATCTACATTGAGCTTTATTACATATTTGCCAGTGTGTGGGGCCACAAGATTTATACCATTTACAGTATCTTATTTATAGTTTTTATCATTCTTCTCATTGTTACCGCCTTTATCACTGTGGCATTGACCTATTTCCAACTTGCTGCTGAAGACCATGAATGGTGGTGGAGGTATGTATGATTATCTCGTTTTGACATTTGACTTTTTGGGTTTTTTTGGTTAAACACTTATCTTGTAAATTATTATCAGGTCTTTTCTCTGTGGTGGTTCAACGGGTGTTTTCATCTATGGGTACTGCTTGTATTATTACTATGAGCGTTCTGACATGTCTGGATTCATGCAAACATCATTTTTCTTCGGTTACATGGCTTGCATCTGTTATGGTTTCTTTCTCATGCTTGGGACGGTTGGTTTCCGTGCTGCCTTGTTCTTTGTTCGACACATATATCGCTCAATCAAGTGTGAATAGAAGCTTAAAGTTCCATACTCAGTCAGGTACACATACTAGACACATACTCACATACACATACATGTGTGGGTAACTAATAAATTATTATAATTCACGTTGAAACGAATTTTATGCTGTCTCAGGAACTTGCTTCTGCTACTGCCCAATGTGGAAGCATAAAGGCAACCAGTACCAAATTACATGTCTCCAGCATGTTGATGGCCGTTGAAACCATCTCATCGCGAATTATGTTTTATTAGGTCAATAAGATAAAATGATGTTTAATATGTTAGTTCTTATGTTGTTTATCTTTGGGTTTGAAAACAGGAAGGTAGATTCAACCATACAGATTCAATTTTGACATATATACAGACCCATATATGTAACTGAACTTTGTGTCACTCAACTTATATACGTTCCTTCTACATCACTGTATTATGCTCTTAACATCCTATGCATATGTGATCATGTCATAGAAATGGTGTTTGAGAGATTCATTATAATAGTCATATTTGAGGTGTTTGTGAGACTTATTTAAATATAATCACATTACTTGGAGATAGTTAAAATAGTAAAGATAGATTCTTGATGCATCTTAAGGAATGAATGTAATGAATGTTTGTTAACATCATTCCTTACAATTTTTTGCTTTTTACACTTTTTATGTGTTCATTTCTATATATCTTTAAAACTAGATATATGATCTTCAAACTATTAAACTATTTCTACAAACAAACACAAATATAAAAGTTTATTAACCTTTAGACCACCTATTCATCCTTCTATAGTTTTTTACATGAGCTTTTCCTTGAAAACTATGCCGGTTTCCTATTACCATGGCACACAATATTTACATATGTTTTAAAACTAGTTGCTTTTCTTAATCATCACGTACATACATGTCACAATGGAGCTTATATGTTAAAGTATATTTTTGATTTTCTTTTTCTTTTAGAATTAATGCATATGATTACATGTGTGTCAATCACAACCTAACCATATAAATGAGTTGTTAGTAAAATAAATTACATATGAACTATTTCAATCTACTCAAATTATATAATATGTCAATTTGAGTCTATACGAAAAACAATGACTCTAGACGAGTACTTTAATTACGCTTGCTAATTTTAAACTAGATCATCTTCACGACCGCTCTCGTTATCACTGTCACCACCACTTACTTAATCCCCATTGTTGCAAACGCAACCAACCCCAATACACCATTGCCTAAGCAACTGTTGCCACCAACACTGCCCGCCAACACGTCACAGACAAAACCACCGTAATTGCCACCACTATCATTTCCGCCTCCGTCACTATCTTATTTGGTCCCTACCGGTTTGATCCGAAACATAACAACGACCACCTCTGACTAAACTTATTTTCACTAGAACAACCTCGTTTTGATCTGGTACTATTTTAACCCGTCACCCAACTCGACCCGCATTAAAGTTTGTGGCAATGTGAATGACTAATAGAAGTAACCAGATAAGTAGGGAGACAACAAGAGGTCACCAAAAAAGATTAAAAGGATAAGGACATGTATGTATTGTGTCACTGCATATGTCATTTCCTGCCAAATGTCTCTACATTAAATCACTGGAAAGTCATACAAGTAAATAGTAATACACACACGTCGTTCAAATTAATAATAACAATAATAATAATTATTAGGTTGTCAATATATATACATAAAAAAAACTATATATTAACGTCCTAAAATTTTTATACGGGTCGTATAGCATCACATGCCTAGAATTTTCTTCGTTTTCGTATAACTCTATACGGGACGTATAACTCCTTTGACAGCCCTTTAATTTTTTTTTATATTCAGTGTCGAAATTTGTTATACGTGTTGTATAGCCCTAGGTGTCGTATAACGGGGGCGTATAACTCTCTGACACCTCCTAGAATTTTCTTTGTTTTCAATGTATTGGATCTATCTATTTATTGTGTTTCTGATCCATAATAAAACACACACGTATATAGACACAAACACAAGTTCTCAGTGAATTGAGTTTCTCTCTCACTATAGATACATCTATATTCTATCCTGTGTTCAAATTGTGGGAAGAAAAACAAACACAGATGGATGCAGTAACAAACACAATAACGATCTCATGTGTGTTAGTACTTGTACTATGGGCATGGAAGATAGTAAACATAGTGTGGATTAGACCAAAAAAACTGGAGAAATACCTGAGGAATCAAGGTTTCAATGGAAACAATTACAAGTTGTTGTTTGGGGACACGAAAGAGTTGGCTAAGATGTTTCAGCAATCCAGATCTAAGCATATTAATATCAATAATGAAGATGAAGTTCTTCCACATGTTGCGGCTTTTAACTACAAATCTCTGCAAAAATATGGTATAAGTTCTTTCTTATATCTTCTTCCTCCATTGAGTTACGACTTTTTAGAATGATTAAGAAAGCATAAAAACTGTAATGGATCTTTTACAATCTATTCATGCTAAGAATAGATCAAAGATCATGAACATTTAATGAAACGAACATGACATTAAGTCAGTGACGGATCCATAAATTTTCTTACCGGGAGAAAATTTTTATTTTTTTGTCCGGTTCGAGCTAGATTGGGTCGATTTGGTTCATTACCTAAACCCATCCCAAAAACATTTATTTTTTCCGGTCCGGTTCGAGCTAGATTGGAAATTTTCGAATTCGATTCGATTCAAAGTCTAATTATCGAATTCGAATCGAATTGCGAATTTGTGATTTTTGATTCAATTCGAAATTCAAATTTCAAATAAACACACATACATTTAGTTATTTTGTTTATTAATTTAGGAATATGCATATTAGAAATTAAGAATTTAATGTTTAGGGAATATATAATCTAAAATGCTAAAGCTTAATTGTTACCTTTTCACTTATTTGAAATTTGTAATATTTTATATGTTATGTTTGTTTATTTATTTTGAGCATTTGAAATCAGATATATCGAATTGATCTCGAAAATAATATTCGATTAAATACTTTTTTTACTAAATACGAATTGAATAAATTCAAATTTGATTCGAATTCGAATCCTGTTTGAAAATTTCGAATTCGATTTACTTTTTTCGAATTCGAATCGAATTTGAATACAGTTTGAAAATTTTCAAAATTCGATTTATTCGATTCAATTAACTCGGATCGAGTCGATTCAATTAGATGAATACCTCTATTGGGAGATAAAACGAAATCAGTTATAAAACTACCACAACCCACTGGTCACTACAAGGTTTAGAACATAGGGAGTCATCTTGTTTCCCCCTTATCCTATTTTCTATATCTTTTTCTAGGATTTTTCCGTTTCATATGTAGTCTCAAATATAGGTTTCACGCTCGGTTTTAGTTTACATAAGAAGTTAAAGCTCTCGATCTTCACTAAAGTTGAAGCTTTTTCTAGGATTTTTCAGTCTCATCCTCATCCTCATCCTCATCCCAAGCTTTCTCTTCACGTTGATAGTTTTGAATATTGTTTGAGTATGCTTATGCCATCGAAAAGTGCGTGTATGAGTGACATTTGGAATTGTAGATAATATGTCAGGGTGTCAAATGAGTGAGTTTGTTGAGAACATGGTTGTAATGTTTGGTTTATTTGGACGAGTCTTTCAGAATTGTGTTTTTTTTCCGGCCGAGCATATGATGATTTCTTTGGACGAGAAGCTAAAGGTATTCTAGACAGTGGATTAGAGTAGAAGTAATGTGTGAAACTGAGCTAGTTTTTAAATGAAACGATCACAAGACCATGAGGGGGGGGGGGGGGTGTCCACCCGGGCCTGGGTATTTTCATGCCCACTTCAGGTGCTCTTAAAGGTTGTACCGACGCCATTTTTGGGTCTATAGCGACGCATGTCATCCGTATACAAGTCATGGCTACAAAGTCGTACGTATAGGTTTCCTATGTTGTCGGGATGGAAGTCGTCACCATATATTTATCTTTAGCAACGGAAATTTGTCCATGTAGCTATAACTATTAATCTAAGAGTGACGACATGTGATAGCTCAATTTGTAAAGACGGCAAATGTCAATTCATACTTAGATTGGTATTAGAGCCACTAAGACTGTATGATCAAATTTGCAATAAATGATATATTTTTATTTTTTTCTTCTGGAATTATTGTATGCAAGTGTTACTTGGAATTTATGTTTTGCAGGAAGAAATTTCATCGCATGGATTGGTTGGAAACCAAGAGTGACTCTTATGGACCCAGAGATCATCAAAGATGCATTAATAAAGATAAATGACTTTAAAAAGGTGAGATCTAATCCATTGGTTGTTAAATTTTTAGCAACAGGTTTAGTGACCTACGAAGGGGATCAGTGGGTGAAGCATAGAAAATTACTTAATCCAGCTTTCCATATGGAGAAGCTAAAGGTACTTTGATATCCACATTTCATTTTCAATCCCTTTTATAAGTTTTAGTCGTTGTTAAAGCTTGCATTTTGCCAATGATACATGTGTTCTGTACCTAGAATATGGTACCTGCTTTTCATCTAAGTTGTAGTGAAATGATTAAGAAGTGGGAGATACTAGTTTCGTCAAACGGGTCATGCGAGTTGGATGTGTGGCCTTATCTTCAAATGTTAACAAGTGATGTGATATCAAGAACCGCATTCGGAAGTAGTTATGAAGAAGGAATTCGTATATTTGAACTAATTAGAGAACAAAGTGTTCTTGCAATGGAGGCAATACAATCAGTTTATATCCCCGGATCTAGGTTTGTGACTCCTAGTCATATGTAATGCTTTTGTTAAAAAGAAAGGATTACTTCGAAGCAAGACCACATAAAGCTAATTTTTAGATTATGATTTTGACATAGGTTTCTTCCAACAAAGAGAAACCTAAGGATGAAGGCAATAGATAAAGAAGTAAAACAATCAGTAAGAAGTATCATCAACAACAAGCTCAAGGCAATGAAGGCCGGAGAAGGTAACTACGATGATTTGTTAGGAATAATGCTTGAATCTAACATCAAAGCGGTTGAGCAACATCAAAACAAGAGTCATGGAATGACTATTGATGAAGTTATTGAAGAGTGCCAACTTTTTTACTTCGCTGGACAAGAAACAACATCGAGCTTGCTTGTATGGACGATGGTTTTATTGAGTAAGCATCAAGAATGGCAGTCACGTGCTAGAGAAGAAGTGTTGAATGTTTTTGGGGACCAAGTTATTGATATAGATGCTCTAAATCGTCTAAAAGTTGTAAGTGTTGTTAACGGTTTAAAAAACGAATTATACTAGTTTACATCTCCTAATCATCTTTTTTTATTTTTTATTTTCATTCTACACAGGTGAACATGATCTTTTATGAAGTTTTAAGGCTATATCCTCCATTGGGTGCCCTAGCCCGCCAAGTTGACAAGGATATCACATTGGAGAAATTTCGTTGCCATCGGGAATTCAGATTGCATTACGATCATGCTAATTCATTACGACGAACAACTTTGGGGTAGCGATGCTAATAAGTTTAGGCCCGAACGGTTTTCTGAAGGCATATCCAAGGCAACCAAAAACCAAGTCATTTACTTTCCATTCGGTTGGGGGCCTCGAATCTGCATTGGACAAAACTTTGCATTGCTAGAAGCTAAAATTGCCCTTGCAATGATTTTACAAAAGTTCTCTTTTGAAATTTCACAATCCTATGTTCATGCTCCTAATGTTGTTCTCACCCTTCAACCACAGTATGGTGCACATTTGACTTTGCATAAACTCCACTAAGATATCTCTCTCTCTTCTTAGAGGGTTAATATTATCAAAACATATGATATGTGTTCTATGTATTCTTGAAATCGTTACGTATTATGAGAAGTGAAATGTATAATGCATATATTGACAATAAAAGGTTATAGATGATGGATAAGTTTTTAATGTTTGAGAGTTGGTTATATATAAAAATTGTAATTGTGTTGAAAAGAAAATCAATTTCGTGACAGCATCACACAAAAATTTTCGACCTTTTGCTCACGTGTTTCTTTAGTATTCCTGAAAACAAATCTATTAGGGCAGTGAAATAAGACTCCACTACCACGTCATCTCATATCAAATTTGAAATACCAATTATAAAAGGGTTTTAATATTTGTTGATATATCATCCATACATTTCACATAAACTTGTATTGAATACAAAAAAAAATTAAGTGTAGAGATGTGAAGATAGGGGCAGACCTAGGTTATAAGGTGAGGGAGCAACCGTTCCCCGTAAATCTTTTGTAGGGTTATATGTATGTTAAAATCACAAACGTTTTCCACTTAAAATTATGCAATCGACTCCCTTTTGTCCTTTATAAATAGATTCCCCGAGGTTGTCACTGTGTGAATACTAACACCCATCGAACCATTTGTGTAGAAGTCAAAGCATGTCATTGACTATATAAAGAACTAGAAATTTTGTAACCATCGCGCGCTATCGCGACATCTTATATCTTATACAATATGATAAAATATAGACTATAATCAACCCCAGTCGTTTTTTAACTAAATGTACGTCAATACTTAGAGTGACTTGAATTTATAACGTTGAATGAAAACATATATATTTAACTCGACGATTTTCCTAACAAAATTAATGTCGAAGAATAGATTTACAATCGTTCTGTCTCGTTTCCGAACTAAATTTACGTTGAAACATAAAGTAAATGAAAACGTATTATATTTTACCCAACACGTTTTCGTACGAAACTTATTTCGAAACGTAGACGTATGTCAAAACTTAGACAATCTTAAAGTGTATATGAAGTTATGTATGGGAATATTTTATATTTGACCTGAGTCGCCTTTGATTAAGTTCAAACTAAGACGTACTCGAATTTATGTTGTACAGAGTAAACAAAGAATTTTAAAAACTTAAGGGGTGAGTATAATATTTTATACATTTTTAAAAAATACGAAGGAGTGAAAATATTAAAGATTAAAAGTGAAAGGGATAGAAAAGGGAAAAGAGGAAAAAAAACACCAAGGAAAATGAAATGCAATTGGTGGGATTCGAACCCCGGAAGTTTGTGTTAAAACCAAAGGCTTTTTAACACTACGACCAGGCAAAAATTCAGTTGACTTCTAGGAAACAAATTCTTATATAGGTCGATGACTTCTTATTTTTACCCACCAACCTTTATATTTAAGTTATAGTACAATACTATATGATATTTACATTTTTCACTTCGAATACTCTCATGGGTTGAATATAAGCTTGTCGGTTGGATAATATACGATTTAAAATAAAAAACAATTCAACAAAATGGGATGACTTGATAGGTTCACCGACCTTGGTCGGTTGGATGTTGATGAATTCTTGTTACTCAATTTCTTTTTTATTTTTTAGAGTTAATTTAAATTTTTGCTCTTTAATATTTAATTAAGGTAAACATCTCTCTATAAGAGATTAAAATAATTAATTTTAACCCCAAAAGTTTTTTACAAAATTTTTGCTCTTTAATATTTAATTAAGGTAAACATCTCTCTATAAAAGATTAAAATAATTAATTTTAACCCCAAAAGTTTTTTGTTTCAATGCCACTTCAAAAGTTTCAATATTTTGGATGAGATTGAATAACTAATAAAACTTTTACATTGAAATTAAAACAACTTATAAAACTTTTGAAGATAAATTGATGTTTTTAATATTTTAAAGAAAAATGATTATTTTTTACAAACTTCGAGCAGCAAATCCGAACTCAACCCTTTATATTACTTCAGTTTGATTATATGTTTCTTTTGGAATGGTTTGGCATGAGTTTTTAGTGAGAATGAAAAACTTAGATTTGTTAGGTTGCGTAGATGGAAGAGAGAGAAATAAAACTCTTAATAAATAGTTTATTTGTAACAAAAGTAGTCTGAAGGCTTTGATCTAATTGTAAGAGACGAAATTTAGCTTTGGTGTAATGTCACACTCCAATATCCGATCGCGACCTGTTGTATCACACTCACAACAAATACAATGGAAATATTAACATATAAGACCACAAGATCTAAGCTAGATTAAAACTTAATAGTGTGTATAAAATCTGCGTTTCCAACACATTAAAAATGAAAAATACATTAATACACTATCGAAGTAGTTATAATCCAACCACTATTTTCTATTTGAAGATCTTACTTATCCACAAACGTTAAGTCTCCTTGACCTATCTAGTGCCTCCTAACACTTTCAACTCTTGCATCATGAGCTAAAACACATCAACAACAATGTTGTTAGTAAGTCATAACTAGAGACTCTAAAACATTAGACAATATAGCCATGTGTGTGCAAGCAAATTATTTATCAAATCAAGTCTCATCGGCACCCTAACTTGTATGGAAATGTCCATCAACATATATGTCATTCTTGGTTCGACAAACATGATGGTAGGTAAGTTACAAGCACTTTGGTCGACCGAATTCCGAAGCGTCACAACATTCGAGTATCAGGCATCCCCCGTAGGGACCTTTCGCTTTGACCAATCCTAAAGGATTGCGAACCGATGATTGGTGATTCAGTCTAAAATCACCTCACACAAACCTAAGAACTAACCCTCTAACCTAGATGGATCCAACTAAGCGCACATATGTTCCTTGGTAAGAACAAAGTTTCATACTGTGTGACTCGTGCCTGGTGCCACTCCATGCACACACCTTCCACATACCTTAATGATTTTCTTGTGACTAACACTAATCCATACCGGACACACATAATTGTGGTAATTACATCACAAGAGACAATTTTAACTTGCAACCATATACATCAAAACATTTTATAAAAATGTTAACTAGCTCGGATAGAGTCTCAAAACAATTTAGAAAAGAGGACAACTATACTAACAATGATGAGGTATTCGAGAGTGTTCTCTTTAGTGAGTCACAAGCGCTTTATAACCCTTAACACATTAACGTTCACATCAAGACATTTCCTTATTGACCATGAAATCCCTCGGTTGTCCCTTCTTATATATACTTTACCTGCCCTAGTTACACTCGTGACCTTAGGCTAGAATTCTCGAACTCTTTTCGATGTTTCCATCCTAAGTTTTGACGAACATGTGTCGAAGAGTTAGGGTTTACGCACACTGCCAACACAGTGACTAGACTTAACCATCACATGAAATCTTATCGTGTAAACTCCTGTGACAACTTCACAATTATAAAATGACACTTTATTACTAATTACATACTTATACTAGATTTTGTCAAGTGACAAATCTGTTTATCAAAACATGATTATCCCCGGACCATAACAACCATATACATACTAGTCACTATTGTCATTGTTTGTCTAATTTTAGATGATAGTATGCAGATCGTGTTCTTCATTTTCCAGTTTGGTTTGTTGTGTTTTCTTATTGTGAATAAATTGTGATAATTGGTTGTTTTTTTCTCTTTTAAGTTAGTATGTGTATCATTTGAATGTCTACCTATGCTATTATCAGTTTCTATATGATCGGCTTTGTAACTTTGTTGGTTTTGTAACTGTCTAGGTTGGTAATTATCCGGTTTTAGTTAATAATGTGAATATGGTATTCTTTATTTTGGTTTTGCTTATGTTTTAGATGTCTACCCTTTGTGTTGTTTTCCTTAATGTATTTTTAATAGATTTTGATTTGTTTATCTGTGTTAATGTTAACATTTTGTTGAACATTACTCTTTTATTTATTTTTATTTTTTTGTGATATGTTGGTGCTATCAGATTGTGAACATAATAAATCAGGACAAATTGTAACGGTGTTTTAAATTTCGCAATGTTTGATAGGATCCTACTTTAATGTGTTTTTAATTAGGATCTTATAATAATTTATGCCCTCTTTTTATTTTACGTTATCTGAATCCTTGAATGTCATTCAACAACATGCATTGATTGTGGTAAAGCTTCAATACGCATATCCATATCCCCACACAAATTGTTGTCGTAACGCAAGGTGCTATAATCCCTAGTTTCTTAATAATCACGTATATAAATGTTAAAAGAATTAAATAAATAATTTATTATTATTTTTTTAATTTTAAATTTCCTTCTACTTTTAGTAAAATACTTATGCATCATGACTACGTGTCAATCACAACCCAACTATCTATAAATTAGTTGTTTTGGGTAAAAATAAATTACATATGAACTTATTTCAATCTACTTAACTTATACAATAAGTCAATTTGATTTGATAAAGAAAGAAAATGAATTTACTCAAATTATAAAATACGTCAATTTGAGTCGATATGACAAAAAAAACGAGTCTAGACAGGTACTCTTAGGACACTTAAACCAATTTAAAATGAGTCCAAACTATTAGGATCATCGTCATCATGTCTGTCATCACCTCTCTTGTTACCACAGTCGCACCCACTTAAATAACCACCATCGTTGCAAATGCAACCAACACCATTGCCTAAGCACTTGTCGTTGCCGACACCGCCAACCACCACCACTGCCATAGATGAAACCACCATCGTTGCAATCATTATTAGTGTTACCACTATCAGTATGTCGTTGCCCCCACCACTACCGACACAAACCCTGCCGACGCTACCATCGTCTCCTATAACACCATTGCCAACACCATCGTTGGCACCATACATCATCCCACAGTCATTGTCTTAGTTTATGCCTTTTCCACCGCCACGAACGTTTCCGCCTATCGCAACCTTTATTTCTACTGCTAATACTCATTGCCACTAGATGCTTTAAAATAAAATATAATAAGTGAACCAATTTTGATTTTTTTCCCAAACTGACTCAACTAGTTTGATTAGAAACAAAATGCACCTTTGACAAACTTTATTTTCACTAGAACAACCAATTTTGATCGTGTACCATATCAAACCATGACCAACACGTCCCTAATTGGAAGTTGTTGTAGTGCAAATGATGATTAGAAGTAACTAGATTAGTAGGGAGACAACAAGAAGTTACCAAGAATAGAGAAAAATGATAATGATATATAGGGTTGCAAGTGCACCTGAATGAACACGAACAAAGCTTTATTCATGTTTTTTCATCAAACAAATGAACTTGTTCACGAACACTTATCAAACTAGATTCATCATTCGTGTTCGTTGATTAAGAAAAGAAATATATCCATAAACTGTTTGTCACACCTCGACCAAAGCGGCAGAACATGCCGAGCGCAACTAAGATTGTTCAAATGCACACGACATTATTAACGTGACAATCTTTAATCAACTCATTCATTTCATAGTATGTTCTTACAAATACAAGAAAATAAATAGTTCTTAACTAATAACCTAACGGTCCAAAATAAAGTAACATCTTTAAATCTTCAATCAACCGACAATCAAACCTGTAGCATTGCATAAAATATGTTTTGTCAACATGTATGTTAATGAGCAATTTCATGACTTTATAATATAATATAAGGCAAAAATCCACAACTCAAATATATGAACCGTAAATAAAAGCGACAATTAAGGTATATAAATCATAAATAAATGAGGCTCCTTTCTAATTGATAAAACTACCATATTAAAAGGAGGAGCGTATGATCATACTTATTGAGGATGGGGATGAGGCTAACCGATCAAAAGCAATAAACATGTAGCAAATAATCATATGAGGTATATAACATACAATTGGACAATTATTCTAAGCAACACATAACCTAGAGGTTGTGGGTTGAGGAACTAGGTATTAAATCATTTTTTGGTTGAGTATGTATGCTTGCTACCCCAAAAGTATAAAATAGAAAATAGGGATGACATTACTCACTTGGAAAAAAAATGGCGTTGATATATAAACTTAGAATAAATCCTCAAGTAAGCGAGTACGACGGTTTAACGTGCGTGTCCTAGATTGATCTTGAGTAAGTATTGAGTCTTGAAGATGAAATATAAATAGTATAAAAGTTTATAAAAATAAGGCTTGGGTTTTCGGGAGTTTTAGTTATATTTTACAAAGTGTGTTTAAATAACGTAAGTATAAAATGAGTTTTATAAGAAAACGGGTCATTGATGTTTAGTTTTACTCAACCATTGTTAAGTTTTACATAGGGGAGTTGGTTTAGTGCTAGTGCACGATCCCGTTAATGTAAACATCAAGATCTGACTTACACTCTCTTGAACTCGAGTTTGAGACTTTAATTAATAAAGAAATTCGCTTAAACCAAATCTTAGTATAAAAACAAGTTTGGTTCCGTCATACCATAATCTTATTAATATAAATAATATAAAGTGAAGCATAAGTAAAAAAACGTTAAGAAAGATTTTTTTTGGCGTTTTGAACGGTGACTAGCTCGTTAAGACGATAAGTTCGACTTTTACTTGGGTTTATTTTTACCCGAAACTTGGTTTGAGCTAATATTTGTTCTAACACTTCCAAAATCATAAACAATATGAGTAATATAAAGTAAAACATAACTAAAAAGATAGGTTGAACTTTTGGTGGGTTAAACATTGACTAACTCGTTAAAACGGGTGTTCGGTTTTACTCGGTTTTTACCCGAAACTTGGGTTCAAGCCAAGATTTGTTCTACACATTCATATCACCATATAATAACTAAAATATCAAGAAAAACTCAGATCTAAAGTGTTTGATGTAACATGATCGCTTAAAAGTTATTTAAAGTGCTTAAACGAGCGTTCGGTTTGGTTCGGTATTTGACTCGGTATGAACCCGAGGATGGGTACCACATGTCCAAACCATTGAAATAAAAATAGGGTAAAATTTCCAGATCTAAACTCAAACAAGAAAGTTAAGGGAGTAAACTTCCCGAAAACGACCCAAACGGGTCTAAAATGCATAAATATGAGTTTGTATGTCCACAAGCCTTAAATAAAAATAAAAATAGTTTTGTAAACATAAAATAACTAAGAAATACTGAAAATATCCAAAAACACATACCCAAAATGATTTGAAATGCAAGATTCGGTTCCGTTGACTTTTTAAAGTCAAACTTAAGCAAAACTAGCTAGAACAACTTACAAGATCAAAATTTTGGGAGAAGAAGATGAAAATGTGCAGGTGAAATAGTTGAGAATGAGTGGTATTTATAGGGAAATATTAGGGTTTGAGGAAATGGGTAATGCGTTTGTCCGGTGGGTAAAAGGGTGCACTTTGATTCTTTTATTTAAAATTAATTTTGATTTAAATAAATTATGACTAAGTATAAAAACATGTCTGGAGGGTTCTAGAATAATTATGGGTTAGGTCCTGGTTGGTTTGAATGGTTAAAATACGATTCTGGACCTTAAACGAGCTTAAACGAACCGAAAACGTTAAAAAACTGATTTTGCTGAAACGAATTGTGGGTCAAGCCACGACACGTATGAAACATGATTAAAACATAAAATCCATTATTTTATTAATATTCAAATATCCGAAGACCAAAACGAGTCGGGTTCACAATACAGAATAACAAATACAAAGCTAGTCGAAAACGACGAATGTCACAATATCCCTACTTTTGGAAATTTCGTCCCGAAATTAGGAAGAAGCTACGACGAATAGATGCGGGTACTTTTCCTTCATTGCGTTTTCTCTTTCCCAAGTAAATTTGACACCACGTCTTGATTCCCAACGAACTTTCACTAACCGATACGACTTCGTTTGGTTTGTTTGTCGTTGCGATCCATAATTTTTACGGGTCTTTCAACAAATTGCATTGTATCATCGATATGTACTTCGTCGAGTGGTATATGGAGACTACCCTCAGCTAAGCATTTCTTAAGGTTTGAGACATCAAAGGTAGGATGAACACCGAGAAGTTCTTTCGGTAAATCGAGTCTATAAGCCACTTTTCCAATCCTTTCGAGGATCTTGAATGGGCCTATGAAATAAGGAGCTAGTTTTCCTTTCTTTCCAAAACGGACTACCCCCTTCCAAGGAGATACTTTGAGGAGGAGGACAAGGTCGTCAACGTGAAATTCTAGAGGCTTTCGTCGTTTATCGGCATAACTCTTTTGACGGCTTCTAGCGGCGAGTAGATTCTTACGGATTTGATCGATACGATTAGTAGTGTCTTGAACCATCTCAGGACCGGTGATTTGAGTTTCACTAATCTCGTTCCAACAAATCGGAGAACGACACTTGCGACCATAGAGAGCTTCAAACGGAGCCATAGCAATGCTAGAATGGAAACTATTATTGTAGGAGGACTCAATAAGCGGAATATGAGAGTCCCAATTTTCACCAAAGTCGAGTATGCATGATCGAAGCATATCCTTAAGGGTTTGGATTGTACGCTCGGATTGGCCATCAGTTTGAGGATGATAAGCGGTACTAAGGTCAAGGCGAGTACCCAAAGCATTTTGAAGCAATTTCCAAAAATGAGACGTTAAACGAGCATCATGATCGGAGATGATAGTCACTGGTATGCCATGGCGACACACAATTTCTCGGACATAGATTTGAGCTAGTTGTTCCACGGAATACTTTTCTCGGATCGGAATGAAGTGTGCCGATTTGGTCAATCGATCGATGATTACCCAAATACTATCATTTTGGTTTCGGGTATTTGGGAGCTTAGTGATGAAATCCATGGCAATGTCTTCCTATTTCCAAATAGGAATCGGGGGTTGCTCGAGTAAACCAAAAGGTCTTTGATGCTTGGCTTTAACCTTTGAACATGTAAGACATTTTGAAACGTAAAGTGCCACATCCTTTTTCATACCAGGCCACCAATAAATAGGACGAAGATCGAAGTACATTTTATCCGCACCGGGATACACAAAATAACGTGACTTATGAGTCTCGTCAATAATGAAAGTACGAAGTTTGTCACGATTGGGAACCCATAAATGACTGAGAAAGTAAAGTAAGCCATCGGGTTTAGTTTCGAGTTGAAGTTCGGCTCCACACGACATTTCATCGTACATGTTACCTTCATCAACGGAGGTGCACTGGGCTCGATAAATACGATTTTGAGGATCGGTTTGGATGATAATGCTATGAAGCAGAATGGATTTGACATTAATTTTTTGACTAAGGGCATCGACCACGACATTCACTTTACCGGGATGGTAGCGAATTTCGCAATCGTAGTCACTAAGTAGTTCGGCCCATCGCCGTTGTCTCATGTTCAGATCTTTTTAGTCGAAAATGTGTTGAAGACTTTTATGATCGGTGAATACTACACATTTTGTATCGTAAAGATAATGTCTCCAGTTTTTTAAAGCGAAAAAGACGGCACCAAGTTTGAGATTGTGAGTTGTGTAATTTTTCTCGTGAATTTTAAGTTGTCTTGAGGCATAAGCGATAACTTGACCTCGTTGCATGAGAACGCAACCGAGACCTTGGTTGGATGCATCGCAAAATACCACAAAATCATCGTTTCCTTTAGGGAGGCTAAGATAGGAGCATTGCAAAGCATATGCTTTAGAGTTTGGAAAGCTACTTCTTGTTTTGGTCCCTATTCGTAAGATTTTCCCTTATGAGTTAATGCGGTGAGCGGTAACGCGATTTTGGAGAATTTTAGAATGAAACGTCGATAATACCCGGCCAAACCAAGGAAGGATCAAACTTCGGGAGGTGTGGATGGAGTCTTCCAATCTTTTACGGCCTCAATTTTAGCATGATCAACATGAATACCTTTATCGTTAACGATGTGACCCAAAATTGAACTTCTTTTAGCCCAAATTCATATTTTGAAAATTTGCCATAAAGTTGTTCTTTTCTTAGGAGATCGAGCATGGAACGTAAATGATGCTCATGCTCGGCTTCGGATTTAGAAAAGATGCGGATGCCGTTAATATATACAATTACAAATTTATCCAAAAATGGTTTGCAAACGCGGTTCATGAGCTCCATGAATATCGCGGGTGCATTGGTTAATCCAAATGGCATAACCATTAACTCATAATGTCCATATCACGTACGAAAAGAAGTTTTGAGAATGTCATCTTCGTGAACACACAATTGATGATAACCCGTTTTGGAGAAGCAAGTTGCACCTTGGATTTGATCGAAGAGGTCGTCGATTCGAGGCAAAGGGTAATGATTTTTTATGGTGAGTTTATTGAGCTCATAGTAGTCGATACACATGCGAAACGAGCCATCTTTCTTTTTCACGAAGAGAACGGGTGCACCCCAAGGAGATGAGCTTGGATGGATAAAACCCTTATCTGAGAGTTCTTGGAGTTGGTTTGACAATTCTTGCATTTCAGAAGAAGCTAAACGATAGGGAGCCTTGGCTACAGGAGTTGCTCCGGGCACAAGGTCGATTCGAAATTTGATGGGACGGATGGGTGGAAGACCGGAGACGCCATCGAGAAAAACATCAGGAAAATCACAAACAATGTGAATGTCTTGAACTTTCCTTTCTTCGGGGTCTTTTGCCACCGCTTGAGCTAGGAATGGAACGTACTTTTGGCGTACGTACTTTTGAGATTGAGAACACGACATGAGGTTGAGATTTTTGGGAGACGTTTTGCCAAAGATTTTGAGAGTTTTACCATTGGCGAGTGGAATTCGAATAAACTTATCATAGCAAACAATTTCGGCACGATGCAAGGCTAACCAATACATGCCTACTATGATGTCGAAACTTCCCATTTGCATCAGGATGAGGTCAATTGAGAATTTACGCTTACAAAGAGTGAGTATGCAATCGCGGATGACCGAATCGATAGTGATTGAGCTACCATTGGTGAATTCGACAGAAAAAGGTCGAGAAAGTTTAGTACGGGGTACGTCAAGGGTTGATTCAAATTTAAATGAAATAAAACTCCTATCAGCTCCAGTATCGAATAAAATTGAAGCAAATGCTCATTAATTAAAAGCGTACCGTTCACCACATCGTTGGCAACTTGGGCTTGGTTGACATTCATCATAAAAGCATGCCCTTGGTTGCCGTGGGTGACTTGTGGAGCTTGCGAAGGCGGGGGAGGAGGAGCTTGAATTGATTGGAGCGGTTGAACCGGAGGAGCCATGAGTTGTGGGACTTGAGGTTGGTAAGTTTGCAATTGGTAGGCTGTACTTGTGTAGTATTGTGCGGGCATGATTTGGGCTTGATTTGCAAAAGTGAGTCAGGGACAAGCATTGCGGAAATGATTCAGGTCTCCATAATTGAAACAAGCTCTCGGTTGAGGAGGAGTTTGAGCAAAAGACATGGGTTGGTTTTGAGGATTATACGGAAAAAACCTTGGTAGAGTGGTTTGTCCACGTGAGGCTTCACGACACACATTGATAAAATGAACGTAACTGCAATTTGAGCATTGGTGACAAGCAGAGTAAGATGGGTGGTAGCGTTGACAAGTGTTGCACAAAGGATGGGGACCGGTGTAAGGTTTTCGATTTTGGGCAGCTTGAGATTGAGATTAGGGTTGAGTTGGGTGAGTGACGGCAAAGTTTCGATGGTTCGGTTTATGCTTCTTTTTAGAGTGGTGAGATGAGTTGGAGTAATTGATGGATTGGGGTTGGGATTCAACTTTGCAGCTTGGAGATGGATCGGTGATGGCCTTGACATTTGGTTTCTTGGAATCCTTTCGGGATAAAGTCTCTGCTTTGACATGGTTCTCCGAAAGGGCGGCGGCAAGAATGATCGCATCATTAAGCGTTTTTGGCTTGCTACTCATGACAGAATCTCGGATTTGCATTGGCAAACCCGAAACGTACTTGTTGATTGCACTCTCAAGTGGGGTAACCAAATGGGGCACTAAAAGGCTAAGCTCGTGGAACCGGTTTGAGTAAGCGGAGTTGTTACCGCTATCTTGTTTAAGATCCCAAAATTCGGCCTCCAATTTTTGAATTTCATGCTTGGGGCAAAACTTTTTGAGCATGATATCCTTCAGTTCATCCCAAGGAAGAGTCATAGTGACTTCCGCTCCTTTGGCATTCATGATGCTATTCCACCATGTTAGGGCGGTTAGCTCGAACACACTTGATGTGAAAGCGGTTTGCTTGGCCTCCGGGAATTCAAAATGCAAGAACATGTTTTTCATGCGTTCAAACCATTGAAGGAGAGTGGTAGCACACTCCTCACCCACAAATTTCGGTGGATTGGCGCCCGTAAACGGTTTATAAGTAAAGGTAGCATGAGAGTGTGTGGGTTGAGTATCAACAGTTGTGGTTGGATAGCTTGAATTTGAGCAACAAGGGTGGGGAGTACAACGGCCATTTGAGTTGTAACCAATTCGGCTATATTAAGGTCGAAGTTCTTGGGGAGACGAGTTCGACGTGCTTGACGAGCTTGACAATGAAGGGGAGGAATTCTAAAAATAATGTAAATATTAGATTGTAGTGAAATATTTTGTGAATCTTATAATCATAAAAAAAACCATTTTAACACATGAATATATATATATATATATATATATATATATATATATATATATATATATATATATATATATATATATATGAAATTTGAAACGTTAAGATTTGAGGCGGAAATACATACATGAATCACCATGACTTGTTGTCTGGACAGTAATCTTAAAGAAATACGAGGTAATACGTGGAGTCGAAACGTTGCGCGAATCACCGCGTCTTTCGTGTTTCAACCAAGATCATAAAATGGGATCAAATGAGAAGTCAAAAACACTAGTTCACGTATCACCATGGCTTTCATGATTCAACTCAAAACAAATCGAAATCGAGGGAGGGATTAAAACACTAGTCCACGTATCATCGTGGTTTTCATATTTCAATCCAACAATATTAATAGAGGTAACCTGAACGGTTACGATGACTCATTAAAGTTAGCAACCCATATAATGCACATTCGCTTTGGCTTATAAGGTCAAACACCTTGACTTGAACCTTCCAAATAAGTAAAATCACCTTTGATTCTCGGAATCGTTTTGCCAAAGGTTCGCATCTAGGTATTTTCCCTCTTCCAGTTAGTACGACCCCGTTATAATGTCACACTTTAAGGAGATGAGAAATATCGAAAAATTTGGGACCCAAACTCAAATTTTGAGATCCATAATTTGATTTTTTTTATTTTTATTTATTTATTTATTTTAAGGTAAGGTAAGGATACCTTGGATTTCTATAAAAGTGTGTGTGCGTGTACATGAGGGTAAATGAAACAAATAAGTAAAAAAGAACAAATAAACAATCAAGTAGGGTAACACGTATAAGCAACATGTTTTGGGACCCTAAAGCATAAACTATAATAGGTCGTTACGTCTAACCACCTATGCTATAATCATCGCTCTGATACCAATCTATCACACATCGACCAAAGCGGCGGAACATGCCGGGGCGCAACTAAGATTGTTCAAATGCACACGGCACTATTAAAGTGACAATCTTTAATCAACTCATTCATTTCATAACATGTTCTTACAAATACAAGAAAATAAATAGTTGTTAAGTAATAACCTAATGGTATAAAATAAAGTAACGTCTTTAAATCTTCAATCAACCGACAATCAAACCTGTAGCATTGCATAAAATATGTTTTGTCAACATGTATGTTGGTGAGCAATTCCATGACTTTATAAATATAATATAAGGCAAAAATCCACAACTCAAATATGTGAAACCGTAAATAAATCGACAATTGAGGTATATAAATCATAAATAAATGAGGTTCCTTTCTAATTGATAAAACTACCATATTACAAGGAGGAGCGTATATTAAGGATGATGATGAGGCTAACCGATCAAAAGCAATAACATGTAGTAATTAATCATATGAGGTATATAACATACAATTGGACAATTATTCTAAGCAACACATAACCTAGAGGTTGTGGGTTGAGGATCTAGGTATTAAATCATTTTTTTGGTTGAGTAAGTATGCTTGCTACCCCCAAAGTATAAAATAGAAAATGGGGATAAAATTACTCACTTGGAAAAAAATGGCGTTGATAAATAAACTTAGAATAAATCCTCAAGTAAGCGAGTACGACGGTTTAACGTGCGTGTCCTAGATTGATCTTGAGTAAGTATTGAGTCTTGAAGATGAAATATAAATGGTATAAAAGTTCATAAAAATAAGGCTTGGGCTTTCGGGAGTTTTAGTTATATTTTACAAAGTGTATTTAAATAACGTAAGTATAAAATGAGTTTACAAGAAAACGAGTCCTTGATGTTTAGTTTTACTCAACCATTGTTAAGTTTTACACATGGGAGTTGGTTTAGTGCTAGTGCACGATCCCGTTAATATAAACATCAAGATCCGACTTACACTCTCTTAAACCCAAGTTTGAGACTTTAATTAATATAGAAATTCGCTTAAACCCGATCTTAGTATAAAACCAAGTTTGATTCTGGCATATCATAATCTTATTAATATAAATAATATAAAGTGAAACATAAGTAAAAAATGTTAAGAAAGATTTTTTTGGCGTTTTGAACGGTGACTAGCTCGTTAAGACGATAAGTTCGACTTTTACTCGGGTTTATTTTTACCCGAAACTTGGTTTGAGCTAACATTTGTTCTAAAACTTCCAAAATCTTAAGTAATATGAGTAATATAAAGTAAAACATAACTAAAAAGATAGGTTGAACTTTTGGTGGGTTGAACATTGACTAACTCATTAAAACGGGTGTTCGGTTTTACTCGGTTTTACCCGAAACTTGGGTTCAAGCCAAGATTTGTTCTACACCTCCATATCAACCATATAATAACTAAAATATCAAGAAAAACTCAGATCTAAAGTGTTTGATGTAACATGGTCGCTTAAAAGTGATTTAAAATGCTTAAACGAGCGTTCGGTTTGGTTCGGTCTTTGACTTGATATGAATCCGAGGATGGGTACCACATGTCCAAAACCATTTAACTAAAAATAGGGTAAAATTTCTAGATCTAAACTCAAACAAGAAAGTTAAGGGAGTAAACTTCCCGAAAACGACCCAAACGGGTCTAAAATGCATAAATATGAGTTTGTATGCCCACAAGCCTTAAATAAAAATGAAAATGGTTTTGTAAACATAAAATAACTTATAAGTACTAAAAATATCCAAAAACACATACCCGAAATGATTTGAAATGCAAGATTCAGTTCCGTTGACTTTTTAAAGTCAAACTTAAGCAAAACTAGCTAGAACAACTTACAAGATCAAAACTTTTGGGAGAAGAAGATGAAAATGTGCTGGTGAAATGATTGAGAATGAGTGGTATTTATAAGAAAATATTAGAGTTTGAGGAAATGGGTAATGCGTTTGTCCGGTGGGTAAAAGGGTGCACTTTGATTCTTTTATTTAAAATTAATTTTGATTTAAATAAATTATGACCAAGTATAAAAACATGTTTGGAGGGTTCTAGAATAATTATGGGTTAGGTCTTGGTTGGTTTGAATGGTTAAAATACGATTCCGGACCTTAACGAACTGAAAACGTTAAAAACTAATTTTGCTGAAATGAACTGTGGGTCACGCCACGACAGGTATGAAACATGATTACAACATAAAATCCATCATTTTATTACTATTCAAAGATCTGAAGACCAAAACGAATCGGGTTGACAATACAGAATAACAAATACAAAGCCAAAACGAATCGGTAAGTGTTCGTAATCATGTTCGTAATCACATTCACTTTGACGAACACTTACCGAATGCAAACAAACATAAATAAAATTTATGAACATAAATGAATGTGAATACAAACGAATACAAATTATCGTATATTTATTTTATAATAAAATGTCACGGACATTACATAAAATCCATCATAGAAATAAGTACGTGTTGTAAGTATCCACAAATACTTGACATAATTATGATAAACATAACTGCCTTAAAAATTAAAAACATAAACAAACACATTATTGAGCGTTCACAAATCGACATTAACGAACATAAACATACACATTATTGAATGTTCACGAAATGAACAAATACGACATGTGTTTTATGTTCGTTTGTAATGTAAGGACCTAGCATTTATTGATTACATTATAAAGTGAAAAGCAAAAACTCAAATCATGCGAGAAATACAAGGATGCAAGAACTCTAAGATGATGGATGCAAATACTATCGTGTGAGAACTTGGAGTTGTCGTGCGACAACCTTATGTTGTCACACGAAAACATCTAGAGAATAGAAATAAATGTTTTTCCCTAGTATTTCAATATGTGTGTTTTATTTTATAAAAGTGCACCAAGGATAAGAGAGCCCGAGGATAAGAGAGCAGAATGTTGTGTGATAGGTCGCCCGATGGGAACTAACCTCTTATGGATCGAGCTTCAACGGTGTAAACTTCTTTGATATTGTAATCGTTTGATTAATAATATTTGATTGATTTTGTTTGAAGTTCGTTGATATTACACACACATCTGTCTTAATTTGATTATCAACTATAACAATGTATGAAATCGATCGTGTTGAGTACTTTACATTTGGTATCAAAACAAGGTGTTACTCTTGATACACAGATTTTCATTGTTGAAGATCTAAATATTTTGATCGAGTTTGGATTGGTTTTGAAGGAGAAGAAGATGAAATCGAGGTGAACACACATGAAACCGGCTTTGTTACATGCTATATTGATGATCTGTATCATTATGCTAAGTATTTTCAAGTTTAGACGGTAGAAAACAAAGATATGAGACTGTAGCAGTGATTGAAACTCCTAAAAGTTGATTCTAGTTGAATTTTACACGAAAGTAACTACATCATGCTAGAACTTTGTACAAATAACCGTATTTTGCGAGAACTTTTTCATGAGAGAACTTTTTATAAGAAAACTTTTTCATGCGAGAACTTTTCCATGCGAGAACTTTTTCATGACAGAACTTTTCCTGAGAAATTCTTTTTTGAGAAAACTTTTTTATGAGAAAATTTTTCACGAGAAAACTTTATCTAGAACTTCTACACCCATGCAAGAATCTTGATTAATCATCTTGTTTAGTATTGAATATTTTTGAAGAAGTGTTTCTGCCAAAATCTAGAAGATGCCGGATGATTAGAAGTTTGGTACTTAATCAGAGGTTTTTGTGACGTTTGATCAAGTTCAAGATTTTATATTTACAACATTTGATTTGAGTCGTTTGTAAATTAAACTTGACAATGTGGACTTATCTTATCTAACTATTGGGGACAATGATTGAATGGTTTAACTAAGTGAAGAATCAAGATTGTTTAGTATTCTTGCTCTGAAAATATGAGCTTATTATATCTCATAGAGGGATCGAGCTTCAATGATGTAAACTCATTTTGTATTGTAATAATTTGCTTAATAATATTCGATTGAGTTTGTTTGAAGTTCGTTGATATCACACACGCACACATCCGTTTTAATTTGATTATTATGTGCAATAATATGTGAAATCGATCGTGTTAAGGACTTTAAACGTAACGAACAAATTTTTCTTGTTCGTTTTTGTTCATTTATTAAACGAACAAAAATAATTAATTTTCCGCCAAAGCGTTTGCTAGCTGAACACTTTGTTTATTTTCAGCGTTACGAACATAGTATTGTGTCATTGCATATGTCATTTTCTGCTAAGTGTGTCTAGATTGAAATGATTAGAAAGTTATACAAGTAATACAAACACGTCGTTCCAAAACAAAAAATAGTGAAATACACACCACACATAGTACCGCACACAGATATGATCACACATAAGTCCTCTCAGTGAGTACTTCTCACTATCTATAGATACATCTATCCTGTGTTCAAATTGTGGGAAGAAAAACAAATACAGATGGATGCAGTAACAAACACAATAGTGATCTCATGTGCATTAGTAGTTGTACTATGGGCATGGAAGATAGTAAACATGGTGTGGATTAGACCAAAAAAACTGGAGAAATACCTGAGGAATCAAGGTTTCAATGGAAACAATTACAAGTTGTTGTTTGGGGACACGAAAGAGTTGGCTAAGATGTTTCAGCAATCCAGATCTAAGCATATTAATATCAATAATGAAGATGAAGTTCTTCCACATGTTGCGGCTTTTAACTACAAATCTCTGCAAAAATATGGTATAAGTTCTTTCTTATATCTTCTTTCATTGGTCTTTCTTAATTAGTTACGTCTTCTTTCATTGAGTTACTGATTTTTAGAATGATTAGGATACCATAAAAACTAGTGAATCTTTTCAGATCTATTTATTCTAAGAATAGATCAAAGATCATGAAAATTATATAAACTACTGTGTATTTCTTATGCGATGCAGCGAGAACGAACTAATTTTAACAATATTTAAATGGAAACGTAGACGGAATAATAAAATTATATGATATTTGACTTGTTCAACATTAATAAAGTTTATATCAAAACATAGGTAAAAAAGCCATTTTTTTACATTCGTAATTATTTAAAAGGCTTGTCGAAAAAATAAAAAAAAACTCTACAATGAGATATTTTAAATTTAAAAAATATTATATTTCAAAAGTTATAATAATAACACACAAGATATTTAAGACTAACAATAACAAAATATGAAAGCAATAAAAATATTTAATATAAATTTTATTTTGAAGAAGTATGTAGTTAAAAAACTAAAGTTTTGTGCTCAAAGTAAAAATTTATTAAACTGTATTGTAGCTAACTTTCTTTTTTATATAGATAGATAATATTAACTGGTGAATGGATTCTATAGTGATAATATTAATACAATAATAATAATATTTAAATAATAATAGCATATATAATTTGTTTATTAAAATGGTAAATTTTAGAGTTAAAATATTAATAAAATAATAAAAAATAATAATAACAATATTTATATAATAATAACATATATAATTTGTTCATTAAAATGTGAAATTTTAGATTTTAAAAATTCCGGGTTTAGGAACCGGTACGAGTCGGGTATAAAAAGTTTCTGTGCATATTTATATAAATGTTTTAATATGATCTACGTTTTGACGTTCGCCTACGAATTGACGTAAATTTTGTTCTGAAATGAATTGGGTAATATATAAACGTTTTTATTTGACGGAATAAAGCTGAGTTACTCTATGTGTCAACATGGATTAAGTTTTAATTGATGAATGGATTCTACAGTGATAATATTGATAAAATAATAATAACAATATTTAAATAATATTAATATATATAATTTGTTTATTAAAATGGTAAATTTTAGAGTTATAATATTAATAAATAATAATAACAATATTCATATAATAATAACATATATAAAGTTCATTAAAATGTTAAATTTTAGATTTTAAAAATTCCGTGTTTACGTATCGATACAAGACGGGTATAAAAATTTTATATATATATATATATATATATATATATATATATATATATTATATATATATATATATTAATTGGTGAATGGATTCTACAGTGATAATATTAATAAAACAATAATAACAATATTTAAATAATAATAACATATATAATTTGTTTATTAAATTGGTAAATTTTAGAGTTATAATATTAATAAATAATAATAACAATATTTATATAATAATAACATATATAATTTGTTTATAAAATTTAAATTTTAGATTTAAAAAATTTCGTGTGTGCGTACCGGTACGAGTCGGGTATAAAACGCACGTTTCTATGCATTTTTTATAAATGTTTTAATATGATCTACATTTTAACGTTTGTCTATGAATTGATGTAAATTATATTCTAAAATGAGTTGGGTAATATATAAACGTTTTTATTTGACGGTATAAAGATGAGTTACTCTATGTGCCAACATAAATTAAGTTCGAAAACGAGTCAATACGATTGTAATCTATACTTCATCATGCCACATACGACGCATCCGCACATGTTTTCTATGTACGTTTAGAGTTGTATTACGTTTCAACATAATTTTGTTTGGAAAAGAGTTGGGTAAAGTATAAGACGTTTTTGTTCAATGGTAAAAAGTCAAGTTACTCTACAGTTCGACGTAAATTTAGTTCAAAGACAAATCGGGTAGATTGATAGTCATACATTATTACGTCACGTTTAATTTCAGCACAACATGTTATTGCATTTGCCTTTTGATATTTAAGATCATTGTGAAATTCCCCGAGCAACGCGTGGGTTAGGAAAAAAAACTAGTTTAATGAAATGAACATGGCGTTAAGTCAGTGGCGGACCCATATTTTTCACTAGGCGGAAACTTTCAAGGGTCATTTGAGTATCACAATACAAAGTATATTTTTCAATCCGAACGACCAGATTGGGTTAGGTTGGTTTGGTTCATTGCTAAGAACATCGCTAAAACGATTCGCAAACTCATGAATTTGATATATGTGTGTGTGTGTATATATATATATGTGATGTTTGAATCAATTATACTCGTAAAATTGGTAATATGTTCTTCAGAATAATGTGAGACGTTAACTATAACGTTTAATCCCTTATATCTTGAAATCAATATAAATTTAGCTTGTTTTATTGTCAAAACCATTTATCTCGATATAAATTTTTTATCCTTACTACTAATTATATGATTATTTGACGATAAAATTCTAAAAAATCTACTCAGTTACAAATTTGGTTAGTGAGAAAATATGGTTTGCCGGGCTGTCGTAGGGTCATCGGATCGCATTGTAGTTCCGCTCTCGATAATGGGTTTGAGATAATCTTGTTTTTTCTTTAGTTTTAAAAGTTTAAGATGGACAATTAAAATATTTAAAGGGGGGCGGTCGAGATATTCATGTATATATAATGTTGATTTTTTAGGGTGGGCAACCGCCCGCTCCCTAAGCCTTAGGTCCGCCACTAAAATGTTTTATAATTATGGTTGTTATTTACCGCGATTCGTTACGTAACATATAGGTAGCTTGTTGTTATATGATTAGAAGTTAAAGAAATAGAAACTAAACCTAGTTTTAACAACTAAAAATTGGAATACAACCTTCTTTCAAAAGTCATCTTGATTTTGTTCATTCCCGATAAGCAAGGTCTTCCAACAAACAAACTAATGATCTCGCTTACACAATTTCCTGCTTTACTTGGTACCTCCTCGTCTTCACCTGCCTACCCCTCCTCACCCTCATCCTCCGCTGACTCCTCTTTCTCTTCACGTCGATAGTTTTGAAAAATGTTTGAGTATGCTTATGCCATTGAAATGTGCGGGTATTAAATGTTATAGGGTGACGATTGGAATTGCATATAATATGTCAACGCGTGAGTGAGTTTGGTGAGAACTTGGTTGTGAGGTTTGGTTTATTTTGACGAGTCTTTAGGAATTGTGTTGGTTTTTTTGGCCGAGCATGACGAGGATTCCTTATTTTATATATGATATTTTATGATATTTTGGAGAGTAGAGTATTTATAATGTTAAATAATAATTATTTTTTGAATTAAATGAACACAAGACCATCGTGTGTAACAAATGAATGGAATGTGAAGTCAGTAGTTCCCGGGATTCTTTCACCAGGTTTGGGGGGGGGGGGGGGGGGGGGGGGTTTATCCACCCGGGCCCGGGTATTCTCCACCTTCCACCGTTGCCAACTTCGAGTGCTCTTAAACGTTTTGTCGAGGACATTTTTGGGTCTGTAGCAACGCATGTCATCTGTATACAAGTCATGGCTACAAAGACCTATAGGTGTCCTATGTTATCGGGATTGAAGTCGTCACCATAAATTTTTTGTAGCAATGAAAATTCGTTACTGTAGGTATAATTATTAATCTTAGAGTGGCGGCATGTCGTCGTTATTAACACAAATATTATTTTGTGTGTTTTTTAAATTGTATTTCATCAGAAATAGAAGGTAGAGAAACATTTATCCTATCGTGACATGTAATGTTACAAGATATTAAAAAAGGCGCCAAGTTTCAATTTTGGTAAAAAAATCCTAAAAGAAGATAGAATGAAGAAATGTGATAGCTCAATTGCTAGAGACGCAAGATGTCAATTCATACTTGAATTGGTATCAGAGCCATCTTAATGATTTGTAATCATCCGGTGGAACGTTAAGTCCGGAAGTTCAAAGCTGCCACTAAGCCCATACGATCAAATTTGTAGTAAATGACATTATTTTAATTTTTTTACATTTAGGTTTCTTGCATGTAAGTGTTACTTGGAATTTTGGTTTTGTAGGAAGAAATTTCATTACATGGATAGGTTGGAAACCAAGAGTGACGATTATTGATCCAGAGATCATCAAAGATGCATTAGTAAAAATAAATAACTTTAAAAAGCCGAGTTCTAATCCACTGGTTGTTAAGTTTTAGCACAGGCTTAGTGAACTATGAAGGGGATCATTGGGTCAAGCATAGAAAATTACTTAATCCAGCTTTCCATGTGAAGAAGCTAAAGGTATTTTAATATCGACATCTCATTATCAATCCATGTAATTATTAGTTTTAAAACTAGTTCATGTTTTCATTTCTATGATACCCTTGTAATTTACTACATAGAATATGGTACCTGCATTCCATTTAAGTTGTAGTGAAATGATTAAGAAGTGGGAGATACTGATTTCGTCCAACGGGTCATGCGAGTTAGACGTGTGGCCTTACCTTCAAACTTTAACAAGTGATGTGATATCAAGAACCGCATTTGGAAGTAATTATGAAGAAGGAATTCGTATATTTGAACTCATAAGAGAACAAAGTGTTCTTGCAACGGAGGCAATACAATCAGTTTACATCCCCGGATCTAGGTTTGTAACTCCAAGTCATATGTAATGAATGAAAGGATTTTGCATTACTTCGAAGCAAGACTAAATAAAGCTGATTGTTTAAATTATGATTTTGACATAGGTTTCTTCCAACAAAAAGAAACATGAGGATGAAGGCAATAGATAAAGAAGTGAAACAATTAATAAGAAGTATTATAAACAACAAGCTCAAGGCAATGAATGCTGGGGAAAGTAACTACGACGATTTGTTAGGAATAATGCTTGAATCTAACATCAAAGCGGTGGAGCAACATCAAAACAAGAGTCATGGAATGACTACTGATGAAGTTATTGAAGAGTGCCAACTTTTTTACTTTGCTGGACAAGAAACAACATCGAGCTTGCTTGTATGGACGATGGTTTTATTGAGTAAACATCAAGAATGGCAGTCACGTGCTAGAGAAGAAGTGTTGAATGTTTTTAGGGACCAAGTTATTGATATAGATGCGCTAAATCTTCTAAAAGTTGTAAGTGTTGTTACCTGTTGAAAAATGATTATACCAGTTTACATCTCCTAATCATCTTTATATATATATATATATATATATATATATATATATATATATAATAATATAATTCATTCTACACAGGTGAACATGATCTGTGTGAAGTTTTAAGGCTATATCCTCCATTTGGTGCACTAGCCCGTCAAGTTGACAAGGATATCACGTTGGGAGGAATTTCGCTGCCATCGGGAATTCAGATTGCATTACCGATCATGCTAATTCATTATGATGAACAACTTTGGGGTAGCGATGCTAATAAGTTCAAGCCTGAACGGTTTTCCGAAGGCATATCTAAAGCAACCAAAAACCAATTCATTTACTTTCCATTCGGTGGGGGCCTCGAATCTGCATTGGACAAAACTTTGCATTGCTAGAAGCTAAAATTTCCATTGCAATGATTTTACAAAAATTCTCTTTTGAAATTTCACAATCCTATGTTCATGCTCCTAATGTTGTTTTCACCCTTCAACCACAGTTTGGTGCCATTTTATTTTGCATAAACTCCACTAAGAATCTCTCTGTTTAGAGGGTTAATATTTTCAAAATATATGATATGTGGCCATGTATTCTTGAAACCGTTACGTATTATGGGAAGTGAGATGTATAACGTATGTATATTGACAATAAAAGGTTATAGATGGTGGATAAGTTTTTATGGATTAAGAGTTTGTTATATATAAAAGTTGTAATTGTATTGTAAAGAACATCAATTTCGTGACATCATCACACAAAAATTACCCTTAAGTATTTGATCCTTTGCTCACATGCATTTTAATAATTTTCTGGAAAACAAATCTATTAGAGCAGTGCAATAAGACTCCACTACCACGTCATGATCTCATATCAAATTTGAAATACCATTACAAAATGGTCTTAATATTGTTGAAATACTATCCATACATTTCACATAAAGTTGTATTTAATACAAAAAAAAATTGAGCGAAGTGTTGTCATAACAGTGGCGGACCTGTTTTATAAGGTGGGGGAGCAACCGCCCTTCATGAATTTGTTTTTAGTATGTAAAAATCCTGAACATCCTCACCTAATATTATGCAATTGTCTCATCTTTTCCACCATGAAAACCTCAATAAGTTCATCACTGTGTGAGGACTCGCACCTATCTAACCACTTGTCTAGAAGCCAAAGCATGTCATTGACTACTATAAAAAATGCTATCTGATATTCACATTTGGCACTAAGAATACTCCAACAGGTTTTAATATAAGTCGGTCGGTTGGATGATATATGATTTAAAATAAAAAAAACAATTCAACAAAATGAGATTGCTTGTGTTGGGTGTCGAATCCAACAAATAAAATAATATAAATGTGAACCTACCATGCACACATTAAAAATAGTATGAGCGGAAGTTTGGTTCGTGTTATCAGGGATACATGTTAATTATTTTATAAAAAAACGTTTTAACACAATTACTTTGATTGTTTATGGGTTAAGGAAGGTGAGAGTTTTGATTAAAAAATACAATTAAAAGTAAATTACAAAAAGTAGAAAAATTCTAGCAAGCTAACATAGCTGGTCACAAACGAAAAAATGACATTTTTTTGTATTTTTTAAATTATGAAAAGTAATTACTAAAAACATTAATTAAATTATGAAATAAATTTAAATATGAAAACTAATTCTAACACTAAGGTAATCTCTTGATTTGATTGACTTATAATCATTAATGATTACGATGCAATGATGTTTTTACTTAGTATTTGTATCGATACTAGAAATCACGTTGTTCGGATATCACTATATCTAATGTCTAATTAATCATAGTTTGTTGATTAGAGCCAATCTGCTACTTTAAGCTCACGCTTTTGGATCTTAACATGTGGGTTGCAATGATAGAAGTATCAATTATAATAAACACACACATCATTCGGTATGTTTAATTAGATTGTGTGACTCTATAACGAAAATAAATTTATAGACAAACATAAACCGTTAATTGTTCCTTATATCAAAAATCAAAACTTGATTAAGGTTTTAAATCTTGAAGAACTTTATTTGAAAAATTAATACAGCGGCCAATTTTATTAATAATGTAATATATTTCGGAGTAGATCCAGGTTTAAGTTCAAAAATCAAATAAACAAACTATTAAAATAAAAACATCTCATAAACGTTTTACATAAGTTCAAACCAAATAAAAAAAATTTAACCGCAATGTTGAAACTAAAATTGTTTTAACCGGCCATAACGACTAGATAAATCAAAACTAAAATAAATAAATAAAACTTACTAAAAGCAATTATAATGGTAGAAGATTCCCTGACAATATGCCAAAGGAGAGTTCCCCTAAAAAAAATATGCCAAAGGAGAGTTCCCCTAAAAAAATATGCCAAAGGAGAGTTCCTCTAAAAAAGAAACCGCCCTCCTTTTTTACTTCTTCGTCGACCAATGTGTCCAGATTTCTCCCGGATGCCCTTTTTTATAATCAATATTTTGATTCTTGAGATTCCCTTTTTGATGTTTTTATTATATCTTTTATTGAAAAGATTATGATGAGAAGTATCACTCAAACTAATATACCTAAAAACTAAAAATTTCATGGACTCTTTTAAATTTAAAAATTCTTTTGTTTAAATCCTTTTTATCTTTCAATTATATAAACCTACAGAACCAATCAAAACATACCAATGTAGATTTCGTTTCATAAAAACTACTATTATATGAAAAATGCATGCAAGAAATACAAAATAAATACCAAAATATACTATAAAATTATAACAACTAATGTCTAAAAATATAACTAACAACTTGATAGGGTTCACTGTCCTAGTCAGTTGAATGATGATGAATTCTTGTTACTCAATTTCTCTTTTATTTGTTTTAATTACTTTAGGTTCATTGAATGATTTTTTAAATGGTTTGGCATGTGTTTTTAATAGGAGTTAAAAATAGATTTTTTAGGTTATGTAGGTAGAAGAGAGAGAAATATAATTTTTGATAAATAATTAGTTGTAACAAAGTAGTCTAGGGCTTTGGTCTAGTTGTAAGAGGCAACATGTATCTTTGGTGTAATGTCACACTTCATTCTTCGGGCGCGACCTGTTGTATCACACTCACAAGAGATACAACGGAAGTCTTAACATACAAGATCACAAGAACTAGGCTGGATTTAAACTTATTAGTGTTTACAAAATCTGTGTATCGAGCACATCTAAGATACAAAATACCACTACAAGAAAAAAGGCTATGACAACGACATTTGTCGTTGCTATAGGCTACATTTTTCACCGCCATAGCTCATGTCGTCATAGTCTTGTCGCTATAGCCCATTTATTGTCATCGCCAAAAACTATTCTCGCCACAAAGGTCTATTCCAACCACAAGTTTTCGCCACAGGGTTGTCGGCAAAAAAGTTCCCATATTATATTTAATTAAAAGTAACATTTTTTCCTATCTATGACGATGACATGTTGTCGCCATAGGTCCTCATATTTATAGTTAATTAATTATAAATTAAAATAAAAAATAGGACAACCCTATATGACGACATGTAAAGTTAGAAGTTTAAATTTAAATGAATGAGTAGTGACTGTTTGTTGTTTGCAGCCCATTTATCCAACAAATTTAAATTTAATATTTTAGATGTTTTTTTACTTGATGCTAGATGGATATATAAAAGTAAAGTTAGTAACATAACCTACAACAAAAACAATTAATAAATCTTAAATATTTTCTAAAACATACAAGACAAATTCTAAAATACAATTCAAATCCTAAAAATCTTAAACTTGTGTTCTAAAATAGAATTCAAATCCTAAACATTTTCTAGTACACATTTTAAATCTTAAACCAATAACCAATAACCAAATCAACAACAAAATTAACAAATCAAATTTATATTATCATCTAGAACATAATTAAAATCCCCAAACCATTAATCAAACAAAAAACTTATATTATCATTCTAACAACACAAACTAATATCAAATCAAACAACTTTTATATTATCATTCTAATCAAACAACTTTTATATTATTATTCTAACAAAACAAACTAATAACCAAATCAAACAACTTATATTATCATTCTAACAATTCTAACAATACCAACTAATAACCTAATCAAACAATTTTTATATTATCATTATAACAACACAAACTAATAATCAAATAAATCAACTTATTAATATTATCATTTAAACAACACAAACTAATAACCAAATCAAACAACTTGTATTATCATTCTAACAATACCAACTAATAACCTAATCAAACAATTTTATATATTATCATTCTAACAACACAAACTAATAATCAAATAAAACAACTTATATTATCATTCTAATAACAAAAACTATTAACCAAATAAACCAATTAACTTAATTAATATAACAACACAAATTATAATCAAACCAAACAACTTACATTATGATTTTAACAACACATAATTAACCAATAATCAAATGACATAACTTATATTATCATTCTAACAACACAATTCATTTATCATATTAGTTAATAAAAATAAGATAACATACATATATTATAAGTTTAAGAAAGATGATACAACAACCCTAGAATGATGGTAGTGGAGTCATGGTGGTGGCTCGAGTGGTGTCGGTGGTGGGGTTACGGGAGTGAAAACAAAATGTGATAATGGTGGTGGATTTTGAGTGATGGAGCACAAAAGGAGTTGCGATGGTGACTAGAGTCAAGGTGGGGGCATTTATTGGTGGTGGCCAGAGAAGTCTTGGTGGCTAAAGTCGTGGTAGCTCTCGGAACTTGCGATAAAGGAGGTTTTTTGGTGGTGAGTGTGAGAGGAGTGGTGGTGGGGGTGAAGGGAGTGTGATAGAGGCTAGGAATGATAGTGACGGTGGTGGTGGCTTTTAGGAGGTAATTTTCGGTGGGGTAGGTCGCGAGTGTAATGGTGATTAGTTTTGGTAAAGTGAAGAAGAAAGCCAAAGTGAAAACACCTATGGCGACGACTCACCATAGGTCTTTCCTATTTTATTTAAAAATTTATTATTATTATTATCATTATTATTATTGTTATTATTAATGCTATTACGATTGTTATTATTATTGTTACTATATTGTTACAATCATTACCATCATCATCTACTATTATTATTACAATCATCATCATCGTTGTTGTCGTCGCCGTCGTTGTCATCATCATCATCATCGATCATCATCCATCATCATCCATCATCATCCATCATCATCCATCATCATCATCATCATCATCATCATTATCATTGGTATAAGTATTATTATTTAAATTTGTAAGGCTTATATAAAGACTAATGCACCCTAAACATCCCAAATGCTTCCTACATGCATGCATTGGTACTAAGTAGAAGTTTCTTTAGAAGTTTTATACTTTGCAGAGAAAAATATTTTAAGTATGAAATCTTCCGAAGCCAAGACCAATTTATACTCTGCACAAGAAAATATTCTAAGTATGAAATCTTTCGTAACCAAGACCAATATCTTTCGAAGATAAAAGTGAAGTCTTTCGAAGTTTTAAAGGCAAAGTCTTCCAAAGCCAATGAAGTGAAGAAAAATTTCTTCTGAAGACTTTGAAGGACATGATTTCTTGATGTACTTCTCATAAAGCTGAGAAACTTTTTGCTGCAACTTTACAAACTCACCAACTTATACAAGTTGGTGAATGATCCATGCTTTTTGTAACTGTACATTGAGGTCTTAAGTCTGTAACTTTCTACTTTATGTATGTTTACTCTTTTTGTAATATATTAAGATGTGAGCTATGACATATCATAGTTACTAGTCAAAAGACAAATCTGTCTTTTGACTTTATATTGATCTTGTTGTAGTCTAGATTAGGGTTTTTGGTGTGAGCCCAAGTGTGGATGAGCAAGCTATAGCCTTTTTGGAGGCCCAAGATTGCTTGGTAGAAGGGGCTTCACAGAAATGGCCTTAAATTGGGGCTAAAAGTCTCCGTTTTGGGCCTGCGACAAGTTGAAACAACCGTTGGACCGAGGAGCATGTTTTCACAAACTACCATAGGCGGTTTGGGTCATGATTTTATAGTGGGAATGAAAAACATAGATTTGTTAGGTTGTGTAAATGAAGAGAGATAAATAAAACTTTTATTAATAAATAGTTTAGTTGTAACAAAATTTGTCTGAAGGCTTTGGTCTAATTGTAAGAGGTAAAATGTATCTTTGGTGTAATGTCACACTCCATTACTCGGTAGCGACTTGTTGTATCGCACTCACAGAAAATACAATAAAAATCTCAACATATAAGACCACAAGAACTAGGCTGGATTAAAACTTACCACTTTTTATAAAATCTGCGTTTCCAATGGATTCAAAATAAAAAAATACATTAATACACTATTGATATAGTTCTAATCCAACCACTATGATTTTATTATCCATAAACGCTAAGTCTCCTGACCTAGCTAGTGCCTCCCGACACCTCTAGCTCTCGCATCACGAGCTAAAACATGTAACAACAATGTTGTTGTTGAGTCAAAACTAGAGACTCTAAAACATTAGACAATATAACCATGTGTGTGCAAGCAAATTATTTACCAAATCAAGTCTCACCTGCACCCTAACATGTATGGAAGTGTCCATCAAAATATATGTCGTTCTTGGTTTGACAAACATAATGGTAGGTAAGTTAAAGACACTCCAGCCAACCGAATCCCAAAGTATCATAACATTCATATTAGGCATCCCCATAGGGGCCTTTCGCTTTAACCAATCCTGAATGTTACGACCCGGTGATTGGTGATTCAGTCCAAAAGCACCTCACACCAAACCTAAGAAAATAACCCTATTACCTAGATGGATCCAACTAACATTAACTCATACCGGACACACATAACTATGGTAATTACATCACAAGAGACAATTTTAACTTGCAACCATACACATCAAAACATTTTATAAAAATGTTAACCAACTCGGGATGAGTCTTAAAACAATTTAGAAAATGGGACAACTATACTCATGGCGATATATATCACTTTACAACCCTTAACGCATTAATGTTCACATCAATACATTTCCTTTTTAACCATGAAATCCCTAGGGTTGTCCCTCTCAATATATATCACTTGACCTGCCCTAGTTACGCTCATGACCTTAGGCTAGAGTTCTCGAACTTAGGTTGATGTTTCCATCCTAAGTTTTAGACGAACATGTGTCGAAGAGTTAGGGTTTATGCACACTACAGACGCTATGACTAGACTTAACCATCACATGAAATTCTATGGTGTAAACTCCCGTGACAACTTCATAGTTATAAAATGACTTTATTACCAATTTCATACTTATACCATATTTTGTCCAGTGACAAATATGTTTATCAAAACATGATTATCCCCACACCATAACAAACATATGCATACTAGTCACTAGTGTCATTGTTTGTCTAATTGTAGATGACAGTATGCAGATCGTGTTCTTCATATTCTTGTTTGGTTTGTTGTGTTTTATTGTGAATAAATTGTGATAATTGGTTCTTTTTCCCTCTTTTAAGTTAGTATGTGTATCATTTGAATGTCTACCTATGCTAATATTAGTTTGTACAACGTATATATGATCGGTTTTGTAACTTTGTTGGTCTAGTTGTAGATGACAGTATGCAGTTCGTGTTCTTCATATTCTTTGTAACTTTGTTGGTTTTGTAACTGTTTAGGTTGGTTATCTGGTTTTAGTTAATAATGTAAATATGGTGTTCTTTATTTTGGTATTGCTTATGTTTTAGATGTCTAGCCTTTGTGTTGTTTTTCTTAATGTATTTTTTATAGATTTTGATTTGTTTATCTGTAGGATATGTTAATGTTAAATTTTGTTGAACATTTTTTTTGGTGATATTTGTTGGTCCTATCAGATTGTGAACATAATGAATCAGAAATTCAGGAGTTTGGGTACGTTCAAGATTACTACACTTCAATAAATATAATACTAATTTTTGTTTGTGGTCAACTGGTGTTTCATTATAGAAGGTATAGTTTGATATTATTTAGTTTTACAACAAGAGATTTGATTTTGATTTTCTTTTTGACATTGTATTCTAGGGTCTACCTGAACGGTGAGTAAGCTTCAAATTATCCTTAACCAACTATTGTTATTCAACACATGTTGACGTTATGCACATTTCAAAAATTAAGTAGAGTAATTAAATTACATGGATGGACCCTATGGTTTATGTTGAAATTTTAGATTAATCCTTAAAGTTAAATTTTTTGAATATAGTTTCTAATATTTCTTTTATTTCATATATGGTCCCTAAGTTTATTAAAAAGTAAGTGATGTTAAATGTTATAAAAATTAACATTTTACTCGCATTAACCATTGATTTATTTTACCTTTTAAACTATAATATTTTTTACTAATGAAAATTTCATATTATTGTTTTTCAAATTTTTTATTTTATATTATTTTTATAATTCATTATTAATACGATTATTATATATTTACATTTTAAATGCACAGATAAAAAACTTCTTAGAAACATGTTTTTCAAATGTTTGGTTTGAACGTTCATTTTTTATACATCATTCTTAAATTATTTGATTTTTTAAACTTTTATAAAATTGGTGGTTTTTTAAACTTCTTTTTTTTAACAATTCATTTTTTAAATATTTTTTCTTAAAGAAAAATCTCAATTTTTTAATATTTTTTAAACAATTCAGTTTTAAAGTATTTATAAATAAGACGTTTTTATGAAGGTTTAAAAAAACCCGCATAGCGATTTAAAAAAGATTAACCAAACATTTAAAAGAAGACAATTTTTAGAACATTTTATTTGTGTATTAAATTGCAAACATATTTATAATTAGAAAGTTATTATAAAATATCAATTACGTTGATGATCCGTACAAGTAAAATAATTATTTTGATAAATTTAACATCCCTAACTGAACTAATTGAGTAGAGACTATTGATGAAAGATCACTACAACATTAGAGACTATATATGCAATTTTAAAACTATAAGGACCAAATTCAAATTTTTAACTAAACTATAGGACCATCTGTGTAAATTACTAAATTAAGTATTATGAAATTTTATTGGTTAGTATGCACAATGTTTTCATGGTCGGATCGGAGCGGCCGGTCCGAACGGTCCGATCGGGATTCGGCGTTGTCTCCGGTCCGATCTACCCTGGTTCATTTTGTATCTTGAGAACCGGTTGGTTGGAAGCGATTTGGGGGTCGAACGTGTTTCGGTGAACTGGTTGGCTAAGATCTAAAATTGAAATCAGAGACAAACGTTATAGATCTAACGGAGTGTCGAATCTGTTGCAGCAATGTCGGAGTTGCTACACCAATGACGTCGTAGCAGTTGCATCAATGGCAGGATGTTGCATTGGCGAACACGAGAGATGTTCTAAGCTTCGATGAAGACTTCTATGAGAACGCCAACAAAAGTTTTTTTCTTGCAACGGAGGAGATAGTGAAGATGATTAGAGATGGCATGAAGATGTTGAAGATGGTGAATAATGAAAATGGTAAAGATGGTGAAAAAGATATATTGGAAATGAGGAATGATAATGGGTTGGGAGAAAGTTTCTGAAATTTTAAATGTGTAATAAGTTATATCTAGTATTTATTATTATATTTAACGTTATCATAACAAAATTAATATTTTAATGATATAGATATATATATATATATATATATATATATATATATTATTCTTTGTTTAAAAAAATAATATCAAATGGTTTGAATATATATAATTTAAATTTGTGTATTTTATTTAAACTTTTAGATCACTATCATATTTTTAAAATTTTAGCTTTAAAACATTAAAAATTATTAATACTTGCTCGGTTCATAAATCCGGTCCGACCGGTTCGACCGGTTCGACCGGTCCAACCAGTAAACCAGGTTCGATTCAACATCTGATCTAATTCGGAAAACATTGACTATGCATATAAACTTTCCATACTATCATACAAATTGTAGCGGTGTTATAAATACATACGTAATGTTTGATAGGATCCTACTGTATATGTTCTTAATTAGGATCTTATCATAATTTATGCCCTCTTTTTTTATTTTACGTTATCTAAATCTCTGAATGACAATCAAAAACATGCATTGATTGGGGTGAAGCTTCAATACGCATCTAAGCTTCAATACGCATCTCCATATCCCAGACAAAATATATTGCCGTCGGAACGCACGGTGCTATAATCCTTAGTTTCTTAATAATCTTTTAACTCTAATAAAAAATAACTAAAAACGTCACAAGTATCACCACATTCATTCTCACTAAAATTTTCCCGCTTCTCTATCTCTTAATAAATAATCACAATAATTACCAATAATATTATTAAATTTATTTTTAGATTAAAATAGTTTCTAATAAACAAGGAAAAATTCTTTTTATTAATATTAAAGTTAAATGTGTTTTTTATCCCCGAGGTTTCATTGAAATCATCATTTGAGTCCAAAATTTAAATTCTGTCATTTGCATCCTCATGTTCGTAACACCCGGTTATTTTTAGAAGACTCAACGAAGGAATTAAGTGAAAAAAAAGAAATAAAAGCTATTTAACCCAAGTTGAAGGGTTAAAAGTGTCAAAAAGACAAAATGTTTGAAAAAGTGGGTGTAAAAGGTGATGGCCGCCCATGTTGTCTGCCTACATCTTTTCATTCGGATATTTCTAGAAAGAGAAAGTGAAGGAGAGCAGAAACTCTCGTGTTGAAGAAGAAGAGAAAGAAAAGTGCGAATTCAAGGTAAAAATTCGTGTGTTTATGGTGTTCTTAACTAGTTTTTATCCTCGGTTGTATCTTATGTGTGTTGTGCGTGCTCGGTTGTGTGTGTTTTTGGTGGGTTTCGAGGTGAGCTTGTAGCAAACGGGTTTTGAAGGAAGTCTTACCCAAGAGGCTGCTAAGGTGAGTTCTAGAACCCCTCTTTTACACGTTTTAACTGATTTTGGGGCTGGAAATGCATGTATGAATATTTTTTAAAGTTGGGTTTTATACCCGTATGTATGTATGTGTGTATGTTGTGGGTTGGGTTTGATTTTGGGCTATATATGTGTTTGATGTTGTTATGGTTGTATTTCTATGGTTTAGAATGTAAGATTTAAGCTTTGAACATGATAGATGGTGTTTGGGGACCGAATTATGATGTTAAGTGTGTCCTAGGTTGCTCATGCGCCCAAATAGTAGCTCATACGCCCAACCATAAATAACTGCTTAAGTGTTCCTAATGCAGATGACAACTTTTGTTCATTCGCATTACCTAATGCGGATGAACCACATACTAATGTGGATGACCCTTTGAGGCTAACTCATCCGCATTTGCTAATGCGGATGAGCAAGAGGAAATGTGGATGAAAGTTGTGCAACTGGAAGAAATGCGGATGAACAATAAGAAATGCGGATGAACAATAAGAAGTGCGAATGAACAATAAGAAATGCGGATGAACAATAAGAAATGCGGATGAACAGTAAGAAACACGAATGAACAATAAGAAATGTGAATGAACAATAGGAAATGCGCATGAAGACTTAGTTTATTTTCTGAATTTCGGGGAAAATGCAGATGTAGGTTTTGACTTGGGAGGTTCCAAGGGGTTCATGTAAGTTGACTTTTGAGATCATAGATGATGTGATGGGCATGATGATAATGTATGTTTGATGCTTATGTATGATGGTATGTTTGATGTATGTTATGTATGATGTGCCTTGTACGGTGATGTTGTATGTTTATATTCATGTTTCTTATTATGTATGATTGTCTTCATGTGGCTTTACTTTGTATGTTAATGAATGAATGAATTGAAAGTATATATAACGTAAAGTGAAAGATAAAAAAAAGGAACATAATGATAGAATACATGCATTAATGAAAGAGAACATAAAGAAAGTCTTGCAAGCCTTGTATGTTGATTCACCCCAGAAGGATGCACATGGGGGTCCGTCTTTATGACTGACCATTTGTACAGAACCTTTGTCGTTTACCCTAGTATTGTGGTCAGGCCACCGGGCGCAATGTATGGGGGTCTATGATAGACCTCGGCCCAGTATCGCTTTATGTGTGACGGTGAGATATAGCACAAGACAATGGTACACCTGAATTTACCCTAGTACTGTGGTCAGGCCACAGGGTGCAATGTATGGGGGTCTATGATAGACCTTGGCCCAGTACCACTTTATGCGTGACGGTGGGGTAAAGTTCATGGTTTTGGTATGGAATGTAAAGAAAGTATGAATGAACGTGAAAGAAAGTTAACAAACGAATGATGAAGATAATAATGATATTATCTATGTGTATGTATAGTGCATGATCACGTATAATTGTAAAGAATGGTTTTAAGCAAGATAAAGTATGTTTTATTATAAAACTAGAACTCACTCAGCAACGCTGACATTTATGTGTTTCGATTGGCAACTAATGTTGCTGAGGATGGCACGGGGCAACTACTCAGCTCTTTTGATGACATCCATATTATAATGCTTTTGTGTTGAAATGCAACATGTATTTGTAATTTGATAACAATGTATTATTTTGCAAAAGCTTTTGTAATGCAATGAATGGGTGTTTAAATGTTTCCGCTGTAATGTTTTTATCAAGTTAATGAAATTATATGTTTTATATGCAATAATTTACTAGCTGTAAGCGTCCCGTGAACGAGGCCTTATAATGTTTCACAAAAATTGATTTTTAAATCCATTTAACTACTCCTAATTAACAGTGTTAACTTTTTCCGTTAAGTTTCTTACATTAAGGGTATTTTTGTTCGAACTATTGAAAAAATAAAAAATCAACTCTACGTGAAGGGTTTTATATGTTTGGTCATCACCATTGCATTTGCATCTGCTTATTAGATAAAAATAAAATATAATGATAACCACCTAAAGTGACTTATCTCAAGCTTTATAAAATATACATCACAAAAATTATATAAATAAACAAACTAATCATACGCCACAAACCATTTGAATCAAAATCATAAAAGACAAATTATCATAAAAGTATAAGAAAACAATAAACAATATGACATTAATTATCCATCAATAATAATCATGAAATTTCAATCATCATAGAAAACAAACAATTCTGAGTTTCAAGTCCTACAAGATCAACAATTATTAAGTGTAATTTAGGGTTGCATAAACACGACTCAAGATCTTCGCTTTTGATTTAAGTGATAACCAAGGAACAATCCTTTAAGATTCGTTTATTCACTGTAAGACCCCGTTTCTGGAGACCTCACAGTTGGTTATTCACAGTATTAAATACCTTAGACATTATAAATTAACGAGTTTAAGCAGCGGGATTATTTTAACAAAAGCCATTCATTTCATTAATAACACTGTTATTGAGAAATACACTATAGTTTAACTGAATACAAAAGAATGTTTAATTGCATTACAAAACAACAACGATAACAAGTATGAATGGATGCCAGTCTTTCCCCTACTGAGTAGCTTCACCCTCGTGCCAATCTTCAGCAATGTCTACCTGCCAACTGAAAATGTATAAAAGTCAGCGTTGCTGAGCGAGTTCTAGTTTTATAATAAATCATACATTTCAATCGTTAAAACCATTCTTTACTTTCTTTCAAATCATCATGCGCTTTACATTCATTCGTGACCATGCAAAATACATACACATTGAATATAATTATTATCTTCCATTACATTCGTTAACTTTCGTTCATTCTATACATTCGTTCTCCCGAGTCTGTTGCGACAACAAGGTCACTCACCTCATTAGCAATCCCAACGATTGCACGCTATTCGAGTCTGTTGCAACCATAGGGTTGCTCACCTCATTGCCAATTTCAACAATAGCACGCTATCCGAGTCTTTTGCAACAACAAGGTTTCTCACCTCATGGAAACTTCACGATAGCACGCTATCCGAGTCTGTTGCAACCACAGGGCTGCTCACCTCATAGGCAATCTCAATGATTGCACGCTATACGAGTCTATTGCAACAACAGGGTTGCTCACCTCATACATATATGTTTGCAAGCCTTTTCTTCGTTCATTCATCATTCAATAATGCATCCATTCTTACTTCGTGTTCCTCTTTCATTATCTTTCACTTTACGTTACATAATACTTCATTCATTCCTTGACATGACACGTAAAGCCATAAGAAAGATAAACATACATCATCATAAGGAACATATCATACAATCATACATAATCATCAAACATCATCAATCACATATCTCTATGCATAATCACCAATCTTACATCACATCATACATCACCCATCACAACATTTATGACTTCAAAAAGTCAACTTACATAGCCCCCGGGAACCTCCCAAGTCAAAGCCTACATTAAACTTTTCTCCAAAAAACAGAAAATATTCTAAGTCCTTAGACGCATGGGCACTATGCAGGCGCATGGACACTATGCAGGCGCATGGACACTATGCAGGCGCATGGACACTATGCAGGCGCATGGGGAACACTTAGGCGCATAAGCAACTTTCAGGCGCATGGGCAACTTTCAGGTGCATGGGCACTATTGAGGCGCATGAGCAACATAGTTTATTCTGGGCAGTTCTAGGCGCATGGACACTATGCAGGCGCATGAGTGCCTAGGCGCATGGAAATTCCTGGGCGTCTGGACACTTAGTCAATTCCAGCCTAATTCTAGGCGCATGGGGTACTATTTGGGCGCATGGAAACACTTAGGCCGTTATTTCTGCTGGGCGCATGGGACACTGTTTAGGCGCATGGGCAGACTATAACACACTTAAACATCATAACTTAGTTCCCAATCCTCATCTATGGTGTTCTAAGCTTAAATCATACATCCTACTCCTTAGAAACACAACCATAACATCATCATACACACATAGCCCAAAATCAAATCTCACCCACAAACACACACAATACACATACGGGTAAACATACATAAACATTTGAAAACCGTTTAAATACATTTTCAGCCCCAAGAAAGTTTAAAACAAGTAAAACCGGGGTCTAGAAACTCACCTGGTGCAGCTTTGGGTGTATCTTCCTTCTAACCCGTATGCGAATGAGTTCAAACACCTAAAAACCCACACCACACACACACACGAACACACACAAGCACATAAGCATACACCCGAGACCAAAACCCAACACAAACACTTAAATATCCATGAATTCTTACCTTGAATTCAGCCTCTTCTTCTTTTTCTCCTTCAAACCGTAGCTTCTACTCTCTCTCTCTAACCGGAGAAAAAGGTGATGAGAAGTGAGGGTGGGCGGCCATGCCCACCTTTACATCAACTTTTGTACTTTTATCCTTCTTTTACATTTTTAACCCTCATCTTGGGTTTAATTGCATTTCCTTCTTTTATTCTCATTTCTTATCTTTCTTTAAAAAAAGAATAACCGGATGTTACAAATCCACCCCCCTTATTTAGGTTTCGTCCCCGAAACTTGTTATTCCTTGAACATATGAGGATAATGCTGCTCATCTCCCCCTCGGTCTCCCATGTAGATTCGGATCCCTTCCTGTGCTTCCACTGTACACCCACAAGAGGAACCGCTTTATTTCTCAGCCTCTTCTCTTTTTGATCGATGATTGCCACTGGTTGCTCCACATAATTGAGCCTTTCGTCTACTTCGATATCCTTCAGTGGAACAATCATGTCTTCATTAACTAAGCACTTTCTTAGATGAGATATATGGAATGTCGGGTGAATTCCACTTAGCTCATCTGGTAACTCCAATCTATTGGCCACCTCTCCTACTCGAGCAAGATCCTGAAAGGTCCTATGTATCTCGGGATTAGCTTACCTCATTTCCTGTATTGGATTATACCCTTCCAAGGTGAGACCTTCAACATAACCCAGTCACCCACTGGAACTCAATCGGTTTGCGTCGTTTATTGGCATACGACTTCTGTCTATCTTTAGCTGCCTTCATGAAGGCTTTAATCTTTTCAAGCTTCTCTGTCATAGCCTCGATTACCTCGACGCTCCCCAATTCCTTCTAACCAATATCACCCCAACAAACAGGTGTCCTGCATCTCCTACCGTATAGCATCTCATATGGTGGTATACCAATGCTAGCATGATAGCTATTGTTGTATGAGAATTCAGCTAACAGTAAGTGGTCGTCCCAACTTTCCCTAAAATTGATCACACATGCCCGAAGCATGTCTTCCAGTTTCTGAATAGTCTTTTCTGACTGACCATCAGTTTGGGGATGATAAGCCGTGCTAATATGTAACCTCGTCCCCATGGCATCGTGGAATTTCTTCCAGAATTTGGATGTAAACCGGGTGTCACGGTCGGATACAATAGACACCGGAACACCGTGACGAATTACAATTACCTTGATGAATAGATCTGCCAACCTCTCAGATGAATATGTCTCGTGGATCGGTAGGAAATGAGCACTCTTCGTTAGATGGTCCGCAATCACCCATATGGCATCGTATCCTTTCGGAGTACGCGGCAACTTCGTAATGAAATCCATGGTGATGTGCTCCAACTTCCATTCCGGTATATCCAAAGGTTGGATATTCCCATACGGCTTCTGATGCTCGACCTTCACCTGTAAACAAGTAAGGCACTTACTCACATACCCCACCACATCACGCTTCATACCTGGCCACCAATAGTCTTTCTTCATATCTTGATACATTTTTGTGGCACTAGGATGAATGGAGTATCGAGTCTTGTGAGCTTCATCCATAATCTTCATGCGTAGATCCCCAAAACGAGGAATCCACACCCGTCCAAATCGAGTTTTAACACCAAGTGTGTTTTCACCCAATTCCCCAACCAGACCTCTCATCCTTTCAGAGTTAAAATGATCTTCTTTCAGTACCTTATCTTGAAACTCTTTGACTTGCTTCATCACATCGAAGGTCATGATTAGTTGGTATGCTTTCACCCGAATTGGCTTGTGCCTCTCTTTTTGGCTAAGAGCATCAGCCACCACGTTGGCTTTGTCCGGATGATAGTGGATCTCGCAATTGTAATCTTTTATGAGCTCCAACCATCTTCTTTGCCTCATTTGCAGGTCCTTTTGCTCAAAGAAATACTTCATGCTCTTGTGGTTAGTGAAAATGGTGCACTTCGTCCCGTAGAGATAGTGCCTCCAAATCTTCAATGCATAGACCATGACTGCGAGCTCCAAGTCATGAGTGGGATAATTGACCTCATGAACTTTCAACTGTCGAGATGCATAGGCTATAACTTTCCCCCTCTGCATTAACACAAACCCCAACCCTGAGTAGGAAGCATCTGAATAGACCACCAAATCCTTGCTTCCTTCGGGTAATGACAGGACAGGAGCTTGAGTCAACCTCGCCTTCAGTTCCTCGAACGCCTTCTCTTGAGCTTGACCCCATATAAACTTTACATCTTTCTGGGTCAACTTGGTTAGTGGAGAAGCAATCTTGGAGAAATCTTGGATAAACCTTCTATAGTAGCCCGCCAAACCCAAGAAGCTACGAATCTCGGATGGCGTCTTCGGCGACTTCCATTGCATAACCGCCTCCACCTTTTTCGGGTCCACCATAATCCCATCAGGATTCACCACATGACCCAAGAATTGGACCTCGCGCAACCAGAACGCGCACTTGGAGAATTTACCATATAACTTCTCCCTCCTTAACATTTCCAACACCTCCCGAATGTGACCGGCATGTTCATTCTCACTCTTCGAATAAATCAGGATATCATCAATAAACACAATCACTGATTTATCCAACATTGGCCGACACACACGGTTCATTAGATCCATAAAAGCAGCTGGCGCATTGGTCAAACCAAAAGACATGACAAGAAACTCGTAGTGACCATATCTCGTGCGAAAAGCTGTCTTAGGAATATCCTGCTCCTTTACTTTTAACTGATGGTAGCCAGATCGAAGGTCTATCCTTGAAAATCAACTGGCACCCTGAAGCTGATCGAACAAATCATCTATTCTCGGTAAGGGGTATTGGTTCTTCACTGTCAACTTATTCAGCTCACGGTAGTCAATGCACATCCTCAAACTACCGTCTTTCTTCTTTACAAACAGGACCGGAGCACCCAAAGGAGAGATACTCGGTCTAATAAACCTCTTATCAAGCAGCTCTTGCCACTGCTCCATCAACTCTTTCATTTCCGTCGGAGCTAACCGATACGGTGCCTTTGCAACGGGTTGGGCACCCGGTATCAAGTCAATCTGAAACTCAATCTCACGATCCGGTGGCACACCTGGTAAATCATCTAGAAACACATCTAGAAAATCACACACAACCGGTATATCAGACAGCTGTGTGTTGGCGCATCCACGTCCTTTACGTAGGCCAAATAGGCATTACATCCATGCCTCATGCACTTTCCGCCACCACCATCGAAATCACTTTCGGAATCATCATGACTCAATCACCATAAACCGTCACCTTATTCCCGTCAGGCGCTGTCAATCGGATCATCTTCTTACGGCACACAATATTCGCTTCGTAGTCCGCCAACCAATCCATTCCTAGGACTACATCGAAACCTCCTAAGGTCATCACGAATGGTCTAATAGGGAACTTATAACCATCTAATTCTATATCACAACCTTCTATCACCTCAGAAATCCTTGTAGACTTACCTATAGCAGTTTCTACCTCGAAGGGCTCATCAATACATCTACTCTTAATGGGAAACTTAACACAAAAGGCAGCAGAAATGAAACTCCTACTAGCACCAGAATCAAACAACACAGATGCAAGAGTTTGGTTTACTAGAAACATACCTGAAACCACGTCGGGATCTGTCCTAGCCTCCCCCCGAGTCATCGTGAAAGGTCGGGCGCTTGCCTTCTGCCCTTCCCCTCCAGCCTTCTTTGCTCCCGAACTTTCAGCCCTTGGCCTCTTACAATCTCTTCTAAGATGACCATTCTCCCCAAAGTTGTAACACCTGGCAACCCCACAATCTCTAGCCGTATGGCCAGGCTTCCACACTTGAAGCAGCTGTTTGATCCCCATTTGCATTCTCCCGAATGCTCCTTCCCGTTTACCATTTCTTCAATCCTGCACCAGAAGTGACCACACGTCGGTCATCCACCAGTGCACTCTTGTTGTTCATCGGGGCACCACCCCAACCAAACCTCTTCCCATGCCAGTTTCGATCACCTCCACTCTTCCTACCACTTTCAGTCACCACCACCGTTCTCTCATGATACAGTCTCCCCGCCAAATCCACCTCTTACCTAAACGTGCTTGGCCGGGCGGCAACCATGTGCCTGCGAATATCCGCTGGCAAACCTTGAATATACCTCTTGATCTTTCGGGATAGAGGTGTCACCTGATCTGGCACCATACGTGCCATTTCGTTAAATTTTGTGGTGTACTGCTGCTGTGTCATCATTCCCGCCTCTAGCTGCCGGAACTCTCTTTCCACCTTATCCATCTCTTCTGTGAGGACAGAATTGTAACATCTTGTAATTTTGGATTAAATTAAAGTTAACATTGTGAAGTTCTTGTATGGGCTAATTTTGTCATTATGAAACTTGTGAATTTGTTATGCTTATTCTTTGTTGCCTTTAATTTTCTAATCAACTAATAATTATGATAATAATAAATAAGTAATAATAATAACAATAATAACAATAATAATAAATAATTATAAGAGTAATAATAATTATGTTACTAACAACACTAATAATAGTAATAATAATAATAATAATAAAATATAACATAATAATAATAAACTAAGAATAATACCAACTATAATAATTTTGTTATTAATATAAAGAATTAGTAAACTTAAATGTATAAAACATTGATTTAAAAGTCAAGGGGCCTAATTGCCAAGTTATAAACCTTAAAAGTGAGTTTAAGCATAAAATAATAAAAAAACCAAACAACAGGGATCATTTCTGTAAATTCATTAAACATAAACCAAACCCCCGCCCAACCCCGTTTTTCCGGTGAAAGGTCCGGCCACCGGCGGCCGATCCTCCGGCCACTTTAAACCTTCAAAATCCGACATTTTCTTAACCCAAAACCGACCCAAATCGTTTCTTTGCACGTTTCGAACTTAAATGCATGGTTTAATTGAGTTTAAATCGTCGGTTATTACTTGAACCATCGAGTAACCGAAACCATCAAACGCAAAGAGCCGTTTGAATGTTTAAGGCTAATAATAATCGAATTAACTAAACCTAATCGAACGTTTATCTCATACTAATCATTACAACTCTCAATTGCACCTAAATCAAACTTAATCATCAAAATCCATCATCATTCGAAGTCGCAACCTGCAACTAATCAAACACGATCTTCTGCGCTTCAAAATCTGAAATTTGTTGAGGGCTTTGATTCGTGGTTACTCATTGAAGCTTCACACAAGATTAATTCCATTATCATCAGCAATTACACATAGGTTGCTTATTCAATAGCCACGAGTTGTTCATTGTCTCTTTCATCTCGAATCCACTTTCAACCGGTAATTAAATGAATGTACATACTCGAAGTCATGTGGGAAACAAAAGCCCCATGATTTAAATCAGTAGCAGCCTCGATTTGATCTTCAATTTTGATCATGATCAAACTAGGGTTCGTGCGATTTGGGGGGGATTTCAGTGTTCGTTGTATTTTGGTTATTAAAACAGAGTTTAAACGCGGTTGGAAGCCTGGTTCACTGGTTCACTCACCACATTTCAACTAAGAGGTCCCGGGTCGAACCCGGGCACTCTCTATTATTTTTAAAATGGTTTTCTAGCCTTAATTTTATTTTAGAAAATTTTTGTTAAACATAAAATGATTTTTACAAACTTCTAATCTTTTAAAATCAACAAAATATTTTCTGTAAATTTATAGAATATTTTAACATTTTATTTGAAAAATTATAATTAAGTATTGTTATAAGAATGGATTTATACAATAATTAAGTTATTAAATTATTATTGAATCTTATGTTTTCTTTGATTAAAGATTTATCATGATCAATTATAGTATAAAAATATGTTATAATACGCAAGTTATTAGCAAAGATTTAATTCCTATAAAATTTCTACAAATGGTACCTTCTTTTATCAAACAAAATATAAATAATAGTTCATTAATCTTATTTATAAAGATAACCCTCAAATTCCTACCGAAACCCTACTTCGCGTTAAAAGGTTAATTTTATTATTAAACTTAAACCTTGTAAATATATATATTTTAGGTGCATTGTGAAGGGCTACGTTGAAACGACGCCTGTTATTATTTCTTATTAAACATCCAATATATTATTTACTTGATCATGTGAGTATTTCTATACCTTTTTTTTTATACTTTCACACTTTGGGGTGAAACATGTTACATTATAAACTTTGCACTTGTAACACGTTTGACTCTTGTAAACTTATGGCATTTCACCTGTATGTTGTGGTTAGTTGAACTTTGTGGCTACCATGTAATGTCGAATATATGTACAATCATTAACTATTGCTAGCCTAGCGAAGTCATAGATCTATGGGCCAGACAAGCCTGCTTGGGTGATCCAAGTACACTTAGCTAATCGTATATACTTTTAAACGTTTGAGACTTGTAAAACTTTGTCGAGGTTTGATTGTGCATTCTGTCTTACATCCCTAGTTTACTTTGTTCTCTAATTTACAACATGAATTGCCATCTTTTATATACTCATGTATTTCAAACTATGGAAATCTCACCAATATTATTGTTGACTTTTTATTTTTAACATGTTTTAGGAAATACTCAAGCTTGATTTCTACTCATTGAAGCATACACATCTAGGAATGGACCTAGATAAATAAGTGAATTAAAATGACTTGTTACATTTTATGTTATGCTTTTAATTTCTTTGAGACTTATGATTGTAATAGTACAATTGGAAATTATGTTTAATATATATTTGGGTTATTAATAGCGTTATGTGGCTATGAACGATCTTAACTCTCACTCCTCGACGTTTCCGCCGTCAAGGTTGGGGTGTGACAGATTGGTATCAGAGCCCATAAATATAGGGAACTAGGTATTAGAAATGGTGACCTAGACTATAGTATGCATGAACCTTATAGAATTATGATTCTATCTTGTAAATTATATAGTTTGCATGCCACATAATGTTATGCCCACTTATGTGCAATTTGATGCCTTAGCATAGGATTGCCTAAACATTGTTACTTGTCTCCCTAAACTTAGCTTTGACTCTTTGACTCTCCCCGAACATGAAATCTCTTAATCTATTCTTTCAACACGTGGGAACTTATGCCTATACTTATGATCTTCAGACGTTATGTCTAATTTATATAAATCTCATCAAGGTTTTGATTTCATGAACCTAAGAAGTTTGTGTGACACATAGACACCTGTATTCTGGATTTCCTGGCAAAAGGCCCTCGGCTAAGGCAAGCATATCGCATAATCCTACGGGACTAGTTATGCTTACCTGGGGATTTCTGGGATGAGTGATAAACTATGGTCAACATGCACAAAATTCTAAGGCGAATGGGTCAACTTACCTTGACGTGTCAGCGTTTCCAATGGTGATGCGTTACCAATGGAACCATTCCAAGTGCCTTACAACTCTTGTCTTATCCTGTTGAATTATAATCCTTGTTATTCTATTTCTCGTGCCTAACTCATTTTGCATATTCCAGCATGTCTCGTCATCATGGAAAGCGTGGAAGTTCTGATCGTAAGCTAGCCGCCATGATCGCCTGACAAATGGCTGCTGTCATCCCGACTATGGTTGCTAAACTTAATAGTACCCTAGTGGCTAATAACAACAACATCAATGGGAACAATAGTGGTGCTCATGGAGAGAATAGCAACAACCAAAACGGAAACAATCGTACTTGCACCTTCAAACATTTCAACTTGTGCAAACCCACTAGTTTTAGTGGAAAAGAAGGAGCCACTGGACTTCTCGAGTGGTTTGAAAGTATGGAGAACACATTCATTGTTAGCGAGTGCCCCGATGAGTTCAAAGTTCTCTATGCCACTAGTGTTCTTCAACAACGAGCACTAACTCGGTGGAATAGTGAAAAGAGAAACTATGGAACTGAGGTTGCAATGGCGTTGCCCTGGGAAGAATTTAAGGATATCATGATCCAAAAGTTCTGCCCGAGGAGCGAATTACAAAAGTTGGAGGAGGAGTTCTGGAACCTCAAACAAGATGGTGGGAATCACTTGGCTTATTCCACCCGACATCATGAGTTGAGTATGCCTCTACCACACATGTGGACACCATGCCCCGTAACATCAAGAAATTTAAAAGGGGTGCCACCTCAAATTCAAGATGCTATGGTGGGTAGTAGGCCCACAACTTTGGAGGAAGCGATTACTATCACTGCACAGCTTACCGAGAATCATATAAGAGCTGGCACTATGTCGGCAAAGGGTTCCAAGTCTACTACGAAGGTGACACCCGAGGCAACAAAGGAGGTAAGGGCCGAGTCATCATCTCAAAAAAAAGAAGCGTAAGTTCACCCCGACACGCAACTACGCTGTGACCGCCCCAAATACTCCTCAAAAACAAATGGTGGTTGCAAATCAAGCTCCATGGATAAAGCTTATACGGTCCACATCCTATGTGTAACACGTGCAAGTACCATCATTCAAGAAACTTTCCATGCCGAGTTTGCTCATTATGTGGGAAGTATGGACACTTGGTAACTACTTGCCTTCGTGCGCCAAACAACACTGCCATGCTTACCAACCGAACCTGCTATAACTATGGCGAGCCTGGTCATATTCGTCGCAATGTCCTCACAATGCGGGAACTGTGCCACTGGCTCGTGGAAGGGCTTTCAACATCAATGCCAACCAAGCTCAAGCCAACAACGACGTGGTGAATGGTACGTCGTTGAACTCTTTTAAATCGTTTCTTGTCTTATAAAATTTCTATCTGTGTTCATCATACCAATAATGGATTATTACCAAACATGTATGTATCTTGTAAATAGTCATTATGCTTCTGTATTGTTTGATTCGGATGCCGATAGGAGTTTCGTGTCCCTGGAATTCGAGCCTATACTTTCTAAACCGCGTGTTAATCTGGAAAGATCTTTCACGGTCGAGGTCGCCGATGGAAAATCTATCGTCGTTGACGTTGTAATACGTGACTGCACCTTGAGCCTTAACGAACACGAGTTCTTTGTCGACCTTATTCCTATGCATTTGGGAAGCTTTGATGTTATCATTGGTATGGATTGGTTAGCCAAGCAACGTGCAGAAATTCTATGCTTTGAGAAGTGTATCCGAATTCCTTTACTGACTGGTGATACTTTAAGGGTCTATGGGGAGAAATCATCTCAAAGACTCAAACTCATGTCTTGCATCAAGGCCCGCAAGTGCTTAAGTAAAAACTACATGGCTTTCATGGCATATGTAGTTAATACGAAAGCCAAGGGTAAGGAGTTGAAAGACATTCCTGTTGTGCGGGACTTTCCCGAAGTTTTTCCTGAGGATCTTAAAGGGTTACCTCCCGTGCGAGAAGTTGAGTTCAAGATTGATTTAATCCCTGGTGCAAACCCTGTGGCTAAATCGCCTATCATCTTGCACATTCTGAAATGCAAGAACTCGCTAGTCAACTGCAAAAGATGACTGATAAGGGTTTCATTCGCCCTAGTTCATCACCGTGGGGTGCACCTGTACTATTTGTGAAGAAGAAGGATGGTTCATTTCGTATGTGCATCGATTACCGAGAACTCAACAAGCTTAATATCAAAAACCGATACCCTCTTCCTAGAATCGATGATCTCTTCGATCAACTTCAAGGAGCAACTCAATTCTCAAAGATCGATCTACGTTCTGGGTATCATCAACTACGTGTTCATGATGATGACATTCCAAAGACCGCTTTCCGTACTTGATATGGACACTACGAGTTCATGGTCATGCCTTTTGGCTTGACCAATGCGTCTGTTGTGTTCATGGATCTCATGAATCGAGTATGTAAACCGTATTTGGATAAGTTCGTGATCGTGTTCATTGATGAAATTCTTATTTATTCCAAGACAAAAATCGATCACGAGACACACTTGCGACAAGTTCTTGGACTTTTGAAGAAGGAGCAAATATACGCCAAGCTTTAAAGTGTGAATTTTGGTTGGAGGAGGTTCAATTCTTAGGCATGTGGTGAACAGTCAAGGAATTCATGTGGATCCTGCTAAAATTGAAGCTGTGAAGAATTGGTGTGTTCCCACAACCCCAACCGAGGTTCGTTCTTTTCTGGGTTTAGCGGATATTACCGTAGGTTCATAGCTAATTTATTGAAGATTGCTAAACTGTTAACGGCATTAACCAAAAGAATCGACTCTTTGAATGGGGACCCGAGCAAAAAGAGGCTTTCGAGACATTAAAACGCAAGTTGTGTAACGCTCCTATTCTCACACTTCCCGATGGAAACGATGACTTTACCGTATATTGAGATGCTTCTAATCAAGGTCTTGGTTGTGTTCTCATGCAACGAGGCAAAGTTATAGCATACGCGTCGAGGCAATTGAAGGTTCATGAAGTGAACTACACGACTCACGATCTTGAACTTGGTGTTGTGGTTTTTGCATTGAAGATTTGGCGACACTACCTATAGGGGATGCAATACATAGTCTACACCGATCATAAGAGTCTCCAACATGTGTTCAACCAAAAGGATCTCAATATGAGACAAAGAAGTTGGATCGAGTTGATTAGCGACTACGACTGCGACATTCGCTACCATCCTGGAAAGGCAAATGTTGTAGCCAACGCGCTAAGTCACAAAGTCCACAACAAGACTGTCTCGCTCCAAGAAATTCGAGATCGAAGGCAATGGTTTGATATGCTAGGAGAATTTGATACCGAGATTCATGTGGATGTTAACGAGGCTACTATTATGCTCCAAAACATAAGGATAGATAGTGACCTTGAGTTATGCATCCGCGAGGCTCAACAAACGGCACTAACCGAAGAAGGGAAAGATGAAGATTTGATGCCTAACATTCGGTCACAACTGGAGACCAAACCGAATGGCATGTGGTATTTCTTGAATCGACTTTGGATCCTGAATCGAGATAACCTTCGACACTTCATTATGAACGAAGCTTATCAAACTCGATATTCCATTCATCCTAGCTCCGATAAGATGTACATGGATCTGCGTGGTCAATATTGGTGGCCTGGAATGAAGAAAGACATCGCGTCTTATGTTTCCAAGTGTCTCACGTGTGCAAGAGTCAAGGCCGAGCACCAATGACCAAGTGGTTTACTTGAGCAATCTGAAATCCCTATGTGGAAGTGGGAACATATATCCATGGATTTCATAACTAAGTTACCTCGTACACCTCGTGGTCATGATAGTATATGGGTCATTGTTGACCGTTTGACCAAGGCAACACATTTCATACCCATACGAGATACATACAAGGTTTCAAGGCTTGCTCAAATCTACATTGACGAAATTGTGAGTCGTCATGGCGTGCCTTTACACATTATTTCCGATCGAGATGCTCGCTTCACTTCACACTTTTGGTCTTCGATGCAAGAACTCTTGGGTACTCAATTGGATCTAAGTACAGCTTACCATCCTCAAACCGATGGTCAAACCGAACGAACAATCCAAACCCTCGAGGATCTGCTGCGTATTTGTGTAAGGCCCCGTTCCCAGGACGCTTACAGTTGGGTTCTCATCGCACATCAAACATATAATTATATTTGTATTTCATAAAATCGCAGCGGAAAACTAAGACAATATTTCATTTCTATGTAAATGCTTTTGCAAATTAATACAACATTCATTACAAAATAGCTTGTTCGCATTACAATGCAAAAACATTAATCAAAAGAATGCCATCCCAAAAGAGCTGAGTAGTCGCCCGTGCCATCCTCAGCAATCATTACCTGCCAACTGGAAACACATCAAAGTCAGCGTTGCTGAGTGAGTTCTAGTTTTATAAATAAAACGTACTTTACTTTACATTCATTCGCGATCATACATTATACGTACATACAGATAATATCAGTATTATCTTCATCATTCCATTCATTAACTTTGCTCATTCATCGTGTTACAGTATTGTTCGTTCTCTATCTAGATCTGGTCAGACTTTACCCTCTTCGTGGCACTCGGCCACGATTACTGAGGTCGAATGACAAGGATCCTGTTCTGTACATTATTTCGATAATTCATTCACGTTCATTCATACTTCGTTCTTTCATACATAATCTTTCGTTCATTTATACGTTCGTTCCTTCGAGTCTGTTGCGACAACAGGGTCGATCACCTCCTTAACAATCCCAACGACTTCGCGCTAACCGAGTCTGTTGCAACCATAGGGTTGCTCACCCCAATTGCCAATTTCAACAATAGCATGTTATCCGAGTCTCTTGCAACCATAGGGTGGCTCACCTCATGGCAACTTCACAATAACGCCCTGTCCGAGTCTGTTGCAACCATAGGGGTGATCACCTCATAGCAATCTCAAGGATTGCATACCATCCGAGTTTGTTGCAACAACAGTGTTGCTCACCTCATTGCCATTCTCATCGATGGCACGCTATCCGAGTCTCTTGCAACAATCTAGTTGCTCACCTCATATATGTGCTTGCAAGCCTTTCTTTCGTTCGTTCATCGTTCAATAATGCATGCATTCTTACTTTATGTTCCTCTTTCATTATCTTTCACTTTACGTTACATAATACTTCATTCATTCATTAACATGACACATAAGGCCACAAGAAAGATAACATACATCATATTAAGGAACATATCATACACATTCATCATCATCATATAGGGCAACATGATACATACATAACAAGCCCTAACATGCAACATCATCATCGTCATGCCCAACATGCTCTCTAAGGCCCCAATCGTCATCTTACATGCTCTTACGGGAACCTTTACGTCAAAACTTACATCTGCACTTTTCCCCGAAAGTCAGAAGTCAAACTACACTTTCCTCGGGTGTGACAGCCCTACTCGGGCGTATGGACACCCTTCAGTCGCGTGGCCTCCATGCGACTGAACATCATGCGAATGAACTAATACGGATGAACACCTATGCGAATGAACATCCAGTCGTGCGAATGAACAATGCGAATGGACCTCATGCGAATGGGATTAATGTGGATGAGCACTTATGCGACTGGACCTTCAATCGTGCGATTGGACATTCAATCGTGCGAATGGATCCCAATCGCACCCTAATCGGCCGTGTGGCCTCCATTCGGCCTCCAGTCGGTCGCCTAGCCCTAACTGATGCAGAATGCAGTTCATCTCGACTGCAGCCGAGGGTTTTCGGCCTCCAAACTCATCTAAACCCATTTTAAGCCTAAATAGACCATCCTAAACCTTAGGGATGCATACCACGACACCATTCAAGCACACACAAGCTCACAATCAAGCCACAAACGCATCATACATACACATACACATACACATACACAAACGGGTCAAGATACACACACTCAAAAACCCGATTTCAGATGTTTTCCAGCCCCAAAATCATTTGAAAACAAGTAAAAGAGGGGTTCTAGAACACACACAAACGAGCACAACGACAAGGGCTTCTATTTGGCTTGCTACACGATGATTTTGGCGAGCTGAACTAACTCGAACCAACTTTTTCTCCTTTCTCTCTTATTTTCTCTATGAAATCTGAAATGTGGGGTGTGTGGGGAGTGTGGGCTGCCCTCTCCCTACTAATATCACCACATTTCCCAACTTTTCTTCGTTGGCGAGTTTGGTCCCTCGACTTTGAACTTTATTTTTTTTCTTTCTTCACGGCTTCAAAATAATAAATATCCGGGTGTTACACTTTGTGTTCTTGATTTTGGTGGTGATTGGGATACGCATCTACCGCTCGCGGAATTTTCATATAACAATAGTTATCACTCAAGTATCAAGATGGCACCATTCGAGGCTTTGTATGGTCGTAAATGCCGATCACCGATCTGCTGGACCGACGTTGGTGAAAATTTCATCACTCGTCCTGAACTTATACAAGAAACGACCGATAAAGTCTCCATAATCCGCAAGAACCTTGAAGTGGCAAGAAGTCGACAAAAGAGTTACGCCGATAAGCGTCGTAAGCCATTGGAGTTCCAAGTTGGCGACATAGTTCTTCTTAAGGTTTCACCGTGGAAAGGTGTTGTTCGCTTTGGAAAGAAGGGTAAACTAGCTCCAAGATTTGTAGGATCTTTTAAAATTTTGAAAAGGATTGGGAAAGTGGCTTATAAACTAGAACTACCTTCCGACCTTAGTGGAGTTCATCCTGTCTTCCATATCTCAAACTTGAAGAAGTGCTTGGCTGATGAAAATTTGCATGTTCCTCTAGAGGAAATTCAAATAGATGAGTCATTGCATTTCGTTGAGAAGCCTGTTGAGATTATGGATCAAACCCTGAAAAAGACCCGAACAACTACCACACCTATCGTCAAAGTCCGTTGGGAAAACAAACGTGGAGCTGAGTTCACTGGGAGCGTGAGAATCATATGAAGGAGAGATACCCGCATCTGTTCTCTTAGTTTTATTCTTAATTTCGGGATGAAATTCTTTTAAGTTATGGAGACTGTAACATTTTGTAATTTTGGGTTAAATTAAAGTTAACATTGTTAAGTTCTTGTATGGGCTAATTTTGTCATTTATGAAACTTGTGAATTTTTTATGCTTATTCTTTGTTGCCTTTAATTTTCTAATCAACTAATAATTATGATAATAATAATAAGTAATAATAATAACAGTAATAACAATAATAATAAATAATTATAAGAGTAATAATAATTATGTTACTAACAGCACTAATAATAGTAATAATAATAATAAAATTATAACAATAATTATAATAAATTAAGAATAATACCAACTATAATAATTTTGTTATTAATAATAAAGAATTAGTAAACTTAAAATGTATAAAACATTGATTTAAAATTCAAAGGGGCCTAATTGCCAAGTTATAAACCTTAAAAGTGAGTTTAAGCATAAAATAATAAAAAAAACCAAACAACAGGGACCATTTCTGTAAATTCATTAAACATAAACCAAACCCCCGCCCAACCCCGTTTTTTCGGTGAAAGGTCTGGCCATCGGCAGCCGATCCTCCGGCCACTTTAAACTTTCAAAATCCGACGTTTTCTTAACCCAAAACCGACCCAAATCGTTTCTTTTGCACGTTTCGAACTTAAATGCATGGTTTAATTGAGTTTAAATCGTGTCGGTTATTACTTGAACCATCGAGTAACCAAAACCATCAAACGCAAAGAGCCGTTTGAACGTTTAAGGCTAATAATAATCGAATTAACTAAACCTAATCGAACGTTTATCTAATACTAATCATTACAACTCTCAGTTGCACCTAAATCATACTTAATCCCATTAGAACTCCGCAGTTAAGCGAGTTTGGGCGAGAGAAGTACTAGGATGGGTGACCCCCTGGGAAGTCCTCGTGTTGCAACCCTTTTTGAGAGATTCCTGGTTCATAAGGAATGTCTGGCCTCTAACATTAACAACGCGTTTTGGGCGTATTGGCTGTGGATGAGAGGAGAACTCCACAGTTAAGCGTGCTCAGGTGTGAGCAATCCAGGGATGGGTGACCTCCCTCGGAAGTTTTCACCCGGGCAACTGAAAGCAAATCCGTGAGCTCTTCGTGGGCAAAGCGGACAATATTGTTGATGCGAGGGTTCGGGTGTTACAGAATGGTATCAGAGCCACTCATGTGTCGTTCGGGGTGTGGGACATACCTCACCAAGGATGGTGACTTCTCGGGCTCATCGAGGACGATGAGTCCAAACAAGGGGTGCTTGTGACACCCTACACATATCCCACATCGGCCGTGGACAGGAGAGATTCCTGGTTCATAAGGAATGTCTGGCCTCTAACATTAACAACGCGTTTTGGGCGTATTGGCTGTGGATGAGAGGAGAACTCCACAGTTAAGCATGCTCAGGTGTGAGCAATCCAGGGATGGGTGACCTCCCTCGGAAGTTTTCAACCGGGCAACCGAAAGCAAATCCGTGAGCTCTTCGTGGGCAAAGCGGACAATATTGTTGATGCGAGGGTTCGGGTGTCACATCTGCGCTTCAAAATCTGAAATTTGTTGAGGGATTTGATTCGTGGTTACTCGTTGAAGCTTCACACAAGATTAATTCCATTATCATCAGCAATTACACATCAGTTGCTTATTCAATAGCCGCGGGTTGTTCATTGTCGCGTTCATCTCGAATCCACTCTCAACTGGGTAATTAAATGAATGTACATACTCGAAATCATGTGGGAAACAAAAGCCTCATGATTTAAATCAGTAGCAGCCTCGATTTGATCTTCAATTTTGATCATGATCAAACTAGGGTTCGTGCGATTTGGGGGGATTTCAGTGTTTGTTGTATTTTGGTTATTAAAACAGAGTTTAAACGCGGCTGGAAGCCTGGTTCACTGGTTCACTCACCACATTTCAACTAAGAGGTCCCGGGTTTGAACCCGGACACTCTCTTATTATTTTTAAAATGGTTTTCTAGCCTTAATTCTATTTTAGAAAATCTTGTTAAACATAAAAATGATTTTTACAAACTTCTAATCTTTTAAAATCAACAAAATATTTTCTGTAAATTTATAGAATATTTTAACATTTTATTTTAAAAATTATAATTAAGTATTGTTATAAAAATGAATTTATACAATAATTCAAGTTATTAAATTATTATTTAAATTATTATTGAATCTTATGTTTTCTTTGATTAAAGATTTATCATGATCAATTATAGTATTAAAAAAATATGTTATAATACACAAGTTATTAGCAAAGGATTTAATTCCTTTAAAATTTCTACAAATGGTACCTTCTTTTATCAAACAAAATATAAATAATAGTTCATTAATCTTATTTATCAAAATAACCCTCAAATTCCTACCGAAACCCTAGTTCGCGTTAAAACGTTAATTTTATTATTAAACTTAAACCTTGTAAATATATATATTTTAGGTGCATTGTGAAGGGCTACGTTGAAACGACGTCTGTTATTATTTCTTATTAAACATCCAATATATTATTTACTTGATCATGTGAGTATTTCTATACCCTTTTTTTTATACTTTCACACTTTGGGGTGAAACATGTTACATTATAAACTTTACACTTGTTAACACGTTTGACTCTTGTAAACTTATGGCATTTCACTTGTATGTTGTGGTTAGTTGAACTTTGTGGCTACCATGTAATGTCGAATATATGTACAATCATTAACTATTGCTAGCCTAGCGAAGTCATAGATCTATGGGCCAGATAAGCCTGCTTGGGTGATCCAAGTACACTTAGCTAATCGTATATACTTTTAAACGTTTGAGACTTGTAAAACTTTGTCGAGGTTTGATTGTGCATTCTGTCTTACATCCCTAGTTTACTTTGTTCTCTAATTTACAACATGAATTGCCATCTTTTATATACTCATGTATTTCAAACTATGGAAATCTCACCAACATTATTGTTGACCTTTTATTTTTAACATGTTTAAGGAAATACTCAAGCTTGATTTCTACTCATTGAAGCATACACATCTAGGAATGGACCTAGATAAATAAGTGAATTAAAATGACTTGTTACATTTTATGTTATGCTTTTAATTTCTTTGAGACTTATGATTGTAATAGTACAATTGGAAATTATGTTTAATATATATTTGGGTTATTAATAGCGTTATGTAGCTGTGAACGATCTTAACTCTCACTCCTCGATGTTTCCGCCGTCAAGGTTGGGGTGTGACAAGAATTCCTCAATCACTAACTTCTTCAGTTCAGGCCATCTCATTCTCCCAATGGCCCTGCTACCCTTGGCTTGGACAATGTTGTCCCACCAGCACAAAGCCAAGTCCATAAAAGAGTGGGTAGCGAACTTCACCTTTTGGTCTTCACGTCACTCACTGATATCAAGAACAACCTCCATTTCCCTCACCCACCGATGAGCAGCAGCAGTGTTGTTTCCATCGAAAGTAGGGGGCTTGCACCTCATAAACGTCCTGTAGTTATAGCCTCGTGCCGCCTCCGGCATAGGCTCTTCTTCTTCCTCCTCTTCATCATGAGAGAGAACCGTTTCCGGCTTTAAGAAAAGAATAATCGGATGTTACATTCACGAAGTTATCAATTCACCTATATCACACTATCTACTTTTCTCAATAAGCTAACGATGCAAGGAAACCGAAAACTGATGATAAAACAAAAAACTTTATATATAAATAAATTGTTTAACTCAATCAAAACCCTCAATTACATTTAATCACAAACTGTTCAACATAAAACCCCAAACACGACTAACTGTCTCACTTGCCAAGAACTATCCACCCGAAAGCAACCACGAACGATTTAACCACTCATCGTCTTCATTATGTCTTCAATCTTAATTTGATGATGAATTTGAATGACTTGGAATATTAGAAGAAGTTCTCATGGTTGAATTCCATCCAAAAATTCAATCTTGGGGCTCAAGGAATGTATTTCACACCCCAACCTTAACGGTGAAATCTTCGAGATGTAAGGGTTAAGATTGTTTACAACCACATAACGCTACCATTAAATAAAAAATATTATTATCATAAGTTTTAAAATGCAAATTACAGTCCATAAGTCTCAAACAAAAATAAAACATAATATATGATAAACATCCAAGTTAAATTATTCATTTTTCCTAGGTCCAAATCCTAGGTGTGAGCATGCTACAAAGAAATAATCAAACTTGAGCATTTCCTGAAACATGCTAAAAATAAAACGTCAACTATGTATACATAAAGATTTACAAGTAGTAATTCATATCAATGGTTACGAATTATGTAAATTTATAGAACATGTATAGCTACAATCACACCTTGACCAAGAATAAGTTTACAAGTATATAACGATTAGCTAAGTGTACTTGGTTCCAATGATGAACAAGCATATGTTATCAGGAGCCGACAATACCTTCGGTTTTAGCACCAAGCCCATAGATCTATAACATCGCCATGATATCAATAGTTAATGATTGTCAACATATAATGTATCTCATATAATATTCACAATAATACAAATAACCATAACAAAAAGTAAAGATGAATTGCATGTGCGTTACAAGTATAAAAAGGTTTATAAGTGTAAGTTTATAAGTTAACATGTTTCACCACAAAAGGTGTGAAATAATATAAAGAGGGGCATGAAAACTCACATGACATATATGTGTATAATATGATAATAAGAATAATAGACGATGTTCCAACGAATCTCTTTACAAGGTACCTAAACATATATATTTACAAGATTTAAGTTTAATAACAAGATTACGATTTAATGAGAACTTGGGTTTCTAGTGGAGCTTGTGACTTTGTCAAATAATTAAATTTAACAAATGGAATCATTTATATTTTTTTGGAATAAATGAAAAAGAAGTATACTATTTTAATATAAAGAAATGAAAAAAAGACATTGTAATAATTTGTAAAGTTTAAATAAATTTTTATAATTATTTGAAATAGTCATGATTTAAACAATAATTTAAAGGCAACATTTGAACCAATAATAACTTAGTGGTTTAAACTATTATTTAAAGCCTAATTTTTATAAAATAAACAAATTATAACATTTGTTAAAGATGTTTAATAAAGATATTAAAGTATTTTAAGTAATAAATTTACAGGAAATAATAAGATGGCTTTAAAATAAATAAAGTTTAAGAAAATAATTTTTATAGTTTTTAGAAATTTTTCTGTATTTTTTTAAAGGTTGAAAAAGCCTAAAAAAATAATAGAGGTTGTCGGGTTTGAACCGAGACCTCGGGTAGGGAATGCGTGTGTGTAACCAATGAACCAAGGTCGTGGTCATGGTATATCATGGGTTTTAAATCTCTAAAACATAAACAAGTGAAACCCCCAAAATCACATTAACCCTTGAACGATTGAATCCATAATTGAGCGTTGATTCAAGTGTTTCAACCCGATTAACCTTAGGGTTTTTGATCCCTAAGTGTAATATGGTATAATGATGTATTAAACTTACTTGATTATGCTCGAATTGTAGTGTTTAAGATTGGGTTTGTCTCAGTTAGCTCTCCAAGAACATGGGGCTTAGAAATAGCCGATTGAGTGAGTGTTTCACAAAATCGAGTTTACAGAGAGTTGAAAGGGGTCGAAGGGCACCTTTTCCTTCTATTATATAGCTTCGATTTGTACGTTAAGGTGCCGAATGAGTTTTGGTTTTTGTTCGACTATTTTGGTTACAGTTAGGTGTATAATTGATTGTTTAACTCGAATTAAACTATGCATTAAGCTTTGCAATGATTATCCGAACGTTTCTGCTCGATTATTTGATTAATCATCACAATTATTATGTTGAACAATTAGAATTCGATTGAGGTTTTTGGTTCAGGTTCGATTCCCTTTATTACGAGTTAAAAGTCTAGTTAAACCATGGGTTCACATACAACACATAACCACATACCATGCGCACATAGAACCGGTTAACTTTACGAAAATACCTGATGGCACGCAGCTACTCAGATTGGCATCCCATTCCTATTCCGTCCCATTCTCAGTTTAAGTTAAGGTTTATTTTGAAAATTTAGCCACTTCACTTAAACTTTGGCTCTGATACCAACTTGTAAAGCCCCGTTCTCAGGACGCTTACAGTTGGGTTCTCATCGCACATAAAACATATAATTATATTTGTATTTCATAAAATCACAGTGGAAAACTAGAACAATCTTTCATTTCCATGTAAATGCTTTTGCAAATTAATACAACATTCATTAGAAAATAGCTTGTTCGCATTACAATGCAAAAACATTAATCAAAAGAATGCCATCCCAAAAGGGCTGAGTAGTCGCCCGTGCCATCCTCAGCAATCATTACCTGCCAACTGGAAACACATCAAAGTCAGCGTTGCTGAGTGAGTTCTAGTTTTATAAATAAAACATACTTTACTTTACATTCATTCGCGATCATACATTATACGTACATACAGATAATATCAGTATTATCTTCATCATTCCGTTCATTAACTTTGCTCATTCAACGTGTTACATTATCGTTCACTTCTCTATCTAGATCCTGTCAGACTTTACCCTCTTCGTGGCACTCAGCCACGATTACTGAGGTCAAATGACCAAGATCCTGTTCTGTACATTATTCTGATAATTCATTTACGTTCATTCATACTTCGTTCTTTCATACATAATCTTTCGTTCATTTATACTTTCGTTCCATCGAGTCTGTTGCAACAACATGGTCGCTCACCTCATTAACAATCCCAACGACTTCACGCTATCCGAGTCTGTTGCAACCATATAGTTGCTCACCCCAATTGCCAATTTCAATGATAGCATGCTTTCCGAGTCTCTTGCAACCATAGGGTTGCTCACCTCACGGAAACTTCACAATAACGCCCTGTCCGAGTCTGTTGCAACCATAGGGGTGCTCACCTCATAGCAATCTCAAGGATTGCATACCATCGAGTCTGTTGCAACAATAGGGTTGCTCACCTCATTTATGTGCTTGTAAGCCTTTCCTTCGTTCGTTCATCATTCATAATGCATGCATTCTTACTTTATGTTCCCCTTTCATTATCTTTCGCTTTACGTTACATAATACTTCATTCATTCATTAACATGACATGTCAAGCCACCAGAAGGATAAACATACATCATAATAAGGAACATATCATACGCAATCATCATCATCATACAGGGCAACATCATACATACGTAACAAGCCTAAACATGCAACATCATCATCATCATGCCCAACATGTTCTCTAAGGCCTCAATTGTCATCTTACATGCTCTTCTGAAAACCTTTACGTCAAAACTTACATCTGCCCTTTCTCCCGAAAGTTAGAAGTCAAACTATGCTTCCCACAGGTGCAACAGCCCTATTCGGGTGTATGGACACCCTTCAGTCGCATGGCCTCCATCCGACTGAACATCATGCGAATGAGTACCCAATCGTGTGAATGGACTATGCGGATAGACCTCGTACGAGTGAGACTATTGCGGATGAGCACTTATGCGACTGGGCCTTCAATCGCATGACCCCCATGCGATTGGACTTTCAATCGTGCGAATGGACCTTCAATTGTGTGAATGGACCCCAATCGCACCCTAATCGGCCGTATGGCCTCCATTCGGCCTCCAGGCGGTCGCCTAGCCCTAGCTGATGCAGAATGCAGTTCATCCCGACTGCAGCCGAGGGTTTTCGGCCTCCAAACTCATCTAAACCCATTTTAAGCCTAAATCAACCATCCTAAACCTTAGGGATGCATACCACAACACCATTCAAGCACACACAAGCTCACAATCAAGCCACAAACGCATCATACATACACATACACATACACAAACGGGGCAACCTACACACACTCAAAACAACCGATTTCAGATGTGTTCCAGCCCCAAAATCGTTATAAAACAAGTAAAAGAGGGGTCCTAGAACTCACACAAACGAGCACAACGACAAGGGCTTCGATTTGGCTTGCTACACGACGATTTTGGCGACCCGAACCAACCCGAACCGGCACTTTTCCTCTTTTTCTCTTCTTTCTCTCTTCTTCTCTTTATGAAGTCTGAAATGTGGGGTGTGTGGGGAGAGTGGGCTGCCCTCTCCCTACTAATATCACCACATTTCCCAACTTTTCTTCGTTGGCGAGTTTGGTCCCTCAACTTTGAACTTTATTTTCTTTTCTTTCTTCACCTGCATCGAAATAATAAATATTCGGGCGTTACAAGTCCACCCCCTTAAATAGGTTTCATCCCCGAAACCTGTTATTCGTCGAACAGATGTGGATAATGCTCTCTCATTTCTTCCTCAGTCTCCCATGTTGACTCGGATCCCTTCCTGTGCTTCCACTGTACACGCACAAGAGGAACCACTTTATTCCTTAGCCTTTTCTCCTTTCGGTCGATGATTGCCACTGGTTGCTCCACATAATTGAGCCGTTCATCTACTTCGATGTCTTCCAATGGGACAATCATATCTTCATCTGCTAAACACTTCCTTAGATGATATACATGGAATGTCGGGTGAATTCCACTTAACTCATCCGGTAACTCCAGTCCATAGGCCACCTCTCCTACTCGAGCGATGATTCGGAAAGGGCCTATATACCTTGGGCTCAACTTGCCCCGCTTTCTGAATCGGATAATACCCTTCCAAGGTGAGACCTTCAACATAACCCGGTCACCCACTTGGAACTCAATCGGCCTACGTCGTTTATCAGCATACGACTTCTGTCTATCTTTGGCTGCCTTCATAAAGACTTTGATCTTTTCAATCTTCTCAGTCGTAGCCTCGATTACCTCGACGCTCCCCAATTCCTTTTGACCAATGTCACCCCAACAAACGAGTGTTCTGCATCTCCTACCGTATAACATCTTATATGGTGGCATGCCAATGCTGGCATGATAGCTGTTGCTGTATGAGAATTCGACTAACGGTAGGTGGTCATCCCAACTTCCACCAAAATCAATCACACATGCCCGGAGCATGTCTTCCAATGTCTGAATGGTCCTTTCTGACCGACCATCGGTTTGGGGATGATAAGCCGTGCTAATATGTAACCTCGTCCCCATAGCGTCGTGGAATTTCTTCCAAAATTTAGATGTAAACCGAGTGTCGCGATCAGACACAATAGACACCGGCACACCATGACGAGTTACAATTTCCTTGATGAAGAGATCAGCCAACCTCTCAGATGAATACGTCTCGCGGATCGGTAGGAAGTGAGCACTCTTCGTTAAGCGATCAACTATCACCCATATGGCATCATACCCTTTCGGGGTACGCGGCAGCTTTGTAATGAAATCCATGGTGATGTGCTCCCACTTCCACTCCGGTATATCCAAAGGTTGGATCTTCCCATACGGCTTTTGATGCTCTGCCTTCACCTGTAGGCAAGTAAGGCACTTACTCACATACTCCACCACGTCACGCTTCATACCCGACCACCAATAATCTTTCTTCATGTCATGGTACATTTTCGTGGCACCAGGATGAATGGAGTATCAAGTCTTGTGAGATTCATCCATTATCTTCACCCGTAGATCCCCAAAACGAGGAATCCACACACGACCGAATCGGGTCCTAACACCGAGTGTGTTTTCACCCAACTCCCCAACCAGACCTCTCATTCTTTCAGAGTTAAGATGATCTTCTTTCAACGCCTCATCTTGGAACTCTTTGACTTGCTTCATTACATCAGAGGTCATGATCAACTAATATGCTTTCACCCGAATCGGCTCGAGTCTCTTCTTCCGGCTAAGGGCGTCAACTACTACATTGGCCTTGCCCGGATGGTAGTGGATCTCACAATCATAATCCTTTATAAGCTCCAACCACCTCCTCTGCCTCATGTTCAGATCCTTTTGCTCGAAGAAGTACTTCAAGCTCTTATGGTCTGTGAATATGGTGCACTTCGTCCCGTAGAGATAGTGCCTCCAAATCTTTAGTGCAAAGACCACGGCTGCTAGCTCCAAGTCATGAGTGGGATAATTAACCTCATGAACTTTCAACTGTCGGGATGCACAGGCTATCACCTTCCATCTCTGCATTAACACACACCCCAACCCTGAGTAGGAAGCATCAGAATAAACCACCAGATCTTCGCTTCCATCGGGTAATGTCAAAACAGGAGCTTGAGTCAGTCTTGCCTTCAGCTCTTCGAACGCCTTCTCTTGAGCTTGACCCCATACAAACTTCACATCCTTTCAGGTCAACTTAGTTAGTGGAGAAGCAATCTTAGAGAAGTCTTGAATGAATCTCCTATAGTAGCCTGCCAAACCCAAGAAACTACGGATCTCGGATGGCGTCTTTGGTGACCTCCATTTCATAACCGCCTCCACTTTCGTCGGGTCCACCATAATCCCGTCGGGATTCACCACATGACCCAAGAACTGAACTTCGCGCAACCAGAACGTGCACTTGGAGAATTTAGCATACAATTTCTCCCTTCTCAGCGTCTCCAGAACCTCCCGAATGTGACCGGCATGCTCAATCTCACTCTTCGAATAAATCAGGATATCATCAATAAACACAATCACCGATTTATCCAACATAGGCAGACACACACGGTTCATCAGATCCATAAAAGCAGCTGGCGCGTTGGTCAAACCAAAAGACATGACCAGAAACTCGTAATGACCATAGCGCGTGCGGAAAGCTGTTTTAGGGATATCTTGCTCCTTCACCTTCAACTGATGATAGCCAGATCGAAGATCTATCCTTGAAAACCAACTGGCACCCTGAAGCTGATCAAACAAATCATCTATTCTCGGTAAGGGGTATCGGTTCTTCACTGTCAACTTGTTCAGCTCACGGTAGTCAATGCACATCCTCATACTACCATCCTTCTTCTTTACAAACAGGACCGGAGCACCCCAAGGAGAGATACTCGGTCTAATGAACCCTTATCAAGCAACTCTTGCAACTGTTCCATCAACTCTTTCATCTCTGTCGAAGCTAACCGATATGGTGCCTTGGCAACAGGTTGGGCACCCGGTATCAGATCGATCTGAAATTCAATTTCTCTGTCAGGTGGTACCCCTGGTAAATCTTCTGCGAACACGTCTGGAAAGTCACACACAACCGGTACATCAAACAGTTGTGGTGTTGGTGCATCTACATCCTTTACATAAGCCAAGTAGGCGCAACATCCACGCCTCATACAATTTCCCGCTACCACCATTGAGATCACCTTCGGGATCGTCGTGACTCGATCACCATAAACCGTTACCAAACTTCTGTCAGGCGCTGTCAACCGAATCATCTTCTTACGACACACAATGTTCGCCTCGAAGTCCGCCAACCAATACATCCCAAGAACCAAATCGAAACCACCCAAGGTCATCACAAACGGTCTAACAGGAAACTTATGACCCTCAAGTTCCACATCATAATTCTCTATCATCTCAGAAATCCTGGTAGACTTACCTATGGCAGTTTCTACCTCAAAGGGCGCATCAGGACATCTACTACTAACAGACAGCTTAGCACAGAAAGCAGCAGAAATAAAACTCCTACTAGTACCAGAATCAAATAGCACAGAAGCTAAAGTTTGGTTCACCAGAAACATACCGGAAACGACATCAGGGTCTGTCCTAGCTTCCTCCTGTGTCATGGTAAATACCCTGCCGCTCGCCCTCGGTCCTTCACCTCCAGTTCTCTTCATCCCAGAACTCTCAGCCCTCGACTTCTTACAATCCTTACTTACGTCACCCTCTTCACCACAGTTATAGCACCAGACTATACGACAGTCCCTTGCCAAGTGCCCCGCCTTCCCACATTTGAAGCACAAGTTTGACCCAAACCTACATTCCCCACTGTGCTCCCTTCCACACTTGCCACACCTTTTCGCCCCCGCACTTGATGTGACCACACGACGATCATCCGCTCGTGCCTTCTTATTACCCGTCGAGGTATCACCCCAACCAAATCTCTTCCCCCGCCAATTTCGATCACCACCACTCTTCTTGCCACCCTCAGTCACCACCACCGTTCTCTCATCGTACAATCTTCCTGCCAAATCCACCGCCGACCTAAACGTACTTGGCCGGGCAGCTATCATGTGCCAGCGAATATCCGCCGGCAAACCCTGAATGTATCTTTTAATCTTTCGTGACAAAATGGTCACCTGATCCGGCACCAGACGTGCCATCTCGTTGAATTTAGTGGTGTACTACTGGTGCGTCATAGTTCCCGCCTCCAGTTGCAAGAACTCCCTTTCGACCTTGTCCATTTCCCGATGAGGACAAAATTCCTCAATCACTAACTTTCTTAGCTCAGGCCATTTCATTTTCCCAATGGCTCTACTACCCTCAGCTTGGACAATGTTGTCCCACCAGCACAGAGCTGAATCCACAAAAGAGTGGGTAGCAAACTTCACCTTCTGTTCCTCTCGGCACTCGTGATATCGAGAACAGCCTCCATTCCCTCACCCACGGTGAGCAGCTGCAGCAGTGCCATTTCCATCGAAAGTAGGGGGCTTGAATCTCATAAAAGCCCCGTAATTGTATCCTCGTGTCGTCTCTGGCGTAGGCTCTTCTTCTTCCTCTTCATCATCAGATAGAACCGTTTCCGGCTCTGGTTGTTCCCGTTCTCTAGAGGATCTGTTCTTCTCCTTCTTTCCCCTTCTCTACCGCCTTGATCACTTCGGTCACCACGGACGGTAGGATCGTCTGCATGACCTGATGAACTTCTTCCACCACAGCTTCCTTTACTAAGGCTCTCAGATTGGCGCTCTCGTCTCCACCCTCCGGATGAGGGGTCTCTGGTTCTTCATGAACCACTTTCTCAACTCTGGGTCTCCCTCTCTTGGGTCGCGGTTCGACACCGTGACCTCCAACCCTTGAGGCTTTCGAAGATCTTCCACCGGCCATCACACGCACACTGAAAGATTCAAACACCAACACAGTCATTCAAGGGAACAGCTCAGTTTATGTTAAGTATAGTAAGTCCCTAATTACAGTGGCCAGTTGTGATTAGCCACTTACTTTACTCTTCATACCCCAAGCATTACCTGTCCTGACTACATCAGTATTTAAATCTACATACAACACATAACCACATACCATGTGCACATAGAACCGCTTAACTTTACGAAAATACCTGATGGCACGCAGCTACTCCGATTGGCATCCCATTCCTATTCCCTCCCATTCTCAATTTAAGTTAAGGTTTATTTTGAAAATTTACCCACTTCACTTAAACTTTGGCTCTGATACCAACTTGTAAGGCCCCGTTCCAAGGACGCTTACAGTTGGGTTCTCATCGCACATAAAACATATAATTACATTTGTATTTCATAAAATCACAGCGGAAAACTAGAACAATCTTTCATTTCCATGTAAATGCTTTTGCAAATTAATACAACATTCATTACAAAATAGCTTGTTTGCATTACAATGCAAAAACATTAATCAAAAGAATGCCATCCCAAAAGAACTGAGTAGTCGCCCGTGCCATCCTCAGCAATCATTACCTGCCAACTGGAAACACATCAAAGTCAGCATTGCTGAGTGAGTTCTAGTTTTATAAATAAAACATACTTTACTTTACATTCATTCGCGATCATACATTATACGCACATACAGATAATATCAGTATTATCTTCATCATTCCGTTCATTAACTTTGCTCATTCAACGTGTTACATTATCGTTCACTTCTTTATCTAGATCCGGTCAGAATTTACCCTCTTCGTGGCACTCAGCCACGATTACTGAGGTCAAATGACCAAGATCCTGTTCTGTACATTATTCCGATAATTCATTTACGTTCATTCATACTTCGTTCTTTCATACATAATCTTTCGTTCATTTATACTTTCATTCCTTCGAGTCTGTAGCAACAACAGGGTCGCTCACCTCATTAACAATCCCAACGACTTCGCGCTATCCGAGTCTGTTGCAACCATATAGTTGCTCACCCCAATTGCCAATTTCAACCATAGCATGCTTTCCGAGTCTCTTGCAACCATAGGGTTGCTCACCTCATGGCAACTTCACAATAACGCCATGTCTGAGTCTGTTGCAACCATAGGGGTGCTCACCTCATAGCAATCTCAAGGATTACATACCATCCGAGTCTGTTGCAACAACAGGGTTGCTCACCTCATTTATGTGCTTGCAAGCCTTTCCTTCGTTCGTTCATCATTCAATAATGCATGCATTCTTACTTTATGTTCCCCCTTTTATTATCTTTCGCTTTACGTTACATAATACTTCATTCATTCATTAACATGACATGTAAAGCCACCAGAAGGATAAACATACATCATAATAAGGAACATATCATACGCAATTATCATCATCATACAGGGCAACATCATACATACGTAACAAGCCTAAACATGCAACATCATCATCATCATGCCCATCATGTTTTCTAAGGCCTCAATCGTCATCTTACATGCTCTTCCGAAAACCTTTACGTCAAAACTTACATCTGCCCTTTCTCCCGAAAGTCAGAAGTCAAACTACGCTTCCAACAGGTGCAACAGCCCTATTCGGGCGTATGGACACCCTTCAGTCGCATGGCCTCCGTGTGACTGAACAGCTTGCGAATGAGTACCCAATCGTGCAAATGGACTATGCGGATGGACCTCGTACGAATGAGACTAATGCGGATGAGCACTTATGCGACTGGGCCTTCAATCGCATGACCCCCATGCGATTGGCCTTTCAATCGTGCGAATGGACTTTCAATCGTGCGAATGGACCCCAATCGCACCCTAATCGGCCGTATGGCCTCCATTCGGCCTCCAGTCAGTCGGCTAGCCCTAGCTGATGCAGAATGCAGTTCATCCCGACTGCAGTCGAGGGTTTTCGGCCTCCAAACTCATCTAAACCCATTTTAAGCCTAAATCGACCATCCTAAACCTTAGGGATGCATACCATAACACCATTCAAGCACACACAAGCTCACAATCAAGCCACAAACGCATCATACATACACATACACATACACAAACGGGTCAACTTACACACACTCAAAACGACCGATTTCAAATGTGTTCCATCCCCAAAATCGTTATAAAACAAGTAAAAGAGGGGTCCTAGAACTCACACAAACGAGCACAACGACAAGGGCTTCGATTTGGCTTGCTACACGACGATTTTGGCGACTCGAACCGGCACTTTTCCTCTTTTTCTCTTCTTTCTCTCTTCTTCTCTTTATGAAGTCTGAAATGTGGGGTGTGTGGGAAGAGTGGGCTGCCCTCTCCCTACTAATATCACCACATTTCCCAACTTTTCTTCGTTGGCGAGTTTGGTCCCTCAACTTTGAACTTTATTTTCTTTTCTTTCTTCACCGACATTGAAATAATAAATATTCGGGCGTTACATGAAACTTGGGCATTTCCTTAAACATGTTAAAAATAAAGAGGTCAACAATAATGTTGGTGAGCAATCCATAGTTTTCAATACATAAGTATATAAAAGATGGCAATTCAAGTCATAAGTTAGTGAATAAAATGATTAGGGATGTTATGAACAATGCAACAATCAAACCTCGACAAAAGTTTTACAAGTCTCAAACGTTAAAAGTATATACGATCAGCTAAGTGTACTCGGATCAACCAAGCAGGCTTGTCTTACCCATAGATCTATGACTTCGCTGGGCTAGCAATAGTTAATGATTGTACATATAACGCCATAACATGGTAACCACAAAAGTTCAACTAACCACAACTTTACAAGATGAATTGCCATAGGTTTACAAGTCTCAAATAAGTTTACAAGTGCAATGATAATATGTTAACATGTTTCACCCCAAAGTGTGAAAATAAGCAAAAGGGGTATGGAAATACTCACATGACCAAATAATATATATTTGATGATTATTAAGAATAATAACAAGCAACGTTCAACGTAGACCTTCACAACGCACCTAAAACAAGTATATATTTACAAGATTACAATTTAGAATAATTAATAGTTAAACGAGGCTAGGGTTTCAAATTGGTATTTTGCGGTGTTAAATAACGTTGGTTAGAGAGTTCATATATAAGCTTAATTTAAGAGAAAAAAATGCCAAGTATTCAATTTTAAGAAAATTAAAACCTTTATAACAATTTGTGAAGGTTAATTATAAAATATATAAATTCTATAATTATCATATTTAATCCTTAATTGTATAGTATTTAAATAATAATTACATGATTTACCAATATTATATAAAGTCTATTCTTATAAAAATAACTTTGTTAGATTTTTATTTTATAAGAAAATTGTTAAGGTGTTTAAAGTGGTAAATTTGTAGAAAAATAATAGGATAGCTTTAAAATAACCAAAGTTTACAAAATCTCTTTTTATAATTTTTAGTCACACCCCAACCTTGACGGCGGAAACGTCGAGATGTGAGGGTTAAGATTGTTCACAGCCACATAACGCTATATTAAATTATAAATATTATAATCATAAGTCTTGAAATGGATATTACAATCATAAGTCTTATACAAGAAATAAGTTCAATATAACATAACATAATGTAACTTTTTATTTCATTATCTAGGTCCAAGTCCTAGATTATAGCATGCTTCAAAAGGATCACTTTAAACTTGAGGTTGACCTGAAACATGATAAAAATAAGAGTCAACTAAAAATAGTTGGTGAGTTTCCAAGGTTTTCATACATAATATGAAAAAGAAAGTTACAAGTAGCAATTCATGTCATAGGTTATAAGCTAGTAAGGTTATAGAACACATATCGTTACAACCAAACATCGACTTGATTACAAGTATAAAAGATTGGCTAAGTGTATTTGGTTCCCTAGTGCACAAGCATACGGCTCCTAGGAGTCGGCAATACATCGACTTTAGCACCAAATAGGCTTGTCAGGCCCAAAGATCTAAGACGTCGCCAGGCTAGCAATAGTTAATGATTGTAAACAAACTATGTATCTCATATAAACACTTACAATAAACAAATAACCATGACAAAATAATAAGTTGAATTGCACGTGATTTACAAGTCTCAAATATGTATAAGTGTATCATGTATACGCTATCATGTTTCACCCCAAGTTAGTGTAAAAATATGAAAAAGGGGCAAGAAAACTCACTTGTCAAATAAGTATATAATGAAGATTAATAAGAATAAAAATATGCCGTTCCAAGATAAAACGTCACAAGGCACCTAAATATATAATTATTACAAGATTTTGGTTAATAATACGATTAACGAGTTAACATGAACTAGGGTATTAGTATATTGGGGATTTTTATAAAGTTGAATAAATTATTATAAAAATACCATTTATGAAAATTTATAAATTTATTTTTAAGGAAATTGATCCTTTGTAAATAACTTGTGATTTTATTTATAAAATTATATTTAAATTCTATAAATATCATGATAAATCCAAAAACATATGGTCTAATATTAATTTAATGTCTTTAAGCATTATATAACAATCTAACTTATTATAAAAATACTTAATTATTACATTTGCAAATAATTTTATATTAAAATATTACAAAGTTTTTTTACAAGAATAAACTTTAAAAAATATTCAGATGACTTTAAAAATATTTAGGGTTTATAAAATTCATTTTTATAATTATTATAAATTTCCTATAATTAATTTAAGGCCAAAAAGGCTTTAAAAAGATTACATGAGGGTGCCTGGGTTCGAACCCGGGACCTCATGTATGTGGGGAACAAGACTTAACCAGTGAACCAAGGCTCTCAGCCGCAGTAGATCTTGATTTTAAAACATTAAAACCCATATAAACAAAATCCCCAAATCCCTAGAACCCTAGTTCGAATTTGAATCAAATTAAGCGTTAAATCGATGTTGTTAATGGTAAAGATCATGGGGCTTTTGTTCCCCATGTAAAATCGAGCATGTACATGTATTTAATTACCCGATTCGAAGATGTATTGGTGATGAACAGACGAAGTATCAACCGAAGAACAAGTCGCGACCGTGAGTGCAAAAATTCAAGTAATCTTCAATGATATTCAAACCAAAGGTGCACATAGCATCGTGTGATGGTCTGGACTCAAAGCCCTCTGTCAATTTTGATCTTTGAACACAATAGGGTGGTGTTCGCCTAGTGTGCAGGTCGCGATGAGGATGATGCTTAAATTCGTTGTTTATGTTTGATTCAGGTGAAATTGAAAGGTGTAATCGATTGAAGATAGACAGAAGATTGTTTGTACTCAGTTAATTCGATTATTATTGTGTTTTAATGACAAAACGGTCATGAGTTAAAAGAGTTTCGGTTATATGATCGAATTGACTTGGTAACCGATGTATAACTCGATTATTAAGTGCATTCAAGTTCGAAGCACGTATGCGAAACGATTCGGATAAAGTTCGGCTACGAAACTAACCGTTTTTTTGATGTTTTAGTCTCGCCGGACTTTGGCCGGAGTGTGGCCGGAGTCGCGGCCGGAATTATGGGAATGGGCGGGGGTTTGGGTTGAAATTTTGAAATGTTACACATTGGCCCCTTTTAGTTTAATAGTTAACATTTCATGCTTAAAAGTTCTATATTAAGTTTCCAAATTGACAAATACAACCCCCAAGCTTAATTTAAGTTTATGTTTTAAACATGGTTAAGTTTAATAATCCTCATAAATTATAAGTAACCTTATTAAAAGCAATCTTATTATTACTAATACTATTATGATTATTATTATCATAATTATATTCTATTTAATTTAACATTATTAGCTTCAAATTAAGGATATAAAAGACATACCAAGCATAAGAATCCCATAAATTTCATAATGGCACAAGTAGTCCTTACAAGAACTTTAACAAGATTAACTTTTACTTTAACAAAAATACGAGATGTTACAAAGGGCACCTTTTCCTTCTATTATATAGCTTCGATTTGTACGTTAAGGTGCCAAATGAGTTTTGGTTTTTTTTCGACTATTTCGGTTACAGTTAGGTGTATAATTGATTGTTTAACTCGAATTAAACTATGCATTAAGCTTTTCAATGATTATCCGAACGTTTCTGCTCGATTATTTGATTAATCATCACAATTTTTATGTTGAACAATTAGAATTCGATTGAGGTTTTTGGTTCAGGTTCGATTCCCTTTATTATCGAGTTAAAAGTCTAGTTAAACCATGGGTTCGAGTTCGAAATGTCTTCCCGAGTTGCTTGGCATCGATTTGGGTTGGAATTCAGGTCAAATTTGAGGAGTTTGTCCTTGCCGGCGCCGCGCCGGAGTTATGCCGACCGGCTGCCGGAAAATCGGGGCAACAAGAGGGGCGAAGAAAAGGTTTAATAATTTTATAGAATTGGTCCCTATAATTTTTTTCTTATCATTTCATGCTTATAAAATTTCTACTTAAGTTTCCATATTTACACAACAACCCCCTGGACTTAATTAACTTTAAGTTTTACATAATTTTACTTGTTAACTTTTTTAACTTATTATTATTGTAATTATAATAATAATAATTATTATTATTATTGTTATTATTATCATTATAGTAATTATTATTGTTAGTATGATTATATTATTATTATTATTATTATTATTATTATTATTATTATTATTATTATTATTATTATTATTATGATTACTATTATTATTATGGTTAATTTAATAGTTAAATTATTAACTTTCAAATTAAAGAATTAAAGTCACACAAAGAATCAAGCATAACTAACCCACAAGTTTCATAATTGACAACAATGGTCATTACAAGAATATAACAAGGTTAACTTTTAATTTAACGAAAATACGAAATGTTACTGTCTACCCAACTTATAATAATTTTGTCCCGAAATTAAGAATGAAATTAGACGAAAAAAATGGGAATTTCTTCTTCATATGCTCTTCACGCTCCCATACGTCCACGCTTATTCTGCCAGCAAACTTTGACTATTGGGGTGGTAGTGGTTCTAGTTTTCTTTATAATGTGATCCATGACTTCGACGGGTTTCTCAACAAAATGTATTGACTTGTCAATCTGGATGTCATCCAACGGGATATGTAGACTTTCGTCAACCAAACACTTCCTCAATTTTGAGACATGGAAAACATGATGAACTCCACTAAGATTGGAAGATAGTTCCAGTTTGTAAGCCACTTTCTCGGTCCTTTTCAAAATCTTTAAAGGTCCTATAAATCTTGGAGCTAGTTTACCCTTCTTTCCAAAGTGAACAACACCCTTCCATGGTGAGACCTTAAGAAGAACCATATCCCCAACTTGGAATTCCAATGGCTTGCGTCACTTATCGGCAAAGCTCTTTTGTCGACTTCTCGCCACTTCAAGGTTCTTGCGAATTATGGTGACTTCATCGGTCATTTCTTGTATAAGATCAGGACCAGTGATGAAATTTTCACAAATATCGGTCTAGCAGATCAGAGAACAACATTTATGACCATAATACGCTTCGAAAGGTGCCATCTTGATACTCGAGTGGTAACTATTATTATACGAAAATTCTGCGAGCGGTAAATGCGTACCCTAGTCACCACCAAAGTCAAGAACACAAAGACGTAGCAAATACTCCAAGGTTTCGATGGTTCGCTCGGTTTGACTGCCCGCTTGAGGATGGTAAGCCGTTTTTAGATCTAGTTGAATACCCAAGAGTTCTTGGATAGACGACCAAAAGTGCGAAGTGAAACAAGAGTCTCGGTCGGAAATGATATGCACAGGTACACCATGATGACTCACAATTTCATCAATGTATATACGAGCCAACCTTGATGTTTTGTAAGTGTCACGTCTGGGTATGAAATGTGCCAACTTGGTCAATCGGTCAACGATCACCCATATGCTATCATGACCATGAGAGATACGAGGTAGTTTGGTTATGAAGTCCATGGATATGTGTTCCCATTTCCACATAGGAATCTCGGGTTGTTCAAGTAATCCACTAGGACGTTGATGTTCGGCTTTAACCTTCATACACGCAAGACACTTAGCTACGTAAGTTGCTATGTCTTTCTTCATTCTAGGCCACCAATATTGACCATGCAGATCCATATACATCTTATCGGACCCAAGATGAATAGAATACCGAGTTTGATGAGCTTCGTTCATGATAAATGTATGGATATTATCATGATTTGGAACCCAGATTTGATTCACGAAATACATCCACCCATTGGGTTTCGTTTCTAGTTGAGCTTGAAGATTATGCTCCAATTCCTCTCCCATTCTTCCTTCTTGTTGAACCGCTGTTGAGCTTCGAAGATACAAGTCTCGATATCACTCTCAATCCTTAAGTTTTGTAGCAACATAGCAGTCTCGTTGACATCTAGTTGGATCTCAGTATCAAATTCTCCCAAAGTGTCAAACCACGATCGTGAATTTCTTGAAACAAGATCATCTTACCTTACGACTTAGTATATCGGCTACGACATTTTCCTTTCAAGGGTGGTAACGAATGTCACAGTCATAATCACTAATCAACTCAACCCAACGACGTTGTCTCATATTGAGATCTTTTTGATTGAAAACGTGTTGAAGGCTTTTGTGATCGGTGTAGACTATACATTGCGTACCATAAAGGTAATGCCTCCGAATCTTTAAGGGAAAAACCACAACACCAAGTTCAAGATTGTGTGTTGTGTAATTCATCTCATGGGCATCCAATTGTCTCGACGCATAAGCTATGACCTTTTCTCATTGCATGAGAACACAATCAAGGCCTTGTTTTGATGCATCACAATACACGGTGAAATCGTCATTTCCATCGGGAAGGGTCAAGATAGGAGCATTGCATAACCTATGCTTTAATGCTTTAAAGGCTTCCTCTTGCTCAGACCCCCACTCGAATGGTTTATTCTTTTGTGTCAACGAAGTAAGCAGCTTCGCGTTTCTAGAAAAGTTGGAAATGAAACGCCGATAATAACCAACAAAACCAAGGAAAGAAAAAATTTCGGTTGAAGTTGTAGGAATACACCAATTTTTCACGACTTCCACCTTCACAGGATCAATATGAATTCCTTGGCTATTCACCACGTATCCTAGAAATTGGACTTCCTCAAGCCAAGATTCTCACTTTGAGTACTTCACGTACAATTGTTCTTTCTTCAACAGTTCAAGAACTTGTCGCAAGTAAAATTCATGATCAGTTTTGGACTTGGAATAGATAAGTATGTCGTCAATGAAGACAATCACAAACTTGTCTAGATAAGACTTGCATACTCGATTCATGAGATCCATAAAAACAACAGGAGCATTGGTTAAACCTGTAACATCTGCTATTTTCAAACTATAAACCCAAACCCGAACTCCTAATGAATTCTCATTCGTTAAAGAAGAAAAATCATTATCTAATTATTTATTCATTTTGATGAATCAAAATGCACTATTGAACTAATTTTGTGAATATTATTGTCAATCTTCATTTGCTATACTATTTAATCAATTTACAATAATTTCATAATTTATAGAATAAAATTAATAAATTTATGAAGTTTATTGGTAATTTATGAGTTTTAATTATAAAACTAAAATAAATAATTAAAATACCAAGTTCATTATTCTTACAAATATGTAAGGTTTATAAAAGTTTATAAACTAGTTATTGATTTATTGAAATTTATAAATAAATTAATTTATTTTAAATCTTGGGTTTGATAAGTTTGGGGTCAAATTTGTAAATTTTGAAACTTAATTAAATAGTTTCTTACATAAAATAATATGGGCTTAAAAGTACAGGGACTAAATATGTAAATTGTTATAAACCCAACCCAACCCACCCACTAGCAACCCCCTCATGTCTTCCCCAACCACTATTCCGGCGAGCTCCGGCAAGCCAAAATTCCCTTTAACCATCTATTTTAAACCCAACTAAATCATTCCTTAACTGTCGTGGCCTAGATTCAAACCTGTAACTACATTCAATTCGAAGCATTCTACCGTCTATCTTGTTCACATTCAAAACCGACTACACATTCAAAACTAAATCGGTTTCATCACGATTAGTAATTGTATAAAAAATTGTGTGATCAGAATTGTTCGGGAAGTAATGACATATTCAAACCCGCAAATAATTAGCATTAACATCTTGTTATTACAATTGAATTATATCCAAAACCCCCGAATAAAAAATTGAATTTGTTGAATAAGAAACTAAATGAATTGATCACTTAAACTTGAGGGTAAACACTCCAATAGATCCCTTCAAACCTTCTGTAACTTCAATTTCATTCGAAACACATATTCAATACATTTGGTCATCATCTTCATCACGAGACCTGCAACTTAGTCACAATCCATGTTCGAAGCAACCTTAAACAAATTCAGCTGAGGGCTAATACTCAATACCACCATTAGACGCTTTTCAATTGATCAATTGAACCAACAACGTCATCATTATCTCGATCAAACCCTATTTTGGGTCGCGACTCATTCCACAACCTAATATCATCAATGCGACCTTAATCAAGTAAGTTAATCACACAATCATGCTCGGTTTTACATTGGGAATCAAAGCCTTATTTTCGATTTTATCAACAATAACAAATTGGTGTTCAATTTGATTGGAACCCGTGATATTTTTGACCCCCCCAAAAAAAAGCGCTACCAAGCCGCAGTCTTCTCTTTTCTCTCCCAATGTGGGGGGGGGGTCAAAAATATCACGGGTCCCAATGGAGCAATTGCAATCTAGGGTTCTTGATGGATTTGGGGGTTTATTTCGATAACAAATTTTAAATTTTGTTTTGTGTTTAAAACCAAGACTTGGGCTTTGGCCCAACGGTTACCACACTACTCTCATAAGCAGGAGGTCCCGGGTTCGAACCGGGCCTCTGCCACTTTTGTTTTAATTTGTTTTTTGTATATTTTATTTTATTTGATTTAATTATTAAAACCCTCAAATTCTAAATAAAACCCTAATTCATATTTACTCTTGAATCTTATATTTATTCTAATTCTGAGAAATCAACCATTAGGTTGAATCGTGAAGAAATCATTGAAGCAATTTTATTTTCTTATTGTTATCTTAAGTGCATCTTACATCTTATGAGTTTTCCAAGTGAGTTTCCTTGCCCCTTTTTATATTATTTCACACCATTTTAGGGTGAAACATGTTAACCTTATAAACTTACACTTGTAAACATCTTAATACTTGTAAATGCACATGCAATTCATCTTTATTTTTTTGTCATGGTTATTTGTGTTATTGTGAGCTTTATATGAGATACATTATATGTTGACAATCATTAACTATTGCTAGCTTGACGACGTCATAGATCTATGGTCCTGACAAGCCTATTTGGTGCTAAAGCTGATGTATTGCCGGCTCCTGATGACATATGACTTATTCATAATGGGAACCAAGTACACTTAACTAATCATTATAAACTTGTAATCTTAATCTTGGTCAAGGTTTGATTATAGCTATATGTGTTCTATAAACTTGCATAATTCATAACCATTGACATGAATTGCTACTTATAAAACTTATATATATATATATATATACATATATATATATATATATATATAATATATATAGGGTAAAGTTCAAATGAAAACCCTACTTTATTATAAGAACCATTTAACTTATCTATATACCATTTATCAAAAATTCAATGGCCAAGATCTTTTTATTTTTTTCTTTTGTTTATTTTGATAGAAAAAAGTATAAGGGTCATTTAACCCACCCATCAAAATTCAAATTTGTTAAAATCTTGACATGTGTCCTATCTTATTGCACCTATATATTTCTCTTTTTTTGTTTAAAAAGTTTACCTCTTTATTTTTAAAACGCTTATAACTTTTTATACATTGTTAGTTTTTTTGTTTAAATTACACCATTAAACTCGTTTCATTTTCTTCTTTAATTCCAATATAGTTTTCGAAAAATTTTGAAAACTTTTTACGAAAAAAATAGTTACACCAAATTACATCATTTTGTAATTTACTTACGATGCATTACGTCAAAATACATATGTAAAATCCAACAAAAATAGAACCTCATAAAATGGATTCAAATCCATTTTCAAAATCAAATCAAAACTCTAAATAAATTTTGGTTGAATTCATCATCGTTACCATTTCTATTCGTACAAAAAACGCATTGCATAAATGTAAAGTTATATCAAAGTTTCAGGATTACAATAAAGAAACATGTTACAATAAAGTAACAATGAAGAAAACATAGAATCAAACATAAAACACATACTCAAATCTATAAAAATCAGAAACACAATAGATTGTTACATTAAAGTTCATATTAATTCTAATATTTACAGTGAATTACATCATATTTTAATTACTTACAATGAATGATACCAAATGTATTATGTTGATGTAAATTCAAGTTTAAAGTGATGCAACATAATGTAACAGACTTAGTTACAATGCAAATCCTATAATATTTATAGTGAATTATATCATATTGTAATTCGTGAATCACATCGAAAAAACATATATTAAAACCAATAAAAACAATTCTTGACCAGACGCATCAATGTTTCCATCCTATTCGTGCAAAAAACATAATCAGTTAACCTAAAAAAGATTTAAATTTCAGGATTACAATGATAATAACATAGTATATTAATAGATGAAAAACCTAAGATTAAAGATAAAAACATACTTGAATTCTATGCACTATCTGTTAAGTAATGGAATCAAACTAAAACAATGTATTTGTTTCATTAACAAATACTATAAGTTACGCTACTAACATTACTTTACTTACATAAAAATATTACAATACATTACATTATATTATTTTACATATATTAAAATAACATAACATTACATTTAGATACATTAAACCAATTCAAATTGATTTAAACCAAATGACATTAAACCATTTAACTACACCGCTTTGATTTTAACAACCAAACAACATCAAACCATATAAATACACCATCATGACTTCAACATCCTAACAACCAAACAACATTAAACCACTTTGGGGCTATGAATAACCACAACTTCATCCATTTATTGGAGTACAAATTTGAGTCTTCAATTGTTATAAAAAACACCACTGTAATTACACTATCGTAACGTAATTAAAGCAAAATAGAAAACTACATCACTGTAGTTACACTACTGCATCAAAATTACACAATTATATGAATACCTGTTGAGATGTGAATGCCCATAAACATTTTTAAATTTACACTGATGAATTAATTCTCATGTCATACAAAATTACAAAACTTGAGCCCATTAAATTTAATCATTAAATAACTATAGTCGGTAATCTCTGGAAACAAAAGCCATAAATTCTAACCCACCCTAAATTTTACAAATCCCAATTTTTAACACAAATCCAAATTTAAATCCACACAATAATTAACACAAACCAAAACATCAGCAGTACAATCCAGCGACGCTACACTATGCATATTACCTTTGGTCTTTGTCTTGTTAGTTGCAGGAGCAGGAACTATCACTACCAGTACTTCAACCAGAGCAACAATAGGTTCCGGAACAGGTGGATGTTTAAACTACGTGAGGGGGTGGCGAGGACCAACTTTCATATAAAAACGATAGATCGAAAATGGTAGATCAGAAAACCGTGAGGGGGTGGTGATCTCGCATTGTGCCAATCCAACAGCTTACCTAACAAATTGTGTTCTTTAATGCTTGATGAACCTTTGATTCAATCGTCTTCTACATGATGTGGTGGTGGTGCAATTCAAGTAAAGAACCTAAAAATGATTAATGGAGGCGAGGAGATGATGAAGGTTGGGGATGTGAGTTTTTTGATTTTATTTTGAAATGTTTTATCACCATAAAAAGGACAAAGAAAGTACATAAAGCTGATATGATTCGGTAAAAGGACAATACAAAAATAACTATATTACCCTTGATCTCATCTAAGACATTGAAATGAAATCTATAATATATTATATTAAATCAAAGGCTAAGATTGAGTTAAAAGGTTCTTACAATTATCAAGGGTTTTTATATGATCCCATTCCTATATATATATATATATATATATATAAATATATATATATATAATATATATATATATATATATATATATGTTTAACATATGGAAACTCACCAACTTTTAAGTTGACCCTTTATTTTTAACATATTTTAGGATTGCCACTTGAGGACTTCTTCTTGCACATATAGGACTTGGACATAGTTTAATTATATCTTATTGTTGTGGTTTAATTCTTTGTTGTATTGTGATTAATTGTCTAGTATATTATTCAATGAAAAATGACATTTAATATTATTTCAACTTATTTAATTCCATGAGCTATGAATAATCGTTTCACATTCGTCCGTCCTAATGATTCCGACATCGGTCGGGGTGTGACAAAACCAAAAGGCATAACCATGAACTCATAGTGTCCATATCGAGTACGGAACACAATCTTTGGAATATCATCATCATGGACTCGTAATTGATGATAACTAGAACATAAGTCAATCTTTGAGAAAATGACAGCTCCTTCAAATTGGTCAAAAAGATCATCGATGCGAGAAAGATGGTAGCGGTTCTTGATGGTAAGTTTGTTAATCTAACGATAATCGTTGCACATACAAAACGATCCATCTTTGTTCTTCACGAGGAAAACAAGTGCACCCTAAGGCAAAGAGCTAGGACAGATAAAACCTTTGTCGAACAGTTGTTAAAGTTGACTAGCTAGCTCTTGCATTTTCGATGGTGCAGGTCGATATAGTGACTTAGCCACGGGGTTTTCTCCCAGAATCAAATCGATCTTAAATTCGACTTCATGCATAAGGTCATCGGAAAACACTTCAGGAAAATCTCGTACAATCGGGACATCCTTAAGGTCTTTCCTTTTGAATTTCGTGTTGACCATGTAGGCCAAGAAAGCCATATAATTCTTGCTTTATTTTCGGGCTTGAGTGCACGACATGAGTTTGAGTCCTCCGGAGGATTTTTCACTGAATACTTTCAATGTATCCCCCGAAAGCAAAGGAATAAGAATGCATTTCTCGAAGCAAATAATCTCGACATGATGTTTGGCTAACCAATCCATGCCAATGATAACGTCAAAACTTCCAAGTTTCATAGGAATGAGGTCGGTAAAGAAATCATGCGCGTCGAGGCTCAAAATTCAGTCACGAATTAAGAACATCAACGGTGATAGGTTCTCTATCGGTGACTTCAATGGTGAGAGGTCTTTCTAGTTTCGTATGTGGCTTAGAAATAATAGACTCAAACTCTAACGAGACAAAAATTTTATCGGCTCTAGAATCGAATAAAACATAGGCATAAGAATTATTAATAAGGAACATACCTGTTCAGTTTTAAGGATATTTAACGATACAGGTAAAGCATCAAAATATACTTAGATCATAAAAGTTGGGGTTGGATTTGACATACCGTTCACCACATCATTGTTTGCTTGTGCTTGGTTTGTATTGATATTAAAAGCACATCCTCGAGCTTGTGGAACATTACCCGTAAGACGAGGGCATTGTGGGCGAAAATGACCAGGTTCCCTGTAATTGTAGCAAACATGATTAGCAACCATCACAACATTGTTTCATGCATGGTGACAAGTAGCTACCAAATGTCCATACTTACTGCACAAAACAGATGCGGCAAGGAGTGTTCCCTGGATAGTGGTACCTACAAACATTGCACATGGGTAGAGGACCAATATAGGCCCTACCTACAGGTGCTTGTGCCACAGGAAGAAGTTGTCTTTGAGGTACCTTGGGTGCAGCCACAACAAAGTTACGAGATGGTGTGAAGTTGTGTTTCTTGTTGTTGTTGTAAGACGGTTCAGTCTTAGTCTCCTTAGCAGTTTTAGGACCGTCTTCTCAACCTTCTTAGCACCCTTGACAGACATGTAGCCCACTCAAATATGATTTTGGTAAGTTGGGCGGTGATAGTGATTGCTTCCTCCAAAGTTGTGGGTCGACTACCCACCATAACATCTTGAATTTAGGGTGGCACCCCCTTAATGAATTTCTCAATGTTACGAGGAACAATGTCGACCATATGGGGAAACAGAATGCTCAACTCGTGATTCCTAGTTAAGTAGGCCAAGTGATCTTCACCATCTTGCTTGAGGTTCCAAAACTCCTCCTCCAGCTTTTGCAATTCGCTTCTCGGGAAAAACTTTGAAATAGCAATATTCTTGAATTCGTCCCAAGTTAGTGCTAACACAACATCAGCACCACGGTTCCTTTTCTCGTTATTCCACCATGTAAGTGCTCTTTGTTGGAGCACACTAGTGGCATAATGAACTTTGAGCGCCCTGGGACACTCACAGTTGATGAACGTGTTTTCCATGCTTTCGAACCATTTGAGAAGTCCATTGGCTCCTCCTTTCCACTATAGCTAGTGGGTTTGCATGAGTTAAAGTGTTTGAACGAGTAGGTTTAGTTATAGTGCCCTGGTTCACGCTATTCTCACCTTGACCATTTCCCTTGTTGCTAGAGTTCGTCATCATAGTGCTATTCAGTTCAGCAACCATGGTCGGTATTGTCACACCCTCAAAATCCACTTGCGGAGTTTTACCGCGAGGCGTGTGAACAAACCAGGATCACAGTCAATAGTTACTCAGAACGACTCTATATGCCATAAAATAACAAAATCAACCAAAACACCAACGTTAAATAATGCGGAAGCGTTTTTGAAACAACCCAAGTCTATAAAGTATAACTTATGGCAAAACAAGTGCCAAACCAAAAGTAAACCATAATTGTTAAAATGTCACATTGTCTTGAAGCATAATGTCTTAAATGAAGTGAACCGTGCAGTGCTCCTATGGCAAGCAAGTTAAGGACCTGAGAAAAGCATACTAAAATGTCAACACATAGGTTGGTGAGTTCAAGAGTTTGAGTTCAATAAACATGTAAACAGTTGCGATAAATATAAGCAGTGTATGGTAATAGATAGCTAGTCTATTATCAACAAATATTAATACATAGTGATTTTGCAATTGAAGCTGACTGTGATAGTTGTTGCCTCCTGTCACGACTTACCATGTCGTGACAATGATCAATAGGACAAATTGCACCCGGTTGACCTCGAGTCACACAGGTGGGGCTCGTCAGACCCAGTAGTACTACCCAAATTTCCCCGCTATTAAATATTAACAATTCAAAAGTGTGAGGACTTTTCTCAGGGTAAACAGCACTATATTAATATTATACACAACTTAAATCATAAAAGCGTTCGTATAAATACCAGTATGCTATCTCCCCCAAAAGAGATTAAGTAAAGAGTGGGGCATGAACTCACCTGATGTATGCAAAGGTACTTAGGGTTTATTTTGAGAAACGAGAGAATAGCCAACCTTCACAGGTTACCTAGATCATGTGAGTACATAAGTACGTGTAAATAAAAGACATGTGAAACCCTAATCATACCAAAATCAAAGACTCAAGCTTCCAGACAAATAGACACGTTTGACCTAGTTGACCCGTTTGACCCGTTGGTGACATTATGAGTTATAATTCAAATAAAGCCAATGAACACATACAACATACATGATTAACATTCAAATAGTGTCATACATATGCTATATCAACCAGGTGTATCACATAGATCATCATACAATCAAGTACTATACAAGTCATGCGAATCTAGAACATTAACATAACCACTAGCTACAAAACAACTAACATGACATACAAGGTTCAACCATTCATCACATGCCATGTGAAGCCACTCACGACTTCACATCCTAAACCCTGCCAATCCCACTAAGTAGGGGCCTCAGATCCGCACGCGTGTATAATGATCACAACCAAATTCTTTAAGCATATACATTGCATTCACAACATCACAACAATCAATTACCAGACCCAAGCATGATGTCCTACTACTACACAATACCCAAACCATATATGATTACCAATTCCAATTATCACCCATGATTATCCAAACATGCCATACAACTAATTTAACACGTTCTATTACACTAGGATCCATCCTTGAACATATTAGCAAGTTCCTATCATCTCAAACATGATCACAACATCATACTTCAACATTTACACACATAAAGTTTCCCTTTTGGGAAAGAACATCCAAAATCTAACAAACATCCAAGGTATGCATGAATTCATCAATAATATACCAATTCAAGCTCATACTAACATCTAGACATGATCAACAACACTTAAACACCTCAATCCAACAATCTTCACAAACAAAAGTTTCTACTTTTGGCAAGCTATGATCAACACCATCAAATTAAAGATTTCTAGCATTCATAATACCAATCTAGCATCTAATTATCATCATGAACCCATCCATAACATCAATCCATCCCTAGATCATTACTACATGCAAAATAAAGTTACTATTCTTAGTAACCTATGAACAATGCATCAAAATCCCAACTTTCTTGCATAATCAACGTATTCTAACATTCATACAACCCAATATCATCAAACATTCATCAAACAATCATCCATCATGCATAATCACAATAATCACGAATTAGGGTTTGTTTCAAAATCAATTTCATGATCAATCCACTAAAAACCTAGAATTCTTGCATAATCGACGTTAACTAACATGTATACAATCTAACTAACATGTTAACATCATCAAACAACAACCAATTCGACCCAACAAAGACCAATTTACGAATTAGGGTTCGGCCATGATGAACCCTTCACGAAAACTCGCAAAAACTAACCTTTAAACTTGTAATAACTTGCAATTGATGATTCCCACGAGATGTATGCCTTGAAATCGATCCAAAATCGCAAGTATTGTGATGTTCTAGGCTGAATTCGAAGGTGGAGAGGGAGGAAGGGTGAAGTCGCGGCCGAAACTAGGTGGATTAGGGTTTGGGTTTGTTTTATTAAATTTTAATTTACATATTTACCCTTTTAACCCTTGTAATTTGTATTTTATAAAAACTAAGCTTTAAACTCTTTGTAAAGTGTTTTTAACTTCATAATATAAAGATATAAACTTATAAAATTCATTACATAATTTATCTTTGCAAAAACACAAGACATACGGACAAATAGGCACGTTTCCGCGTTACGCGATAAATTCTTTAATTAATCGTTTATAAATGTGTAAACACATAAACATAACCCAATATTCACATAATCACTTAGATTCACATCAAATTAACATTAATCATTATTATTAGGTCACCAACGTTAAACGACAACTAGTGTGTGCTCACGACACGTGTATACAAGACTTAACGGAACTAACGGAGCTGGTAACGGAAATTTACCGGATGTCACAGGTATAACATAACCATTTGACGAGCAATCATGGCGGCTAACTTGTGGTCAGAACTCCCATGCTTTCCATGGTGACGAGACACGCTGGATACAAAATAAGTTAGTTACAGGAATTTGGAGGTAGAAGGACAATAAATCAAACAAGGATTATTCAAGACTTGCAAAACACACATGGAATGATTCCATTTGGTAACGCATTACCATTTGGAAACGTTGACACGTCAAGGTAAGTTAACCCAATTTCCTTAGAAACTTGTGTATATTGACCATAGTTTATCACTCATGCCAAAAATCTCCAAGTAAGCATAACTAGTCCTGTAGGATTTATGCGAAATGCTTACCTTAGCCTGAAGGCTTTTTGCCAGGAAATCCAAAATACAAGTGTCTATATGTCATACAATAATTTTTAGGGTCATGGAATCAAAACCTTGATGAGATTCTCATAGACTAGAAATAAAGTCTACAGATTTAAACCTTCGATATAAAGCGTACGATCCCACATGTCGTCGAAAATACGTTTAAGAAATTTCATTCTTCGGGTTGAATAAAGAATTAAGAATAAGTTTAGGAGAGACAAAGCAACCAAGTTAATCAATTACAAGGAAAACCTAACTAAAGGCATCAAGTTGCACATTAAAAGGCATCCCTAAATAGATAGCATCATGTAGCATGCAACAATATATATTTACAAAAATATAAAGATTTTTCTATGAGGTTTATGTATAAACTATAGTTTAGGTCACCATTTCTAATAACATAAATCCTTATAGTTATGGGCTCTGATACCAATCTGTTACACCCCAACCTTAACAGCGGAATCATCGAGATATGATGGTTATGGTTGTTCGCAGCCACATAACGCTACCATTAAATAACAATATTATTATCATAAGTTTTAAAATGCAAATTACTATCCATAAGTCTCAAAAAAAATAAAACATAACATATTATATACATCCAAGATAAATTATTCATTTTTCCTAGGTCCAAATCCTAGGTGTGAGCATGCTTCAAAGAGATCATCAAACTTGAGCATTTCCTGAAATATGTTAAAAATAAAAGATCAACTATAAAAGTTGGCGAGTTTCCATAGGTTAAGCATACATACATACATACATACATACATACATACATACATACATACATACAACATACATACATACATACATACTACATACATACATACATACATACATACACACACACACACACACACACACACACATATATATATATATATATATATATATATATATATAAAGTTGGCGAGTTTTCCTGAAATATCAAAGAGATATATATATATATATATATATATATATATATATATATATATATTATATATATATATATATATATATATATATATATATATAAAGATTTACAAGCAGCAATTTATGCCAATGGTTATGAATTATGCACGTTTATAGAACATATATAGCTACAATCAAACCTTGATCAAGAATAAGTTTACAAGTATATAACGATCAGCTAAGTATAATTGGTTCCCATGATGAACAAACATACGTCATCAGGAGCCGACAATAACCTTGGCTTTAGTACCAAATAAGATTGTTAGGCCCATAGATCTATTACGTCGTTAGGATAACAATAGTTAATGATTGTAAACATATAATTTATCTCATATAATACTCATAATACTACTAATAACCATGACAAAAAGTAAAGATGAATTGTATGTGCGTTACAAGTATAAAAAGGTTTACAAGTATAAGTTTATAAGTTAACATGTTTCACCTCAAAAGGTGTGAAATAATATAAAGAGGGGCATGAAAAACTCACATGACGTATACGTGTATAAGATGATAATAAAAATAATAGACAATGTTCCAACGAATCTATTTACAAGGTATCTAAACATATATATTTACAAGATTTAAGTTTAATAATAAGATTACGATTTAACGAGAACTAGGGTTTCAAATGGAGTTTGGGACTTAGTCAAATAATTAAATTTAACAAATGGAATCACTTATACCTTTTGGAATAAATGAAAAAGAATTGTACTATTTTAATATAAAGAAATGAAAAGGAATACATTTGTAATAATTTATAAAGTTTAAACAAACATTTATAATTATTTGAAATAATCATGATTTAAACAATAATGTAAAGACAATGTTTGAACCAATAATAACTTAGTGGTTTAAACTATTATTTAAAGTCAATTTTTTATAAAAATAAACTAATTATAACATTTGTTAAAGATTTTTAATAAAACTATCAAAGTATTTTAAGTAATAAATTCACAGGAAATAATAGATGGCTTTAAAAATAAATAAAGTTTATGAAAATGATTTTTATATATTTTTTAAAAAAGATGGCTTTAAAAATAAATAAAGTTTATGAAAATGATTTTTATATATTTTTTAATTTTTTAAAGGTTGAAAAAGCCTAAAAAATAATAGAGGTTGCCAGGTTCGAACCAGGGACCTCGGGTAGGGAATGCGTGTGTGTAACCAGTAAACCAGGGTCGTGGCCGTGGTATATCATATTTTTTAAATTTTAAAAACATAAATCAAATGAAACCTCCAAAGTGCATAAACCATAGATTGATTGAATTCAAAATTGAGCGTCGATTCAAGTGTTTCATCCCGATTAACCTTAGGGTTTTGATCCAAGTGTAATTGGGTATAATGATGTATTATAATTACTTTATTATGATCGAAATGTAGTGTTTAAGCTTGGGTTTGTCTCGATTAGCTCGTGAAGAACATGGGGTACAGAACTAGCCGATTGAGTAAGTGTTTCATGAAATTGAGTTTACAGAGAGTTGAAAGGGGTCGAAGGGAACCTTTGCCCTCTGTTATATAGCTTCTATTTGTACGTAAAGGTGCCAAATGAGTTTTGGTTTTTGTTTGACTATTTCGGTTACCATTAGGTGTTTAATTGTGTGTTTAACTCGAACTAAACTATGCATTAAGATTTGAAATGATTATCCTAACGTTTCTGCTCGATTAATTTGATTAATCATCACAATTTGTATGTTGAACAGTTAGAAGTCGATTGAGGTTTTTGTTTCAGGTTTGATTCCCTTTATTACTGAGTTAAAAGTCCAATTAAACCATGGGTTTGAGTTCTAAATGTCTTCCCGATTTGTTTGGCATCGATTTTGGTCGAATTTGAGGAGTTTGGCCTCGCCAGCGCCGCACCGAAGTTATGCCGGTCGGCGGCCGGAAAATCGGGGCAACAAAGGGGGGAAGAAAAGGTTTAATAATTTCACAGAATTGATCTCTACACTTTGTTCTAATCATTTGATGCTTATAAATTTTCTACTTAAGTTTCCATATTAACACAACAACCCCCTAGACTTACCTAACTTTAAGTTTTACATAGTTTAACTTGTTAACTTTTATAACTTATTATTAATGTAATTATTATTATTATTATTATTATTATGTTCAATTTAATAGTTAAATTATTAACTTTCAGATTAAAGAACTAAAGTCACACAAAGAATCAAGCATAAGTAACCCACAAGTTTCACAATTGACAACAACGGTCCTGTAACACCCGGTTATTCTAATAAAGAAAATAAAAAGAAAGAAAACATCAATTAACCCAAGATAAGGGGTTAAAAGTGTCAAAAGGGTAAAAAGGATAAAAGTTGGTACAAAAGCAACATGGCCGCCCACACCATGATGCTTTTCACCTTTTTGCAAATCAGATTTAGAGAGAGAGAGCAGAACTCTCGACTGAAGAAAAGAAGAAGAAGAGAAGTTGAATTCAAGGTAAGAATTCGTGGTTCTTAAGTGATTATGATGGGTTTTATCTCGGTTACATGTTTATGTACTTATGTGTTTGTGTATGTGTTCGGGTGTGTGTGTTTGGTGGGTTTTTAGGTGTTTGAACTCAGTTGCAAAAGGGTTAGAAGGAAGAAACACCCAAGTCGCACCAGGTGAGTTCTAGACCCTGGTTTTTACTTGTTTTAAACTCACTTTAGGGTTGAAAATGTATTAAAACAATTTTCAAATGTTTATGTATGTATACCCGTGTGTATTATGCATGTTTGGCTGATGATTCTTGAATGCTTATAGGTTGTTCATGTTTAGAATAGCCTTGGTAAGCTTAGAACAGATAGTTATAATGAATGGGTTCGAAATCATGATAGAAACAGGTTACACAGAAGGTTCATGCGCCTAGATAAGGTTCATGCGCCTGAAAATGCCTTAGAAGAATTTAAGTGTAACTCATGCACTTGAAGAGTAGCCCATGCGCCTGAAATTTTCCTTAGAAATGTTTAAGTATATCCCATGCGCCTGAACAGTGGTCCATGCGCCTAGAAATATTAACCGGACGATTGTAGGGCCATGCGCCCAAGTGGCCCATGCGCCTAAGTGTCCATGCGTCCGAATAACTCATGCGCCTAAGTGTTCATACGCCCGAATAGTGCCCATGTGCCTGAATTGTTCATGCGCCAAAGAGTTAAAGCAGTTAAGTGTTGACTGATGCGCCTACATAGTAATGAAATGCCCGAACAGGGCCCATGCGCCCAAATAGTGTCAAGGAGCCTAAACACTTAGAATTTATTACATAATTTTTCGGAGTTTGTGCTCTTAGGGTGTTGACCAAGGTGTGACTAGGGTTTATTAATGGTGGGTTTCATGTATGATTATGATTGTTTTATGATTGTTCCTTATTATTATTACTATTATTATTACTTATAGTGTGTGACTTTTCGTGGTATGTTTATTATCATAACGTAAAGAATATTGTAGTAATAAAGAGAAAGAGCAATAAAGAAGAGAAGAGGAACATTAATAAAATGTTAACAAGTCTTGCAAGCTTACAGGAGGTACACGACCATGTTGTCGTTAGCTCAACTGTGTTGCGGGTTAGCTACCCTATTAGGCACACAGGGCCAGTCAATTGAGATTGGCAGGACCTTTGTAGTGTACCCTAGGTGATTGGGTCGGCCTTGTATACAGTAAACAGAACCCTTTTGAGGGATATAGATGGCCCATCACCTGTTTTCCACCGCGCATATAGTTTGGGGTATTGCTCATTGGTCCATACAGAAAGTGAAAGATAAAGATAAAAGATTACAGAACATACAAGGCATACAGTAAAGAGAACAAACAATATTTGTTGATATAGTTAATGCGTGCTCGCATACACAGTAAAGAGTTGTATTTCACAGAAAGAGTATTTTCATATACAACATACAGAAAGTATTTTATTACTTTTAAAAACTAGAACTCACTCAACAACGCTAAATTTTATTCATTTTCAGTTGGCAGGTAATTATTGCTGAGGATGGCATGAGGGTGAAGCTACTCGTCATGGAAAGACTCACATCCATTCGTATTTCTTATTGTTGTTGTTTTGTAATGCAATTAAATAGTTATTTTGTAATCGATTAAGCAATTGTGTATTGCTTAATAACAGTCTTTTAATGAAATGAATGATTTTTGTTAAAATGATTCCGCTACTTAAGTTATAAATTATAATGTTTTAAGGCATTTAATGCTTGAATGACCAACTGTGAGGTCTCCTGGAACGGGGCCTTAGAAGTTGGTATCAAAACCAAAGTTTAAGAAAATTGAGTTAAATAAAATTTTTAAAACCAAAACTTAAACTGAAAATGGGACAAATGGAGGGATGTCAGCTCGAGTAGCTACGTGCCATCAGGTATGTCTTTTCTTAATGTTAACCGGTATTATGTGCGCATGCTATTTGATTTATGTGCTCTTAGTAGATTTAGATACTAATTAAGTCAAGATAAGAAATACTTGGGGTATGAAGAGTAAAGTAAGTGGCTAATCATAACTGGCCACTGTAATTAGGGACTTACTATACTTGACATAAACTGAGTTATTACCTTGAATGACCGGGTTAGTGTTTGAATCTTATAGTGTGTTAGAGGATGGCTAGACAAAAATCTTCCAAGACTCCTAGAGGCAGAGGCCGTCCATGTGTGACTAGGAGTAGTGCTAAGGCTCCTGAGACGACCCATGAGAACCCTGAGGTCCATTGCCGGAGCGAAGAGAACGAGAATGCTAGCTTGAATGCCTTAGCTAGGGAGGCGATTGTTGATGAGGTACACCAGGTCATGCAGACAGTCTTACTATCTGTAGTGACTAAAGTCATCATAGCTGTGAGAAGCGAGGAGAGGAAGGAGAAGGAAAATAGAAAGGGATCAACAGGCAAGGGAAGCAGAAGGGAGGAGGAACAACCAGAGCCTGAGGCTGTGTTATCTGATGAAGAGGAGGATGATGTAGTGGGGGTAGCAACTGGAGGATGCAGTTATGGGGCGTTCCAAAGGTGTAAGCCCCCGACCTTCGATGGCAATGGCAATGTTGCTGCTGCTCACCGCTGGGTGAGGGAGATGTAAGCAGTTTTGGAAATCAGTGAGTGCCGCAAGACCAGAAGGTGAAGTTCGCGACTCATTCTTTTGTGGATTCAGCGCTGTGTTGGTGGGACAATATTGTCCAAGCTAGGGTGTCAGATCCATCAGGAAGATGCGATGGGAGGAGTTTAAGAAGTTGGTTATTGAGGAGTTCTATCCTCACCGGGAGATGGACAAGGTTGAGAGGGAGTTCTTGCAACTTGAAACGGGAACCATGACCCACCAGCAGTACACCATTAAATTCAATGAGATGGCGCGGCTAGTGCTTGATCAAGTGACACCACTATCACGAAAGATTAAGAGATACATCCACGGGCTGCCGACGGATATCCGTAGGCATATGATCGTCACCCGGCCGAGCACTTTAGGTCGGCGGTTGATTTGGCTGGTAGATTATATGATGAGCACGAGGTGGTGGTGGTTGAGGTGAACAAGAAGGGTGGTGGTGACCGGAACTGGAATGGGAAAAGGTTTGGACATGGTGGAGCTGCTCTAAACAATAAGGTGGCGAAGGTGGGTGACCGACGTGTGGTCACATCTGGTGTAGGGTTGAAGAGGTGTGGCAAATGTGGAAGGGAGCATACTGGTGAGTGCAGGATGGGAATGAATGTATGCTTTAGGTGTGGCAAGCCTGGCCACATCGCTAGAGAATATAAGAAGCCGAGGGCGGAGAGCTCAGGAGAGGGGAATAAGAAGCCGGAGGAAGGAGGGCAGAGGGCAAGCGCTAAAGCTTACACTATGACCCGAGAGGAAGCCAGAGCTGATCCCGATATTGTGTCAGGTATGTTTCTAGTAAACCAAATTTATGCCTCTGTATTGTTTGATTCCGGTGCTAGCAGGAGTTTTATTTCCACTACTTTTTGTGCTAAGTTGCATATTAGTAATAGAAAGGTCAGTGAACCATTCGATGTAGAAACCGCTATTGGCAAGTCCACTAGAATTACTGAGGTGATAGAGGATTGTGCTATAGATCTAGAAGGTCATAGGTTTGCTGCTAGGTTACACATGATACCCCTAGGTGAATTTGATGTAGTACTAGGGATGGACTGGTTAGCAACCTATGAAGCAAACATTGTATGTCGCAAGAAGATGATTCGAGTAGTTGCGTCCGATGGGAGTTTGGTTACAATTTATGGAGATTGCGTTACTACGATCCCGAAGGTGATTTCAATGGCGGTGGAGGGGAAGTGCATGAGACGTGTATGTAATGTCTACTTGGCCTACGTAAAAGATATGGATGTGTCGGTACTGCAATTATCTGAGGTGCCAGTGGTGTGCTACTTTCCGGACGTATTCCCGGAAGACTTACCTGGCGTGCCACCAGATCGTGAGGTTGAGTTCCAAATTGATTTGATACCCGATGCTTAACCGTTGTCAAAGCACCATATCGATTAGCTCCTACTGAGATGAAGGAACTCATGAGCCAGTTACAGGAGTTGATGGATAAGGGATTCATTCGACTGAGTATCTCTCCATGGGGTGCTCTAGTATTGTTTGTAAAGAAGAAAGACGGAAGTATGCGAATGTGCATTGACTATCGAGAGCTGAAAAGTTGACGGTGAAGAATCGGTACCCGTTACCAAGGATTGATGACTTGTTCGACCAGCTCCAAGGTGCCAGTTGATTCTCAAGAATAGATCTACGATCTGGCTACCATCAATTTAAGGTGAAAGAACAAGACATTCCTAAGACAACTTTCCGTACACGTTATGGACACTACGAGTTCCTCGTTATGTCTTTTGGTCTAACTAACACGCCAGCTGCCTTATGGAATTGATGAATCGAGTGTGCCGGCCGATGTTGGATAGATCAGTGATCATGTTCATTGATGATATTCTGATATACTCGAAGAGCGAAGAAGAGCATGCCGATCACATTCGGGAGGTGTTGGAGACATTAAGAAGGGAGAAGTTGTATGCCAAATTCTCCAAGTGCGTGTTCTGGTTGCACGAAGTTCAATTCTTAGGTCACGTGGTAAATCCCGAGGGGATTATGGTAGATCCTGCTAAGGTGGAGGCAGTGATGCAATGGAAGTCACCGAAGACGCCATTCGAGATTCGTAGTTTCTTGGGGTTAGCGGGATATTATTGAAGGTTCATTCAGAACTTTTCTAAGATCGCTTCTCCACTAACCAAGTTGACCCGAAAGGATGTAAAGTTTACATGGGGTCAAGCTCAAGAGCAAGCATTTGAGGAGTTAAAGGCAAGGTTGACTCAAGCTCCTGTTCTGTCATTACTCGAAGGAAGTGAGGATTTGGTGGTTTATTCAGATGCTTCCTACTCAGGGTTGGGGTGCGTGTTAATGTAGAGAGGGAAGGTTATAGCTTATGCATCCCGACAGTTGAAAGTTCATGAGGTTAACTATCCTACTCATGACTTGGAGCTAGCAGCTGTGGTCTTTGCATTAAAGATTTGGAGGCACTACCTTTACGGGACGAAGTGCACCATTTTCACTGACCACAAAAGCTTGAAGTACTTCTTTGAGCAGAAGAATCTGAACATGAGGCAGAGACGGTGGTTTGAACTTATAAAGGATTATGATTGTGAGATCCACTACCATCCGAGCATGGCCAATGTGGTGGCTGATGCCCTTAGCCGAAAAGAGAGGCCCAAGCCGATTCGGGTAAAAGCATATCAACTAATCATGACCTCCGAGGTGATGAAGCAGGTCAAGGAGTTACAAGATGAGGCACTGAAAGAAGATTATCTTAACTCAGAAAGAACGAGAGGTCTGGTTAGGGAATTGGGTGAAAACACACTTGTTGTTAAAACTCGATTTGGACGGGTGTGGATTTCTCGTTTTGGGGATCTACGGGTGAAGATAATGGATGAAGCTCACAAGACTTGATACTCCATTAACCCTGGTGCCACAAAAATGTATCAAGATATGAAGAAGATTATTGGTGGCCGGGTATGAAGCGTGATGTGGTGGAGTATGTGAGTAAGTGCCTTACTTGTTTACAAGTGAAGGCCGAGCATCAAAAGCCGTATGGAAAGATCCAACCTTTGGATATACCGGAATGGAAATGGGAGCACATCACCATGGATTTCATAACGAAGTTTCCGCGTACTCCAAAAGGGTACGATGCCATATGGGTGATTGTCGACCGTCTGACGAAGAGTGCTCACTTCCTACCAATCCGCGAAACATATTCACCTGAGAGGTTGGCGGATCTATTCATCAAGGAAATTGTAACTCATCATAGTGTGTCGGTGTCTATTGTATCCAATCGTGACACCTGGTTTACATCCAAATTCTAGAAGAATTTTCACGATGCCATGGAGACAAGGTTACATATTAGCACGGCTTATCATCCCCAAACTGATGGTCAGTCAGAAAGGACCATTCAGACACTGGAAGACATGCTTCGGGTATGTGTGATTGATTTTGGGGGAAGTTGGGATGACCACTTACCGTTAGCTGAATTCTCGTACAACAACAGCTATCATGTCAGCATTGGTACGTCACCATACGAGATGTTATATGGTAGGAGATGCAGAACACCCGTTTGTTGGGGTGATATTGGTCAGAAAGAATTGGGAAGCGTCAAGGTCATCGAGGCTACGACCGAGAAGCTTGAGAAGATTAAAGTCTTCATGAAGGTAGCTAAAGATAGGCAGAAGTCATATGCCAATAAACGCCACAGACCGATCGAGTTCTAGGTGGGTGACCGGGTTATGTTGAAGGTCTCACCTTGGAAGGGTATTATCCGATTCAGGAAGCAAGGTGAGTTGAGCCCGAGATATATAGGCCCTTTCCGAATCATTGCTCGAGTAGGAGAGGTGGCCTATAGGTTGGAGTTACCAAATGAGTTAAGTGGGATTCACCCTACATTCCATGTATCTCATCTGGGAAAGTGTTTAGCTGATGAAAACATGATAGTTCCACTGGAGGATATCGAGATAGACGAAAGGCTCAATTATGTGGAGCAACCAGGAATCATCGATCGTAAAGAGAAAAGGCTGAGAAATAAAGTGGTTCCTCTTGTGTGTGTACATTGGAAGCACAGAAGGGATCCGAATCTACATGGAAAATTGAGGAGGAGATGAGGCAGCATTACCCTCGTTTGTTTGAGGAATAACAGGTTTTGGGGACGAAACCTATATAAGGGGGGTGGACTTGTAACACCCAGTTATTCTAATAAAGAAAATAAAAAGAAAGAAAACATCAATTAACCCAAGATGAGGGGTTAAAAGTGTCAAAAGGGTAAAAAGGATAAAAGTTGGTACAAAAGCAACATGGCCGCCCACACCATGCTACTTTTCACCTTTTTGCAAATCAGATTTAGAGAGAGAGAGAGAGCAGAACTCTCGGCTAAAGAAAAGAAGAAGAAGAGAAGTTGAATTCAAGGTAAGAATTCATGGTTCTTAAGTGTTTATGACGGGTTTTATCTCGGTTACATGTTTTTGTGCTTATGTGTTTGTGTATGTGTTCGAGTGTGTGTGTTTGGTGGGGTTTTTAGGTGTTTGAACTCAGTTGCAAAAGGGTTAGAAGGAAGAAACACCCAAGTCGCACCAGGTGAGTTCTAGACCCCGGTTTTTACTTGTTTTAAACTCTCTTTGGGGCTGAAAATGTACTAAAACGATTTTCAAATGTTTATGTATGTATACCCGTGTGTATTATTCATCTTCGGGTGATGATTCTTGAATGCTTATAGGTTGTTCATGTTTAGAATAGCCTTGGTAAGCTTAAAACATACAGGTATAATGAATGGGTTCGAAATCATGCTAGAAACAGGTTACACAGAAGGTTCATGCGCCTAGATAAGGTTCATGCACTTGAAAATGCCTTAGAAGAATTTAAGTGTAACTCATGCCCCAGAACAGTAGCCCACGCGCCTGAAATTTGCCTTAGAAATATTTAAGTATAGCCCATGCGTCCAAGTGGCCCATGCGCCTAAGTGTCCATGTGTCCGAATAACTCATGCGCCTAAGTGTTCATACGCCTGAATAGTGCCCATGCGCCTGAATTGTTCATGCGCCTAAGAGTTAAAGAAGTTAAGTGTTGACTGATGCGCCTACATAGTAATGAAACGCCCGAATAGGGCCCATGCGCCCAAATAGTGTCAAGGCGTCTAAACACTTAGAATTTATTATAGAATTTCTGGGAGTTTGTGCTCTTAGGGTGTTGACCGAGATGTGACTAGGGTTTATTAATGGTGGGTTTCATGCATGATTATGATTATTTTGTGATTGTTCCTTATTATTAGTGCTATTATTATTACTTATAGTGTGTGACTTTACATGGTATGTTTATTATCGTAACGTAAAGAATATTGTAATAATAAAGAGAAAGAGAAATAAAGAAGAGAAGAGGAACATTAATAAAATATTAACAAGTCTTGCAAGCTTACAAGAAGTACACGACCATGTTGTCGTTAGCTCAACGATGCTACGGGTTAGCTACCCTATTAGGCACATAGGGCCAGTCAATTGAGATTGGCAGGACCTCTGTAGCGTATCCTAGGTGATTGGTTGCCTTGTATACAATAAACAGAACCCTTTTGAGGGATATAGATGGCCCATCATCGGTTTTTCACCGCGCATACACTTTGGGGTATTGCTCATTGGTCCATATAGAAAGTGAAAGATAAAGACAAAAGATTATAGAACATATAAGGCATACAGTAAAGAGAACGAACAATATCTATTCATATAGTTAATGCGTGCTCGCATACACAGTAAATAGTTGTATTTCACACAAAGAGTATTTTCATATACAACATACATAAAGTATTTTATTACTTTTAAAAACTAGAACTCACTGAGCAACGCTGACTTTTATAAATTTTTAGTTGGCAAGTAATTATTGCTGAGGATGACACGAGGGTGAAGCTACTCGGCAGGGAAAGATTGACATCCATTCGTATTTCTTATTGTTGTTGTTTTGTAATGCAATTAAACAGTTATTTTGTAATCGATTAAACAATTGTGTATTGCTTAACAACAATCTTTTAATGAAATGAATGGTTTTTTTAAAATGACTCCACTACATAACGTTGTAAATTATAATGTTTTAAGGCACTTAATGCTTGAATGACCAACTGTGAGGTCTCCGGGAATGGGGCCTTACAGGTCCTTACAAGGATATAACAAGGTTAACTTTTAATTTAACAAAAATACGAGATGTTACAATGTCTCTCCCAAAATCCAACGATTTGGGGTTTAAATAAGATTTAAAATTTTGGAATAATCCTCAAATATCGCCTTAGACCGATACTTCAAGCCTCTAGACCGTAGGTTACAACACACCCTTAAGTAGACGACCAAACCTTCTACTTTATGGGGTTCACAGATGGAATTAGCACAGGGCCACAAGTTACTGCCTCAAGCTATAGCTTACGGCCTCCCTGCACTTTTTCATAATATTAAGCATGTAACTTTTCACAAGCTTTCCGTTGACAGGTTGTGGGCCCCGTAACTCTTTTTCTTGCCCAAATTATGCCCAATTTAATTTACCTTGGTCTTGAACCTTCGGTTTTTGCATTTCTTCACTTCTCGAGCTCTGGTTTTCATCCCGCTTCTTATATACTCTTCATGTTTCATAAAACTTAGTTCCAGTTTCCCGTTTTGCATGTTTTGGTAATTATGCATTTGGTCCTCATGGTTTCATCCTGTGCTTATTCACCTTAAAATAAAATTCCTTAAGCTTCAGTTCCCTACACATCAAAACAAACTCAAAGTAACTTCGCTCCATACTAACGACAATGTAAAATCATATAATTAGATCAATTAAACCTTGAATTATTATCACTCGATCACATCCCCATACTTAACCTTTTGTTTATCCTCAAACAAACTTGCTTGCACAATTCACCTTAATTAATCATACATGCTAACTTATCATAATTTTGTATGAGTTAAGGTCCTAAAGCATACTTAGTTTTAAACTTTTAACATGTAATATCACAACCAACATGTAATATCAATTATGTTTTAAGCTTAGAATCTTTAGTTGGCATAACTTCATCTTTCGCTTCAAACATATATGCATTCACATTCCTCACACTAAACACTCCTTTCGGTTTATTTTGTGAACTAGTGATTATATACTAGTATATCTGGAACTCTCAAACCAAGAATGTACATTTTCATCATAAGCTCATATAATAATCATATCGCCATCAACTAACACATACATAAATCAAGAGGTCTTTCATGGGTTGTAATATTAGGCGAAGGTTTAAGGTGGGATGGAATAGGAATTTAGAGTGGCTAAAGGGTAATGAAATCCAAGTTAAACATGCTAGATGTCATATTTGTCAATTTCTATCCTCTAATAACAATCATATCATAGAGTTCTCACACTATTTTTGTTCCTACATAGTCAATTTGACCTCATATTTAGCTTTCTTTTTTTTATTTTTTTCATATATATATATATAACCAGATTCAAATCAATCATACTTCTATTGAACTGAGATTTAAACGATACTTCTAGACATGTCATGGATTGAACTTCATCACTTGAGGTTTCATAAAAAAGGCTAAGGCTTATAGGTTTATTGTTTCGGGTTATTAAAACAACAAGTTCGGGCTCAACATGGTGTCTATAGGAAATTTATCAAGTTATGGAATTCAAAAGAAAAGGCTTAAACAGATGGTTCATTCCTAATGCCTCTTTTACATTCATGCACATATTAGTTCATGATCTTGACACACATCAATTACACGAGTTCTAACTTAAATGCACATTATGGTTTTCCTCATTATGATAACAAATATAAAGCAAATCAAGATATGCCATGAATTGCTTAATTAGGTTCAAACTCTCACGAAAACGGTGGAAAAGGGTTAAAAATATGAAGCACATATGTCATCTAGCACCCCGTTCGTTATGCCTCCTAAGAATTCTACCTATTTTTTATAAAAACTCATGTTGGGATGTTTTATACCTTTTTAAAACAAGTATGTCATGAGATCTATACATGCACATGAAGATCATGTATAGGTTGGACTCATGTTAGTTTAGATTTTGTATATATTCCATTGTAATAGGTTTAATGTTAGTTTACTTTTGTTTGTTGTTTCTTTTGTTTAGTTTTGCTGCTCAGCGAATCTACGAGCGAAAGTGCAGTTTCGCTCATAGTGAGCCGTTAGTTTCACCTGACGAAAATGTTGTTTCTGCTAGGCAAATTTATAGTTTCGGCAGCATAGTCGCTGACAGTGAAAATGTCAGCGAAACTATGACTTCTATATATAGTTTTGATCTTGCTCATTGTTGAGCATCCTTGCCAAATCCTAATCAAATATTTGTGTTGCAAGAGACTGTTGTAAGCTGGTATTCTACTTAAATATATTTGAGCTTTGTTTCTATTGATTGTATTGGATCCTTATTGTTACATTGAATACATTTTGGTTGTGATCATTCATCTTCATCTTTATTGTTTGGCTTTTGTTTCTGATATTGAATGATTGAACATAGCAATTGTACTATAAAACGATCAAATGGACCAACAAAATGGCATCAAAGCATTAGTGCTCTTGATTGTTTGAGGTTTTTGGTTTTTTTGTTTAATATCATTATTTCATCATTTCGGATCAAATTTGAGTATTTTTAATATGGAATTTGATTGAATCTTGTTTGTTATTGGTTGAGAAAGCTTTGTGAATCATCAGATCTCAAATTCATTAAGATTTAGGCGATTTCAGATTGATTTCGTGTTGAAAAAACTTTTGAGATTCATCAAGCGAAACTACATCATCATCATCATCCAGCGAAACTGCAGTATCATCCGGCGAAACTACAAGTGTTTTACACTTTGTGGTTGTTTTCAGCATCCCTACGAAAGTATTGATTTTGAAAGAAAGTTCAATAGTGCTTGTGTGCATCTTACTAGCGAAGTTGCTGTCAAAAGTATCACTGAACGAAAGTTCAAGCTTGTTTCATGCGAAATTGTCGGTGAAACTAAGCAGTCTCAAGCATTTATCTAGCGAAATTGTTGCTGAAATTCCCAGCGAAACTACCGTCAGCTTAGCGAAACTAGTCTTCACTGCGAAACTAGCTCTGCGAAACTAGCTATTTTCTGCGAAACTACCATTCTTCAACGAAACTATGACTTCTATATTGCTCATTGTTGAGTATCCTTGCAAAACCAAATCGAATATTTGTGTTGCAAGAGACTGTTGTAAGATGGTATTCTACTGAAATATATTTGAGCTTTGTTTCTGTTGATTTTATTGTATCCTTATTGTGTACATGAATACATTGTGGTTTTGATCATTCGTCTTCATCTTCATTGTTTGGCTTTTGTATATGATATTAAACGATTGAACATATCAATTGTATTATAAAACAATCAAATGGACCAACAACACAAACAAGTGATAATTAGCCATGTATGAAAAAACTTTTAGGTCTCATGCATAAATAAGCTTATTTGAATATTTATTTATTTATTTATTTTAAAATTTTTTTTTCCAAGTTTCCCTTATCCCCACACTTGAGATATATTTTCCTCAATGTATAGTTGTCACAATTGGTATTTTCTAACATAGAGAAGTAGATCTTTAATTTCATTCCTATTATTTCTAAACAAAACAATTCATTACGAAGGAAGAATTGTATGCCATATCCTAACATATTATCAATCAATTTCAACAAAAGCATGAAAGGAATATTGTTCAACACCAAAGTAGTGGAAAGAGCACATGGACCTGATCGCAATTATTATCGGAAATCTTCTTCACCGCTTGTGCCTCCCCACACTTGAATGCTTGCCTCTTGTGATTAACTATTAAAACAAAACAAAAACATACAACTAATAGAATCATTAAAACTCACTTTCGTAGGAATCACAGTTGCATTTAGCGTATGCAACAAGCCTTTAAACCCCTTGGTAGACCGAGTGGACGAGTTGTAGTCCCACAAAGTTCTCGGGTTTCCTCCCGTTAGCGCTAAGTTAAACGTCTTCAGCTAAACGTTAATGCGACAAGTTATGGTGGACGAGTTGAACATTTTCCTGCCACATTACCAACAAATGCTCGATAGTAGACATACCAAATCTCTATTTCTTTTTCATTGTCTACATGTATCTTGAATTAATGGTTGACATTTTAAATGCACATTTTCCCATCGTGTTTCCAATGTATCCATGGTAGTTGACACATTGGGTCCACACCTTCTTTCTTATCATTGGCATGTCTATAGAATCATAGTGGGCTCTTATCTGAATAAGTTTACCAATGTCCTCTAAACTCACCTTCCTATTCTTTGAACCCGAGTCATCATCCCCCGCTTTGTCAAATTGCATAATAAATATTGAAGGACTATCAAAACCACATGGCAATATCTTTATCTTTTATTTCTTAGGAGGTGTTATTTCATCCTTTAGGTTTAAACATTCAACTCTTTGCTCTTGAATACCTATAACCTCTTCTTCCACTTCATCATCTCAAGCATCAATCACCACTTGTTCTACACCTAGATCTTCAACAATGAAGGAATTCATGTGGCATTAGTCTTCATGACCTCATCCTCAACTTTAATATATGGTGAGATTAATTCTTCTAATTTTTTTCAACAATAACGTGTCACAGTTGATAGTTAAGTAGTCAAATCGTTGTTGATCTGAAAGTTGATGTTGTGACAATAACTATCGATCTGGGCAATACCAACTCCAATCGAGCAATAGTTCCTCTTCCTTAGATAGATATGTATTTTGAGCTTTCTAAACATCCTGGATAACATGTTCTTCTTTAGGAAATTGACATTGATTTTGATCCTCGTATGTCACCTGATAGTATTCTTAATGATAATGGTTATAATTCTCCAAATAACTTGAGCTTGATGTCATCTCTGGTTTATAGTTTTTGCAATCCCAATCTTGCTAGAAGTTGTAGTTAACCTTTGATTGATAATATCCATCATGTGAAGAGGATGACTCGCAGTTTGGATAAGATGATGGTACATCATCATAATAGACATCAAATGATTATAGTCTTCTTCTCGCATCTTCACACTTTTGCAAATACTCAGGGCAATGATCTTGCATGTGAACTGAAATTCCGCAACCGGTACATGAATAATAAACTCTATTCATCATGAGTTTTAAGTACTTGAGGGTAACCTGCAAGACATAAAATACCTAGCGTAAAACCACACAAGACACAACAAAAGAAAATAAAAGAAAACAAAAAAAAAACTATAAAAATAACACTTTGCGCAATAATTCCCCAACAACGGTGCCATTTTTGATCTGGTTGTTGAGACTTGATCAAAAACAAGTTAATATATCGGTCTTAGCTACCTTTATTGCATAAGGGGAAGTAAAGTCATCTCCACAGAGAATAGTGGAAAGTGTTTAATAATACGGCTTGATTAACTAAAAGACACAACTTTGACGGTAAATATTGAAACTTTGGATGAATTACGAACACAAGTGTAAAAAGCAATCAACTTTGGAATGAATGTAATATTTAATAAGAAAACAATTACTTTCGAGTTTCAAGTCCTACAAGATCAAAGGTTATTAAGTATAACTTAGGGTTGTATAAACACGACTCAAGATCTTCGCTTTTGATTAAGTGATAACCAAGGAATAATCTTTTAAGATTCGTTCATTCACGAAGTTATCAATTCACCTATATCACATAATCTACTTTTCTCAATGATCTAACGATGGAAGGAAACCGGAAACTAATGATAAACCAAATACTTTATTTTTAAGTAAATTGTTTAACTCAATTAAAACCCTCAATTACATTTAATCACAAAGTGTTCAACATAAAACCGCATACACGACTAACCGTCTCACTTGGAAAGAACTATCCACCCGAAAGCAACCACGAACGATTTAGCCATTCATCATCTTCATTATGTCTTCAATCTTGATTTGATAATAAATGTGAATGATTTGGAATGATTAGAAGAAGTTCTAATGGCTGAATTTCTTCCAAAAATTCTTTCTTGGGGCTCAAAGTCTCTCCCAAAACTCTAACGATTTGGGGTTTAAATAAGATTTAAAATTTTAAATAATCCTCCAAATATTGCCTTAGGCCGTAACTTATAGCCTCTAGACCATAGGTTACAGCCTACCCTCAACCAGACGGCCAAACCTACTGCTTTACGGGGTTCACAAATGGACTTAGCACAAGGCCATAAGTTACGGCCTCAAGCCGTAGCTTATGGCCTCCCAACACTTTTTCACAATATTTACACATGTAATTTTTCCCGAGCTTTCCATGACAGGTCGTGGGCCCGCAACTCTTTTCCTAGCCCAAGTTATGCCTATTTTAAGTTACCATGGTCTTGAACCTTCGATTTTTGCATTTCTTCACTTCTCAGGCTCTGATTTCGATCCCGCTTCTTCCATGCTCTTTATGTTTCAGCAAACTTAGTTTTGGTTTCCTATTTTTCATCTTTTATTTATTGCACATTGGTCCTCGTGGTTTCATCCTGTGCTTATTCACCTTAAAATAAGATTCCTTAAGCTCCAGTTCCCTACACATCAAAACAAACTCAAAGTAACTTCGTTCCATACTAAAGACGATGCAAAATCACATAATTAGATCAATTAAACCTTGAATTATTATCACTCGATAGGCCCAAGTGTGGATGAGCAAGCTATAGCCTTTTTGGAGGCCTAAGATCATTTGTCAAAAAAGGCTTCAATGAAATAAACTTGGGCTAGAAGTCTCCGTTTTGGGCTTGCGACCAGTTTCGTCGAAACGACCATTGGACCGAGGAGCACATTTTCACAAACATTTTTTCATCCCAAATATGGCTTATTTTATGAGTTATTTTAATTTTTGTCTTATTTTTAAATTTTATTGGACTTTACATTTGGCTCAGGTTTTGGCCTAGTTATGTTTTATGGCCCATTCTAATTTTGTTTTGTTTCTTTCAATGCATGTATGAGATGGGTAGAATAATCATTGAAGTTTATAAAAAACTTTGTATTCTTTTTATCACAGTGTGTGTTAGTATGAATTCATGATTATCGGCATTCTTTATGAATCAACGATAGTTAGAAGAATTGTTCCTGGTATTCTCGTTGAATCAACATGTTTAATTGTTTATCTTTATGTTTCCGGCTGCATCAGTTTCCCACTGCCTTTAAAGTATGGCTGGCTATAGGATGTAGTATAAAATGTCTCAAGTCCTTGTATCTTATTCTCATGCTTTGTATCAGTTGTAAAAGAACTTGAGAAGCAATATACTGCAATCTTGAAAACCTTTACTTTGTTATGTTCTTAAGTTTTTGTCTCTTGTCAACTGGTGTTCATAGTATCATAATTAAGTCATAATTAACTCTCTTCTTATCATGAGACTAAGTGTATTGACCATCTCTTAAATGGTCCTGCAATTGGTATTAGAGCATTCAAGACTACTGGGGTGGTATGATTCCAAAGGAGGTGGTTGACTATTCTAAAGAAGACAGGATGAGAAGAAACATAGATTAGAAAGCCATGATTGCCCTCCAAACTGCTCTTCTAAAATCCATATACAAGGTTTCAAGAAGTGCAAAACTACTAAGCAACTATGGGACACACTGAAGCTTATATATGAGGGGTCCACTGAAGCAAGAAGGACCTCTTGATCTAACAGTTTGAGAACTTCATCTTTTAAACAAATGAAACCATGACTCAATAATACTTCAAGCATGTTGAAATTATGGATACTCTAATAGATTTTGGAGTAACACTTGAAATATAAACATTGTAAGAAAGTTCATGTCCTCTCTTTCTAGACAATGGACATATTATTGTGTTGTTATCAAAAGAATCAAGAACCTTAAGACTCTCACTCTCACAGAGTTGTATGGTATTCTTAGTGGATACTAGATAGAGATGAACATGCAAAATCCATCTGGTAACTCCAAAAATCAACTGAGTTCAGTTATGACATCCGTCACTATCAGGTTCGTCAATCGACTTGAGCTCGTTAATTATCCTCATACATTTAATTCTTTTTTGTAATTAATTCGTTTTCGAATCGAATCTCATAGTATCTACCTTACATGCCAACCCTAATATTATATAATACTAATAATAACATTTCTTCTTCTTATTATTACTATTATTACTAATATTATTAATAATATTATTATAATTATTAATATTGTTATTATTATTATAATTATAGTTCAGGGTTTAAATTGTAAATTAATTAACTAGAGGGAATAATTAATTAAGAGTTTAGGGGCCCTATGTGTAAATATGATTATTATATGAATATTTTAAAACTCACGGTCAACATAATCGATACACCCCCTCGCAAAACCCTAATGCCGTGAACCACCATGAGCTCCCCGCCGCTGCACAACCGTTTGCCGCCACCGGTTGTCATCGCCTCGCCGTTTACTCGTTTCATTGGTAATCGATCGCCCTGGACTTTGTTTTGTTTCTTTCATTTTGTTTTATTGTCGCGGTTGGTTCGGTTTCGTTTTCGGCTCGTTTGATCGTCTGTTTCTGAGTGGTGTTATGGAAGTGTGTATGTATATCGTATATGTGTATGTATGTGCAGTGTGTGCGTCCGGTCGAGAGTCACCACACAGCAGCCTTCGGCTGCTGTTGTGCGTGTGTGGATTGGTGTATATGTGTGTTTATATATTGTGTTGCGTGCGTACGGTGTGTGTCGGGGGTGTATTGTAAGCCGCGAAGGTGTGTGCTGTTGGTATTCTGCTATGGCTTGACATGTGGCTCCGGTGGCTGCTATGTATTCTGCTTCGGTACTCGACAAGGCAACCGTAAGTTGTTTCTTAGAGCTCCAAGAAATTGCACCACTGCCAACGGAAAACATGTATGCCGAAACACTCTTGCGATCATCAATGCTACTTGCCCAATCACTATCACTATAGCCAACCAGTGATATTTCAGCTCCTTTGGAATACCACAGTCCGAAATCAGTAGTTCCAGCCACATACTTAAGAATTCTGCGTGTTGCACCCAAGTGGATCTTAGATGGATTATGCATGAAACGTGACACCATGCTGACTGAGTATGCTAAGTCTGGTCGTGAATGAGTTAGATAGATGAGCCCTCCTACTATGCTTCGAAAGAGCTCACCATCGACCTTATCAGCACCATCTTGGACAGATAGCTTCTCATTATAATTCATTGGAGTTATTTCATTCTTATCGGTATGCATGCAAAACCATTGTAATAAATTTTGAGCATATTTTTGTTGGTGCAGCAAAATTCCATCTGCAGCTTGTATCACTTCCAAACCAGGAAATAATCTAAGCATCCCCAGGTCGGTCATTTCAAAAGTATGCATCATCCCCTCCTTGAACTCCTTTACTAGTTTGTCATATGAAGAAGTGTAGATGATATCATCAACATAAAGGCATACATAGATGATATCACCTACAGATGTTTGCTTCACATACAAAGTAGGTTCACTTGAACTTCTCACATATCTGTGGTTGCTGAAATATTGATCTATCTTTGAATACCAGGCCCCGGGCGATTGTTTGAGCCCATATAGGGCCTTATTTAGCTTGAGCACTTTCTCTGGATGATGATCAGTGACAAAATCCTCCGGTTGCTCGAGGTAGATCTCTTCAGTAAGTTCACCATTTAAAAACGCCAACTTCACATCAAGTTGGTGAACTTTCCATCCCCGGTGCGCAGCTATTGCAAGAAATACTGGGATAGTTTCGAACCGTGCAACCGGTGCAAAGGTTTCATGGAAATCAACACCCGATTGTTGTGAGTAACCCTTCACGACAAGTCTTGCCTTATGTTTGAAAACCTTCCCATCTGGTCCAACTTTGGTTTTAAACAACCACTTTGCACCAACCGCTTTCCTGTCTGGTGGAAGAGATACTAACTTCCAAGTATTATTTTTTTCAATGGACTGAATTTCCTGCTTTATAGCAATCACCCATTCTGGTGAGCGAGCTGCTTGAGAGTAACAAGTGGGATCGGTAATAGTTAATGCAAAGTGGCAAGTGAGCATCTTATTGTCATCATCAGAAAGTCCTTCCCCACTATGGTAATCTTGTAACCAAGTGGGAGGTTTAATTGTCCTTCTTGTGGGTCCGGATGAGGACGAGATGGGTGGTATAGGTTGTGGAGTTGACTGGTCATAGGTTTGGTTTGAAGTGGAGTGAGGTAAGGTGATATTAGTAGGTAGATGAGTAGAGGCAGAGGTAGGTGAGTCATTAGATGGTGAAGTTGGCATATGGGTATTGGTAGAATCAGGAGTGGTTGGTTCAATAGTACTTGTATCAAATGGAAATGGGTCATTAAATTGGTACGAGTTCTCAGTAGGTGTACTTGCCATGTTGGTTGTCCACTCTCATTTTGCATTTCAAAGAACTCTACGTCTCTTTTTTGTGCTGAACTTGTTAGTGTCAGGGTTATACAACTTGTATACCCCATTTGACAAATTTGAATACCCAATAAAGATAGCTCTTTCAGATCTGCTGTCAAGTTTCTTCTTTTGTTGCGTAGGGACAGCACCATGGGCGATACACCCAAAGGTTCTAAAGTGAGAGATAGTGGGTATGACTCCAGACCATGCGTGGATAGGAGTTTGGTTAATGAGGGCCTTAGTGGGTGATCTTTTTATGGTATAAACAGCAGTGGCAACCGCCTCTGCCCAAAGATAGTTTGGTAACTCCTTCCCTTGAAGCATGCTTCTTGTAAGATTCATAATGGTTCTATTCTTCCGCTCCACAACACCACTGTGTTGGGGTGTGTATGGAACCGTGACTTCCCTTCTAATTCCGGATAGTTCACAAAAGCTATTGAATTTTTGTGAGCAGAACTCACCACCTCTATTGAGGACTTTAATGGTGTTGTTGCACTCATTTTCTACCATATCTTTAAAACATTTAAATTTTTCAAAGGCTTCACTTTTATGAGTTAGAAAGTACACCCACACATTCTAGTATAATCATCTACAAAGAGAAGGTAGTACCGTTATTGCCAAGAATAGGTGTCTGCATAGGACCACACAAGTCCGTGTGCACAAGACCGAGTTTGGTCTTGGCACGCCATGAGGTGGACTTGAATGGTTTTCTAGTCTGTTTTTCCATTACACATGTTTCACAGTGTATGGTAGCATTTAGCTTTGGTAACCCGTCTACCATCTCTTTGTTATACAATTATTTAAGGCTTTGGAACTTGAGCTGTGAGTGGTGGCATTGGTGATTAAGCATTTAGTATTAAACACAAACATGTTATTACCTGCAACCGAAATTTCCATGATGAACTCGCCAGTTGCTTTGTTTCGGACTTTGCACATATCATCGTCAAAGAGGATGGAATATCCTTTCCTCATAAGTTGCCCGACGCTCAGCAAATTATACTCCAACCTTGGTGCATAGTACACGTCATCAAAGAGCTTGTAGCGACCATCTCGTGTGTGAATCTTTACAGTTCCTTTCCCTTTAATAGCCAACCGTTTCTGGTCTCCCAGTTTCACACTCAACCGGAATGTTTCATCAAGATTGATAAAACTTGGTTTTATTCCGGTCATGTGATTAGAGCACCCAGAATCAATGAACCATTTGTGAGAATTGTCTTGAACTCTACCGGAATGAGTCATCAAGGCAAGTGAGTCTTGAGAGAGGTCGATAGTATTAAACGCTAACAAAAGGTGTTGGGTGTCATCTTCTACTTCTTCAACTCCGTTGGTATTCTCGGCTACATTAACTTGGGTCTCGTCATTGTACCAACAGTCCTTCTTAAGGTGCACGTATTTCTTGCACACCAGACACATTGGTATTTTACTTCGGTCCACAGATCCTCTGCCTCGACCATGTGCCCGACCACGCGGTGAGCCTCTACCATGATCTTGGCCACGAGTGACTTTGGTTTGGTCATGAAATACTTGGAGAGCCTCCTCATCCTGAATTTCTGGTTTCTTCGTTATGACGTGCGGTTGTAACTGGCTGTTTATATGTTCTTGAGACTGCAACAGGCCCATGAGTTTGACTGGGGTCACATCGGCAAGGTCAAACATGACTTCGATGGATGGAATGACGTAGTCGTATTTTGAGGCCAAGCTATGATGTAAGGCTCCGTTCCGGGACGCTTACAGCCGGTGATTCATCGCACGTAAAACATATATTTTATATTTATTCATCCAAAAGATTGTAGCGGAAAACATAAAACAATGACATTTCAATTCATTCTAAAAACTTTTGCAAAATAATGCATCGTTTGTTGGTTACAAAATTATATCGTTGTATTACATCACAAAAGCCTTAATTAAATATATGCCATCCAAAAGAGCTGGGTAGCCGCCTCGTACCATCCTCAGCAACGTTTACCTGCCAACTGAAAACGTATAAAAGTCGGCGTTGCTGAGTGAGTTCTAGTTTTATAATAGAACATACATAAAATCGTTATTTATTCCTTTACAGAGTCCATACAATACGTTTCGTTCGTTTGTGATCATACATCATACGTACATACTTTCACACCCCAACCTTGACGGCGGAAACGTCGAGATGTGAGGATTAAGATTGTTCACAACCACATAACGCTATAATTAAATGTAATATTAAAATTATAAGTTTCAAAAGAAAATACAAACATAAGTATCAATCATGAAATAATTTCAAACATAAATCAAAACATAACATAACATTTTAATTATTAAACTAGGTCCAAGTCCTAGTTTATTGCAAGTTTTAAAAGTCCATTTTAACTTGGGGATATCCTGAAACATGATAAAAATAAAAGGTCAACTATAAATAGTTGATGAGTTTCCAAGGGTTTCATACATAATAAGATAAAGTTACAAGTAGCAATTTATGTCATAGGTCATAAGCAAGTAAGGTTATAGAACATATATCGTTACAACCAAACCTCGACTTGATTACAAGTATAAAAGATTGGGTAAGTGTATTTGGTTCCCATGATAAACAAGCATACGTCATCAGGAGTCGGTAATACCTCGACTTTAGCACCAAATAGGCTTGTCAGGCCCAAAGATCTAAGACGTCGCCATGCTAGCAATAGTTAATGATTGTAAACAAACTATGTATCTCATATAAACACTTACAACACACAATAACCATGACAAATATAAAGATGAATTGCAAGTGCTTTACAAGTCTAAACATTTACAAATGTGTTATGTATATGTATCATGGTTCACCCCACAATAGTGTGAAAAATATAAAAAAGGGGCAAGGAAACTCACATGTTAAAATAAGTGCACGAATGGAGATTAATAAGAATAATAACAAGCGTCGTTCCAAGATGTATCGTCACAAGACACTTAAATATATATGTTTACAAGATTAAAGCTTTACAATAAGTTTAATGAATTAACAAGTACTAGGAATCAACTTGATGTTTGGGGTTTTGTTGATTATATTTGCCAAATAAGAACTCAATTATATTCTTGTGGGAACGATTTTATTTATATTTTATATAAATATATGGATTAAGAATAACTTTTATAATAATTTTGTAATGTTTATAAAGTTTAGATAAATTTTATAATTAAATAAAATAAACACAAATTAAACAATAATTTAAAGGCAATGTTTGAAATAATAGTTTGTGTAATTAAACTAGTATTTAAAGTCTAAATTTTTATAAAAATATTCTAACTATATTATTAACTTTAGGATATTAAATAATAATATAAAGGTATTTTTATAAATAAATTACAGACAAATGATTAAATAGTTTTAAAAGAAACAAAGTTTATGAAATGATTTTTCATAATTTTTAGATATTTTTAATATTAAATTTGAAGGCCAAAAAGGCCTAAAAAATACTTGAGGTTCCCCGGATTCGAATCGGGGACCTCTTGTTTAGAGGTCATGTGTTTTACCGGTGAACCAAAGGCTCTCAGCCGCGGTAAGTATTGGTTTCTAAATATTATAAACCCATTTAAAGAAAATTCCCCAAACCTTAAGAACCCTAGAATCGTTTGATTCCAAATTGATCCCCAATTCGATTATGAACATGAAATTAACCTTGGGGCTTTTAATCCCCAAGTAAAACCGATCAAATCCATGTGTTTGATTACCCGTTTTGAGATCGATTGTTAGCGAGAAAGACGAAGAACAATCACGAACTCGTGAAGCTTGTTCGATGTTCAAACGATGGTTCCAACCAAATTCATTGCACAGAGAGCTTCTAATGGTGCAAAAGATTAAAAGCCCTCAAACAATTTTCGTTTATGAAGCTCAGAAGATAGTTTTTGTTTGAGATGCAGGTCGCGGCTTTAAAGGGTAATCGGGGTGTAATTCGTGTGTGTTTCGGATGTAATTGGAAATAGCAGACGGTTTGAGATAGATAGAGGATCGATTAGGTTCAATTAATTCGATTGTTATGGAGTTTTAATGTTCGAACGGCTTGGAGGTTTAATGTGAATCGGTTACCGAGGTCAATCGTCGATTACCGGCTTAAACTTCAATTAAAGTGTATTAAAGGGGTCGAGTTTTGCTCGTGAACCAATTGGTAACGATTTGGGGTCGAATTCGAATGGTTCTAGTAGGTTTAGAGTCTCGCCGGACTTGGCCGGAGTCCGGCCGGCGAGGTCGCCGGAAAAACGGGAGAGAGAGGGAGAAAGGGGTTTGGGTTTTAATTATTTACACAAATGGTCCCTCTAGTTTATTATTTATCATTTTATGTATAAACCTATTAATGAAAAGTTTCTAATTTTGCAAATAAACCCCCAAACTCAATTAAATTTTATGTTTTAAACATTAGTAAGTTTTAATAACCCTCATAGATTATTGTTATACGTAATCTTATTATTACTAATGTTATCATCATTATTATTGACATAAGCTTGGTTATTATTGTTGCTATAATAATAATTACAATTATTCTTGTTAACATTGTTATCATTATTAGTATTACCGTTATTAGTTATATTATTATTCTTTATTATAACTTATTAGTATTGTTATTATTATTATTGTCATAATTGTTAACTTTCATACGTTACATACTAATAACAACTAAGAGAAAAATAAACATAAATCACCTACAAATTCCAAAATTTACAACCATGACCCTTTTAAGAATAAACGAAGTTAACTTTTAAATTAACAAAAATACAAGATGTTAAACATACAGATAACATCGTTATTATCTTTCATTACGTTCGTTAACCTTCGTTCATTCATTACATCTTGTGGCATGTACAATAACATTGTGCACGAAGCTGGTTACTAGACCCGAGGTCTATCATAGATCTCGAACATTGTGCACGAAGCTGACTCCAGTACCTAAGGCAAGTACATTCACCGTTCATCTTTTCGTTTCATTCTGGATCAATGCCATATGCTATACCCCTAACATTGTGCACAAAGCTGGTTACTGGGCCTGAGGTCTTTCATAGACCCTGAACATTATGCACGAACTGACTCCAGTACCTGGGACAAGCTGCAAGGATCCCATACGTGTGGTCAATCACAAGGATTGGACTCCAGTGTGCATCCTTCTGGGTAGCTAACCTGCACACAGTTAAGCTAACACCCTTCATTAGGTGTGAACCTACATACGTTTGCTTGCAAGACTTTTTACGTTCATTCATTCGTTAATGCATGCATTCATTCATCATGTTCCTCTTTCATTATCTTTCACTTTATGTTACATAATACTTTCGGTTCATTCATTAACATAACACATAAAGCCATGGAAAGATAAACATTCATCATCATAAGGAACATAACATAACATACCATTCATACATCATCACAGGGCATCATACATACATAACATACATCATGCATAGTCATGCAACATCATCATCATCATCATCATCATCATTATCATCATAACATGCCCATCATGCATTTTATGACCCCAAAAGTCAACTTATAGTCCCCCGGTAATTTCCAAGTCAAAGCCTACTTTACACATTTTCCCCAAAAATCAGAAAAATATTCTAAGTTCTAGGCGCATGGGCACTATACAGGCGCATGGACACTATTCAGGCGCATGGAGAGCACTTAGGCGCGTGGGGGCTTCTGGACGTCTGAACACTTAGTAAATTCCAACCCAATCTAGGTGCATGGGTACTATTCAGACGCATGAACACTTAGGCGCATGGGCCACTTGGGCGCATGGGCACTATTGGGGCGCATGACCCTACCCTTAGTCATCCGACTTACATTTCTAGGTGCATGAGCCACTGTTCAGACGCATGAGCAAAACTTAAAAATTTCTAAGGTAAATTTTGGGCGCATGAGTTACTGTTTAGGCGCATGACTTACACTTAATTCTTTCTAAGGCAATTTCCGACGTATGAACACTTATCTAGGCGCATGAGCATTCTGTAAACATGTTTCTAGGATATTTTCAATCCTAATCATTGAATCCATCTGTTTTAAGCATAATGTGGCTATTTTAAACATGAGTAGCCTATAAACCATCCAGAACTAACATCCAACATACACATTACATACGGGTATTCACATAAACTTTGTAAAATCATTTTAATACGTTTTCAGCCCCAAAGATAGTTTAAAACATGTAAAAACCGGGGTCTAGAACTCACCTGGTGCAACTTGGGTGTTCTTCCTTTTAACCTGCCTGCAAAGAGTTCAAAACACTTAGAAACAACACCAAAAACACACACACCCGAGCACAAACACAACCGATAAGCATACAAACACATAACCGGGATAAAACCCGTCATAAACACATAAAAACCATGAATTCTTACCTTGAATTCGACTCTCTTCTTATTATCTTCAAAACCGAGTTCTGGTCTTCTTCCCTTGTTTCTCTCTCTAAAATGATCGAAAATGGGTGTAGAAAAGGTGATGGGCGGCCATGCCACCTTTATCACCAACTTTTCTAGAGTTTTGTCCTTTTGGACACTTTTGGTCCCTCCACTTGGACCTTATTGCCTTTCTTGCTTTTATTCTTTTTATCTTGGCTTTTAAAAATAACCGGGTGTTACAAGTCCACCCCCCTTATATAGGTTTCGTACCCGAAACTTGTTATACCTCGAACAGATAAGGATAATGCTGCCTCATCTCCTCCTCAGTCTCCTATGTAGACTCGGATCCCTTCATGTGCTTCCACTGCACACGCACAAGAGGAACCACTTTATTTCTCAGCCTTCTTTCTTTACGATCCATGATTGCCACTGATTGCTCCATATAATTGATCCTTTCATCAACTTCAATGTCCTCCAGTGGAACAATCATGTCTTTATCAGCTATGCACTTTCTCAAATGAGATACATGGAATGTCGGGTGAATTCCACTTAACTCATCTGGTAACTCCAATCTATAGGCCACCTCTCCTACTCGAGCAATAATTCGGAAAGGTCCTATGTACCTCGGGCTTAGCTTACCTCGTTTCCTGAATCGGATAATTCCTTTCCAAGGTGAGACCTTCAACATGACCCGGTCACCCACCTGGAACTGAATTGGTCTACGTCGTTTATCGGCATACGACTTCTGTCTATCCGTAGCTGCCTTCATGAAGGCTTTGATCCTCTCCAGCTTCTCGGTCGTAGCCTCGATTACCTCGACGCTTTCCAACTCTTTCTGACCAATGTCACCCAAACAAACGGGTGTTCTGCATCTCCTACCGTATAGCATTTTGTATGGTGGCATACCAATGCTGGCATGATAACTATTGTTGTACGAGAATTCAACTAACGGTAAGTGGTCGTCCCAACTTCCTCCAAAGTCAATCACACATGCCCGAAGCATGTCTTCTAACGTCTGAATGGTCCTTTCTGACTGACCATCAGTTTGGGGATGATAAACCATGCTAATATGTAACCTGGTCCCCATGGCATGGTGGAATTTCTTCCAGAATTTAGACATAAACCGGGTGTCACGATTAGACACAATGGACACCGGTACACCATGATGAGTTACAATCTCCTTGATGAACAGGTCAGCCAACCTTTCGGATGAATATGTCTCGCGGATCGGTAGGAAGTGAGCACTCTTCGTCAAGCGGTCAACAATCACCCATATGACATCGTATCCTTTCGGAGTACGCGGCAGCTTCGTAATGAAATCCATGGTGATGTGCTCCCACTTCCATTCCGGTATATCCAAAGGTTGGATCTTTCCATATGGCTTTTGATGTTCCGCCTTCACTTGCAAACAAGTAAGGCATTTGCTCACATACTCCACCACGTCACGCTTCATACCCAGCCACTAATAATCCTTCTTCATGTCTTGGTACATCTTTGTGGCACCGGGATGGATAGAGTATCGGGTCTTGTGAGCTTCATCCATAATCTTCACACGTAGATTCCCGAAACGAGGAATCCACACCCGTCCAAATAGAGTTTTAACACCAAGTGTGTTTTTACTCAATTCCCCAACCAGACCTCTTATTCTTTCAGGGTTTAGATGATCTTCTCTTAATGCCTCATCCTGAAACTCCTTGACTTGCTTCATTACCTCGAAAGTCATTATTAGTTGGTATCCTTTCACCCGAATTGGCTCGGACCTCTCCTTCCGGCTAAGAGCATTAGCCACCACGTTAGCTTTTCCCGGATGATAATGGAACTCACAATCATAATCCTTTATGAGCTCCAACCATCGTCTCTACCTCATATTCAGGTCCTTCTACTCAAAGAGGTACTTTAAGCTCTTGTGATCGGTGAAGATGGTGCACTTCGTTCCGTATAGATAGTGCCTCCAAATCTTTAGTGCAAAAACCACAGCCGCTAGTTCCAAGTCATGAGTAGGGTAGTTGACCTCATGAACCTTTATCTGTCGGGATACGTAGGCTATAACTTTTCCTCTTTGCATTAACACACACCCCAACCCCGAGTAAGAAGCATTTGAGTACACCACCAAATCTTCGCTTCCATCGGGTAACGACAAGGCAGGAGCTTGAGTCAACCTCGCCTTCAACTCCTCGAATGCCTTCTCCTGAGCCTGACCCCATACATACTTTACATCCTTCGGGGTCAACTTAGTCAGTGGAGAAGCAATATTAGAGAAGTTTTGGATAAATCTCCTATAGTAGCCCGCCAAACCCAAGAAACTACGAATCTCGGATGGCGTCTTTGGAGACTTCCATTGCATCGTTGCCTCTACCTTAGCCGGGTCCACCATAATCACATCGGGATTCACCACATGACCCAAGAACTGAACTTCGCGTAACCAAAACGCGCACTTGGAGAATCTTGCATACAACTTCTCCCTTCTTAATGTCTCCAGAACCTCCCGAATGTGACCGGCACGCTCAATCTCACTCTTCGAATAAATCAGAATATCATCAATAAACACAATCACCGATATATCTAGCATTGGCCGACACACTCGATTCATCAGATCCATAAAAGCAGCAGGCACATTGGTCAAACCAAACGACATAACGAGGAACTCATAGTGACCGTAGCGCGTGCGAAAAGCTGTTTTAGGAATGTCCTGCTCCTTCACTTTCAGCTGATGGTAACCAGATCGAAGATCTATCCTCGAAAACCAACTGGCACCTTGAGGCTGATCAAACAGATCGTCTATTCTTGGTAGGGGGTATCGGTTTTTCACTATCAACTTGTTCAGCTCTCGGTAGTCAATACACATCCTCATACTACCATCTTTCTTCTTCACAAATAATACAAGAGCACCCCATGGAGAGATACTTGGTCTAATGAACCCCTTATCCAGCAGTTCTAGCAACTGCTTCATTAACTCTTTCATCTCAGTCGGAGCCAACCGGTATGGTGCCTTGGCAACGGGTTGAGCAACGGGTTGAGCACCGGTATCAAGTCAATTTGGAACTCAACCTCACGATCTGGTGGCACACGGGTAAGTCTTCTGGGAATACGTTCGGAAAGTCGCGCACCATTGGTACTTCGAATAATGCGGTACTGATGCATCCACATCTTTTATGTATGCCAAGTAGGCACTACATCCGCGTCTCATGCACTTTCCCGCTACCGCCATCGAAATCACCCTCAGGATTGTCGTGACGCGATCACCATAAACCGTCACCTCATTTCCGTCAGGCGTTGTCAATCAGATCATCTTCTTGCGACACATGATATTTGCCTCATAGGTTGCTAACCAGTCCATCCCTAGTACTACATCAAATCCACCTAGGGGTATCACGTGTAACTTAGCAGCAAACCTATGGCCTTCTAGTTCTATGGCACAGTCCTCTATCACCTCAGTAATTCTAGTGGACTTACCAATAGCAGTTTCTATGTCGAATGGCTCACCAATACGTCTACTCCTATTGGGAAACTTAGCACCAAAGGCAACAGAAATAAAACTCCTACTAGCACTAGAATCAAACAACACAGATGCAAGAGTTTGGTTTAGTAGAAACATACCTGACACTACGTCGGGGTTTGTCCTAGCCTCCTCCCGAGTCATCGTGAAAGCTCGGGCGCTTGCCTTCTGCCCTTCTCTTCCGGCATTCTTCACCTCGAAACTCTCAGCCCTTGGCTTCTTACACTCCCTGCTCATGTGACCACTTCCCCCGCAGTTGAAACACTTCATGCCTCCACAATCTCTAGCCATATGGCCAGACTTCCCACACTTGAAACAAACATTCGACCCCCATCTACACTCACCACCATGCTCCTTCCCGCACTTGCCACACTTCTCCAACCCAGCACTAGCTGTGACCACACGTCGGGCACCTACCCTCGCCGCCTTATTGTTTGGAGCGGCTCTACCACACCCAAACCATTTCCCATTCCAGTTTCTTCCATCCTTACTCATCTTCTTCTCCTCAGTCACTACCACTTCACGCTCATCATATAGTCTACCAGCCAAATCAACCACCGACCTAAAAGTGCTTGGCCGGGCGGCGATCATATGCCTACGGATATCCGCCGGCAGTCCCTGAATATATATCTTAATCTTTCGTGACAGTGGCATCACCTGATCGGGCACCAGTCATGCCATTTCATTGAACCTTGTGGTGTACTCTTGGTGCGTCATAGTTCCCGCCATTTCACTTAAACTTTGGCTTTGATACCAACTTGTAAGGCCCCGTTCCCGGGACGCTTACAGTTGGTGATTCATCGCACATAAAACATATACTTTATATTTATTCATCCAAAAGATTGCAGCGGAAAACATAAAACAATGACATTTCATTTCATTTTAAAAACTTTTGCAAAATAATGCAGCGTTTGTCGGTTACAAAATTATATCACAAAAGCCTTAATTAAATAGATGCCATCCAAAAGAGCTGAGTAGCCGCCTCGTACCATCCTCAGCAACGTTTACCTGCCAACTGAAAACGTATAAAAGTCGGTGTTGCTGAGTGAGTTCTAGTTTTATAATAGAACATACATAAAATCGTTATTTATTCCTTTACAAAGTCCATACAATACGTTTCGTTCGTTTGTGATCATACATCATACGTACATACAGATAACATCGTTATTATCTTTCATTACGTTCGTTAACCTTCGTTCATTCATTACATCTTGTGACATGTACAATACCCCGAACATTGTGCACGAAGCTGGTTACTGGGCTTGAGGTCTATCATAGACCCCGAACATTGTGCACGAAGCTGACTCCAGTACCTGAGGCAAGTACATTCACCGTTCATCTTTTCGTTTCATTCTGGATCAATGCCATATGCTATACCCCAAACATTATGCACGAAGCTGATTACTGGGCCTGAGGTCTTTCATAGACCCCGAACATTGTGCACGAAGCTGACTCCAGTACCTGGGGCAAGGGGCAAGGATCCCATACGTGTGGTCAATCACAAGGATTGGACCCTAGTGTTCATCCTTCTGGGGTAGCTAACCCGCACACAGTTGAGCTAACACCCGTCATTGGGTGTGAACCTCCATACGTTTGCTTGCAAGACTTTTTACGTTCATTCATTTGTTAATGCATGCATTCATTCATCATGTTCCTCTTTCATTATCTTTCATTTTACATTACATAATACTTTCGGTTCATTCATTAACATAACACGTAAAGCCATGGAAAGATAAACATTCATCATCATAAGCAACATAACATAACATACCATTCATACATCATCACAGGGCATCATACATACATAACATACATCATGCATAGTCATGCAACATCATCGTCATCATCATCATCATCATCATCATCATAACATGCCCATCATACAGTTTATGTCCCCAAAAGTCAACTTATAGTCCCCCGGGAATTTCCCAAGTCAAAGCTTACTTTACACTTTTTCCCCAAAAATCAAAAAATTATTATAAGTCCTAGGCGCATGGGCACTATGCAGGGGCATGGACACTATTCAGGCGCATGGGGAACACTTAGGCGTATGGGCCACTTTTAGGCGCATGGGGGCTTCTGGACGTCTGAACACTTAGTAAATTCCAGCCCAATCTAGGCGCATGGGTACTATTCAGACACATGAACACTTAGGCGCATGGGCCACTTGAGCGCATGGCCCTACCCTTCGTCATCCGACAAACACTACTAGGCGCATGGGCCACTGTTCAGACGCATGAGCAGAACTTAAACATTTCTAAGGTAAATTTTGGGCGCATGAGTTACTGTTTAGGCGCATGACTTACACTTAATTCTTTCTAAGGCAATTTCCGACGTATGAACACTTATCTAGGCGCATGAGCATTCTGTAAACATGTTTCTAGGATATTTTCAATCCTAATCATCAAATCCATCTATTTTAAGCATAATGTGGTCATTCTAAACATGAGTAGCCTATAAACCATCCAGAACTAACATCCAACATACACATTACATACGGGCATTCGCATAAACTTTGTAAAATCATTTTAATATGTTTTTAGCCCTAAAGATAGTTTAAAACGTGTAAAAACCGGGTTCTAGAACTCACCTGGTGCAACTTGGGTGTTCTTCCTTTTAACCCGCCTGCAAAGTGCTCAAAACACCTAGAAACAACACCAAAAACACACACACCCGAGCACAAACACAACCCATAAGCATACAAACACATAACCGGGATAAAACCCATCATAAACACATAAAAACCACGAATTCTTACCTTGAATTCGACCTCTCTTCTTCTTCTTATCTTCAAAACCGAGTTGTGGTCTTCTTCCCTTGTTTCTCTCTCTAAAATGACCGAAAATTAGGTGTAGAAAAGGTGATGGGTGGCCATGCCACCTTTATCACCAACTTTTCTAGAGTTTTGTCCTTTTGGACACTTTTGGTCCCTCCACTTGGACCTTATTGCCTTTCTTGCTTTTATTCTTTTTATCTTGGCTTTTAAAAATAACCGGGTGTTACATATGAAATATCTTCTCTATGACTTTTTGGTCAGTAAGTTCCTCACCATACGATCGTTGCCGACCAACATTATCCATTACGCGGGAGAAATAGTTTCCAATTTCCTCATCTTCTTTCATGACGAGGTTCTCAAACTCTCGTCATAACTCTTGAAGCTTCACAGACTGTACTTGTGAGTCACCTTGGTACTCGATTCGAAGAGTGTCCCACGTATCCTTGGTAGAGGAGGCTGCTGCAATTCTGGAAAAAAGATGATCATGCACCCCTTGTTGCATAATGGACATGGCAAGCGCGTCCTTCCGTCTGACTTCTTGATGATCTCGTGGGCCATTGGTAGTGGCTGTGATTCCTAGATACACAACATCCCACAGGTCACGGGATTTCAGTATTGTTTTCATTCGGATACTCCAATGTTCGTAACCTTCTCCTTTGAACACTGGTATAACAACCGAAGAGGAGTGGTTCGGATGGATAGTGTTTTCAGCCATGGGGGTGATAAGGAGGATCGATAGAACCTTGCTCTGATACCAAAATTGTTGGTATTTTGGATAATAAACAACTCAAGATTAAGGAAAAAGCTCAAGTAGTTGATAATATTCAATGGAAATGTGATGATACAAAAGCTACCACAACTGGGTTTAAATACACACATATGATCACCCTAAAATAACTCAACAACCTAACGGCTAGGTGAGTCACCAAATACTCGGTACACTCATTATTTAAGTAACAAACAACTAAAACAAAGGAACACATGACAAATAAAAAAGAGACTTATTCAACAACAGCTTCATGCACACGTGACTTGAGCTTTATGCATACGGCAGTAATTTGGTTCACATTTTATCATATGCAACTTGTGTGTATCCTGTGTGTGTGTTTGTGTAATGGTGTAGTGTGTGTGTGTGTGTTTTGTGTAATGGTGTAGCATGTGTGTGAGTGTAGTGCAATGTGTGTGTTAGTGTGTGTGAGTTTGGTGTAGTGTGTGAGTGTGTGAGTGTGAAGAATGGGGTTAGTGTGTATACAACATATATCTTATTATTATGTGTGTTTTGTATGTATGAAGTATGGGTGTAGTGTATAATGATTTTGGGTGTGCATTTGTGTTGCAACCAAGGGTGTGCGTGTGTTCACCATGGGTGTGTGTTCATTAGGTGTTATAGTGTGTTGAATGTGAGTTGAATGTGTGTGTATGTATGTAAAGTATGTGTGTAGCATGTGTTTAAAGAGTGCGTTAGTCATGGGTGTGAATATATGTGTTATGTGTGTTTGTACTAATTTTATGTGGTGTGTGTACCCTTTTTCTTTTGGATGATTATATTACTACTAATATTATTATCATAAGTATTATTATTGTTATCATTATCATTATTATTATATTATTGATAATGATTATTATTATTATTACTATTACTATTATTATTATTATTATTATTATTATTATAATAATGATTATTATTATTACTATTATTATTATTATTATAATGATTATTATTATTATTACTATTACTACTATTATTATTATTATAATGATTATTACTATTATTATTATTATAAAGATTATTAGTATTATTATTATTATTATCAATAAGACTATTATTATTATCATTAGCTTTAGTTTTACCATTATTATTAATCTTATTTATGGTTTGGAATGTAAATATGGAATACCTATACTTGTGTGGTTGTGTCACGCGTTGAACCCGGACCGATCCAAAAACCGATCGAACGTATCCTTTCATTGAATGTGATTAATGATCTAATTAAAACTTGTTATAGGTGTTTGAGTTGTTTGTTTACCCTCATCCTTTGAAGTCTATTATTCATGTATTTTCATCACATTTCAAGGTGAGTTTCGCGGTCCCGTTTTCATTTAAAATATTTATAAATTAGGGGGAAAAGTATGCTCACCCTTTATATGTTATGAACTTACACAATATTTAGAACTGTTTTGTTTATTGTTTTGTAAGTATTTATCTGGTATATGCATGAGTTGTCTGTGTGGTTCTTTATTTACAACTATTTAACTCCAGTGTTAGAGCCGACGGACAGTTATTGCTAGTACTATTGGGTTGACACCCCACCCTTGTTTGTTAGTATACTAGTTGGGACTGACAGTGGCCAGGTACGGGCCCTAGGGCGAATATGTTCTGACAAGTTCTATGTGTACGTCGTAGGTTTAGTTGTGATGCTTATGTTTATACGTGATATTACTTGCTTATAACTGTATGCACTCATGTCCTAACAAACTATTACACAAAATGAAGTTTGTTTATTATTTAAACCTGCAAACTTGCTAACAATATTTGATCTTTTGTGCATATCTTTTCAGGTAACAATCATTGAAGATAGCTAGTGATACTGCCATAGCGACAACCTTAGGATTGCATTATTTAAATTCATTGGATGTCTTTGACAATTGCTTTAACGTTTATTTGTTATTCACTTTATTTTCACTTGTTCCCGGATTTTGGGATTTATACTTATTTGTTTTGTATGACTATGTTTGTCGTGGAATTGACTAATTGCGATATAGTCTCCATATATGTCGGGTGATGTCATGACACGTTGACTTTCATCATTTATTGCATCTCTGTTAATTAATAATATGTTATGACAATCCCGTCCGTTACATCCCCGTGTTTCCACTATAAGTGGGGTGTGAAATCAGCCCTTCATATGGTTGAAAGGTTTTGTAGAGAACCACAACATCATCTTATCTGCTACCCTAATAACTCATGAAAGGTTCCTTTCATTACCTTCATGGAGAAACCAAGGGAGAGTTACACTCAAGGATGTCCATTCCAAGAGACAAGCTCTTCACAAGCTGTGTGTCTGTTGATGAAAGCACTTGCAGTTTTCTTTTCACCCTTGAAGATCTTGACTATATCCTTCCGGATGATCTGGAGTACATGTAAATTGTTCAGCAAATGGCTGTTCTCACTCATATAGCAAAGAAGTTCTAAAATAGGATAAGGAGAAAGTTTCCTAGCAATGCAGTCAGTGAAAAGTTTGAGCTGGACAAGAGCAAGGTCAAAATATTACAACTGCAACCAAATGGGACACTTTGCTATGGAGTGCAAGGCACCAAGGAAATATGACGGCAAAGCACAAAACAAACCAAACTATACTAACAAAGCCAACCAAAATGAGAAGCCAAAGCAGCAAGCTGCAATTGTTGTTAAAGAAAGATGCTTTAATTGAAGCTTTTAGATGAAAGATGTATCTCCAAATCAAGCACTGATAGCTAATCATGATAAAGCCAAGGTATTAAAACATATATGTACATCTGAATATATTGCTAAAGTGAACGGATATAGTTTCTATAACTTAGAGATAAGATCTAATCTTGAATCTTTGAATATCTTAAAATCTGATTTCAAAAGAGCTGAAAATAATTACAAACTTAAAATAGAAGATTAAGAGAAAACTATTTCAACTCTTAAACATGAGCACACTAACTATAGGACTCAAATCAAAGATCCCATCACTAAGTTAACTGAATGCTAGACTGAGTGTGTGATCAGCAAAGCCAGGGCAAAAAATGTGTTCTTGAAAAAAAGACCTACAAGAACAAAATATCCTCATCCTTGCATGAAAAAGTTTGTTATCAGAATAAGTAGGGATCAGGATCTACTAAGATAGCTCCTTCACACAGTTCTGTCTGTAAGATCTTCTAGGTGTGAAACTTGTGAATATGGGCTTCCTTTCATAGACCTTATGATTGAAGAGGATGAAGAGGAGATAGTAAAGGATGACTCTGAGAAGAGTGAAGAATAACATCTTAAAAAGGGTCACTACTTTCTTGGGGAGAGAAAAAGAGTTGGGATGTCCAAGTCTAAAAGAAAGAACTTGATCAAAAGGCCAAAATAAAGTCTAAGAAGGCTCAAAAGATCAAGGTCACTTTTAACTCTATGCGAAAACAAGTTTTTATTTCTACAGGTTTTGAGGTGGTTAAGGCTAAAGACTCAAACTTGAACTCTAGTACCAAAAGTTCTAGTTCTTGTTCCAACCATCCCAACATCATGAAGAAGGCTAATAAGTTGTGTACCACTGCTACACAACCTGAACCATCCTGCTCCAAAGGTAGTTCTCACCCTAAAAAAACTGCCACATCATTTGCAAAAATGAAGATAAAGAAGGAAAGTGATCAAGTGCAGCTTTGTTCTCAAAAGAATACTCTCAGAAGGAAGAAAATGGATTGTGTTATGTGTGGTAGTACTTCTCATCTTGCAAAGGATTGCCTCTACAATACAAAAGTTACTCTCCATATGACCAAGAAAGAAAATTTTAAGAAGATGAAGAAGAAGAAAGTTTCAGAAGGAAAATCTTTTCCTTTCGGAAGCTCCAAAATAAAGAAGACAAGTGAAAACTTTCCTTTAAAAGAAAAGTTGGTCTCAAAATAAAGGAATACTTTCAAAGTACTGAAACCTGCTACAAGAACTATGTTGTCCGACTCTAAACTGCCTATTACCTTTTGGGCAAAGGCAGTAAACATTGCATGTTATGTGTAAAACAAAGTTTTAGTAGTCAAGGCTCATGGTAAGACTCCTTATGTCGAATATAATTGACGCTAATCATCGTAACCAAACATATTTGACATTACATGACACTCATAACTCAAAATTAAGCATAAACAAATTTAACCTAGAGTTATAATAAACATGATTTTCCCATTAAGTACTATCAACATGTATAACTTAATATCGATAATCATAATTGGATTATAGTTAACCTTTAATGTATTGTAATCAAAACTAACTATCATAACTAAACATATTTGATCCTAAGTGAAACTAATTATTTATAATTATAATAATACTTCTAATAATAGCAATATAATACTTTTGAAAATAACAATGATATGTAAATAAATTATTATTAATAATGATATTAATAATTATAATTACTATATTTATTAGTATAAAGTTTTTAAAATTTTTTGACCTTATGGCGACAACACGTCATCGCCGTAGATATTTCATAAAAGGCATGGTTATTTCTCTTCAAGTTATTTAGAGGAAAAAAAGAAAAAAATGGATTTTTATCAATGTTAACGACGTGTCATCTCCATAGGGTACACACCATTTTTAAGTTTTTTGTATGATTTAAAATAAATCAATATTTAAATAAATGACCTGTGGCGACTACACTTGCCGATGACTTTTCGTTGCAATAGGTATGTAGTACCCAAAAACCAAATTGTCCGTATGGAGACGACATGTCACCGCCATAGGATGCCCTATAGCGACAACACCATATCGTCACCATAGACTCTTTTTCTTGTAGTGCATATTAATACACTACCCAGGCAGTTTAATCCAACCACTATATTCTAATTTGAAGATCTTTTTTTCATAAATACTAAGTCTCCTTGATCTAGCTAGTACCTCCCTCTACCTCCAGATCTTGCATCATGAGCTTAAACATGTTAATAATAACATTTTTGGTGAGTCATAACTAAATATTCTAAAATGTTTGACAACCTTTATTGCTATGTGTGTGCAGAGTTATTGTTTATTAAATCAAGTCTCACCTACACCCTAACAAGTATGGTAGTGTCTATCAACATATATGTTGTTCTTGGTTTCACAAACATGTTGGTGAGAAATTAAAAGGCACTCTGGCCGACAAAATCCTGAAGCGTCACAACATTCGAGTATCAAACATCCCCACCAAGACCTTTCGCTCTAACCAATCCTAAAGGACTGCAATTTGTTGATTGGTGATTCAATCCGGATTCACCTCACACCAAACCTAAGATCATGACCCTCCTACGTAGATAGATCCAATCAAATACACATATGCCTTGAGTTAAGAACAAGTGTCACACTGTGTGTCGACATTCTATCGTGTTCTGTAAGACCCTATTCTCGGGACGCTTACAGCTGGTCATTCATAAAACATATATTCACATTCGTCTTACCTAAAAATGTTGCAGCGGAAACATTTAAATATACATTTCATTTAAACATAATAGCTTTTGCAAACAATATGTGTTATTGAATTAAAAAATACATTTTTTTACATTTCATTACAAAAGCATTATAACAATGGATGTCATCCCAAAAGAACTGAGTAGTCGCCCTGTGCCATCCATAGCAACATACCTGCCAACTGGAAACACATCAAAGTCAGCGTTGCTCATTGAGTTCTAGTTTTAAAGAAAACATACTTTACTTCCTTTATAAAACCATTCGTTACATTCGTACGCGATCACACAACATACATACACATAGATAATATAATTATTATCTTCCGTTACATTCGTTACATTCTTTCATTCATTAATCATCGCACGCTACTTTATCATCTGCTTCATTCGTTCATAACATCATTTCTTCCATTCGTTCATTTCATACATGTCGCACTTTTCGCACAAATCGCACCTTCGCATCTTCGTACCCAAAGTACATATCGCACAACTCGCACACATGAGGTAGCCAAAATCGCACGCTACATAGCACACAATAAATAACACATCGCACGTATCGGAGCAGTTAACAAAACTGAACTCCCACTATGTCTATAGTCCCTTATGATATCCATCGTACATATCGCACAAATCGCTCCAACGGAGTGGTCACCAAGACTGACTCCCCCTCTGTGTGTGTGTGTGTGTGTGTGTGTGAACTCGTAGGGTCTAGCCAGAATCGCACGCCATCTCATGGGTTGGCCAAAATGGCACGCTACATAGCACACAGTAAATACCACATGGCACGTATCAGAGCAGTTACCAAAACTGAACTCCCTACTGTGACTATGTTCCCTTATGAGTTAGCCAAGATCGCACGTCGTAATACACACACAGTTGAGCTAACAACTCTCAATGAGTTGTGAACCTCCCTTCTTTCTCTTGCAAGCCATCCTTACTCTCATTCATTCATGCTTGCATTCATTCATCATGTTCCTTTTTTCATTGTCTTCCACTTTACATTATATAATACTTTCAGTACATTCATTAACGTTCAACGCAAACCACGGGAAGACGATCATACATAACAATAAGGAACATAATAACATACAACATCAGTCACACAAGGCAAATCGCACACCCAAAACATACATCATGCACAACATACAACATGCACAATCACACGACATCAAACATCACACGAATCACGCGCATCACATCATATAACCATATGGCATCACACCTCATCATGCATCATCAACATCATCATCAGCTCATCATCATAGATCATCTTACATCACCCATGCCCATCACATCATCTACAACCCCGAAGGTCCGACCCTACGTCCGCACTTTCCCAAAAGTCAGACAAATGGTCATTCGGGCGTATGGACTCTATTCGGTCGCATGGTCTTCCATGCATATGAGAACACTCAGGCGAATGGATCTCCAGTCACATAGCCTCCAATCACATGCTTCCCATGCAAATGAACCTCAATCGCATGACATCCGGGCGTATGGACCTCAGTCGCATGACCTCCATGAGGATGGCCATCAGTCGCACACCTTTCATGCGTATGAACCTTAATCACACGACTCACAGGTGTATGGACTCCAGTCGCCTGACCTTCAGTCGCATGACCTTCATCCGCATTTTATTCAGTCGCATGACCTTCATCCGCATTTCCTTCAGTCGCTTAGCCCTCATACGTATGACCCTCAGTCGCACCACTTTCATGCGAATGAACCTCAGTTGCACACCTTTTGTGCTTATGGACCCAGTCGCATGCCATTCGGACGCATGGAACTTCAGTCGCATAGCCCTATCTGGGTGCAGAATGCAGTTCATCCCGAATTGCAGTGGCCATTTTCGGCCTCCAAACTCTCCCAAACCTCTTTTAAGCTCAAATCAACCATTCTCAACCTTAGGAAAGCATACCACGACACCATTCAAGCACAACCAAGCCCGAAATCAAACCCCAAACAAATCATACACATACACATACATACATAAACAGGTTTACACCCAAAATACCCAATACGATTTTCAGATGTGTTCCAGCCCCAAAATCATTCAAAAACATGTAAAAGAGGGGTCCTAGAACTCACAAGAACAATCCCATCGAATAGAGCTTCGATTTGACCTGCTACACTTTGATTTTCACACTCGAATCCACCCGAACCAAGCTTTTCTCCTATTTTCTCCTTCTCTTCACCCTTTTCTCTCAAATCCGAAATGGTGAGTGTGGGGAGGGTGTGGGCTGCCTTCCCCCTTTTATACCCCCACTCATTCAAGGTTTTTCCCATTTTGGGCAAGTTCGGTCCCTTGACTTTGGACTTTATTTCTTTTCTTTCTTTTGTCGGCCTCAAAGAAAATTTTCGGGTGTTACATGTTCGATGTCGCTCCACACGCACACCTTCCACATACCTTAATGATTTTCTTATGACTAACATTAACCCATGCTGGACACATAACCTTGTCAAGTTACATTATAAGAGAGAATTTAAACTTGCAACCACACACATCAAAAGATTTTATAAAATTTTAACCATCTCAAAAATAGTCTAAAAACAATTAAGATGAATGGATAGTTTTACTCACGGATGTGAAGGTTAATGTGTTTGACGAGTTAAAAGTGCTTTATAACCTTGTAATGCATTAACCTTCATGTCAACACATTTCCTCATTGACTGTGAAATCCCTCGAGTCATCCATCCTGATATATATCACCCGACCTCCCTAGTCACATTCGTAACCTCAGGATAGAGTTCTCCAACTCAAGTTGATGTGTCCATCAAAACTCTTGACGTGTTTCGAAGAGTTAATGTTTATCCACACTCTTGACATTATGACTAGACTTAACCAACACATGAAATCCCTATTGTGTAAACTCCCATAACAACCTCACGGTTATGAAATGACACTTTATTAGAAATTTCATACTTATACTAGATCTTGTCCCATGACAAATTTGTTTATCAAAACATAGATATCCCTAGACCACAACAATTATGTGCATCCTAATCACTATCTACCAGTTTGGTTTCTTTCAAAATCCGTAGTTTACCCAAATGATCCATAATAATGCATAATGTGAAGGTATTACAATGTTAGCACAACACCATAATTTATATTTAGGAGAGAATGAGGCTTACCAAAGTAAGCTGAGTTCCCAAGCTTGTTTTTGAGCCAAACAAACACTCACGACCATTTCTACGAACCCTAATTGTCACACCAAGCCTTCAATGGAGTCAAAACCGTGGGGAGTGAGTCGAGATCATTTATAGAGAGAGAGAGAGAGAGAGAGGTTAGAACGAGAGTGATATGGTAAACATGGTAAAAAAACCGGATTTTTAACCTTTTATATCGATCCGCTGAACTGGCCATCATCGCAGACCACTACACCAACCTTAGCGGTTTTGCCACCGACCAAAAATGACATACTTGAATATTTCATATGGAATATTCGCATCTTAAAATGAATATATGTCGTGTATCGGTAAGCCAACCATGACAGTCTGCATAGTTTGTTACCTTGCTTCCATTTGCGTCTAAGATCCGTTTACTCACATGATGATCCACCCATTGGTTGTTTTTTCCTCTTTTAAATTATTTCATTTTTAAATGTTGTTTCAGATAATTGGTTGTTTATGTATGCAATTACTAGTTTTTACAACGTTTATATGATCGACTTTGTAACTTCGTTGGTTTTGTAACTGTTTACATTGGTTATTTGGTTTTAGTTAATAATGTGCAGATGGTACTGTTCTTTATTTGGTTTGCTTCTGTTTTAGATGTCTAGCCTTCGTATTGTTTTCCCTAATGTATTTTTTAATAGATTTTGATTTGTTTATTTGTAGGATATGTTAGTGTTAACATTTTTTTGATCATTATTTCTTTGTGATAAATGTTGGTTCTATCGTATTGTGAACATAATGAATCAGGAGTTTGGGGTACGTTCAAGATTACTACACTTAATAAACATAATCGCACTTTATTTTTTGTTTATGTTGGATATTAATTACTTTTACAACAACAGATTTGGTTTAATTTTCTTTTTGACATTGTATTCGAGGGTGTAGCTGAACACTCGGTTAAGCTTCACATTATATTTAACCAACTATTGTTATTCAACTCATGTAGACTTCATGCACATTTCAGTAATTAAATATTATGAAATTTTGTTGGTTAGTATGCATGTAAACTTTCCTTACCAGCATACAAATTGTAATGGTGTTTTAAATGCATACCCAATGTTTGATAGGATCTTACCGTTATGTGTTCTTAATTAGGATCTTAAAATTATTTTTGCCCTCTTTTTAATTTACGTTATCTGAATTTCAGCATGCGTTGATTGTGGTAAGGCTTTAATATATATGCATCACCACATCACAACGCTAAAATATACTTTCGTCGCAACACGCGGTGGTATAATCCTAGTTTCATGATAATCATATAATCCTAGTTTCATGATAATCATATAATCCTAGTTTCATGATAATCATATAATCCTAGTTTCATGATAATCACGTCACTAGTACGAATTTGATTATTTGTGGCGGTGAAATTGAGCTTTTGTAGCAGTTTTCAGTCGCTGCAAATAGCATTGTCGCAAAAAATGCTTTTTCTTTTGTGGCGTTTTAGAGAATCGTCTCATAAATGCATTTATTTTTGTAGCGTTTTAGGAAATCGACTCAAATAATGATTCACATGCTTCAAAAAATATATAAAATTTAGCCTTAAATAATATTTAAAACCGCCACATAAAATACCATTCAAAACCGCCTCAAGTAATAATGTTCAACACCAAAAACGCCTCAAATAATAATGTTCAACACCGAAAACGCATTATATATTTTCCGAAAGAAATTTATTATTTCACATTTTACGGTAAAACGATTATAACTATATAACAGAAAGAGAACGATACCATGGTCAAATTTACATAATAAAGTTTAAAATACACATAAATGGCATTAGGGATTCCAAGACATACTCAAAAATACCCCAACCCAAACTAGCTATGCCTAACAATGGGATCCAAATTCCAGCCCTCACTAGAACTAATGTCTCAATTGAAAACATAAAAACAAATCAACTACCATCCTAGCAAACCAAACAAACAATACAATCAATCAAAACTTATAGACTAAAATATCAAGCTTTCTTTGGTCTTGACTTTTATACTCTTCAAGTCTTTCTACAAACACACAAAACAATATAATTAAAATAAGTTTAAAAATATAGTAAGTACTAACCTCTAATATGTAATTTTATTATTTTCAAGTCTTTACATTTGGATCGATAGTAACAACGAAAAATTATCAAAATATTGCTTTTTCATCATATATATATATATATATATATATATATTATATATATATATATATATATATATATATATATATATATATACATATTTACCGATATCGTGATTTTTTCATAAATATCTGGTCCAAATTCGTACGCCTTATTAATTTTATTTTTTCTTGCTCTACTCATCATTCACATTCTAGATCGTTCATCTCGTGTACCATTAAGAATTGGATGATTTTCTTTAAGTACATGCCATATAGAATCCGCTCTTTCTTTTAGACCCACAAATCCAGTGCGAGCAAAGTCTTTATTCGCTTTTGCACTTTTTCTTGCTTTTTCACTTTTTGCCTTTGCACAAATTAACAAACTATTATTAATAATTTCACACACACACACACACACACATATATATATATATATACACATAAAGAATAAAATAATTACCAATCAAGTAACACATACCAAAAATTCTACACTTGTCTTTTTGCTAACGAATTCATCCCACTTTGATTCGTCGAGATATGTATACGTGTCAAAAGGACACTTACCTTTTCTTACATACCCATTTACAAGCCTACTTCTAAAACACGTGCAAATTTTTTTTTGCACTTTTAGCACATAACTTTTTGGTGCATCGGTTTGAATATTCCATGTTTCCTATAAATTAAAACAAAACGCTAAGCATAAAAATTAACAAATATTTTCAGTTTTTAAATAATATACAAAATATAATACATAATACCTTGGTTTCCAACGATAGCTCATTCCACATGTCTTTTGCAATATCCTTGGTATCAACATAATACGGAATGTCTTGTTTACATTTCACTCCAAGCCATGACATCATTTTAACACCGTTACTACCCATCGGTTGATTATTCTCATTAAACTCCACATTATAAACCTCCTCTTTATATTTTTTTGAACAAGATGCCGCACCACGCTTACCTCTTTTTGACATAGCTAGAATTTAAAAAGAATTGCTTAAGTGGACTAAGCATTAAGTATGAACGTATTCCCATATCAATTTCTAACATTCATGATTTTTAGATGTAAATAGGTTTCAAACAATGAGAACTTAGTGTAACAAAAACAACATTCAACATTCAACATTGTACATATGCTGGAAAATCACTTATAGTGCAAAAAATCATTGCCCGTAATAAAAAGTCTCTTTCTTATAAGCATCATACACATCTATACCATAACTCCATAGCATTTTTAAGTCATCAATCAAAGGAGACAAGTAAACATCAATGTTGTTACCAGGTTGTTTCGGCCCCGGAATCAACAATGACATCATTATATATTTGCGTTTCATGCATAACCATGGTGGAAGATTGGCATAGAAGAACCGGCCATGTACTATGACGACTACTCATATTTCCAAAAGGATTGATTCCGTCTGCACTAAAACCAAACCGTATGTTTCTAATCTCGTCTCCAAATTCTGGATATATGTTATCAAATTTTCTCCACTGAGGTGAATCCGCGACATGTCTTAATTTTCCATCATTTATTCGTTCATCTGAATGCCAACGTAATAATTTTGATTTTTTTCACTGGAAATAACCTTTTAAGAATCAATCTCGGTATAATTGGAAAATACCACAACATTTTACCAGGTGGCCCATTTTTCGTCACATCATCGCTTACTTCATCTGTTTCTTTTTTACGTTTATACCTAGATACACCACAAGTAACACATTTATGTTTTTTTCAAAATGCTTTCTATACAACATACAATCATTTGGACATACATGTATTCTTTCAACTTCCAATCCCATCGGGCACATTAATTTTTTTGCTTGGTATGTCGAAATCGGTAACTCGTTGTTTTCCGGAAGCATGTCATGCAAAACTTATAATAAATCCGTAAAACTTTTATCACTCCATCCATAATTTGCCTTTAAGTTAAATAACTTCAACACAACACTAAGTTTTGTAAAATTTTCACAACCGGTATATAATGGCTTTTCGGCATCATCAAAGAGGTGTTGTAATTTGTTTTCATCATCATCTCCAATATTAGTCTCTAAATCATGTGACATCTCATTTAAATTATCATTAGCATCATTTAAATGATTATTAGTCTCTACATCAATACCACCATATTATCATCGAGTAAACTGATCGACGATTTGTTACGATCACTAAGTGATTCACCATGCACCGACCAACAAGTGTATCTAGGGATAAAACTATTTTTCAACAAATGAAACTCTATCTCATTTTTGTCTTTGAATCTTTTGAAATTTTTACAAATTGTACAAGGACAAGAAATTGTTTCACTTTGTTTATTCACCCGATTGGCTTCGGCAACCATAAGAAAATCTTGAACGGCCTTTGCATATATAGAGTTATCACGTCCAATCTCATACATCCAAACTTTACGATCCATCTGGGAATCACCAGAAACAAAGAAACAAAAAAAAATCATATAAATGTATGTATATGATGTAGATTAATAGTACTCTAAGGCGGTGGATCCTAACCCACTTCTTGAATATTCTATCTCATATGTATATATTTTTACGTGTTGACATTTAAGAAGAAACTGGCAGCATTTCCCCTTAACTCCCCAAGTATGTGTATAAACCGCAAACCCAAGGGAGTAAGAGAAATAACTACCAATTTTATCTTAAATGTCAACAGGTTAAAATGTATACAAATCCTAAATGAGATAGAATATTCAAAAAGCAGTCCCAAAAAGAGGACCATCCAAAACTTATATCTATTAGATAAATTTTGGACGGACATAATCTAAAGGGTCATCTTAAACAACACACACACATATTATATATATATATATATATGCATGCACACACACATATCATACATACATGATCATAAACATATATACACACTTGCACACATCAATAGTTACATACACATAAACACACTTAACATTAATGCATACACATACGTTACATACTACATACACACATAAATACATACACGTAAACGTAGATAGACATGATTAATTAATAAATTAAGTTTAACGGAAATTAAACAATTAATACACAAAAACATACAAAAATTAACTATAACTTATCAATAATAAGTATAATAAAGTTAAAATTTACATACCTTAAAAAAGTGTTTATAAAAGAACATAAAGCTTGAAAAGAGAAACGCGGATATTAAAGAGAGTAATCTAGGTCGAGCTTGAAGATGATACACATGACAATAAATAAAAAAAATTAGTTTAATGAAAACTAAACGGTTAATACATAAAAAAAAATACAATAATCACTAAATATATCATCAATATATATAATAAAATTGAAACTTGTGTACCTTGAAAAGTTGATGTTTAGAAGTTGAAGAAGAAAGAAAAATAATAATGGTGATCGAGGATGAAGGTGGTACAACCTTTCTAAGACTTTTAGGGTTTTATGGATGTTTTAGAGGTATTTTTTAAGGGTGTTAAAAATAAACCGTCTCAAAAAACACATCTTTTGAGGGGGTTTAGATTAAATCGCCATAAAAAACATATCTTTTGAGAGGGTTTAAAATAAATCGCCATAAAAAATATATCTTTTGAGGGGGTTTCTGCTTTTTAAGGGTGTTATGTTTCTTTTGATTATTTTTTAAGACGATTTTATATAAAACCCCTTCAAAAAATCGTCTCTTTGATGCCTCAAAAAATTAAGTATGTACTAGTGCGTATAGCGGTGGTATAATCATAGTTTCATGACAATCACGTATATGAATGTCAAAATGGGCCTATTTTTAGTATAAGTAAATATGTTTTATTTTTTTAATTTTCAATATCTTTTTACTTTTAGTAAAATACTCGCGCATCATGAATGCATGTGTCAATCACAACCCAACAATCTATAAACGAGTTGTTTTGGGTAAAAATAAATTACATATAGACTCATTTCAATCTACTCAACTTATACGATGCGTCAATTTGAATCGATACAAAAAATAATGAGTCTACTCAAATTATACAATACATTAATTTGAGTCGTTATGCCAAAATAGCAAGGAGTACATCTAGACAGGTACTCTTAGGACCCTTGCTAATTTAAAATGAGTTCAAACGATAAGGATCATCGTCACAACGCTTGTCGTCACCCTTCTCGTTATCGTTGCCGCCGCCACTTGTTGGTATCAAAGACTCGAGAACACACACTTGACTTAAACTTTAATTTTCTGAATACTCAAATTGTTCAGTATAATAGAGATAAAAACTACTCTAGAAAATAATATAAATAAACTACCCACTAACTCCACTATTGATCATGGCCCAATAATATATTCATAAACCTACATACTTCTAGAAGACATGACAACTCATAACCAAACATTAAATAAACAAACAATAAGGATGACACGTAGGCAACATGATATATATATATAGATACACACATATATATACGTATACACACATATATATAAGTATACACACACGTATAGACGTATATACACGTATAGACGTATATACACGTATAGACGTATATACACGTATAGACGTATATACGCATATATAAGTATACACACGTATAGACGTATACACACGTATAGACGTATATACACGTATAGACGTATATACACGTATATACGTATATACACGTATATACGTACATATATATACACATACATATATATACACATACATATATATATACACACATATATATTATGTAAGTATTTTTTTAAAAGGCTATAAACTATTAATAAACCCATTAAAAAGACCCAATAACATTATAATTATTTTAATCTATTAAATATTACCTTAAAGCTCATTAACAATTTAAATATGTTTAACTCAATACCATTCGCCCAATCTAAACTCTATTAGCTATGAAAACTTGATTAAGAACTTGATTTTGAAAAATGCTAAAAGAATTTTCTGATTCGTTTAAGGGGCTGTTTGGTAGCTTCTGAATCAGCTTTTTAATAGTTCATATGTCTGAATGGTTCAGCACTTAATGGTTCATATGTTTAAATGGTTCAGCACTTAATGGCTCAGACTGTTTGTTTCACGAGCAAATATATGAATGGTTCGGACATTTGTCTCTGAATGGTTAAGCATTATGCTAATGCTGAATGGTTAAGAGGTCTAATACTAAATGGTTAAGACCTCTTATCTAAATTGTTCAGACATTTCTCTTTGAATATTTAAACGATATACCAACTCTTAATGGTTCAACACTTAATGGTTCAGAACTTTTATTGATTCATCACTTAATCATTTAGAAATGACAAACAGTCTTAAATTAGATTATTTTGATACGATACTTGCAGTTTGTTTATTGTTAAAAAAATTATCGTTGTATTATAAGCTGTTTATATACAGATTATTCACTTTAGATTTTTTTATACGCATATAACACTTGTCCATTTTTTGTTCTTGCTCGGGACCCAAGGTCTCTTAGGTATTTCTAGGACCGATCCTGATGTTTATGCTTGTTTCCTTAGTTAAACGAAAAGAATTGTTTTATTCGTGTTTGTTTATTTATTAAACAAATTAATGTAAACGAATTTCTTGCTTAATTGTTTGGTGGACTTTGTTTGCAGCCTTATGTCATGTATTGTGTCATTGCATATGTCATTTCCTGCTAAGTACGTCTATATTTAAATGACTAGAAAGTCGTACAAGTAAAACTCACGCCGTTCAAAAAAAATAATAGTAAAACATACACGAAACACAACGCACAGACATATGTCTACACACACAAGTCCTCTCAGTGACTCCTATAGATACATCTATCCTGCGTTCAAATTGTGGGAAGAAAAACAACACAGATGGATGCAGTAATAAACACAATAGTGATCTCATGTGCATTAGTAGTTGTACTATGGGCATGGAAGATAGTAAACATAGTGTGGATTAGACCAAAAAAACTTTATTTTCACTAGAACAACCAGTTTCGATATCAAACCGTGACCAACACGTCCCTAATTGGAAGTTGTAGTAGTGCGAATGATGATTAGAAGTAACTAGATTAGTAGGGAGACAACAAGAAGTTATCAAGAATAGAGAAAAATGATAAGGATATATAGGATTGCAAGCGCACTTGAATGAACACGAACAAGGTTTTATTCATGTTCTTTCATCAAACAAATGAACTTGTTCACGAACACTTATCAAACTAGATTTATCGTTCGTGTTCGTTGATTAAGAAAAGAAATATATCCATAAATTGTTCACGAACACTTCCCGGAAGCAAACAAACATAAAGAATATTATGAACATAAATGAATGTGAATACAAATAAATATAAATGATCATATATTTATTTTATAATAAAATCTCACGGACATTACATAAAATCCATCACAGAAAAATAAGTACGTCTTGTAAGTATCCATAAATACTTGACATAATTATCATAAACATAACTGGCTTAAAAATTAAAAACATAAACAAACATATTATTGAGCGTTCACGAATCGACATTAACGAACATAAACATACACATTATTGAATGTTCACGAACATAAATGAACAAATACGACATGTGTTTATGTTCATTCGTAATGTAAAGACCTAGCATTTATTGATTACATTATAAAGTGAAAAACAAAAACTTAAATCATGCAAGAAATACAAGGATACAAGAACTCTAAGATGATGGATACAAATACTATTGTGTGAGAACTTGGAGTTGTCGTGTGACAACCTTATGTTGTCACACGAAAACATCTAGAGAGTAGAAATAATGTTTTTCCCTAGTATTTCAATATGTGTGTCTTATTTTATAAAAGTACACTGAGGATAAGAGAACAAAATGTTGTGTGATAGGTCGCCTGATGGGAACTAACCTCTTATGGATCGAGCTTCAACGATGTAAACTTCTTTGATATTGTAATCGCTTGATTAATAATATTTGATTGATTTTGTTTGAAGTTCGTTGAAATTACACACACATCCGTTTTAATTTGATTATCAACTACAACAATGTATGAAATCGATCGTGTTGAGTACTTTACATTTGGTATCAAAACAAGGTGTTACTCTTGATACACGGATTTTCATTGTTGAAGATCTAAATACTTTGATCGAGTTTGGACTGGTTTTGAAGGAGAAGAAGATGAAATCGAGGGTGAACACACATGAAACCGGCTTTGTTACATGCTATATTGATGATTTGTATCATTACGCTAAGTATTTTCGAGTTTAGATGGTAGAAAACAAAGATCTGAGACTGTAGAAGTGATTGAACTCGTAAAAGTTGATTCTAGTTGAACACGAAAGTAACTACATCATGCTAGAACTTTGTACAAATAACCGTATTTTGCGAGAACTTTTTCATGAGAGAACTTTTTATAAGAAAACTTTTTCATACGAGAACCTTTCCATGCGAGAAATTTTTCGTGTGAGAACTTTTCCATGATAGAACTTTTCTCGAGAAATTTTTTTTTTAGAAAATTTTTTTATGAGAAAATTTTTCACGATAAAACTTTACCAAGAACTTCAACACCCATGCAAGAATCTTGATTAATCATCTTGTTTAGTATTTGAAGATTTTTGAAGAACTGTTTCTGCTAAAATCTAGAAGATGCCAGATGATTAGAAGTTTGGTACTTAATCAAAGGTTTTTGTGACGTTTGATCAAGTTCAAGATTTTATATTTACAACATTTGATTCGGGTCGTTTGTAAATTAAACTTGACAATGTGGACTTATCTTATCTAACTATTGGGGACAATGATTGAATGGTTTAACTAAGTGAAGAATCAAGATTGTTTAGTATTCTTGCTCTGAAAATATGAGCTTATTATATCTTACATAGGGGGATCGAGCTTCAATGGTGTAAACTCTTTTTGTATTGTAATCATTTGCTTAATAATATTCGATTGAGTTTGTTTGAAGTTCATTGATATCACACACGCACACATCCGTCTTACTTTGATTATTATGTGCAATAATATGTGAAATCGATCGTATTTAAGGACTTTACACGTAACGAACGAATTTTTCTTGTTCGTTTTTGTTCATTTATTAAACGAACATAAATAAATTAATTTTCCGCCAAAGCGTTCGCTAGCTGAACGTTTTGTTTATTTTCAGCCTTAAGAACATAGTATTGTGTCATTGCATATGTCATTTTCTGCCAAGTGTGTCTAGATTGAAATGATTAGAAAGTTATACAAGTAATACAAACACGTCGTTCCAAAACAAAAACTAGTGAAATACACACCACACATATTACCGCACACAGATATAGTCACGCATAAGTCCTCTCAGTTAGTACTTCTCACTATCTATATCCTGTGTTCAAATTGTGGGAAGAAAAACAAACACAGATGGATGCAGTAACAAACACAATAGCGATCTCATGTGTGTTAGTTCTTGTACTATGGGCATGGAAGATAGTAAACATAGTGTGGATTAGACCAAAAAACTGGAGAAATACCTGAGGAATCAAGGTTTCAATGGAAACAATTACAAGTTGTTGTTTGGGGACACGAAAGAGTTGGCTAAGATGTTTCAGCAATCCAGATCTAAGCATATTAATATCAATAATGAAGATGAAGTTCTTCCACATGTTGCGGCTTTTAACTACAAATCTCTGCAAAAATATGGTATAAGTTCTTTCTTATATCTTCTTCCTCCATTGAGTTACGACTTTTTAGAATTTTTAAGAAACCCCTCCATCATAAAAAGTTTAGTAAATCTTTTGGGATATATGAATTTTGAATCAAACATACAAAACGTCAACACACAAATTTGGTAACCGTTTTGCGATGGAATATGCTTAATAGCTTACAAAGCGATCAAAACTAAATCAATCGTAAAACTACCATTTGTAGCGCAGGCTGCGATCATTCAACGAACTTGACTCTTAAGTCTTGACTCGATGCTCTCTTGCTAGATCTTATTGGTTCAGGCCCTTGAGAAACACACTACATACACACAAATGGAAAAATTTATGCTATCAGACTGAAAATTTACACTATTAAGCTGAAAATTTACACTATTGAACTGAAAATTTACACTACTGACGAATAAAATAACTCCACCCCAAAGAAGTTTCATCCCTGATTCTAATAAACATATCAAATTAAAACAAATAACTTTTGACTCCACACGTGATCAAACTTGAATAATCCAACAGATGTATAAAAAAATTATTCAGAAACTAATAGGATCCGCGTATCAATTATATATAGGTGACATGCCGTTATAAATATTTGCTTGCTAATTAATATTTGACATGTTGTCATTGATTTGGTCCAAAGGTTAGTTTCACTTGCTGTAGTTCTAATTAATGATATATTTTTAATTAGATTATAACTCCGTGTATTATACAGCTTAAATAAAAAATACTAAAAATCATAAAATGTTAGAAAATATAAAACATTATTACGATATAAGATATAATTAAAATTATATGTGAGTAATTACTTTAGTTAATATAATACTTTTATCTCTTTTTTATAACTATCATTTTAAAAAAACATGTTTTTAGACTCTAGTTTTAAAAATATGCTAAGAAACATTTTGTTCTAAGAATATTGTTTTTTAAAATTATTTTTTTAATAAAATGTCATTATTTCAAAACTATGGTTTTTTGTTATTCTTGTTTTATAAATAACTTTTGATACTTAATAAACGTTTGCTTTGACAAAATATCGTTTTTATAAATATCACATTGTTTAAAACTTTAGGTTTTAGTTATTTTCTAATTATTTTTTGAAAAACACTTTTATATAAATTTTTATTTAAAAGGAATGGTTTTAGAATATTTCTTATGTGTAAAAAGATAAGTTGTTTAATAATTTCAAAGTTAATTTTTAAAAAAAACTGTATTTTTAATCAAAATATAATTAAAAATACATTTTATGAATGTATTGATTTTAGAAAAAATTGAGATGTTTAAAATAAAAGAGAGAGAGAGAGGAGGGGTGGAGGGGAGGTGGTGGGGGAGAGTGAAGAAGAGGGAGAGAATTTAAAATTAATTATTTTAACTTTTTAAAAAGTTAATAAATGATTTGGTCGGAAAAATAAATGGTAGAAATAATGTATTGGTGATGTGTGTCCACCTAATGTAATTATTTATTAGTATAAATTGTTTTTTAACTTATAAATTGCATTTATGTAAGGAATTTTGGTTTTGCAGGAAGAAGTTTCATCACATGGATAGGTTGGAACCCAAGAGTGACTATTATGGACCCAGAGATCATCAAAGATGCATTAATAAAAATAAACGACTTTCAAAAGCCGAAATCTAATCCACTGGTTGTTAAGTTTTTAGGAACAGGCTTAGTGAACTACGAAGGAGATCAGTGGGTCAAGCATAGAAAATTACTTAATCCAGCTTTTCATGTAGAGAAGATAAAGGTATCTTAATATCCACATTTCTATATGTAATTATTAGTTTTTATACTAGGTCAATTTTTCATTTTTCTAATGACATCGTTGCTCTATACCTAGAATATGGTACCTGCTTTCCATTCAAGTTGTAGTGAAATGATTAAGAAGTGGGAGAATTTGGTTTCATCAAATGGATCATGTGAGTTGGATGTTTGGCCTCATCTTCAAGCTTTAACAAGTGATGTGATATCAAGAACAGCATTTGGAAGTAGTTATAAAGAAGGAATTCGGATATTTGAACTCATAAGAGAACAAAGTGTTCTTGCAATGGAGGCATTACAATCAATTTACATCCCCGGATCTAGGTTTGTAATCCTAAGTCATATTAGTTTAAGCTAATTGTTTAGATTATGCATCAAAGATTTTGCATTACTTAGAGACAAGACTAAACAAAGCTAATTGTTTACATTATGATTTGACATAGGTTTCTTCCAACAAAGAGGAACAGAAGGATGAAGGCAATAGATAACGAAGTAAAACAATCAATAAGAAGTATCATTGACAACAAGCTCAAGGCAATGAAGGCCGGAGAAGGTAACTACGATGATTTGTTAGGAATAATGCTTGAATCTAACATCAAAGCGGTTGAGCAACATCAAAACAAGAGTCATGGAATGACTATTGATGAAGTTATTGAAGAGTGCCAACTTTTTTACTTCGCTGGACAAGAAACAACATCGAGTTTGCTTGTATGGACGATGGTTTTATTGAGTAAACATCAAGAATGGCAATCACGTGCTAGAGAAGAAGTGTTGAATGTTCTTGGGGATGAAATTATTGATATAGATGGGCTAAATCGTCTAAAAATTGTAAGTGTTTAAAATGGTAGATATAACAATTTATACAAGTTTACATCTCCTAATCATCTTTTACTTCATTCTACATAGATAAATATGATCTTTAATGAAGTTTTAAGGCTATATCCTCCACTGGGTGTACTAGTCCGAAAAGTTGATAAGGATATCACATTGGGAGGAATTTCGATGCCATCAAGAATTCAGATTGCATTACCGATCAATCTGCTTCATTACGATGAACAATTTTGGGGTAGCGATGCTAATAAATTTAAGCCTGAAAGGTTTTCTGAAGGAATCTCTAAGGCAACCAAAAACGAAGTCGTATACTTTCCATTTGGTTGGGGCCCTCGAATCTGCATTGGACAAAACTTTGCATTGCTAGAAGCTAAAATTGCCATTGCAATGATGTTACAAAAGTTCTCTTTTGAAATTTCACAATCCTATGTTCATGCTCCTAATGTAGTTTTCATCCTTCAACCACAGTATGGTGCACATTTGATTCTGCGTAAACTCCAGTAAGATATTTCTCTTCTTAGATATGTACAAGATATATAATATGCATGTGGCAATGTACTCCTGAAATTATACCTATTATAAGAAATGAGATGTATAATGTATATTAACAATAAAAGGTTATACATGTTGGATTACTGTTTGGAGTTTGTTACAAGGTTATTGGATTCTAATAATTTCAACTTTCATTTATCGGTTCTTATTAATCTCAACTCAGAAAATATTTGTAGTCACTCTTAACTTTGAATTTATTTTCCTTCAATGATACCTTACTAACCGAAAGTTAACCATCATTAGGCTTTTTTTTATGAAATGGAGCCAATTTCGAGCCATTTTCAACTACATCACTGCCTATTCTCAATTAGGCCCGTTTTTTATTATCTAGCCTCCATCATCACCTAAAATCTACCTCCAACGAGTTCGGTGGTTCAAATTAGGAGCTGAAGATTGACGGGTTTTTGGGGTGCAGAAGTCTTAAATTGACGGACCTGATGATAGATTTCAACTTTCCGTTTAGTGTTTTGGCCACAAAAACATTACACGTCATTAAAAAACTAACGGGGTTAGTTCTTAGTTAGTAAGAGATCATTGGAGAAAAAAAAACTCAAAGTTTCGAGTATCTGTAAATATTTATTAAGTTGGGATTAATCCCGACCAATAAATGAAACTTGAAATTATTATAATCTAATAACCCTTTGTTATATATGAAACTATCAATTTCGTGACATCATCACACAAATCACCCTTGGTATTTGACCACTTGCTCATATGTATTTCTATACTTTTCTGGAAAACAAAGTCATTAGAGCAGTGCAATAAGAATACAATACCATGTCATCTCATGTCAAAATTTTAATACCAATAACATTAGGGTTTTTTAACTATTTATTGATACAACTATCCATGCATTTTACAAAAATTTGTATCGAAATATTGAATACAAAAATATTGAGTGATGAGATGTGAGGACTCATACCCATCTAACCTGTCTAGATGCCAAAGCATGCCATTGTCTAAACACATATTCACATTCATCCTCGGCCATCCATAAACACCCCCTTATGAGTGCTCTTAAAAATTTATGATAATATTTTGATGTAAATAATATTATATTAATTACTAGAAACAAATATGTATATTTTTTAGCCCAAAAATATCATTCAAACCAAATTTTTATATATTAAAGTCTTTATATTGTCAAAAATAAACAAAAAATACCTCCACCTAATCACTAAACAAATTTCAACCATTAGCAACGATAAAAATCGCCACTATTAATTGCCAGAATCGCCGCTGATACTTTTCGTGGTGACATGTCGTGGTTAATAATGTTTCTGAAACGTATTAGAATGTATTTACTTGTCAAATTAATGATTTTGAATGATGATTTGTTATCCTCCAACTCTGTTCCATTTTGATGAAGTGACATTAATAATTTTTGCCAAAATAAATAAATAAAATACCCGCTTAAATTAACCAGTTAATTTAAGAGGTAAAGTTTTTATTTTTTTAGTATGTGCATTTTGAAAAGAAAAGAGATTTCAATATACCAAAACAAGTTTGAGGGATTTTTTTCCTGCTTTTTAACAAGTTCGACGACTTAAATATACAAAAACAAGATGAGACGAGTTTTCCATGCAAAATAAAAATATGATGGCTCTTGTTAGTACTAACCGGTATTATATAAAGTTATTTTCGTAAACAACAACTTATGCTATCAAATTTTGTCTCATGTAATCAACTTTTAATTATCTATTAGGCGTCAGTTCCATTCTTACTTGGACGATTTCTTGGTTATTTTGTTTATTCTTTTTTCATTAGTCATGCCTCGCGGCCACAATGGCTGAATGAATATTGAAGCCCAATTAATTATTATTGCAAGGTAACTATTTTATTAATTATATAAGTCTTAACTATTTTTATTATGTAATGATGAGTAACGTCGTCTAAACAGAGAATTGGTGGAAAATGTTTAACAAACAAAACTCGGTTGAGTTAAATACACAAACTTTGGAAATAAAAATTGGAACTTTGATTGATATCTAAAATATTAATGCAAAATGGAACAAACTTTGAAGCAAATTTACTAATTAATGGAAATATAATCACTTCCGGGTTTCCAATTTAACAAAATCAACTATTAACATGTTTCATTAGGTGTTGCACAAACAATACTTCAAAAAATTAACTGTTGATTGAAGTGATAACAAATGAACAATCTTTTAAGATTCTTTCGTTCATATTATTACCAATTTACCCGTATCACGTTGTCTACTATTATTAGTGAGTTAACGATACAAGAAAACCGGAAACTGATAATCAAACACACAACTTTATTTATAAGAAAACCATTAAAATCAAGCAATAGTTAAGTGCATTCAAGAATTCAATGTTCATCACAAAACCCTAACGAAAACATACCAATAGTCTTTCTTAACAAGAATGATTCACCCGAAAGCAATTACAAAACGAACTAGCCACACATCGACATGCTTTAATCTTCACCAACTAATTTAGATGATAATTCAGGATGAATTGTGTGGATTGGAAGGCTTGAAGACACCCAAAATCAGCTTGAATTCGTCCAAATGTATGTATGAAAAGTTTTTCTTTGAATTGGGGTTAGATAGATTTAAATAAACTTGAAGTTCCACAAAACCCGGGGGTTTGTTGGTGGGTATGGTACACCCCTACCCGGCGTATCATACGCCCCCTTGGTTTCATACGCCCAACTCTCTATTTTTTTTCTTCAAATACGCCACTTTATACGTTGCTGATACGCCCCCGAAGTATGATACGCCACCCATACTGTCACACCCCAGGCCCAAGTAGGATGGAACGTCACAGACTAGCAACAACATACGGTAAGGGAAACAAACCATCATAAGAGCACAAAAGGAAAGAACATCACATGGCATTAATATTTAAAGAAAAACTGGACTAGAAGTAGGTCTAGCCACCAATACAATTACATAATTCATCAGTACAAATTGTTTCCAACAATAGCTAGACTCCCTTCATGGATTACCCTAAACATTCTCAAAGGAAATTATGTCAACTAAAAAGTTCGTGAATTCAAGTGCTTAAAGATTAAAAACAAAAGAATTCAATAGAATCCATATTTGATTTTAAAGAATCATAGTTCCATTGTTGTGGGGGATCACAATCAACCCTGCACTCAGTCCTGGCTAGCCTCTTCAAAAGTTATATTGTACCGGTTAATCACGCAGGAAGAACTAAGCCTCAAACAGTGGACCATACCTGCCGGATGGTTCACCCTAGTATCTTATAAAAACTTGTTACATGCCACAAATGATCCCGCGGGATCTTAGTGTGGTTCATCACAAAAGACACTATGTGTGGGGATTCCTCAAGTAGATCTACCCATATAAAACAAGCGGTTCACACAAAAATTAATGACTATGATACAAGTATCAGAAGGTATCAACATTATCACAAAATATAGCATCAAAATATAGCACACAAATAGTTTAGTTTAAATAAAGCATGCTTCATCCCAAAAACATTAGTAAAAAGGAGATCACTAGAACTCACCTTAAGTTTCAAGCAACAGTTTCTTCATGTATCGGGAAAATTCAAGTCTAGCACCCTATCATGAAGATTAAGTGGATAAGATACTAGTCCTAAAGTCATAAGAGGTGGTCAAGGTGTATTAAGAAGTTAAATGTTCAACTAGCTTAAATTTGCTAAGACTTGCACTAGAAAGTTTCCTTTTACAGAAAGTCATGTTTCTTAAGGAAAAGTATAGATTTTTACACCATTAGGTACTTGATATAAGTAAAATTAAGTTTACCATGTGATGAAAAGTCCATAAGGTCGACTGATAGGGTTTTGGCAGAATTTACAATTTAGCCCTTCAAGTTTCTGAATTTACATTTTCTACCCTAAAGTTTGCTTCTTTCCATTTATTGACTTTTATGATGAAATAAAAGGGTTTTTGAGTTAGGTAATACATCTTAGATAAGTTAAATTCCTAATTTATCAGGATTTTGATTTGGGTTCATTATACTTATGTTTTACGTCACCCGTTACGGTAAAACCGAATGTTTTTTAACAGTTATGAAATCAATATTACGGTTTTAAGTCTTTAGGAATTAAATATTATTTTAAGGACTTTTAATATTTTGTATCATCTGTTGATAATGTATTTTTAATCCTCTTTTAATTTAAAGCCTCATTTTTAGGTTTAACCCGTTAATACGAGTTTTTACCCGAAATTGATCGTTTAAAAACCTATTTGACCAAATGTTTCACCATCATTAAGTATTATAGTTCCTAAATTACTAAAATAATATGTTTTCTATGGATTTTGGTTTAATACCATTATTTCCAAGACTTTTCCTCCAAACGTTACCCCGTTAATGTCTGTTTTTAACTAAAAATTCCATTTAAAGTATTTTTGACCATGTGTTCAAAAAATATGATTTAAATAAATTTTTTAACCCTTTTAGAGCCTGTAATTATTTTTAAAATGGTCATATTCTAATTTCTCTTACTTTTATGATCGTTTTACCATCTTTCGGGTCCCCGAATATGTTCAATATGATTACAATCCCTACTTTTATTATTTTTCAGACATTGAAATCACCTCATACACCCAATATCATCCAAAAATCACTAGAATAATGATTCTAACTCAAAATTTTAACATACAACCCAAGAACAAGTTGCAAAATAGTGATTTCATCATTTTCACCCATTACACATATGTAAGACGTTATAGATCATGCTTAAACATTACCAAACACCCTTTTAACTTTTAAAACAGGTTATTAAAAGGTTATAAAACTATTTTGAGCAGGTTGAAATCTTTGCATCGGAAGGTTACAAGATGTGCAAGTTAGATTGTGCAAACAACACCCAAAAATAGGGTTTTCATGGTGAACATCAAAATTCACCCATAGAAGGACTAACATATCGAGTGAGATACCTTCAAGAATTTTAAAAGCTTCTCAAGAACAAAGTTGTAGCAGCATGTTTTTTTAGATCAAAGAATGGTAATATTTTTAAGAGAAAAGTGAAGAAAACACAAGACATAGCCTCATTCAGGTATGATGTTGCTTACACTTCGAGTGGTTCACGATTTGGAGGGTTTAGAGAGACGAGATGATCTGGAAATCTTCGAACAACGGCTGGAGAATTCTAACTTGATGAAACCGTGAATCAAAAACTCTCAAGATAGCACTTTCTTGATAGTTTGAAGCTTGACCGATGATGTATGATGGTGTTCTTAGAATGTTATGGCTAAAATGGTGATAGAACCGTGGGTGTCTGTGTGTTTCTGTTGGAGAGAATCTAAGAGGGAGAGAAGAGTGTGTGAGGGTGTGTGTGTGTGTAGTTTGAAATGGGATTGCATGTAAGGGGATTGGAGGAGAAGAGGTTGGAGTGTTAAATGGAGCAAATATGAAGGGATAGGTGGTTAAGGGCGGTCGCTTTTGGCTCTAGTGGAGAGCTTTGTTTTAAATTTAATTGTATAATTGTTATTATGTCGTATTATTTTGCAGTGTAGTGTAGTATTTTTGGTGGTAAACACTAGTTAGTTGTTGATGTAAGTATATATATATATATATATATATATAATATATATATATATATATATATATATATATATATATATATATATATATATACACATACATACGTACTTATTTGAGCCATGAATTATGTACATATATACACATTTTAATTATTTCAATTAGGATTAAATTTTGTAAGGGTGAATAATTGATTTTCCCGAAACACTAAGTTATCCTATGCTAAGGCTAGATTTAGTTAAATTATTACAAAAGCACATGAAATAACAAAAATGACAATAATAATACAAATGCTAATAATGATAATGATATTAACATTAATATAAATTGCATGGATAGTGATGCAGGAGGTCAAGGGTTAGAATTATGACCTACAGGTCGGTTGTCACATTCTCCCACCGTTTAGGAAATTTCGTCTCGAAATTTTTAGCTTCGGTAACTCCGGAAAGAGTGGGTCTGAAGAGATGTAGATAATTCTTTCTCGTCTCATCTTCTCACTCCCAAGTGAATTCAGGTCCTCGCCTAGAATTCCATCTTACCTTGACCTTGGGTATGCAACTTCGCCTGAGTTTCTTGACCAACCGTTCGGTGATCTCTATAGGCTCTTCCACAAAGTTCAACTTGTCATTAATCCTCACTTCTTTAAATGGTAACTCCATGGTCTTGTCTACCATGCACTTCTTCAAGTTTGACACATGGAAGGTGTCATGTATGTAACTCAACTCTCAAGGTAGCTTTAATTGATACGCCATGGGGCCAATTCTTGCCAGTATTTCAATGGTCCTATGTATCTCGGTCTTAGTTTTTCTATCTTTACAAACCTCACAGTTCCCTTCCATGGTTCTACTTTTAGCATTACTCTGTCACCCACTTGAAATTCTAAAGGTTTTCACCTTCTGTCAGCGTATTTCTTCTGACGGTCTCTGGCTGCTCTTAAATGCTCCTTGATTTTAAATATTTTGTCGATAGTCTCCATCACGATGTTTGGTCCCATTACTTAGCAATCACCAATTTCATTCTAACTCAATGGTGATCAACATTTACTCCCATATAGGGCCTCATACGGAGCTGCTTTTATACTTGTGTGGTAACTATTATTGCAGGAGAACTCTACTAGAGGAAGATGGTTATCCCTGTTCCCACCAAAGTCAATCACGCAAGCCGTTAGCATTTCTTCCAAGGTTTGGATGGTTCTTTCACTCTGACAATCAGTCTTTGTGCGGTATGCAGTGCTTAAGTCCAAACAGGTCCCTAAAGCCTGCTGGAGTGACTTCCAGAAACGAGAAGTGAAACGACTATCATGGTCTAAGATGGTTGATAGTGGCACCACGTGCCTGGTTACTATTTCATCGATTTACAATTGGGCCAGCTTTGCCAGGTCATAAGCTTCTCGAATCGGCAAGAAGCACCCATATAGCATCATGAACTCTGAAAGTTCTGGGTAACTTTGTAATAAAATCCGTCGTGACATTATCCCATTTCCATTCTAGAATTTTGGGTTGTTTTAACATCCCAACGGTTTTTGATTTTCAGCTTTTACCATGGCGCACGTCAGACACTACCCAACATAAATGACTATTGATTTCTTGATCCCAGGCCACCAGAACAGTGCGTTTAGATCTTGGTACATTTTGCCGCTTCTAGGGTGAACCGAGTACCTAGATTTGTGGGCTTCATTTAGGATCACCTCTCTAATTCCCCTGACTTTGGTACCCATGTTATCCTATCATGTTTATATATACCATCGTTGCTCATATCAAATCTCTTCTCCATTCTTGTCAACGATTCCTCTGCTAAGTTATCTTCCTTTAGAGCTTCGCCTTGTGCTTCTTTTAGTCTCGCAATGAGGTTGGTATTCATGCTCATTCTTAAGGCACAGACACGAAGGGGTTGTTCTTTTTCTTTTCTATTCAAGGCATCTGCCACTACATTGGCCTTGTGGGGATGGTAGTGAATCTCGCATTCATAATCATTCAGTAGCTCAACCCATCTTCTCTAACACATGTTAGCATCTTCTAATCAAGAATGTGTTGCAAACTTCTATGGTCAGTGTAGATAATGCATTTCATTCCATAGAGATAATGCCTCCATATTTGAGTGCAAACACCACAACACCCAATTCTAGATCGTGCATTGTGTAGTTCTTCTCATGATCGTTAAATAGTCTTGATGCATAAGCTATTACCTTGTTGTGTTGCATTAACACGCATCCTAGTCCTTGATGCGAGGCGTCATAATAGACCACGGACTCTTCAACTCCTTATGGGAGGGAGAGGATAGGTGCAGTACACAGTTTATCCTTGAGTGTTTCAAATGCTTCACTCTGATCTTGTTCCCACACGAAGGTCGTATTCTTCTTAGTCAAAGCAGTTAATGGTTGTACAACATGTGAGAAGTCCTTGATGGATGAACCTCTTATAGTATCTGTCCATCCAAGGAATTACCTTATCTCAGTTGGAGTTTCAGGAATTTTCCAGTTCTTAATAGCCTCTATCTTATAAAGGTCCACTTGAATTCCGTCTTTATTTACGACATGCCTTAGAAATTGAATCTCTCGCATCCAAAATTCACATTTGGAGAATTTGGCATATAGTTGCTCATTCTTGAGCAACTCAAGAATCAGCCTAAGTGCTTCTCGTGTTGTTCCTATTAGCGCAGGTGTTCGTTGAAGGGTTTGTTAGAAGATAAAATCAAAGTTTAACCTCTTAAACTTTCTGAAAAACGCAGCGGATATATATTTTAAAACATGATTATAAAACTGAAAAATCATGTTCTTTAGGTGACAAATATATGTATAAAACAAACCCATATTCCAAAGGATCATATTATGTGAATAAGCAAGCTATGAAAACATAAAACGAGCATTATGGACAACCATATAGAGGCTGCCATAAACTACCTTTCAGCAGCTCAAAAGGGTCATAATCTTTAAAGATGATGATGGTTTTTGAGCAGCAATCCTTCAAGGTGGAGGACCTCAAGCTTGTAATACTCACAAGGTCTTCAAACACCTAGCTAGTTAGGAAGCTTGACACAAAAGTTCTACACCAAGTAACCTTCAAAACACGAAATTTTCAGCCTCTTTTTGAGCTGGAAAAATCCAAAAATAGTCTGGCCTTGTAGAGAACTTTTGTTTCTTAAGTGTGTGTTAGAGAAGGTGAGATGATAGAAGAGTGTTCAAGTGAGTAATGTCACTCAAGAACAAGACAAAAAAATGGGTGTTTCAAGGCCAAGGGCGGCCGAAATTAGCCCATTTCAAATGGGTTTCCCACCCATTTCAAGTTTTATAAAATTAACTCTTTCAATTCCTTAAATTTATAAAATTAAAACCTATTTTAATTTTATAACATTAACACAATTTTATTTGTCATTATTTAACCAACTTAAATAATGAAACAAATAAATATCTCATGAACAAATTATCCATATAATGTTGTTTATCACAAAAGCAATAATTTAGAAAACCCGTTTTCTAAATTGGTGTCAATATTTATTTGTATGATCTTATCAACAAACAAATATTTATTGGTGTATGTTTGGCTTGTTATTGGGTAATGCCCGACTTGGATCATAACGTACTAACCACATCAATCTTGTATGTGTCTTGAGCATAGGAGGTCCAACAATCTCCCACTTGCACAAGATTCATAGAAGATCGATGCAAGCAGTAAATACCGCCTAACAACGGTTTACTACCCTTAATACGTATGACTAAGTGCCATTCAATAACATCATCTCCTTCAAGTACCATACCTGAAATGTTTTAGGTGAATCAATCATATATCCCTTTGTCGCAGATGTCATGTTAAATCCTAGAGACACAGAGTAATCATTCTCTATTGATTTAACTTTATCAGGCCTTAGACATCTTACTCTCAACGAATAAGAGGGAAAAATCCCTTCTTGACTACATACGTATCTCACAATTACCTTATATCATACCTGAAACCAGACTTATGTACTGCCATATTTCAGAACAGCGAAGAACTGAGTCAAAGTATAATATTTGGTAAATATCAAGACCCAATATGTATCTCAGGTCAGAGGATACCAAATGATGTTTGCCTTTACTCAAAATTACTTATGATCAATCAGGAAGATTCCATGTAGTAATATTTGAGATGCAGGTCAGTCCAATATTTGCACCCCACAAATATCTATGAACCTTGGCAGCCACCTTTTGCTCTATATTCATCCATATGAATATTTACCAATCCAAATTCATAATAATCTTACCCTCATACTTGTTCCCACAAGTCTGAACGACTACGGACATTTAGAGTAAACAATTTACTTATGGATTAAACATGCTAAATTAGAATATTAATTGAAACATTATAACCAAATAATTTTATTCAAATAATAAAAAGTTCCACACATCCAAATACAAAATTATAGATCAAATCCAATCACTAGAATATCAAAGTCCCATGGCACAAGTATGACCTTCATGCTTTGCCTTTTCAAGGAGCTTCGTGAGAGGATCCGCAATGTTCTGATCCGTGTGAACTTTGCGAATACATATCTTTCCCTTTTCAACTTCATCTCGTATGTAGTTGAATCTCCGCTCAATGTGCCTAGTCTTTTGATGAGCACGGGGTTCCTTGATTTGGGCAATCGCACCCTCGTTATCACAAAAGATCTCTAGGGAGTCCTGAATGGAAGGGACAACCCCTAGATCGGCAATGAATTTTCAACCATGCAGCTTCTTGAGCTGCCAATGAGGCGGCGACATATTCTGATTCTGTAGTTGATAGAGCCACCACATCCTGTTTGGAGCTCTTCCAAGAGATCGCTCCTCTATTCAGAATGAAAATATATCCCGATTGTGACCGCGAATCATCACGATCAGTTTGGAAACTCGCATCCGTGTAACCTTTTACAACGAGTTCCTCATCACCAGATCCATAGATTAGGAACATATCTTTTGTCCTCCTTAGGTACTTAAGTATGTTCTTAACAGCCATCCAATGACTGTTTCCAGGATTTTGCTGGTATCGGCTTGTCATGCTTAAGGCGCATGACACGTCCGGTCGAGTGCATATCATTGCATACATGATGGATCCAATAGCAGATGCGTATGGGATTGCCTTCATTTTATCTTGCTCATCCTTTGAGCTAGGACATTGAGTCGTACTCAATATCGTTCCTCTTTGAATAGGTACCGTACCTTTCTTAGAGTTCTCCATCTTGAACCTTTTCAAGATTTTATCAATGTATGCATTTTGATTTAAACCAATCAACCGCCTTGATCTATCCTTATAGATCTTTATTCCCAGAATATAAGCGGCCTCACCAAGATCCTTGATGGAAAAACAACTTCCAAGCCAGGTTTTTACACCTTCCAAGGTTGGAATGTCATTTCCAAATAGTAGTATGTCATCAACATATAATACTAGGAAAGTGATGATGCTCCCACTAGCTTTCTTATATACACAAGCTCCATCAGCGTTCTTGATGAATCCAAATTTGATTACTTCTTCATCAAAACGGTGATTCCAACTTCTTGATGCTTGTTTCAATCCATAGATTGATTTCTTTAACTTGCATACTTTATTAGGATGTTTTGGATCGACAAAACCTTCAGGCTGAACCATATAGACATCTTCCTCAAGATATCCATTTAGGAAAGCGGTTTTGACATCCATTTGCCAAATCTCATAACCATAATGAGCAGCTATGGCAAATAATATCCTTATAGACTTTAGCATCGCAACAGGTGAGAAGGTTTCATCATAATCAACCCCTTGAGTTTGAGCGAAACCTTTTGCTACAAGTCTAGCCTTATAAGTATCCAAGTTTCCATGCATATCGGTTTTCTTCTTGAAAACCCACTTACTTCCAACTACTTTGGAGTTAAGAGATGGTACAACCAAGTCCCATACTTGATTGTCATACATGGATTTCATCTCAACGTTCATGGCTTCAAGCCATTTGTCACAATCCAAATTGGACATTGCATCACGATAGGTGGTTGGTTCATCGGAATCTACCACATAGCATCCATCTACGAAAAATCCATATCTTTCAAGTGGATTACTAATTCTACTAGATCTGTGAACGTTTTGTGTATATTGATCAACCACTTGATCATCCTCAACATCCTCATGTTGAGTGCTAGTTTCAACCAAACGTGCATCGGGTTCTAGTTCTTGATCTCCTCAAGATCCACTGTTCTACTGCTAGTTTCTTCCATAAGGAACTTTGCTTCTAAGAACTCACCCTTTCTGGTAGCAAACACCTTTTGTTCTAGGGGATCATAGAATTAATATCCCATAGAATCTCTAGGATATCCAACAAAGATACACTTGGTGGGTTGGACTTCCAATTTGTTTGGGGTGGGAGTCTTAACATAAGCCTCACAACCCCAGACTCTTAAGTATGATAAGGATGGAACTCTTCCATGCCATATCTCAAAAGGTGTCCTTTCCACCTTTTTGGTTGGAGCCTTATTTAGAATACGGGCCGCTGAGAGCAAACCGAAACCCCAAAATGATAGAGGTAATGTACTTCTAGCCATCATAGATCGGACCATATCCAATAAGGTTCAATTCCTCCTCTCAGACACACCATTATGTTGTGGTGTTCCAGGTGGAGTGAGTTGTGAGACAATCCCACAACTCCTAAGATGATCTTGAAAAGCATCACTTAGGTATTCACCTCATCTATCGGTGCGGAGAACTTTAATCGACTTGTTGAGTTGATTTTGTACTTCATTTTGAAAGATCTTGAACATTTCAAAACCTTCATCTTTGTGTCTTAACAGGTACATACCTATAGCGACTATAATCTTCGGTAAAGGTAATGAAGTATCTTTCACCATTCCTAGTCATTGGCTTAAAAGGACCACATACATCCGAATGTATGATTCCTAACAAATCTTTTGCCCTTTCGTTAGTCCCACTAAAGGGTGCCTTAGTCATTTTACCTTGTAAACAAGACTCACACACATCAAATGAATCACATTCACTTGTTTTTAAAAGACCATTCTTTTGTAGTGTTTGAATTCTTTTCTTGTTTATATGACCAAGACGACAATACCAAAGATAGGTATCACTCAAATCCAACTTGAGTTTCTTGGTGCTAGTTTGGTACAATGAACTATTTAAAGTAATTTCATGAACCAATTTATAAATACCATTAATGGGAATAGCTTTAAAGTAGAAAATATCATTTAAAGAAACATGAATATCTTTTTCAACAAATGATAATACATATCCAAATTGTTTTAATAGGGCTGCAGAAATAATATTCCTAGTCAAACTAGGAGCATACAAAACATTGTTCAAAATTACTTCCAAACCATTTGGAAGTTTCAAGATGTAGTCACCACGGGCTTCAACTTGAACTTTAGCCCCATTGCCCATGTAGAGGCTAACATCCCCTTTGTTGAAGTTACTACTTCTTTTGAACCCCTGCAACAAATTGCAAATGTGAGTTCCACATCCGGTATCTAATACCCATGTGTTAGAGGATTTCATGTTTAAATCAATATGGATCATGTAAATTGTACCTGAGGTTTGCCCAGCATCCCTCTTTGCTTTCAACTCTTGGAGATGGACAGGACAATTTCTTGTCCAATGTCCAATCTCCCCACACTTGAAGCATGGGTCATTAGTAGCAACCTTTTGCTTCTTCTCCTATGGTTTGGGTGGCACCCTTACCACCCCTTTCGCTTTTCCCCATACGGGTCCCTTGCCCTTGGCAACCTTTGCCTTGGGTGTGGGATGACGCCTTTTCTTGTTTCCACCTTCATTGATGGTGAGAACGGGTAAAACCCTTTTACCCATGGCTGCCTTGGCCGTTTTGAGCATTGAGTGAAGCTCACCAATGCTTTTGTCCCAAGCATTCATGTTGTAGTTCAACATGAATGTCTCGAACTTCTTGGTAAGGCCATTGAGGTTCAAATCCGTGGCCAATTCCTTCGAGACAAGACAATTAAGCCTTTCGAGGCGGTCAATGTGGCTTTTCATCTTAAGTACATAAGATGAAACCGATTGGTTGTCGTCCATACGACATGCATGGAGTGCTCGAAACGTTTCGAAGTGCTCAACCCTCGCTTGCTGTTGGAACGTTTCCTTCAGCTGGGTTATCATGTCATAAGCTCCGTGATGTTCATACTCCTTTTGGAGATCCGGAGTCATGCTCGCCAGCATAAGACAAGACACTTGGACGGAGTCCTCAGTGTACTTCAGCCAATCGTTATAGGCCTCCTCATCATCCTCAGTAGGTTGATCGGGGATAGGGTCGTCTAAAATATATGATCGTCTCTCTTGCTTGAGAACGATTCTCAAGTTTCGATACCAATCAATGAAATTGTTATGATTTAGATGTTCCTTTTGGAGAATCGCTCGTAATGATTGGGCGGACGCGGATGAATTTTCATGATTATCATTATTGGTGGCCATCTACAAAATTTAACAAAGATCTATTTTAGTATTTTCGATATTGCTATTTTTAATAATTAATGCCTTTTAAGGGCATTTTCATATTAAAATCTAGAACCCAACATTACATTTAAAGTATGGTTAGGTGACCTTTATCCCACGATTTAAATTAATAAGGTGGTCAATGATTGACGGTTGCAACCATTTGTAGCTTCTAGAGGTATGGGATCGACTTTAAACATCATATGTAAAGTTGGCATGTTAATCCCATCAACACCATTTGAAAACCATATTGTAGGTGATCCATTTAACATGGTTTGCAAATCAAGTTACCCTACTTGCACACACATGTGATCTTACCAACATAAGTGGTTAGGTGACCTTTATCCCACCAATGTGGTATCCCCACCTTAAGTCACAAGTTCCCTCTAAATGGTTAGGTGACCTTTATCCCATCAAGAGTTTCCAAATGACTCAAGTATTGTGCAAAAGGACGGTGTTAAACTTGTTGGTAAAGAATTTAAATTTTTCATTAATTCTAGACTTTGAAAACTCTATGTACCTTGTAATTGCGTGCTTACAAATACTTGGTACTCTATGGTTCTTTTAATAAAACCCATTTTATTATGAAATCATTAATCCTTTTAATAACCATTTATTAACACTTAATGATTAAGAGCCATTTTTATATTAGCTTGTTAAGATCATTTTTATTAAGATTGTTTATCATATCCAAATATCACACAATCATCCATAAAATCACAATCAAACAAGCATAATATAAACAACCACATGTGCATAACCATAGCTACTATTGTGACCACACTTGTTTGCCATCACAAGTGTGGTCATTTGGTCTTTGCTAAGGGTTACCAAAAAAAACACGAAATAGAGATTACAATGGATCTCCCACTTGATGTCGCATCCGTATGCTTCAAGTCCACTTTGTGTCTACATTTTGTGCTTCCTTCCCGAGCATCTTGTTTTACAAAATATATATCCTAATACATATTTTCTAGTAAAAGAAAAATACTCCTAATCTATTATTACATCCCAATAAATAAATAGATAAATTACAAGCACAAAACTTTACAACCCAATTGAATGAATATAATCAAATAAATACATTCTTTCAAACCAAACAACACAAGGTCAAGCTAGGTTATGCACTATCAAATGAACAATTACAAACATCATACAATAAACAAAATAAACCCCATCAAACCCCAAATTTTCAGCCAACATAAACTGAAAATTAGGGTTTGTTTGTCCAAACAAACAACAACCAAACATATCAACCAATTGACATTCCTATCTTTCAAAGTTTAATCATAAGCATGAAGATATAACTTTGAAAGACATGGGGTTTATTGAATCAACCAAAACAGCCTCTAATTAGTTGATAAACATCCTTTAAAACCGATTTTTAAAGGACAAGAACAAGCAAGCTATCCATATAACCGGCTCTTGATGCCATTGAAGGGTTTGTTAGAAGATAAAATCAAAGTTTAACCTCTTAAACTTTCTGAAAAATGCAGCGGATATATATTTTGAAACATGATTATAAAACTGAAAAGTCATGTTCTTTAGGTGACAAATATATGTATAAAACAAACCCATATTCCAAAGGATCATATTATATGAATAAGCAAGCTATGAAAACATAAAACGAGCATTATGGACAGCCATATAGAGGCTGCCATAAACTACCTTTCAGCAACTCAAAAGGGTCGAAATCTTTAAAGATGATGGAGGTTTTTGAGCAGCAATCCTTCAAGGTGGAGGACCTCAAGCTTGTAATACCCACAAGGTCTTCAAACACCTAGCTAGTTAGGAAGCTTGACACCAAAGTTCTACACCAAGGAACCTTCAAAACACGAAATTTTCAGCCTCTTTTTGAGCCGGAAAAATCCGAAAATAGTCTGGCCTTGTAGAGAACTTTTGTTGCTTAAGTGTGTGTTAGAGAAGGTGAGATGATAGAAGAGTGTTCAAGTGAGTAATGTCACTCAAGAACCAAGACAAAAAATGGGTGTTTCAAGGCCAAGGGCGGCCGAAATTAGCCCATTTCAAATGGGTTTCCCATCCATTTCAAGTTTTATAAAATTAACTCTTTCAATCCCTTAAATTTATAAAATTAAAACCTATTTTAATTTTATAACATTAACACAATTTTATTTGTCATTATTTAACCAACTTAAATAATGAAACAAATAAATATCTCATGAACAAATTATCCATATAATGTTGTTCTATCACAAAAGCAATAATTTAGAAAACCCGTTTTCTAAATTGGTGTCAATATTTATTTGTATGATCTTATCAAAAAACAAATATTTAATGGTGTATGTTTGGCTTGTTATTGGGTATGACCCGAGTTGGATCATAACGTACTAACCACATCAATCTTGTATGTGTCTTGGGCATATGAGGTCTAACATTCGTCAACGATGAAAGCTGCTTAAGACTCCCATGATCAGATCAAATAGCCCTTTGGGCAACCAACCCATTTCGCTCTATCATTTCTTCTTTCTTTCCTAGCCTACTAACAGTTTAGGAAGGGACCCAATTTAATCCCGGGAAGCCTACCTGAGCTCCTAAAATCTTGGATATTTCAAAAAAAGTCAATTAAAAAACAAGATATACACAGAATTGGGATCTCTGTCACACGCAAATCTTTATGGGAAAACCATACTACGGGAGTAGACCAGGATGTCGCCGATAAACACAATCACAAATTTTTGTAGATATGGGCGACACACTCGGTTCATGAGATCCATAAATGTCGTTGGTGCGTTAGTCAGTCCAAAGGGCATGACCAGGTACTCATAATGCCCATATCTAGTTCTAAAGGTTGTCTTGGGTATGTCTTCCTCCCTTATCTTCAGTTGATGGTACCCCGATCTTAAATCTATTTTGGAAAAATAGCTTGCCCCCTGTAGTTAATCGAACAGGTCATCAATTCTCAGAAGAGGGTAATGATTCTTTATTGTTAACTTATTTAGTTCCTAGTAATCAATGCACATACGTAGGGTTCCACCCTTCTTTTTCACAAATAGTACCAGGACACCCCATGGAGAAACACTTGGTCAGATAAATCCCTTATCGAGTAGCTCTTGGATCGGTAGCATTAGTTTTTTCATCTAGGGAGGGGCCAGTCGGTACGGTGCCTTGTCTACTGGGGCAGCACCAGACAATAAGTCTATTTGGAATTCAGCTTGTCGAGTCGGAGGGAGTCACCATAGGTCTTCGGGAAATACTTTCAGTTATTTAGAAGCCATTGGAATATCCTTAATCTTCTTCTCCTCTTTGGTTTTCATTACATAGAATATGAAAGCTTAGCATCCCTTCATGAGACTCTTGGTAGCCTTGAGATGGGATATCATAGGATATAGCGTGTCACTTCTCTCACCACCAACTACTAACACCTTCCCATCGTTCAACGGTATCTTAAGTAGGCATTCATCACACATGATTTCAACTCTATACCTAGCTAGCCAATCCATGCCAACAACCACATCAAATCCTCCTAGCTTAATAGGCATCAGGTTCATCTTAAACATACTACCTTCTAGGTTCATTAAGCAATCCTTGATAACTTAATTAGTTTCTAAGATGTTACCGTCAGCTAATTCTATGGTAAACGTATCAATCAGGGTACATGCATTTAAGTCAATCACAGGCCTGAAAGCACTAGAGACAAAACTAGCAGTTGCTCCGGTATCAAATAAAACGGTAGCAGGATGGTTGTTTATAAGGAACGTAACATTGACCACATCAAGTTCCTTACGAGCATCGGCTGGATCCATGATGAATGCGTGCCCCTTGGATTTGTTGGATCTGGTGTCCTTATCTCTCCCCAACTTAGGACACTTATTCCTCATGTGCCCTGGATCTCCGCACTCATAGCATTATTTACCTGGCGCATACGTACAATCCTTAATTAAATGATCTAGTCGTTTGCATCGGAAGCAGGGCATCGGGTTGCACTCCCCTTGATGATGCAGTTTGCACTTGTTGCAAAACGGGCTTGTTCCTAAGTATAGCTTCTGAATCCTTTCACCCTAGTCATCATGCCTCGTAACTTCAAAACCCTTCTTGCTTGACCCACTACTGCTACACATTGCTTTCTTCACATCAAACCACTTTCTTTTCTCACCCATCGGCTTCCTCTTTTCGTTAGCTCTGGTTTGTTCAGTCCAGCCAGCCCTGGCTAGATCATTAGTTAAACTAATGGTGAAGTCAACTGCAGCTTGTAGGGTTGAGGGCTAGGAGGATCGAACCATACCCCTGATTCTAGGATGTAGTCCCCAAGTGAAATGTGATACGCCCTTGGATTCCGGTGTCACCAGGTGTGGCACCAGATGAGATAGGGCTAAGAAGCGGTTGATGTACTCAGTGTAATTAGGACTTTTCATTTTTAGGCTTAGAAATTCCTACTCCAGTAACTCCAGTTGGTTGATTAGGCAGTATTTGTTGGTTATCAACTCCCTGAATTCGGTCCAACTCATTCGGTTAACAACAGTTCTTCCCCGAGGCTAAATAACAGTCTTCCACCATTCTAGGGCCGATCCCTTGAGTGATTGAGATGCAAACCTCACCATGTGTTCCATCTTACATTCGCTAATATCTAAGATGGCTTCCATTTCATTAATCCATCGGTATGTTTTCTCATCGCACCCTCGGTGCCATAGAAATCCTTTAGCTTGCACGCCATGAAGGTTTTGTAGGAGCATCCATTCCTTAATGCTTCAGCTTCCTCATTGTTGCCCTCATCATTCCCGAAACCATCCTTTTTGGCAGGGTTGCTTCGGTTCGCATTGTTCTGAGCAATGATGGTCGGAATGGCGTTAGCAATTTGTTGTGCTACGAGGTTGGCAATTCTCTCATCATTCCCCTAATTGGAATTCTCTCCACGAGGAGTTCCCAGTGGAGTAGGGGGTTGGTCTTCGGTCTGTCTAGCTCCTACATGAAGACCTCTAGTAGGTCCTAGTCTTCCATTATGGGTTCCTCCTTTGGTTGGCATTCTGGTAGCATCATAGATAAATTCGTTTAGCATCTCATAACTGGTTTCAATTAGCCCATGCATCACTTATCCTAATATACCACGTTCTAATAGGAGGAAGTGTAATATACACACCACTAAATACCTCTAAATATGTTCCATTAAATTAATTTTGGACAATTCAACCAGAATGGACACAAGTAAAAATTCCCAATGCAAAACATGACACATTGTAGTTCAATACAAATAACTTAGCAAAATTTAGCATCAACAGAAATAGTTTCAATGATAGATTGGGTTAATAGTATCAGCAAACATAATTGGATCAGAGTTATACTCTTATAACTTGGAAGGTGCCATTACCCCCACAATAAATAATAATAGTATCTGATAATAATAGAAATTATTTCCTTCAACTATCTAAAAGATAGTCAGTCCCACTTTTTCTCCACGCTCTCACATCCACTTCTTCTTCAGCCACCCTAGCCACCCTGAGTTCTTATTCCTTTGCTCTTGCTCCAACCACTGGACCCCATGCAGAGCCATCATGGCCTGAAACTAGGCAGACTGAGAGGTCCGAGTGGCGTGGCGGAGTGTTAGCTCGTGATGACGGACAATCTTCAGAATCTTATCCAAAGCAACATCAGAGGGACCTACGTCGCTTGCTCGATGGCTAGACTGGGAGTACTAGTCACCACCTAGCACACTAGGGCCGTCATACACATTGTGCCTTGGTGGCATCTAGCGATCGTCGTGTGGGTGGTGTTGGAGCGGGTCAAATATCGGTGGGGCAGGTGTCGGAATCCTAACAGGTGGTGGAGGAGGAGGTGGCATCCTAAAGGAGGCTAAGGGTCCTGGCCTTGTACTTTTGTGTGGACGGGTGATAACACGTGCACCCCTATCCCCTATATGTGGGGTAGGTGAGTGGGTAGGAGTTGCGACCTGCAGTGAATGAGAGCGCGTTCGGCTCCTAGAGGGGGATGTCGAGGAAGAGTCCTTTGATGGCTCTATGTCGTCAGATGTAATGGATATCCAGCCTGGATATCCGTATCTCCTCAAGTATTCCTTGTACTCCTTTCGTGGTATCGCCTTCTTGAGGCTCCCATTGGTGCAGTACCGTCAGTTGGGTATGTTGGCACCTTTCCATTGTCAGCCATAGCTTTGATGTCTTGTAAGAAATATCATAAGTAATTTGGTTTCTCATAACTCATGATTGTAATAATAATAGTACTTATAATAGTATCAATAGCATCAGATATCCCTAACCGTATCTATAACCAGAGGTATCAAAAAGCAATAGTATCTAAAATCAGTAGTCTCTTCAAATAATAACAAGTAAAGTAGTTTGTTTTAGGAAAAACCTTTAGACTACCCAAAGTAAGTTTTAGAAATCACAAATCTCAAACAAAAATGGTCCAGTCATTACCTAATGGTCAATGTTGAAATTTATACATCTGGTAAATTCATGATTACATTGATCAAGTGTAATCATCAATTTACCCACCCGATCATCCCAAAATTTTCCCATAAGAACGGTCCTAAGGTATCAGGGTTGTAGCCTAGGGTCTACTCTAGTATTCCTGACTTCTCTACAACCTTGACTCTGATACCAATCTGTCACACCCTGGGCCTAGGTAGGATGGTGCAGGACCGTTTAAGGGCTTTAACACAATTACAATACAACGACACAAAAAGAGGAGATTAACTAAACTTTAATCAAATAGTGAACTGGGTTAACCAAAGTGATACAAAGAGCACAAGTAAAGTAAGAGACAGAACAAGAGAGTATGGTTTTCAAGAATGCAGTATATTGCTTTCTCTATGTTCTATTACAAGTGTTTCAAAGCATGAGATAAAAGATACAAGAACATGAGATACTTATACTACATCCTACAGCTGGCTATACTTTGAAAGCCAGCTGGATACAATTGTCTAAACACACAAACAAAATCAATTGTAGAGTCAAAAGGCAGATTGCCTTTTGACTTGTGACTATGACATGCCATAGCTCACATCCTTATCTATTACAAAAAGGATAAAGTACATAAAGTAGAAAGTATACAGACTCAAGACCTCAATGTACAGTTACAAAAAGCATGGACTTTTTCACCAAACCATGTTAGTTGGTGACTTGCAGAGTTGTAGTGGAAAAGGTGCTTTATGGAACAGTACATCAGATAAAGCATGTGTACTAAAAGTCTTCGGAAGAAATCTGTCTTCAAAGGATGAAGCTTCGGAAGACTTTGTCTCTGAAGCTTCGGAAGACTTCATGTTTGGCTTCGGAAGATATTGGTCTTGGCTTCGGAAGATTTTACACTTAGAGTATTTTCTAATGCATTGTGTAAAACTTCCGAAGCATTCTTCACTTCAGTAACTTAGTGCATGTTGCTGAGACACTTTGGATGTTTTGGGTTGCATCAGACTTAAGGAATCCTTACAAACTCCCCCTAGGCTGATGCTACCAAAACACTTAGAAGATCTTCAGATGTTGGTAGTCTTCAGTACAATCAAGACCATTCCTTTCTTCATTAGATGGTTAGGATCATCAAGATTCTCATAGTATCTTCTCATCTCAAAGAGATCATGCAGAGGTAAGTTGATTATGTCTTGCCAGGAGTAGACATTCTCAACACCTTGATCTCTTATAACATGCCATCTTTCTAGATTGGTAGAATAAGTCCAGGACAAGATGGGTGTCTCAGTTGTTGGGGAGCCACTTGCATAGGAGTTGATTGGGCTGCCTCATCATGCACTTCCTCAGGTTGATCTTATTCAGCCTGAGGTGTAGAGGTAGATGACTTTGGCTTCTTCTTCTTAGTCTTTGGTTTAGAAGCCATTTTCTTCTACCTCTTAGATGTCTTTAACTGAGAAGACTGGTCTGTAGCACCATGTTGATCATCAGTGTCTTTCTCAGTTGGGTGTTCCTCCCTCACAAGTTCAGAAGGAGAGGGAGTTTGACCTTGTCTTGGATCAGAAGATCAAGTTTGTTGAGGCTTAGCTGGAGGTTCTGGTTGAGGTGTCTCGGGTTGTTCAAACTTGACCTCCACTTCAGGTGGGACTTGACTTGGAAGAGAGTGCAAGTCAATCAGTTCTCCACTTTTAATCTTCTGCTTGATCACCCTTATATGCTCATCCATTATAGATAGAGACATGGGGCCAAGTCTCCTTCCGGAGAATCCATATAGCTTCAAGAAGCTCATCATTCTTTGTCTGTCAGCAAACTTCTTTGCATTCTTTTGAATGATGGCTCTTGACTTTGTAGCTTCTTCCCTTAGCTTCCTTTTGGTTGTTTTTCTTTCTTTGACTAGCTCAAGATCAAGTTGCTTTAGGTACTCAAACTCAATGAAGTCATAGGACAGGGAAGAAGTGCATTTGCCTGATAGAAGCCTGTGGCACTCAGGTAGTTGATCATCTTGATCCTATCTTCTTCTTTATCTACCTGAGGTTCTTGTGGAGCCACATCTTCCTGTGCAGGACTTTCTTGAACTGGAGAGAGAGTGGGAGCATGCTTGTAAAGCCTTTTCTGTCTCTTCTCTCTTTGAATTGGAGAAGTAACCTTGCATCCTCTTTCTCCTTCATCTCTCTTGACACTTCCATATCAGCCAGTTCATTTAACTCTTCTAAGGGGAGGGAGATGATTTCATCAATATCATAGTTCCTGGTTTGTAAATAGGTAATCCTGACTGCCCTTAACTCATCATCTTGAGTATTTGGTCTGGGGGCAACCCTGATTGCAGCTTGCATGAAGGTAGATGACCCAGAAGAACTTTCTCCCCTTAGCCTCCTTTTCCTCTCTATCTCTTCCTCCTCAATTTCCTCAGGAGTCATTTTCCTTTTCCTTTGTCACCAACAGACCTTTGTGACTCAGGGTGGATTGAGGCTTGGCCTTCATTGCTTGGTGTAGCTTCCATGCTCTGGCCAAGAGAGGCTGAGAAACACCTTCACCAGCAGGTGTTTCAGATGGAGTTTGGACCTCTACAGTAGTTGTTGATGATGGGTCTCAGGTTCTGCCACTGAGCCTTCAGTCAAGGTTTCCCCTATGAAACTAATCTTAGGGTCCACCTCAACATCGAGTTGACCGATGACATTGCCTGATTGCCTATGTCTCCTTCTTAGAGAAAACTCTGAAAGGATCCTTTCTTGGATTCTTTGAGCCAGCCTGTCAGCTTGTCTTGAATTGCTTGGATTGACAAGTGGCATGTTGACTAAATCCAGTCTTTCATAGAAGCTCAGGCTTTGGAACTGAAAAACTTCTTGTTGGCCTTGAACTCTGTGAAGTATAAGGGCTCTTCTATCCTCATCATACCTCCACCTTATGATGTAGTTGCCAGTTCCTTGTGGTGGAGACGAGATAGCCCTTGGTATACCTTCCTCAAAGAGACTCCTGATGATTGAGTCTATAGAGTCCACATTAATGTGAACTTGAGGAAGTTGCTGAGAATGCACAACAGCAAGTGAGGATGGTGAGTCCTCTATGTCCATTCTCTTTGAAGAACTCCCAGGTTCTGTGGTTGTAACAACTTTCTCCCCCTTTTTGGTAGCAGCACCCACTTGCATAGGTGAGCTGGAGGATAAGTCAATTACTTCCACAGGTTCTTGTGTTCCTGGTTGATTTGTCCTTAAAGGTCTCTCAGCTAGTTGTTCCTGCAGATATGAAATCTGAAGTTGCTGATCATTGACCTGGTTTTGTAAGGTAGTCACCTGAGATTCCAAGTGACTAACCTTAGAGACTAAATAGGTGCATGTTTTTGACAATTTCTGCACCTTTAGTCTCAAATTCCCCTCATCTTCATCAGAAGAATCAGTGGGGGATGAGATGATTGGACCAAAGTCCTCTCGCTTACCACCAGCTTGAGTTTCTTGGTTGCTGGTTTTCCTCTGCTCACTGGCAGCCTTAGTTGAGATGCCAGGGAGCTGAGTTGCCATGGTGGAGGTCTTAATGATGTAATCACTTTCAAAAGTGAGAGCCTCTTCCATATGGACATCCTGAACAAGTTAGAAGTGTCCACCTCAGTAATAGGTGACTGATATGGGATAGACTGAGGAGAGTCAGAGGTACTCATCTCTCTTTGAGTAGGGGATGGGAAGAGAGACTCATGGTACTCACTGAATCCTAAGTCTTCATCAGTATAGAAGGATAGGTTGGGAATTGGTTGGTTGAGATCCAAAGGCTGGGGATGGTAGCTGTCCCCTAAAGGTTGTTCACTTGAGTGTTGAGACTCAGAGTGAAGGCTTAAGGCTGTTGGGCTAGTTAGCTCATCAGGCTGAGCATGAGGAACCTCAACACTGATTCTTGGAAAAATGGGAGTGGTCTGCTCCTCAGGAGAAGTGGGAGCTCCAGTATCCACTTCTTCCTGTATGAGTGAGTATAGGGTGCCTCCTCAGACTGAATAGTCTGAGCAGGGGTTCGTTTGTATTTTCTTTGGTAGGTGATGGATATTTGGGGCTGTGTAGGTGGTGGGAAAGCAGCAGGTGTGGGTTCAACACTAGCTTGTGCTGCTAGGTTGTCACCTTGAGCAATGAGCTCTAACATTTTTGGGACTAGGGCTGTTTCTACCCCTGAGAAGCCTATAGTGGGCTTCTTCATTATTTTAAAGATACCGGGCTTCATCTGTCCCAATTTAAGAATATTACTTGTTTCCCTCAACTGTGAGCCCAGTTCATAGTTGAGAATGTGTTGAACATATCTAGGAAACATGTAATACTCTAAGGAGTCTAAGTTTGCAAGTAAATTAGTATAAACAAATTGTGAATACCTGAACTTGACCCCCTGAACCATTCCATGAACTATAAGGAGAGATCCTCAGGAATCTGGTCCCATCCACCATGCTTGTTTGATAAGCTGTGGATAACCACGTGGAGCATGTATTTCCACTAGGATGAGACCTTCCTTTCCTGAAGGTCTTTACAGAGAAATCTCCCTCATAGCCCATCTGCTCAAAGGAATGATTAACTGCTTCCTTTGGGAAGGACACCTCACCTTCTTCATCATCCAGCTGCAAATGTTGGTTAATGATGGCTGGAGTGATCAAGATTGTCCTCCCTTGCACTGTGGCAGACAGTGCCTTCTCCCCATCCATAATGACCTCTTGGCAAGTCTTCCAGAATTCAAGCAAGTGATCCTCATAGAGTAGGATCAATGGTCAAGGAGGTGAAATAGTTTGACAGAGTCAAGAATTGGCAAATCTCTGAGAAACTCGCATCTTTCTCAGAGCTTAACAGAGCAACTTGATTATGTTGCCTGTGAAGTTGTTGGAGAAATCTGGGTTGTTTCTGTGGTTAAGGTTAGCCATTTCAGAAGCTTAAGGGTGAAGAAAGGTAGAAAGCGAAAGCGGTTTAGAGAATTAGGTTAGAGGGATAGAGGAATGGAGGAAGATAGTGGGAGAGAGGGGGAACCGTTGGGTATTTATATAAAGTGATTTGAACCAAAGTTAATGAAAGAGGATAAACTTTGAAATCCGGAAGTCGGTCCCACCTCTGAAAAGATAGTTTTCTTTTGCTCAAAAAGTAGTTTTCTTGGAATTCGAAAAGCTTCCGAAGGTAATTTGTCTTCGGAAGTTTTGGAAAAAGCTTCGAAGCTAAAATGGCTTCGGAAGATTTTCTGAGAGTCTTGAAGATTTATGCTTCGGAAGAGAAATAAACCTTGGATGCTTTGTATAAGATGAACAAAGCTTCCGAAGGTTAATTTTGCTTCGGAAGGAAAAAGTCCTTAAAAATGAATAAGTGTCTGAGTTAAGAATTTTAAGCTTCGGAAGATGAATTTGATTCTTCCGAAGGTAAACTCTCTTAGACAGTTATTTATTTTGAAGACATAAACTTTATCTTCTGAAGTAGCAGAAAATTTTCAAGAATCTAAGAAAGTTTTCAAAAAAAAAATTCATCCAAAGAAAACATGAGCTTATGAAAGTGATAAACTAGACAACTTAGGACACACTTATTTTAAGAAGAAATAATTAGAATCAGTTTTAAGAAAAAGTCTACTCAAAGTAATCATCCCAATAGCTGATATCAGATACTTAAATCTCTGTTCATCAAAAGCTTTTGTGAACAGATCAGCATATTGTTCATCTGTATGAACTTTGACTAGTTTAATTAATCCCTTTTCATAGTTATCTCTTATTAAATGATACCTGATGTTGATGTGTTTGGTCCTTGAGTGCTGCACAGGGTTCTCAGTGATAGAGATAGCACTATTGTTGTCTATGTGGATAGGAGTCTCTTTGAAGTTAAATCCATAGTCCACATCTGATTTTGAATCCAAAGCACTTGAGCACAGCAGCTTGCAGCAGCAATTATTCAGCCTCAGCAGTTGATGCAGACACACACGATTGTTTCTTGCATTGCCATGAGATAATCCTTCCACCAAGGAATTGACATCCCCCAGATGTAGACTTTGCAGTCATGTTAAACCACCATAATCACTGTCTGTATAGGCATACAGATTGAAATTAGGATTCTTTGGATACCATAGACCAAGTGTTGAAGCATCTTTGAGGTATCTTAAAATTCTTTTCACAGTGATTAAGTGAGAAATCTTAGGGTTGGCTTGATATCTTGCACAAATACATGTAGCAAACATGATATCAGGCCTGCTAGCTGTAAGATACATAAGAGACCTAATCATAGCCCTGTATAAGTGTTCATCTACACACTGCCCCTCAAGATCTGGACCAAGGGAGTGGTTTCTGGCTATGGGTGTCTTAGCAATATTACAATCAGTCATGTTGAACCTCTTGAGTATGTCTTGAACATACTTTGACTGACTTATAAAGATGCCATCCTCAACTTGCTTCACTTGAATTCCCAGAAAGAAGTTGAGTTCTCCTATTGAACTCATTTCAAATCTGTCTTTCATCAGCTTCTCAAAGTCTTTGCAGAGCTTTGGATTGGTTGAACCAAAGATGATGTCATCTACATATACTTGAACCAGCAATAAGTCATTTCCCTGTCCTTTGATAAGAGAGTTCCATCTATAGCACCTCTCCTGTAACCATGTTTACAGAGATACTCAGATAGTGTCTCATACCACTTCCTGGGTGCCTGATGCAGCCCATAAAGAGCTTTGTCAAGCTTGCAGACATAATTAGGATGATCAGGGTCTACAAAACCAGGTGGTGTGTTGACATAAACCTCCTCATCAATCACTCCATATAAGAAAGCACACTTTACATCAAGTTGATAGACTTTGAAGTTCTTGGATGCAGCAAATGTCAGGAATATCCTAACAGCTTCTAGTCTTGCTACAGGAGCAAAGACATCAGTCTAGTCAATCCCTTCTTCTTGGTGTATCCTTGAACAACTAGTCTTGCCTTGTTCTTGATGATGATTCCTCTATCATCCTCTTATTCCTAAAAAACCATTTGGTGCCAATGGTACTCCCATGAGGAAGTGGATAAAGGTTCCAAACTTTCTGCCTTTTGAATTGAAGCAGCTCTGTTGCATAGCTTCAACCCAACTTCCATCCTTTAGAGCTTCATCAACTTTCTTGGCTCTATCTGAGATAAGAAACAAGAGTGAAGACAAATATTTGCTTCATGAGTTTATCCTCTGTTCTTACCCCTATGTCAACATCTCCAATGATGTTTGTGGTGGGGTGAGACCTGTGGATCCTTAGCTGAGGGATCACAGCAAGTTGCTAAGAGAGATCCAAATTTGAGAATTTTAGATCTGGGCTTAAAGATTTACCCTCCACATTATCACACTTATCAAATTAACTTGATCCAATGAGTGTGTGACATCATTGATGTTGTCATCTATGGTATGGTTATTAGCATCAAGAAATTCTGATCACTATCACCATCACCATTGTTGTCTTCTACAATTGAGGTGTCTTTATCTGGTTGAGAAGCCTCTGAGCTGGAATTTGAAGGCATACCAGATGTATCAGCTGAATTTGTCATTGTTGTGCTGATAGAAACTTCATTTATGAAGTAGTTTCAACTGGAGCTGAAGATGTATGACTTGAAGATCTTCCTAGCGCAAATCTTGGGTCAGGATCACCTGTATTTAAATTTTCTGCAGATCCTGAAACATGCTCACAAGATTTGTTAAAACAGTTGGTAACTAAATCAAGATCAAACAGCCAATCCAAACCAGAACCAGCAACACATGGTGTGTGTTCATTGAAAGTCACATTGGCTGACTCCTCAACTATTCTAGTTCTGAGATTGTATACTCTATAAGCTTTAGCTTGAGAGGAGTATCCAATGAAGTGTCCATCGTCTGATTCTCAGCAAACTTGGCGATTTGATCTTTGGTATTCAAGATGGTGCAGGGACATCCAAATGACCTGAGAAAACCAATAAAAGGTTTCCTCTTGTGCCAAAGTTCATAAGGGGTCTTACCATGTGTCTTAACTACTAAAACACTGTTCTGCACATAGCAAGCAGTATTAACTGCCTCTGCCCAGAAGGTGATAGGCAGTTTAGAGTCAGACAACATAGTTCTTGCAGCTTCAATAAGTGTCATGTTTCTCCTCTCAGCAACTCCATTTTGCTGAGGAGTCCTGGGAGCACTATATTGTCTTGTAATACCTTTTCATCACAAAATGTATCAAGGATTTGGTTCTTGAATTCAGTTCCTTGATCACATCTTATGGTTTTGACCTTATGATCACATTGATTCTCAACTTTTAAGATGAAATTCTTCAGAATCTCAGGGGTTTCATCCTTAGTTCTAAGGAAAAAGATCCAAGTGAATCTTGTAAAGTCATCTGTGATCACCAAACAGTAAGAGGTCCTTCCTAAACTCATTACACTGGTGGGGCCAAAGAGATCCATATGTAACAAGTGTAGGGGAGTAGTGATGGAGTTCTTTTCCTTAGGCTTGTGAGATACCTTGTGTTGCTCCCTTTCAGGCATGCAACACAAAGATCATCACTTGTAAACTCTTTCTTTGGCATTCAGTTACCAGATCATGTTTAATCAATTTATTTATGTTCTTAAAGTTTACATGGCACATTCTTTTATGCCATAGGAAAGACTCATCACTATTTGCTTTAGATAGAAAGTATGAAACTTCTCCAGAAGGAGATGTTCTTACAAATCCATCTTGTACATGTTCCCTTTCCTGGGGCTCTGAGCAGGATATGCTCATGAGGAATGACCACTCCTGGCTTGAGAACAATGCACTCATGCTCAGTAAAGAGCATGTTATGACTCTGATCACAAAATTGGGATACACTCAGAAGATTGTACCCAAGCTCCTTAACAAAGTTTACCTTCTCGATGCTGAGCTTACCATTTGTGACCTTGCCCCTTCCAGAAATGTAACCACCTTCATGTCCTCCAAAAGCAACTGGTCCTCCATCAATTCTCTCCAAATTATGGAGTAGAGACCTATTGCCTGTCAAGTGCCTGGAACAGCCACTGTCAATTATCCAGACATTCCTGTTTGTCTTGAGCTGTTCCTGCACAAAGAAAATGATTAGTTACATTTGGAAACCCAAGCCTTACTGTCTTGGGCTCACTAAGTGTAATAGAAGGTAATGCAACATAATAATCCTATGGTTGTACTATGGGGATCTTCAGCTGTTATTGATGGAGAAATGTCAGTCATTTGGTTTTTCTTAGACTTCCAAACCACCTTTGGAGTCTTGGACTTGACCTTCAAAACCTTAGAAGCTTTTGGAACTTCACACATTTTGATGATGAACCTTCGGAAGATTCTACAGTCACTGCAGCAGACTTTAGTGCTTCGGAAGAACTCCTTTCTTTTGAGACCAATTTTACTTCCGAAGGTAATTTTCCATTTACCTTCTTCTTTGATTTGGAGCTTTCGAAGAAACATACTTTCCTTCCGAAGCTTGAGACTTCTTGAGATTCTTTGAATTCTTTGAATTGGTCATGTGGATGGTACTTTTAGGATTGTATGGGCAATCCTTGGCAATGTGAGAAGTACTTTCACACATGACACATAACATTTTCTTCTTCAAAGAGCTCCTTTTGAGAGCAAAACTGGCTTTGTCATATTCCTTCTCCACCTTCATCTTGGTAGATGCTGAGACAGTTCTTGGGCTGTGAACTGTTCTTGGAGTTTGATGGTCCAGGCTGTGCAGCAGTGGTACACAGCAGCTCAGTCTTCTTCTTTGCACTGTGATGATTTGAACATGAACCAGTACTCTTAGCTGAGGAGTCTGGTTGATGTCTTCAGTCTTTACTACTTTGAAACCTGCAGAGATAAAAACTTGTTTCTGCTTAGCATCAAAAGTAGCCTTGATTTCTTGAGCCTTCTTTGCTTTCCTTTTGCTCTTCCTGATCAAGTTCTTTCTCTTAGACTTGGTCATCACAGTTGATTTCTTCTCCTCAGAAGGATAGTGGCCCTGGAAAATCCTCATCTTCACTCTTCTCAGAGGAATTCTTCACTATCACTTCTTCATCATCCTCACTTATAGGATCTATGAGGGAAGCTCATCTTCACAAGTTCCACATCTAGGAGATCTTACAGACAAGAATGTTGTGGAGGAGCTATCTCATTTGATCCCAGTCCCTGTCTGTTTTGATAGCACACTTTGTTATGCAGGGATGAGGATATCATGTTCTTGAAGGTCTCTTCTTCAAGAACACTCTTTTCTGCCATGGCTTTGCTGATCACAAGCTCAGCCTGGCACTCAGTTAGCTTGGTTATGAGATCTTGAATTTGAGTTCTAAAGTCTGTGTGTTCATGTTTTAAAGCTGAAATGGTTTTCTCTAAGTCCTCTATTTTCATTTATAATCATTTTCAGACTTTCTAAAATCAATTTTAAAATGTTTAAGGACTCAAGATCAGATCTCATCTCCAAGTTGTAGGACCTGTATCTATTTACTTTAGCAATGCATTCAGGAGTACAAGAGATGTTCCAATACCTTGGCTTCATCATGATCAGCCATCAGTGCTTGGTTTGGAGAAGCATCTTCCACCTAAAAACTCCAGTCAAAACCTCCTTCTTCAACAGCAACAGCAGCATGTTGCTTAGTCTTATCACTTGAGGAGTTTTGTCAGTGTAGTTTGGTCTGGGTTGTGTTTGGCCCCCATTTTCTTTAGGTGCCTTACACTCCCTAGCAAAGTGACCCATAAGGTTACAGTTGTAACACTTAACTTTGCTTTTATCCAGCCCAAACTTTCCACTGATAGCATTGCTTGGAAATCTTCTTCCTGTTCTCTTGTAGAACTTCTTGCTCTGTGAGTGAGGAGAGCCATCTACTGAACTAACTCCATGTATTCCAGGTCATCTGGATGAATACAGTCCAGGTCTTCAAGAGTGAAGAGATAATTCCCACAGCTTTCATCAGTAGACACAAAGGCTTGAGAAGAACTTGTCTCTTGGAATGGACTTCCTTGAGTAAAGTTCTCTCTTGGTGTCTCCGGGAAGGTGATGAAAGGACCGTTATGTGAGTTGTCAGGGTAGCATATGAGATGATGTTGGGGTCTATGCTGTCCCTTTCAACTACATGAAGGGCTGAACCCATTTCATTGTTGGAGTTTCCAGATGAACCTTGCATGTTCATTTCCATCTGGTATCCACTGAGAATCCCATACAACTCTGTCAGAGTAAGAGTTTTAAGGTTCTCAATCCTCTTGATCACCACACAATAGTGTGTCCATTGCCTAGGAAGTGAGGACATGAACTTCCTTACAATGTCCCTGTTCTCAAGAGGTACTCCTCCATCCACAAGGGTATCCACAATCTCAACATACCTGAAGTATTGTTGGGTCATGTTTCACCTGCTTTGAAGGTGAAATTTTCAAACTGCTGCTTCAGAAGATCTTTCTTGTTCTCCTTGGCTTCAGAGGAGCCTTCATACATCAGCTTCAATGCATCCCACAGCTGTTTAGCTGTTTTGCACTTCTTAAAACCTCTGTATACAGAGTGTGGGAGAGCAGTCTGAAGAGAAGTCATGGCCTTCCTATCAATCTCTACTCTTTTCCTATCTTCATCTGAGTAGTTGGCCATATCTTTAGGGATCATACCAGCACCAGTAGCAGAGGGGTGGTATGAAAGGTCCATTTACAATAGATTCCCACATTCTTGAGTCAAGAGACCTGATGAAGCCTTCCATCCTCATGCACCAACTGTCAAAATCATCAAGAGTGATCAGTGGGGATTTGTTCATGGTTCCAGTCTCCATATCAGTCTTTGAGATGGAAGCCATTTGAAAAGTTTAGTTTTTGTGTGTGTGAGGGATCTTAAGATGGTTAGATCTTATATCAAGAACCTGGAAAGCTCTAATACCAATTGCAGGACCGTTTAAGGGCTTTAACACAATTACAACACAACGACACAAAAAGAGGAGATCAACTAAACTTTAATCAAACAGTGAACTGGGTTAACCAAAGTGATACAAAGAGCACAAGTAAAGTAAGAGACAGAACAAGAGAGTATGGTTTTCAAGAATGCAGTATATTGCTTTCTCTATGTTCTATTACAAGTGTTTCAAAGCATGAGATAAAAGATACAAGACATGAGATACTTATACTACATCCTACAGCTGGCTATACTTTGAAAGCCAGCTGGATACAATTGACTAAACACACAAATAAAATCAATTGTAGAGTCAAAAGGCAGATTGCCTTTTGACTTGTGACTATGACATGTCATAGCTCACATCCTTATCTATTACAAAAAGGATAAAGTACATAAAGTAGAAAGTATACAAACTCAAGACCTCAATGTACAGTTACCAAAAGCATGGACTTTTTCACTAAACCATGTTAGTTGGTGACTTGCAGAGTTGTAGTGGAAAAGGTGCTTTATGGAACAGTACATCAGATAAAGCATGTGTACTAAAAGTCTTCGGAAGAATCTGTCTTCAAAGGATGAAGCTTCGGAAGACTTTGTCTCTGAAGCTTCGGAAGACTTCATGTTTGGCTTCGGAAGATATTGGTCTTGGCTTCAGAAGATTTTACACTTAGAGTATTTTCTAATGCATTGTGTAAAACTTCCGAAGCATTCTTCACTTCAGTACTTAGTGCATGTTGCTGAGACACTTTGGATGTTTTGGGTTGCATCAGACTTAAGGAATCCTTACAGATGGGACATCACAGACTAGTAACAACATATGGCAGCAGAAACAAACCATCATAAGAGCACTAATACAAGTATATTCATCAGTACAAATTGTTTCCAACAATAGAACCTGTAAATTGTTCATATTGTTTTAAAAATACAAGCCAATGCAATGGGTCATAGTCCTAGGTCAAGATCTTCTACAACAGTTAGACTCCCTTCATGGTTTACCTCAAACATGCTTAAAAGAAAATTGTGTCAACTAAAAAGTTGGTGAATTCAAGTGCTTAAAGTTTAAAAAACAAAACGATTCAATAGAATCCACATTTGATTTAAAAGAATCATAGTTTCATTGTTGTGGGAGATCACAATCAACCCTGCACTCAGTCCCGACTAGCCTCTTCAAAAGTTATGTTGTACCGGTTAATCCCAAAGGAAGAACTTAGCCTCAAATAGTGGACCATACCTGAAGGATGGTTCACCGAATGTTTTTTAATGGTTATGAAATCAATGTTATGGTTTTAAGTCTTTAAGACTTTAAATTTAATTTTAAGGACTTTTAAAAAGTTGTATCATCTATGAGAACGTATTTTTAAGCCTATTTTAATTTAAAGCCTCATTTTTAGGTTTAACCCGTTAAAACGCGTTTGTACCAGAAACTGACCGTTTAAAAACTTATTTGACCAAAATTTTCACTATAATTAAGTCTTATAGTTCCTAACTTACTAAAATAATATGTTTTCCATGGATTTTGGTTTAATACCATTATTTACAAGACTTTTCCTCCAAACGTTACCCCGTTAATGTCCGTTTTTAACTAAAAGTTTCATTTAAATCATTTTTGACCATGTGTTCAAAAAATATGATTTAAATCACTTTTTTTAACCCTTTTAGAGCCTGTAATTATTTTTAACATGGTCATATTCTAATTTCTCTTACTTTTATGGTCGTTTTACCACTTTTCAGGCCCTTGAATATGTTCAAAATGATTACAATCCCTATTTTTATTATTTTTCAGCCATTGACATCACCTCATACACCCAATAACATCCAAAAATTACTAGAATAATGATTCTAACTCATATTTTTAACATACAACCCAAGAACAAATTGCAAAATAGTGATTTCATCATTTTCACCCATTACATATATGTAAAACATTATAGTTCATGCTTAAACATTACCAATACTTTTTTAACTTTAAAAACATATTATTAAAAGGTTAAAAACTATTTTGAGCAGGTTGAAATCTTTTCATCGGAGGGTTACAAGATGTGCAAGTTAGATGGTGCAAACATCACCCAAAAAAAAGGTTTTCATGGTGAATACCGAGTTCCACCCATAGAATGACTAACATATCAAGTGAGATACTTTCAAGGATGTTAAAAGCTTCTCAAGAACAAAGTTGTAGCAGCAAGTTTATGTTAGATCAAAGAATGGTAAGATTTTTGAGAGAAAAGTAAAGAAAACACAAGATATAGCCTCATTCAGGTATGATGTTGCTTACACTTTGAGTGGTTCATGAATTAGAGAGCATAGAGACGAGATGATCTAGAAATATTCGAACAAGGGCTGGAGAAGTCTAACTTGATGAAACCGTGAATCAAAAGCTCTGTAGATAGTATTTTCTTTCTAGTTTGAAGCTTGACCGATGATGTTTGATGGTGTTCTTTGAATGTTATGGCTGAAATGGTGATGGAACCATGGGTGTGTGTGTGTTTCTGTTGGAGAGAATCTGAGAGGGAGAGAAGAGTGTGTGAGGGTGTGTGTGTAGTTTGAAATGGGATTGCATGTAATGGGAGTGGAGGAGAAGAGGGTGGAGAGTTAAGTGGAGCAAAGATGAGGGGATAGGTGTTTAAGGGGCGACCGCTTTTGGCTCTAGTGGGAGAGTTTGTTTTAAATTTAATTGTATAATTGTTATTATGTTGTATTATTTTGTAATTTAGTGTAGTATTTTTGGTGGTAAACACTAGTTAGTTGTTGATGTATTAAGTGTGTATATATGTGTGTGTATGTGTGTATGTGTACTTATTTGAGCTGTGAATTATGTGCATATATACACATAACTTTACTTATAAGTAAACCTTTTAAATTAATTAAAACATAAGCATTCATTCAATAATCTAACGTTCATTACAAAAACTAATCAAAGCATATCAATTGTCTCACTTGACAAGGATCGTACTTTCGAAAGCAATAACGAAAAAAGTGGTCATGCATCATCTGCGTTAGATCTTCAATCTTGCTTCCAGTGATGATCAATGATGTGGAAGATGTTATGAAGCCTTAAAGCACCAAAAATCTTCTTGAATTTGCTAGATTTCACGTGTGGAAGGTTATTTTTCGAGTTAGGATTAGATAGGTTCAAATAACTAGAAAGTTCACAAAATTCGGAAGTTGTTGGCCTACCGGCGTATGCAATGCTAGCCCTAGGTGTATCATACGCCCAACTCTATTTTATACGCCCAAATTTTGGTTCCTTTTCTCAAATATGCCCATAAATACGCTGCCACTGTCACACCCCAACCTTGACGGCGGAAACGTCGAGATGTGAGGGTTACGATTGTTCACAGCCACATAACGCTAAATCCAAATATATTAATCATAAGATTCAATTGTAACATTACAAGAAAAAGTTTCAACAAAGAAAATACATCATGTACAAATGCTACAAATAACATGATCATCCATTTTATCTCTAGGTCCAATCCTAGATGTGATAAGCTTCAAAGAGTAGAACACATACTTGAGGTATTCCTAAAACATGTTAAAAATAAAAGGTCAACATAAAAATGTTGGTGAGCATTCCATAGTTTTTAATACATAGATTATATAAAAGATGGCAATTAAAGTCATAAGTTAGTGAATAAAGTGATTAGGGATGTTATGAACAATGCAACAATCAAACCTCGATAAAGTTTTACAAGTCTCAAATGTTTACAAGATTATACGATCAGCTAAGTGTACTTGGATCAACCAAAGCAGGCTTGTCTGGCCCATAGATCTATGACTTCGCTGGGCTAGCAATAGTTAATGATTGTACATATAACGCCATAACATGGTGACCACGAAAGTTCAACTAACCACAACTGTTGGACCAAAAGAACCAATGAGCCGGATCAGAAAAACCTTTAAGTCCCACAGACGTCACAACAACTACTGAAGACCACAACAGCTGAAGAAACAGCTGATTACAAAGTCTGAAGACAAGTGCTGAAGACAAAGTCTGAAGACAAGTGCTGAAGACAAAGTCTGAAGACAAGTGTTGAAGACAAAGTCAGAAGACAAGTGCTGAAGACAAAGTCTGAAGACAAGTGCTGAAGACAAAGTCTGAAGACACAAGTGCTGAAGACCAAAGTATCAGACGTTGTCACAACAGCTGAAGAGGTCTTCTTCAGTAGTTGTGACGGTTTACCTTTCAGTAGTTTTATGTTTCATCTTTTCAGTAGTTTGACACAACAGCTGAAGAATACTTCTTCAGTTGTTGTGCTCATCAGTTGTTTTATATTTATCAGTAGTTTTGTAAAACGACTGAAGAGCTTGTTCTTCAGTCGTTGTAGTTTCAGTAGTTTCTAATCAGTAGTTTTATATTCTGTACTTAACACTCTGATATGTTCTCAGTAGTTGTGAACATTTCAGTAGTTTGTTAAGATTTAGTTATTTTTGTAATAGATCTGCCAGTTGTCACTTTCCCGTGATAACAGCAGCGATTGCACTCTATATAAGGAGTGTCAACCTATTGTAATAATTGAATGATTTGATCAGAAATATTTCATATCTATAAACATTCCTTGAATCAGAAATATATTCTCTCACTATAACCGTATGTGCTCTTAATGCATACAAGTATCGATTTCTTGCTACAATTTGTCTAATTCCTGTTCTTATTCCGCTGCTTTGAACTCTAATACATCAAACTTGTGATCGCTGATCCTGACAAATGGTATCAGAGCAGGTTAATCATTGATCGATCTAATAATTGATCATTGAAACTGCTATTCAAGATCTAAGTTTGATTGAATTAGCTTTTGTTTTTGCAAGAAACGGTTATAGAGATTGAATTTTCTGTATTTCTGGTCATTCATCCTGAGATCTTTTCTTGGTTTTCATTGAGTTTGTGTGGTCTGTGTAAAACTTTTAAAAGCTTGAATTAAATTGTTTTTGAACTGAAAATGACTACTCCCTCCAATGATCCTCACAATACTGGTTCCTCAACCAAGCCACCAATGCTGGTTAGGAATGAGTATAACATATGGCAACGACGAATGCTCCATCACTTGTCTGTTAACAGCGCAGGTTGTTGGACATCAGTGGTACATGGTCCACACAAGCCTATGGTGAATAAACCGGAAACCAATCAAATGGTTCCAAAGAGGAGGAAGCAATACTCAGATGAGGATAAGAAGTTGATTGAAATTGATGCAAAAGCCCATGGAATCTGGCCATGGCACTGCCCAATGAAATCTATTCTGGGCTAATGCATCATGAAACTGCCCATGACCTCTGGAATGCCTTGAAAGAACAATTTGGAGGAACAGATGAGGTCTTGGCAAATAATAGAGAAATCCTTGCCCAACAATATGAGAAATTCTCTCATAGAAAGGGTGAGACACTGACTCAACAATTTGAGCGGTTCTCTTGTTTGATCTCTGAATTAAAAATGGTCAAACTTGAGTACACAAATATTCAGATGAATAACAGATTTCTCAGATCACTGCCTGAGAGATGGGACACATATACTATTGTCCTACGCTCAAGTGCAAGTTTGGACAAACTATCTCTCACCCAACTCCATGGGAAACTACTCACGTTTGAGAGAGAGATAGAACAGAAGAGAAAGCTGTCTTCATCTGGAAAGCTCACTGAAGACTTTGTACCAGGAAACACTGCCTTGGTTGGTCATGAGTCAGAATATGCTTCATCTGAATGCCAGTATGATGAGCATATTAATTTCTCTTCAAACACTTCTGATTCTGCATTTGTAAGTGTTGATGGTCAGTTTACTGGGTGTAATAATGACAATTTATGCTTCATTGTGGATGATCTCAAGGGGATTGCTGATGACGACTTAGAAGAGATGGATATTTTGAGCCAAATGGCCTTGATAAATATCAGATCTCAGAAGTTCTACAAAAGAACTGGAAGAAAATTCCCAGGACTCTCTGGCAAAACCAAAGTTGGTTTTGACAAGAGCAAGTTGAGGTGTCACAAATGCCAAAGGCTTGGACACTTTGAAAGAGAGTGTAGATCAACTGGATCTAACTCCACTGCACCCTTTGTGACTTTTCCTGGCAATAGTCAACAACACAGAGGGCAACATCATGTCACTTCTAGTCATCATCCTCAACAACAATCTCCTGCATATTTTGTTCCTCAGGGTCAAATGCCATATCCTACCCTTGTTATTACATGCCACAGTCAAATCAAGTTCAAGTTCCTATGGCACCACAACCTCATGCACTACCAGAACCTCAGCCATCCCAATCTCAACAACAAACTCAACCTCAACAACACAGCTTCTTCACCCCAGGAGTTGTTGACTGGAGCAGTTTACTAGATGACATGTCTGGTCATGAACAACTGTTCTCAGGTGCTGGTCAACATGGTGGTGACAGTCCTTTTGGGAATCTAGCTCTTATGGCTTGGAGTCTGCTGATACTTCATTTTCTAATGCTCTACACCTCAGGTATCACAGGTATCCTTTGAGGCAAAAGCCAAATTATGTTCTGAACCATGCATAGCAGCATTTGCTTCCATTAGAGAAGCAAATGTAGCTTTAATTAATAAGAACATTGAGCTAGAACAAATTTTTTCCAAAAGAAAAGCTGAGTTTGAGTCTGTGCTTAAGATAAAAATGATGAGATTTATAAACTGAAATGCCAAATAATTGATGATAAGGCTAGAGAAGAGGTACTTCTAGAGAAGTACAAAGATCTCAAAGAAACCCTTGCAGTTACCCAGGTAGAGTGTGATAGATAGGTACAATCATGCAAAGGTTTTGAAGTGCTTCTTAGTAAGCAATCTGCTTCCAATGTGAAGTTTGGCATTGGTTACAATCACACTGCTCCACCTACACATTTTACTCCAAGAGCAGAGGTAGAATCTGATGGTGAGAGTAATAACCAATCCATCTCATCATGTGATCTACTTTCTGATACAGCACAATTAGAAGTAGAAGTCAGCATCAAGCTATCTCAAAACCTATCAGCTGATGTTGATGGTTCCACTGCTGACACTCACATGATCAATGAGTTGATCAACTCAGGAGTTAATTCTGAAGGTCCTGAAAGGACTAGAGAGCAGGATTTAACACCTGAAGTTCAAACTCCAACTGCTGTCAGTACTGAAGAGAAGAAAACTGTTAGTAGAAAGAGTTTGAAGACTACTAAAGAGGCAGTCAAGAAAGCAAACAATTCTTCCAAAGCATTGAAACAAGTCTTCAGTTGCTTCACCCTCTTTAGTTGATGATCAACCTAAGATGAAGAAGAAACCATGTGAAGTATGTGGTTTGTTCAATCATCTTCCAGATGATTGCTGGTACAAAAGAGGTTCCAAACTCAAACAAAAAGAAGAAACTAAAGAGAAAATGGTAAAAAAAATGAAAATGAGTTTGAGACCACATTTGTATCAGCAACATCAAATCCTGTAACCCTTAAGTCCTCAAAGAAATCCAAAAAGGAAGGGGTTAAACAGGTGACAGCTGAGAGTGCTCAGAAGAAGAAGGTGCAACATAGGAACTTATCAAACTCCACTGGCAATGTGTCTGATGAGCTGAAAGCTTTATCACAAAATCAGACACAGCTGGTTATGATGGTTCAACATCTGTTGGGTAGAGTTAACCAACTAGATGCTCCTATGTTGAAACCACAGAAAAGGAGATCCAAGCCAAAGGATTCCTCTTCTTCACATCTTCTTCCTCTCAGGCTGTTGTTTCAATAAACCTGTTAGTTTACCATCTATTGATGAGACCAGGCCCAAAACCAAAAAGGTTTGGGTCTCTAAAACTAACTGATTGTTTATTTTTGCAGGGTTCTCCAACATGCCAAAGTAGCATCTGGTATGTAGACAGTGGGGGATCTATGCACATGACTGGGAACAGCTCTCTTCTTCATGACTACTCTCAAGGAAAGAAGGGATTTGTTTCTTTTGGCAATGATGCTAGGGGTTACATCATTGGTAAAGGCTTTGTCTCCAATGGAGAAATCAAATTTGATGATGTTAATCATGTGGAAAATCTCAAGTACAATCTCTTGAGTGTCAGTCAAATGTGTGATAAAGGCCATGTTGCTCTTTTCACCAGTCAGAACTGTAGGATTCTGTCATCCAAAGTTTTGCACTTGATTGACAAGGTGTGGATGATCACACTCTCCTGAGAGCCAACAGGACAGGAAGAGTGTATACCTTAGATCTTTCCAAGAAAATAGATCTCAAAGGCAATCCTTGCCTATTTTCCAAAGCCTCTTCTCAAGAATCTAAACTGTGGCACAGAAGGCTGGGTCATGTTAATTTCAAAAACATGAATCAGCTTACCCACAATAGTTTAGTCAGAGGCTTAGCAATAAAGGAGTTCCACTGTGATGAAACCTGCACTGCTTGTTTAAAAGGAAAACAGCACAAAGTCTCATTCCCTCCTATTGAAGTGCCTAAGTCCACTGCCTGCTTGCAATTACTGCATATGGATCTATTTGGTCCTGTGAGAGTAATGAGCATGGCAAAGAAGAAATACTGTCTGGTAATTGTGGATGATTACTCCAGATTTGTATGGACTTTCTTTCTACATTCAAAGGATGAGGTTGCTCAGAAGATTATTCACTTTGTGTTGTATATTGAGAAGCAGTATTCCCTTCCAGTCAAGTGTATTAGGAGTGACAATGGAACTGAATTCAGAAATCATACACTTGATGACTTCTATCTTTCAAAGGGAATCAAAAGGCAGTTTAGCATCCCAAGGACTCCAGAACAAAATGGAGTAGTGGAGAGAAAGAACAGGACCCTCATTGAAGCTGCAAGGTCCATGCTGGCTGACTCTGGTTTGCCACTGACCTTTTGGGCTGAAGCTGTTAACACAGCTTGCTATGTGCAAAATAGAGTTTTAGTAAATCAGAGGTTGATGAAGATCCATATGAAGTCCTCCATCATTTGGCTCCTCTGATTTCATTTTTCAAAGCATTTGGGTGTCCCTGTTTTATTCTCAACACAAAGGATCAACTCCATAAATTTGATCCTAAGGTGGATGCAGGGTATTTTGTTGGTTATTCATCTGCTTGCAAGGCATACAGAGTCTTCAACTGCAGAACAAAGATGGTTGAAGAAACTCTACATGTTAAGTTCAATGAATCTCCAAAGGACAAGATTCCACAAAGCCCTGTGGAGTTATTTGATTTGGACATACTGCAATATGTTCCTTATCAAACTCCTGCTGTTGCTCCTGTCAACAGTTCACCACCTGGTGGTACTGCTGGTGATGATGATGATGATGATTGCCGTACTCACCTCTTCAAGTTTAGTGATCAACTGCCTGATTCAGCTAGACCTGATGTTCCTGTAGCTCCAGTAGCACCATCCACAACAAATGCTGATGAGATCTCTTCGAATTCAACTTCCTTTGAATTACCATCCACTGATTGGTTTCAAGGAAATGATTCACCATCACCATCCGTTACTGCTGAGCCTGCTACAAACACTTGCACAGATCTCATTGTGTATCAAGATCTGAAGAATCACCCTATGTCTCAAATCATGGTGATATCACTGCTGGAGTATCAACAAGAAGTCAATTGTCAAATTTCTGCTTCTATGCTCTCTTCATCAGTCAGCAAGAGCCAAAGATTATCACATTGCTTTAAAGGACAATGGATGGGTTGATGCCATGCAGCTTGAGCTTCTTCAGTTCAAGAAACAGCAAGTGTGAGAACTGGTTCCTCTACCTCCAGGTAAGTGTGCAATAGGCACTAAATGGGTGTTTAGGAACAAAACTGATGAAAATGGGCTTATTGTTAAGAACAAAGCCAGACTGGTTGTTCAGGGGTTTGCACAAGAAGAAGGTATTGATTATGATGAAACCTTGCCCCTGTAGCCAGACTGGAAGCAATTCGATTGTTTTTAGCTTATGCTGCTTATCAAAACCTTAAAGTTTTTCAAATGGATGTCAAAAGTGCATTTTTGTATGGAAAAATTAAAGAAGAGGTTATGTATGTCAACCTCCAGGCTTTGAGGACAATAAACATCCTAATTGGGTGTATAAGCTTGATAAGGCTCTTTATGGGTTAAAACAAGCTCCTAGAGCCTGGTATGAGACATTATCAAACTTTCTTCTGGAAAATAATTTCACTAGAGGCTCCATAGATAAGACTTTATTCATTAAGAAAGATGGGCAGCATAATCTACTTGTTCAAATTTATGTAGATGATATCATTTTTGCATCCTCTGATCCAAAGTTGTGTGATGCCTTTACAAAGTTGATGCAATAGAAGTTTGAAATGAGTGCCATGGGAGAGTTATAGTTCTTTCTGGGGTTGCAAATCAAACAAAAGGCTGATGGAATTTTCATTCATCAGTCCAAATACACAAAAGATCTTTTGCAAAAGTTTGATTTACAAAACTGTAAGCCTTGTTCTACCCCCATGTGCAGCACCACACAACTGGATACAGATCAGAAAGGTAAAGTGGTTGATGAAACACTTTACAGATGTATGATTGGGTCCTTGATGTATTTAACAGCTTCTAGACCAGATATTATGTTTGCTACATGTGTTTGTGCTAGATTTCAGGCTGCACCTAAAGAGTCTCATCTGATTGCAGTCAAGAGGATCTTTAGATATCTGCAAGGCACTCCATCTCTAGGTTTATGGTATTCTACTGGACATTCTGGTAAATTAGTTGCTTTTTCTGACAGTGACTATGCAGGGTGTAAGTTGACCAGGAATCAACTTCTGGTGGATGTCAATTCCTAGGCAACTGCTTGATTTCTTGGCAGAGCAAGAAACAGACCTCAGTTGCTACATCAACTGCTGAAGCAGAGTACATTGCTGCTGCAAGTTGCACCTCTCAGGTACTCTGGCTTCAGAACCAACTTCTGGATTATGGCATTACAGAGACTAAGACTCCATTGTTAATGGATAGTGCTTCAGCGCTGTGTATTGTCAAAAATCCAGTCCGCACTCTAGGACCAAACATATAGAGATCAGACATCATTTTATAAGGGATTGTTTTGAAAAAGGTCTGATTGATCCTAAGTTTGTGCCTAGTGCTGATGAGCTTGCAGACATTTTTACTAAGCCTTTGGATAGTTCAACTTTCAAAACCTGGTGTTAAGGCTTGGTATGCTGCAGCTAGAATAAGTGACAACTACTGATGATCTTAGTAATAAGTACTGATGATCATTGGTAACCATGTCACATATAAGTACTGATGAGTTCTTTTACCCTCAGCAGTTTTTATAACTACTGAAGGCTAATGTCTCACAAGTACTGAAGTACTTCATCTATTCTAAACTACTGATGTAGTTACAACTACTGATGCAGTTACAACTACTGAAATCAGTAAAACAGATAAGTACTGATGTCCTATGAAACAACTGAAATCCGCTAAAAAGGCTGATGAATGTGTTGAGGACAGTATGAAACAGCTGAAAAGCTAAGAATGACGAAAACAGCTGATGAGAAATTTCTCTTCAGTCGTTTGTACAACTGCTGTTTCATTGTAAACAACTGAAGCAATACCATGTCTTCAGTAGTTTTATAACTACTGATGACTAATACCAAGTCTTCAGTTGTTTACAACAGCTGATGACAAAACCACTATCTTCAGTAGTTTCACAACTACTGATGACAAACACCAAGTCCTCATTGTTTCAATCATCTGAAGTCAAAACCACGGTCTTCAGTAGTTTTCTAACTTCTGATGCCTAACACCACGACTTCAGCTGTTTCAACGTCTGAAAGGATCATACCATGTCAACAGTCGTTTAAAACTACTGATGACTAACACCACATCCTTCAGTCGTTTTCTTACCCGTATCCTATAAAATCCCTGACCTAATCCTTCAATGCTTCATCTTCTTCAAACCTAATGTTCCTCTCCAAAACTTCTCTCTTCTCAATGGCGTCCATGCAAATTAAACCGCGACACAACTGTGTTGCCTACCTTACTAAATCGCCTGTGAGCTAAGTTCGATACTGCTATCGATCTTATGGTTCAGTCTCAATACAAAACGGCATTTCTTTTGAATCCCATTCTCCATGCCGAATCTCTCCAACAGTTTTGGATGAACGTTACTATTACCATTGGGGAGAACAACACACCATCTCTCCAGTCGGTTGTCAACAACAAAGAAGTGGTCATCACTCCTGCAATACTCCGCCAAATTCTTTCTCTGGATGATGCTATTTCTCCTGCTGGATATCCCAAGGGCACCACAGATCTATCCTTTGCCCAACATGGATATCAAGGCAATCTCAGTGCCTCCAATATCATGAAGAAACACTTCCATGACGCCGAACGCCTAATTTTTCACATGGTGAATGTATGTTTGGCTCCTAAGACGTCGTCTTGGGATCAAATGTCGTCAAAGTGGCAGCAGGTAATGTACTCTATTCTTGAGCAACAACCATTAAACTTTTCAGAAATAATATTTTCAGAGCTCAAGGATATGGCTCAAAAACTAACTGTTAACCGTTGGATACTATATCCACGGTTCATAATGGCCATCATTACAAACCAGCTTAATGCTGAGGGACTTGTTGGCTTGGGAGTCCCTGCTACGGCTGTTCTACGGAAGTATACTCCCGGCACAACTCTGACCAGACACAAATTGGCTGCCAAGCTGCGCAAACCCACGCAGCTGGAACCCACAGCCACCACCTCCAAATCAAAAGTCCCCACCAAACCCACCAAAAAGAAACCCAAAACGGCTACTCAGGGAATTTAGTCCCCTGAGGATGCCCCTGCAACAAACGCAGGAGATATCCACGGTCCAAACCCCCTAGTGGATAGAAGGACTCTTCCAGCCATAGCCGCTCAGGATTCCTCTCAACAGGAGCCTGCAGCAACCACAAAGGGGTACCTACACATCTGGAATCTTCCTCACTTGAGGGGATTGCCATTGAAGAGCACCAACCTCCCCATGTGCACACTGCTTCTATCCCTTCACCCCATCCAACCGCCCCTCATAGCCCAACTTTAATAGTTGCACAAGTGCTGACTCAACTGCACTCCTCACCCCCTCCCCAGAAACCACTTACTACTGGGACACCTCTACAATTGAGGGGGAGGAACACAGTGCACTTGAGAACCCACAGCACAGGGGTTACCACTTCTATCTCCTGGTGTAGATAAGGAGCTTAGAATATCTAGTGAGGCTGCCATCTCTTCTGAATCAGCACATGATCAGAATGAGGCTGGTAACATTGCTAAGATCTCACTAGAGGCAACAGCTGATGATGGACATTGTCCTGAGGCTGGAAGTCCCCAGTACCAAGCAAAAGGGGCACATGCAACAACTGGTCTACACCCAGTGCATGTAAATCCTGCTCCAAGCAGGAGGTCAGATGATTCAGCTTCGGCTGATGATGACCTGGGCTTTTTCTACGATGTTCTTGCCCAGAACACAATCCTTGAAGAGAAAGTCAGTAGGCTGCAAAACCTACTTGACCAACTCTCACAAGGAGAAAGACCATCTGCCTCCACCAACCCACAGATGGCACCTTCAGTTGAAGGTTCCCCAAACACTGAGCCACTCCAAACTCAACCACCTACCTCTGCTTCAGGCCCTATTTTCAGGAACAGAACCCTCCTGAGCAAATAGGTGTTGTACTTCAAAATTCCCTCCCTCTCATCACACCCATAATCACTGATATGGTGACTAAAGCCATTGATGAGAGGCTTTCATCAACTTTACAACCCTTGATTGATGCTGCTGTGCAAAAGACACTTTCTACGGTACAAACCCCTTCCTCCAATGCATCCAAAAAGGGGGGGAGTAGCTGCAGTGAAAGAAAAGAAGAGGACAAGAACAGAGGAAGAGAAGGAAGAGAAGCAAGCCCAAAAGGAGGAGAAAGAAATGCAACCTCTGCTCACTACAAGTGAAAGAAAAGTGCTGATGATCATACTGCTGAAGACAAATCCTTGGAAGAGCTGGTAAAAGAAGCTGACACTACACACAGCCGATCCATGGATAAAATAATTGAAAATCTTCAGGCAAGGGTTTGATACAGCCACACTGGATAGTGAGATCAGAAGGTTGGAAGTGCAAGAGATTCAAACCCGATGGGCTGGGTATGATGCTCTTGAAAAAGAGAGGATTGGAGATCATGATACGCTTCATTGCAAAATACTTAGGAAGATCTTAATGGAGATTCGCGCATGGACCAGGGACAGTATTCTGGCTATAGCCACCAGAATCTGTCTGTCTGAGCAATTCCACAAGGGGATTATGTGGAAGCCCTTGATGAGGCTGGGGCTGGTAAAAGGTTAGAGATGGCTAAACTCACAAAGCGAAACTTACTACAAAGATGCTGGATCAACCTTCCCTTCCACCCACTCAAACACTGCCTACCCCTCAAATCTCCAAACCAATCTCTAAGCCAACACCAAACATCCTCTTTCTTCTCAAAACCAACTCCCTTACCCTCAAAACCCATAGCCGATGATATACCCTTGAAGAAGAAGAGAAGGGTATTGAGGCTAGAAGATGATGAAGAAGATAATGAAGATAGGCTGCCACTCTCAGCTGTGATTCAGTTGCCTAAGGCCACAAGTCACTCCTCAGCAATTACTCCTGAATTCCAAAGACAAATGGTTAAAGTGAAGCTAGAAGAAGAAGAGCTTCATAAACAGCATGATGAGGAATTGCTGAAGAGAGTTGACAAAGCTTATGCAGCCACATCTTCTATCATCAATATGAAGAAGCAAGCCCTCAGACTTTACACTCTCAAGCATACCTTTCAATATCAAAAGGAAAGAGTGAGGATTTGGCCTGATCCCAGGGTCTCTCACAGAATTCATAAGAAAAACATACCTCAGAGATACATTGGCCAGGTGAAAAAGATCGTAGATGAAGTGATCTCTCTGGTCTTTGTAGTTTCACCCTGGGAAATCCTAGAGGACTTCAAGAAAGCATACAAAGCTAATCTAACCCCTCAGAAGATGCTGGAAAACAAAATAGTGAAAAAGGGGTTAGTTTACAAGAGGCTTGAGGAAGTCAGTAAAAATGAGCTCCAGTTGTTCCTAGAGGGTAATCACCCGGATGAGTTTGCTTACAGAATAATAACAACTGTGGAGCTAAAGAATGGGAAACAGGCCAAATACCTGTCTGGGTATTATGGGCCTGAATCATTGTTTGAAGGAGGTGCTGAAGAGCTAACCATGGAGGAACAAATCACCTTCCTTGAGGCCTACACAAGAGAGTCGTACAGACTCATCATAGAAAGTGAGTCTCATGGATGGGGGAACAGCTCAGTGTCCAAGTCCCCAATATAGAGTTCCCATCCATACTTTGCCAACCAAATCATCAGAGACTCATTTCCAGGCCAGTGCTTATATGGGTCATCTTCTCAACTGATCAAGAAGGAAAAGACCAACCATTCTGCCAACAATAAGTGGGACCTCAATAAAGTTAAAGGTTTTGGTTGCATTGGTTCAGGGGGAGTTTGTTGGACCAAAAGAACCAATGAGCCGGATTAGAAAAACCTTTAAGTCCCACAGACGTCACAACAACTACTGAAAACCACAACAGCTGAAGACAACAGCTGATTACAAAGTCTGAAGACAAGTGCTGAAGACAAAGTCTGAAGACAAGTGCTGAAGACAAAGTCTGAAGACAAGTGCCGAAGACAAAGTCTGAAGACAAGTGCTGAAGACAAAGTCTGACGACAAGTGCTGAAGACAAAGTCTGAAGACAAGTGCTGAAGACAAAGTCTGAAGACACAAGTGCTGAAGACCAAAGTATCAGACGTTGTCACAACAGCTGAAGAGGTCTTCTTCAGTAGTTGTGACGGTTTACCTTTCAGTAGTTTTATGTTTCATCTTTTCAATAGTTTGACACAACAGCTGAAGAATACTTCTTCAGTTGTTGTGCTCATCAGTTGTTTTATATTTATCAGTAGTTTTGTAAAACAACTGAAGAGCTTGTTCTTCGGTCGTTGTAGTTTCAGTAGTTTCTAATCAGTAGTTTTATATTCTGTACTTAACACTCTGATATGTTCTCAGTAGTTGTGAACATTTTAGTAGTTTGTTAAGATTAGTTATTTTTGTAATAGATCTGCCAGTTGTCACTTTCCGTGATAACAGCAGCGATTGCACTCTATATAAGGAGTGTCAACCTATTGTAATAATTGAATGATTTGATCAGAAATATTCCATATCTATAAACATTCCTTGAATCAGAATATATTCTCTCACTATAACCGTATGTGCTCTTAATGCATACAAGTATCGATTTCTTGCTACAATTTGTCTAATTCCTGTTCTTATTTCGCTGCTTTGAACTCTAATACATCAAACTTGTGATCGCTGATCCCGACAACAACTTTACAAGATGAATTGCCATAGGTTTACAAGTCTCAAATAAGTTTACAAGTGCAATAGTATAAGTTAACATGTTTCACCCCAAAGTGTGAAAATAAGAAAAAGGGGTATGGAAATACTCACCTGGATATAGGCATTACAAGATGATATAAGAGATTAAAGTATGATCCAAAAGATAAATCCAAAGTATCCATTACAAGCACCTAAATATATAATTTACAAGATAAATATTAAGGTTAACAATATGATTAACGTTCACAAGAATTAGGGTGTTAATATTTTTAAGGTTTTAGCTAAGCAATAAGTTTATAATGTAGTTATTTACATTTTCATTCCATTAGCAGGAATTATATAGGTTTATATGATTAAGTATTTTGGAAATGAAATTAGATAATGATGATGTAATTAAATCTTAATAATTTTCTAAGAATAGTATATAATTTCCCAAATTTTAGCGATAATAAATATAATATTATGTCCATTATTATTTTAAATGATTTTTTTTAATTATTGTATCAAGTCCATAAGCATATAAATAGTTATTATTTTAAAAGAAAATCATTTAATATATAAACTTAAATACACATAATAGGATATTTAAGTTTTAAAAAGTACTTTTGACCAATGTTTATAATGTACTTAATCATATGACTTGCAAAATAATATAAAATTATTAAAGTCATTTAGTATGGTCAAAAATAAATAAATAAAACTAATTATTTAAATGATATTTAAATGTCTATTTACATAATTAATCATTTATCATATTAATTTATAATGTTTTATGAAATCTCCATTTAAAATAACGTGATTTAAAAGATAAATAATTAAAGAGAAAGTTCGGGTCACTAATATTTTATTATTTTTTTTAAAATCCATATAAATAATCCATGAATAATCTTTAAAATGTTTATTACAAAGGTTTTTAGTTATTTAAAATTTTAGAATATTACTGAAATTTATTTGATGCCTTAAAAATATTTAAAAGTTATAAAAACATTTTTTTATATTTATTAGGAATTTTCTAAAATTGATTTAAGGCTGAAAAAGCCATTTAAAAAAATATGGGGGTGGCCGGGTTTCGAACCCGGGACCTCCAAGGTGGCATGAGAAGAACTTAACCGGTGAACCAAGGCATACAGCCGCGGTATCACCCGGTTTTTAAATGTTAAAAACACACCCACAAAAGAACCCCCAATTTACATAAACCCTAGAATTAGCCAAACCAAATTGAGCATCAATTCGATGTTGATAACGAATATATTCATGGGGCTTTTGTTTCGCATAGTAATCGAGTACTATGATGTATGATTCTTACGTGGTTAGTGTGACATCCGTCACCTTAAGGTCCGTCGAACCACATAAATAAGCATAGAAATATTTTAATTATTCTTCCTTTTCTTCATGAACTCCTGCTTTAAGGAATCATGTCTGTTTATTTTCCTTTGTGCCTGTACTTCCTTCGAGAACGTGTGTTAAGCATAAAACTTTTATAAATTCATCACCATTACCACCAAATATATCATTTTTTTTCTTTTATTTCGACCATTGTCATTAATAAAACCATATTAGACTATCAAATGCCATTAAACACGCTTTTAACCTTAATATAACGAACATTTTAAGGTCGTAATCAACCGAAACAAATTTTGGGAAACTCGAGGGTTAAGTGCAGGGACTAAACTTGTAATTTTGCAAACTTGGGCTGGGTATATAAACCCCATTCCCAGCCATTCCTCACTCACTTCATCTTCTTCACCTCTTCACTCCCTACACACACATTTTCTTCATTCTAGCACCAAAATCTACCGTGTGGTCTCGTTTTCGTCGTCTAGTCTTCATCTACAGCCTCATCTACTCATTTCTAGCAGGTAGACGACTTTGGTTGTCTCTTTTCTTGTCTTTTTACTGCTGTGTTTTCTAGGGTTTCGGGTGCTCGGGTTCATCCGAGCACATGAGGTCGTGTGGGTGCGTGTGAGGTCTTTCTGCTTGTGTTTCATGTTTGTGTATGTTTGTTGAGTGTTTTTGGAAGCCCTTGTGGTGTAAAACTCACGTTAGAGCAGCTCGGGGGCTACTCAGCCCGACCACAGTCGCGATTCTGCAGTTCAGGCGACTGGGTCTGTCATGCGATTGAGCCGTGCGACTGAGTGAGTCGTGTGACTGAATCATGCGTCTAAGTCAATCGTGCGACTGAATCATGCTCTAAGTCAATCGTGCGACTGATTTGTGCGACTAGGCATGTCGTGCGACTGAGTCGTGCGACTGAGTCGTGCGACTGGGTGTTTGTATGCGATTGAGCCGTGCGACTGAGTGAGTCGTGCGACTGAATCATGCGTCTAAGTCAATCGTGCGACTGAGTTGTGCGACTAGGCATGTCGTGCGACTGAGTCGTGCGACTGTGTGTTTGTGTGCGATTGAGTCAGGTGACCGACTGAATGTATGCGATTGTGCGTGTTTCGCACGACTGGAGTCCAATCGCACGAATGAAGGTTCAATCGCACGAAAGTAGCTAATTCGCACAATGAAGGTTGATTCGTACGAATGGAACGTGGGTCGAGCGTCTAGTCCTGTTGTGTGACTGATGTTGAGTGTGAATTTCCCTTGAACATCTGATGATGATAAGGCAACATCAGTAAAAGTGTCATTGCTTGACCCCAAAGATTAAAGTCAACGCTATCAACATGCACATACTATTTCAATTGAAATAAACCTAACATTTTACAATTACCGACAACCCATTTGAAACTACAAATACTTAACAAGTGTCATCTTTCATAACAATGAGATCTTTACAAGGATGTCATAAGCAATGACAACTACTCGTAGTACTTGGATCTACATAAGATCTGATACGTGTGTCCGCTTGTGTGTGTGTGCCACCCACGACCGAACCGATACAACCCAAACCGACCAAACATTACTATACGCTTTATACATGTCATTAATGCTTGACAATAACTGTCAATAGGTGTTTGACCGATCATTTCTTTCAACTGTTGGAATCTCGACCTTTCATACTTACCACTTAACATGTGAGTTTCGTGGCCCCTTTTTATGCTTATACTATTTTACAAACATTTACAAACATGGGGGAAAAGTATGCTCGCCCGTTTTCTATGCTGTACAACATACATACAATTTTCATACAAGGAATCAACGTGATACTGTGTTGCAAGTACTTATCTGATACATGCTTGGGTCTGCTGTGTGGTTCTATCTTTGCAACTATTTAATTCCAGTGTGGGAACCGACGGTTAGGTATTGGTAGTACTACTGGGTTGACACCCCCACCCTCGTGTTGGTATACTAGTTAGTACCAACAATAGCCAGCTACGGGCCTTGGGTGAATATATGCCGACAATTTCTTTGTGTACATCGCTAGGTTTGGTTGCAAAGCTCATGTCATGTGATTTTACTTGTGTATATAACTGTATTCACGGTATTCCATATCATTTACTTTATACAGCATCACTTACACTTTTATTACTTAAACCTGCGAGCTCACCAACAATTTTGTTGACCATTTTGAGCATATCTTTTCAGGTGATCATGCTAGCTGAGGTTCTAGGTGGGCTGCCTTAGTGGAGACCCTAGGATGCATTTTTTGTTTCGGGCCAAACTTGTCTTTTTGAAAACAATTGTTGTAACTGTTTCAAACAACATTATACTTTGTAACTTGTTCCCGGGTTGTGGGAATTGCATACAATGTTATTACCTATGTTTCTCTTATATCATGTTATGCTTATGGCTATGTTGTCGTGAATACTGACTAAACACGACACAAGTCCCCTTGTTGTCAGGTGTCGTCATGACACGCATGTCATCATTATTATTATTGCATCTCTATCGTTTACCATGTGTTATGACGATTCCCGTCTCGTCGCAACCCCGTGTTTCCGCCCTTAGCGGGGGTGTGACAGACTGGTATCAGAGCCATTGGTTATAGAGAATTAGGCAATACACTTGACCTAGACTATAACCTAGGAACCTTCATGTAGATTGCATGTCAGGGTTGTGTGCATTTTGTATCTCATACGTGTTCCTCATTACTTGTTCGTTTATCTATCTATTTCGTGATCTTTTCACCCTATGAGAGAGCCCTTGTGCTCACTTTTTTATGGGATGCTCCTATTAGATCTTCCGTTCCCTCTGCGCGCCAAGTTATCATAGCCAAATTCGGACATTGGGACCCGAAGAGATCTTCACAAATCATATACTGCGCTTAACCTTGGATACTGAGACCGACCCGAGGAGGCTATGTCTGAGTCCTTTAAGGATGCGAGATAGGCAACCTCCACCAGACTATACGTGATTACATGCTTGGGCTATCAGTTGACTTGATGGATTATTATGGATATGATGAGAAGGAAAGTCGGATGTCATGTAACCGGATCGGGCATCATTCTTGGTACATCGTGGGTGTGGTGGGAACGCTGTGGGGAACCCTATATATAAACATCATCGGTATACCGAGAATATGCTTGAAATGGGCTGCATGGTGATCTTGACCGACCGGAACATGAACATTGGAACTTGATAAACGGAATACTTTTGTATCTTATGGTGACTAAAGCTTACATGTTACCTCTTTTATGAATAGAACATGCCGCCTCGAAGATCTACTCGCAGTAATAGTAGCGGAATTGAAGCCCCAAGGGGCAGAGGCAGAGGCAGAGGTAGGGGAAGAACCCCAAGAACAAGTGATGCTCCTGCCAATAACAATCAAGGAACAGGGAACGCGGATATGGCAGCCCTGATCGCTCAAAAGATGGCCGCACTAATTCCGACTATCGTGGCCCAAGTGAGCGATGCTCTTCAGAATTCTCACCCCCACGGGGACGGTGGCAATGATAATGAGGATAACGGTAACCCGACTGGGAACGAAAGCAATCAGGAGACCGGAAATGGTGGTACAGCCGTAACGAAACTGGAATTGTTAATGAGACCGGGGTTGTGAATGCTAGACGGGGATGTTCGTACAAGGAATTTGTGGCTTGTAAACCACGAGAGTTTGATGGCAAAGGTGGAGCCATAGCTCTGACCAGATGGCTTGAAAAGATGGAGGCCGTGATCGACATCAGCGAATGCCTCGACAGTCAAAGGATTAAGTACGCCACTTGCTCACTACAGGGCAAGGCACTAACGTGGTGGAACACTCAGATTCAGGCTAGAGGAAGAGAATCCGCGATGCAAATGTCGTGGGATGAGTTCAAGGCCCTAATCACCGAGGAGTATGTCCTCTCAATGAGATGCAAAAACTTGAGCATGAGTTCTGGAATCATGCCATGGTGGGGGCTGGGCACGCAGCTTACACCGACCGTTTTCATGAGTTAGCAAGGTTGGTTCCACATCTAGTCACCCCGGAATCAAAAAGGATAGAGAGGTACATTTGGGGACTTGCGCCTCAAATCCGGCAATGGTAACCGCTACCGCTCCTCCTACTATTCAGAGCGCGATTCTAAAGGCTGGCGCTTTGACTGATGAAATGGTGAGAACGGGAGTTTTGGGTAGAGGAGCAGAAAAGAGAAAGGATTTTGGGGAAACGAGCCGTCGAGTGCCGGAAGTTTGATAAAAGAGCCAAGACAACCAGAAACTTTGTGGCAGTGACGCAGGACAGGCGAGAGTATGTGGGTCCGCACCCCAAATGTGACAAGTGCAATTATCATCATCCCCCAGGAACGCAGTGCCGGGTGTGCGCAATTGTAGACGCCCGGGGCATCTTGCAAGAGACTGCAGAACAGCGCCGAATATGGTTGCACCGGTCAACGCGGTTAACCCCGTCGGAATGCAAGGGCTTTTTATGAGTGTGGAAGCCTGATCACTACCGAAACATGTGCCCCAGGCTGAATCGGGCACCGGGTCAACAAGGAAACAACCAGCAGCAAGTGATGGCTATAGCTGGAAATCAAGCCCGACCAATCAGGGGAATACAGCTCGGGGACGTGCATTCGTCATTGGAGCCAACGATGCTCGCTAGGACCCGAATGTTGTCACGGGTACGCACTTACTCAATAATCACTTTGCATCTATACTGTTTGATACTGGAGCAGACAATAGCTTTATATCTTCTGAGTTTGTGCAATTGCTTGATTTGAGCCCTAGTAGGCTAGAAACTAGCTACTCTGTAGAAATGGCCAACGGTAGGATTGTTCAGGCTGATGAAATTATTAGAAAGTGCTCGATAATGTTAGAGAACCACACCTTCGATATAGACTTGATACCCTTTGAGCTAGGAAGTTTCGATGTGATTGTGGGAATGGATTGGTTGTCGAAACACGGGGGAGATTGTCTGTCGAGACAAGGTAGTGCGAATCCCATGTCAGACGGGGAGTACTCAGAGTTCAAGGAGAAAGACCGGGGAAAAAATTAAAGCTTATTTCCTGCATGAAAGCACGCCAGAGTTTACGAAAACATTGCTACTCTTTTCTGGCTCATGTGGTGGAAAAGAAGAAGAGGAACAGGAATTGGCAGATATCCCTATAGTGCGGGATTACCCAGATGTATTCCCAGATGACTTGTCTGGTTGCCTCCTCCACGACAGGTGGAATTTCGCATTGATTTGGTTCCTGGAGCTACACCGGTAGCAAAGACACCGTATCGGTTGGCACCGTCTGAAATGCAAGAGTTATCTAGCCAGTTACAGGAACTACTGGAGAAGGGTTTTATTCGGCCGAGTCACTCGCCTTGGGGAGCACCAGTGTTATTTGTCAAGAAGAAGGATGGGTCGTTTCGTATGTGCATCGACTACCGTGAGTTGAACAAATTAACTGTGAAGAATCGGTATCCTCTCCCAGGATTGACGACCTGTTTGATCAGTTACAAGGAGCTTCGTATTTTTCCAAGATCGACCTTCGATCTGGATATCACCAACTAAGAGTTTTCGAGGAGGACATACCGAAGACAGCATTTAGAACTCGTTATGGGCACTATGAGTTCTTTTGGTCATGCCGTTTGGATTGACTAACGCACCAGCTGTGTTCATGGACTTGATGAATCGGGTGTGCAAACCTTACTTGGATAAGTTTGTGATCGTATCATCGACGACATACTTATCTACTCTCGATCGAAGGAGGAACATGAAGAACACCTTCGGGCAATACTGGAACTGTTAAGAGAAGAGAAACTTTTCGCCAAGTTCTCGAAGTGTGAATTCTGGCTGCGAGAGGTGAAGTTTTTGGGTCATGTGTTAACAAAGACGGGATTCATGTAGATCCCGGCAACATCGAAGCGGTAAAGAAATGGGATACACCCAGACACATTCAGAGATACGACAGTTCTTAGGATTAGCCGGATACTATCGTCGTTTCATTGCGAACTTTTCAAAGATCGCTCAACCGTTGACGTTGCTAATCAGAAAGACAAGAAGTTTGATTGGGGAGATGCGCAAGAACGGGCGTTCCAAACGCTGAAAGATAAGCTGTGCAATGCACCGATATTATCCCTTCCAGACGGAACTGATGATTTTGTGGTGTACTGTGATGCTTCGCATCAACGGTTGGGATGTGTACTAATGCGGAAAGATAAGGTGATCGCCTACGCTTCGCGACAACTTAAGGTGCACGAGAAGAACTACACGACTCATGATCTTGAGTTGGGCGCTGTAGTATTCGCACTTAAATATGGAGGCATTACCTGTATGGAACCAAATGCATCGTATACACAGATCATAAAAGCCTTCAACATATTCTGGATCAGAAGGAACTCAATATGCGACAGCGACGTTGGGTAGAGTTTCTTAGTGACTACGATGTGAAATTCGATATCATCGAGGGGAAAGCTAATGTGGTGGCTGATGCTCTAAGCCGCAAAGAACGCGTGAAACCACTACGTGCTCGAGCTTTGGGATTGACCATTCAAACAAATTTGAAAGCCCAGATCCAAATTGCACAAAGTGAAGCGTTGAAAGAAGAAAACCTTGCGGCGGAGAAGATTCCGAGGGTTGGATAAACAATTGATGTGCAAGGACGATGGTGTGCAGTACTTCGTGGACCGTATATGGGTACCCAGTGGGGAGGTGTACGTACCTTGGTCATGGATGAAGCACATAAGACACGATATTCTATTCATCCTGGCGCTGACAAGATGTACCACGATCTCAAAGATCTGTATGGTGGCCAGGCTTGAAGAAAGACATTGCCACGTACGTTAGCAGATGCTTGACATGTTCGAAAGTTAAAGCTGAACATCATAAACCATCGGGATTATTACAGCAACCTGAAATTCCCGAGTGGAAATGGGAGAATATAGCCATGGATTTCATTACCAAACTCCCTAAAACGAGCAACGGACATGACTCGATATGGGTCGTAGTGGATCGAATGACGAAATCAGCACACTTCTTGCCAATCCGAGAAGACTACAAAATGGACAAGTGGGGCGATTGTACATCAAAGAGGTCGTGACAAGACACGGAGTGCCGGTGTCAATCATATCCGATCGTGACGGCCGATTCACTTCACGATTTTGGCAAACACTACAGAAAGCAATGGGCACTCGATTAGACATGAGTACCGCCTATCACCCTCAAACAGATGGACAAAAAGAACACGAACCATACAAACGCTAGAAGACATGCTGAGAGCGTGTGTAACCGACTTTGGTGGTAGTTGGGATACTCATTTGCCATTGATTGAATTCTCATACAATAACAGCTACCACACCAGCATTGGGTGTGCTCCGTTCGAAGCGTTGTACGGAAGGAAGTGTAGATCACCCGTTTGTTGGGCCGAGATTGGTGAAAGTCAGTTAACAGGCCCGGAGATCATCCAGGAAACAAGCGACAAGATCTTCCAAATCAAAGATAGACTGAAAGCCGCTAGAGATCGCCAAAAGAGCTAAGCCGACAATCGTCGAAAGCCTCTAGAATTCAACGTTGGGGACCGAGTGTTACTCAAAGTCTCCCCTTGGAAAGGAATTGTTCGGTTTGGAAAGAAAGGGAAGTTAGCCCCAAGATACGTTGGACCATTCGAGATTACAGAAAGAATTGGTCCAGTGGCTTACCGATTAAGGTTACCACGAGAACTCAATGGTGTGCATGATACTTTCCATGTGTCGAACCTCAAGAAGTGTTTGGCTGACAAATCACATCACGTACCCATTGACGATATCAAAATCGACGAAAAGCTTCATTTTATTGAGGAGCCCATTGAGATCATGGATCGTAAGGTCAAACAGTTGAAGCGCAGTAGAATACCAATTGTTCGCGTAAGGTGGAATTCAAAACGAGGGCCATAGTTTACATGGGAACGGGAAGATCAAATGAAACTCAGATACCCACACTATTCGTGGATGACACTCTTGGACCAGACTCCAGCTGAATTTCGGGACGAAATTATCTCAACTGGGGGATATCGTGACATCCGTCACCTTAAGGTCCGTCGAACCACATAAATAAGCATAGAATATTTTAATTATTCTTCTTTTCTTCATGAACCTGCTTTAAGGAATCATGTCTGTTTTTTCCTTTGTGCCTGTACTTCCTTCGAGAACGTGTGTTAAGCATAAACTTTTATAAATTTCATCACCATACCACCAAATATATCATTTTTTTTTTTTTATTTCGACCATTGTCATTGATAAAACCATTTTAGACTATCAAATGCCATTAAACACGCTTTTAACCTTAATATAACGAACATTTTAAGGTCGTAATCAACCGAAACAATTTTGGGAAACTCGAGGGTTAAGTGCAGGGACTAAACTTGTAATTTTGCAAACTTGGCTGGGTATATAAACCCCATTCCCAGCCATTCCTCACTCACTTCATCTTCTTCACCTCTTCACTCCCTACACACACATTTTCTTCATTCTAGCACCAAAATCTACGGTGTGGTCTCGTTTTCGTCGTCTAGTCTTCATCTACAGCCTCATCTACTCATTTCTAGCAGGTAGACGACTTTGGTTGTCTCTTTTCTTGTCTTTTTACTGCTGTGCTTTCTAGGATTTCGGGTGCTCGGGTTCATCCGAGCACATGAGGGTGTGGGTGCGTGTGAGGTCTTTCTGCTTGTGTTTCATGTTTGTGTATGTTTGTTGAGTGTTTCTGGAAGCCCTTGTGGTGTAAAACTCAGTTAGAGCAGCTCGGGGGCTACTCAGCCCGACCACAGTCGCGATTCTGCAGTTCAGGCGACTGGGTCTGTCATGCGATTGAGCCGTGCGACTGAGTGAGTCGTGCGACTGAATCATGCGTCTAAGTCAATCGTGCGACTGAGTTGTGCGACTAGGCATGTCGTGCGACTGGGTGTTTGTATGCGATTGAGCGTGCGACTGAGTGAGTCGTGCGACTGAATCATGCGTCTAAGTCAACCGTGCGACTGAGTGTGCTGACTAGGCATGTCGTGCGACTGAGTCGTGCGACTGTGTTTTGTGTGCGATTGAGTCAGGTGACACGACTGAATGTATGCGATTGTGCGTGTTTCGCACGACTGGAGTCCAATCGCACGAATGAAGGTTCAATCGCACGAAAGTAGCTAATTCGCACGATTGAAGGTTGATTCGTACGAATGGAACGTGGGTCGAGCGTCTAGTCCTGTTGTGTGACTAATGTTGAGTGTGAATTTCCCTTGAACGTCTGATGATGATAAGGCAACATCAGTAAAAGTGTCATTGCTTGACCCCAAAGATTAAAGTCAACGCTATCAACATGCACATACTATTTCAATTGAAATAAACCTAACATTTTACAATTACCGACAACCCATTTGAAACTACAAATACTTAACAAGTGTCATCTTTCATAACAATGAGATCTTTACAAGGATGTCATAAGCAATGACGACTACTCGTAGTACTTGGATCTACATAAGATCTGATACGTGTGTCCGCTTGTGTGTGTGTGCCACCCACGACCGAACCGATACAACCCGAACCGACCGAACATTACTATACTCTTTATACATGTCATTAATGCTTGACAATAACTGTCAATAGGTGTTTGACCGATCATTTAATTCAACTGTTGGAATCTCGACCTTTCATACTTACTACTTAACATGTAAGTTTCGTGGCCCCTTTTTATGCTTATACTATTTTACAAACATTTACAAACATGGGGGAAAGTATGCTCGCCCGTTTTCTATGCTGTACAACATACATACAATTTTCATACAAGGAATCAACGTGATACTGTGTTGCAAGTACTTATCTGATACATGCTTGGGTCTGTTGTGTGGTTCTATCTTTGCAACTATTTAATTCCAGTGTGGGAACCGACGGTTAGGTATTGGTAGTACTACTGGGTTGACACCCACACCCTCGTGTTGGTATACTAGTTAGTACCAACAATAGCCAGGTACGGGCCTTGGGTGAATATATGCCGACAATTTCTTTGTGTACGTCGCTAGGTTTGGTCGCAAAGCTCATGTCATGTGATTTTACTTGTGTATATAACTGTATTCACGGTATTCCATATCATTTACTTTATACAGCATCACTTACACTTTTATTACTTAAACCTGCGAGCTCACCAACAATTTTGTTGACCATTTTGAGCATATCTTTTCAGGTGATCATGCTAGCTGAGGTTCTAGGTGTGCTGCCTTAGTGGAGACCCTAGGATGCATTTTTTTTTCGGGCCAAACTTGTCTTTTTGAAAACAATTATTGTAACTGTTTCAAACAACATTATACTTTGTAACTTGTTCCCGGGTTGTGGGAATTGCATACAATGTTATTACCTATGTTTATCTTATATTATGTTTATGCTTATGGCTATGTTGTCGTGAATACTGACTAAACACGACACAAGTCCCCTTGTTGTCGGGTGTCGTCATGACACGCATGTCATTATTATTATTATTGCATCTCTATCGCTTACCATGTGTTATGACGATTCCCGTCTCGTCGCAACCCCGTGTTTCCGCCCTTAGCGGGGGTGTGACAGACTGGTATCAGAGCCATTGGTTATAGAGAATTAGGCAATACACTTGACCTAGACTATAACCTAGGAACCTTCATGTAGATTCCATGCCAGGGTTGTGTGCATTTTGTATCTCATACGTGTTCCTCATTACTTGTTCGTTTATCTATCTATTTCGTGATTTTTTCACCCTATGAGAGAGCCCTTGTGCTCACTCTTTTATGGGATGCTCCTATTAGATCTTCCGTTCCCTCTGCGCGCCAAGTTATCATAGCCAAATTCGGGCATTGGGACCTGAAGAGATCTTCACAAATCATATACTGCGCTTAACCTTGGATACTGAGACCGACCCGAGGAGGCTATGTCTGAGTCCTTTAAGGATGCGAGATAGGCAACCTCCACCAGACTATACGTGATTACATGCTTGGGCTCTCAGTTGACTTGATGGATTATTATGGATATGATGAGAAGGAAAGTCGGATGTCATGTAACCGGATCGGGCATCATTCTCGGTACATCGTGGGTGTGGTGGGAACGCTGCGGGGAACCCTATATATAAACATCATCAGTATACCGAGAATATGCTTGAAATGGGCTGCATGGTGATCTTGACCGACCGGAACATGAACATTGGAACTTGATAAACGGAATACTTGTGTATCTTATGGTGACTAAAGCTTACATGTTACCTCTTTTATGAATAGAATATGTCGCCTCGAAGATCTACTCGCAGTAATAGTAGCGGAATTGAAGCCCCAAGGGGCAGAGGCAGAGGCAAAGGTAGGGGAAGAACCCCAAGAACAAGTGATGCTCCTGCCAGTAACAATCAAGGAACAGGGAATGCAGATATGGCAGCCCTGATCGCTCAACAGCTGGCCGCACTATTTCCGACTATCGTGGCCCAAGTGAGCGATGGTCTTCAGAATTCTCACCCCCACGGGGACGGTGGCAATGATAATGAGGATAACGGTAACCCGACTGGGAACGAAAGCAATCAGGAGACCGGAAATGGTGGTACAGCCGGTAACGAAACTGGAATTGTTAATGAGACCGGGGTTGTGAATGCTAGACGGGGATGTTCGTACAAGGAATTTGTGGCTTGTAAACCACGAGAGTTTGATGGCAAAGGTGGAGCCATAGCTCTGACCAGATGGCTTGAAAAGATGGAGGCCGTGATCGACATCAGCGAATGCCTCGACAGTCAAAGGATTAAGTACGCCACTTGCTCACTACAGGGCAAGGCACTAACGTGGTGGAACACTCAGATTCAGGCTAGAGGAAGAGAATCCGCGATGCAAATGTCGTGGGATGAGTTCAAGGCCCTAATCACCGAGGAGTATTGTCCTCTCAATGAGATGCAAAAACTTGAGCATGAGTTCTGAAATCATGCCATGGTGGGGGCTGGGCACGCAGCTTACTCCGACCGTTTTCATGAGTTAGCAAGGTTGGTTCCACATCTAGTCACCCCGGAATCAAAAAGAATAGAGAGGTACATTTGGGGACTTGCGCCTCAAATCCGGGCAATGCTAACCGCTACCGCTCATCCTACTATTCAGAGCGCGATTCTAAACGCGATTCTAAGAGCATTCACAGTGCATTCTTTATCTTTATCCATATAATTACACTAAAAATTACTACATTTTCTCTCTCCTTTTCAATTAAATAATACTTTTTATACCCTTATCATTATTTTTTTCTCTCTTCTCCACTCACAACCACTTTAAAAAATATTAAAAATCTTATAAGGATTGAACAGTGATTCTTCAAATATATCAATCCACAATAATATTTTCTCTCTCTCCTTCACTCACAACCACCCAAAACCATTCCATATAATATACCAAACACACTCACATACTTTTAAAGAATCCACTGTAAGTGCTCTAATGGTATTTGACATTTTAATCTGTAATGTTATATGGTTTGTTTTACACAATTTTAAATTTTAATAAATGATTATATTATAAAATATGAGCATTATTTAGCATGTCTAAAATAGAAAATGGCCGGAAATATAAAAAAGATTTTGGTCATAATAACCTAGTAGCGGTCGCAAAACAGTTCAACCATCTAGTCACAATAACTTATTGGTGCTTGCAAAACCTAGTAGCGGTAGCAAAATGATTGCAACTATTTCGTGGCAATAACCCACTAGCGGTCCCAAAACGGTTTGGCAACAACCGGTCACATAACAGTCGCAACAAGTGCGGGTCGCAAAACAATTTCAATAAGTTTCGGTCGCAAAACAATTTCAATAAGTTTCGGTCGCAAAACAATTTCAATAAGTTTCGGTCGCAAAATAAAATGGTAGCAAAGCAGTCGCATTGTGCGATGGAAACTATTGGTTGCGAAAATAAATGTGGTTGAAAAATGGTTGGAATAGGCTATTGCGATATTTATTTTTTCCATTGTCTATTCGGTCACAAAACAATCACAAATAGTGCAACCATTTTATGACCAAAAAGACTATCTCAAGCGCCTAGTTTTCTAGTAGTTTCTCTCCATTATAAATGCGAACAGAGAATGGACTATGGAGGGCTTGCAACAGATAAGAGAGAACAAATCGGTCTATCTACCAACCAAAGACCAAAAGGGACTAAACCGAAATAAACCAAAACTCCAGTGGTCAATATGAAATAGACAAAAACTACTAATTTCTTACCTTTACAAATTAACATATAGGGTAATGTTTTCATATGTTTTGGAATTTGAATTACCTTTTTTCTGGTCTATTGTTAAGCATTATTTAAAACTAGCCATACCTTATTCAATTTGGTTCACTTTGTGGTATATATAGATCAATATGAATCTCATTAGGTGTTTATTTTATATAGTTGAAAGGATATAAACTATAGTCAGAAGCTTCATTTTTTTCAATACAACCAACTTAGATACCCTCTAATACTACTCATAAATCTATACATTTTACAACAAGGAGACTTCAATCCTTGGTTCATGCCCCCAAGTAAGTTGCCCTCAAAACACAATCACACAAACTCTTTGAATTAGTGCTTTAGACTTTAGACTTGTATTCATACTTTAAGGTCTTATATAAATAGGCAAAACTAAGACATGTAAATATGAGTAAGTTATTTTATAAAATAGACACACCACTTACCACCTACTACTTCACTACCAAGACAAAATTGAAAATGATAACTTACTACATATAAGTTAACCTAAACACATACACGACTCAAATACTAGACACATAATGCTTGACCCGGCCATCCAACATCAAGACTAACTTACACTCTCAACTACTTAAAAAGCTACAAATTTCCTACACAACTTAAAGGAACTTTTTCTTCAATCTTGAAATTTAAAGTTGGTTGGAAAATTTCATGCAGGAACAAAAGCAGGTAGCTGAAAGACATAATTACTTTTGTATGGACTCTTGTGTCCCTATCAATTATTGGGTCATATTCTCTTAGCAATTCACCTTAATTTTACATTGATAGAAAATTATTGGTTCACATTCATTCTCAGTTTCGACATCTTATCTTCCTATCTACAACAACATAACAGGAGACTGCAAAGACAACAAAACAAAATGGCTGATGAGAAAACCCAAGTACGATTCGGCATATTAGGATGCGCTGAGATAGCAAGAAAATTATGCAGAGCTATAAGCCTTTCTCCCAATTCAATCCTTCATGCAATCTCCAGTCGTTCGACCGATAAAGCAAAACAATTTGCCATTAAAAACAATTTGTCGGATTCGGTGAAGCTCTATGGGAGCTATGAGGAGGTGTTGGATGACCCGTGTGTGGATGCGGTGTATGTTCCGCTGCCCACAAGCCTTCACGTGAAATGGGCTGTGTTGGCTGCAGAAAAGAAGAAACATGTGCTGTTGGAGAAACCCACGGCTTTGAATGTCGCGGAGCTGGATCGGATACTTGATGCGTGTAGATCGAATGGCGTGCAGTTTATGGATGGGAGTATGTGGTATCATCATCCTAGGACTGCAAGGATGAAGGAGTTGATTTGTGATGCTAACCTCTTTGGTCAAGTTAAAACGGTAACATTTTCATAAGTTTTACATTTTTACTGTTTATGTTGGCTGCAATGCTTTGTGTTGAACTTTTTATTGGTGTTGTTCAAAAAGTTGGTAGGTGAAAAACTTTATTGTTGTAAATTCAAGTGGGTATTTATAGTTTTAATAATTTTTGGAGTACTTATTACAATTATTCATTATTTCTTTTGATTGAATTAGCATTTAAAGGTAGTTAAAATGATATCTACTGATAGTATGTGGTGCGTCTTACATTGAAAGTTCAAATTTTATAAAGAACATGTTATAGTGTATTTATATTAGAAAAACGAAGAATAATTATCACAAAAATGTTTTTATAACTTCAAAACTGACAAAAGAAAGTATTTTTTGGTACTAGCAAAAAAGTAAGGTGTTTCATTTTCCATATGTACCATTTCTGCCTTGCCATTTTCAAGATGAAAGTCATCGGCTATCTAATATTTTAAATATTAAACAAATTGAATTTTAATAAATCAAAATATTACTATTACTAATTGGATGATAATACAATTTACCAATATAAATTTCATGTTTGGTGTTTAGGGAATTCTCACTTAAATAATTTAATACATTTATACTTATTTTCTACTTGTTTTCGTTTACAACGATGATGCGTTTTCCAATTTTAATTCCTTATGGCAAATTCAAATATAAATCAAATGTAAATGTATGTTATTTATGCGAGTGAGATTTTATTTAGTAAATAAAGTGAAAGTTACATAACTGTTATTAGTTAAATTGTCACTATGAATAGCTATGTTATAATTTCTATTATGGAAGTCCAATTTGACGACAGAATTTTTGGGTTATATTCTTTGGCTATAATCCGAAAGATGTCAATTAATGCAATATCTATCGGCTAAGGTTCGGATGTTAATTGTAATGAAGGGTAGATGATAATGTGGGATGAGGATGAGGAGAATATATGTAGCAATAAATCAATAATGCTACTATATTTAAAATCAGAGTACATTTGACCCATTAGTTCGTATGAATAAATTTATTTTGGTTATAATGTTTTACTTTGCACTTCACATTTTATTTTTAAATGAAGATCTACAGTTCATCATCATTCTTGCCACCCCCACAATTCTTTGAGAACAACATCAGAACAAAAGCAGATTTAGATAGCTTCGGAGCGCTAGGGGACGCTGGCTGGTATTGCATCGGAGCGATTATGTGGACGATGAACTATAAACTGCCCACCACTGTCACAGCTTTACCAACAACAATTTTCAACTCCAGTGGAGTCATCATGTCCACAACTGTTGCATTTCACTGGGAACAAGAGGGAACCACCGCGACATTTTACTGCTCGTTCCTATCACACGAGATGATGGATGTACAAGTCTCGGGATCCAAAGGATCATTTCATGTTGAAGATTTGATCATTCCGTATGAAGAGACTTCAGCTTCTTATAATTTCACATCAGGTGCAGCTTTTGCTGAGCTTCATATCGGGTGGAATATGAAAGAGCAAGAGATTCGAGTGCACAACGAGCTTCCACAAGAGGCTTTGATGGTTAAAGAGTTTTCAAGGTTGGTGAAAGGAATAAAGGATTCAGAGATTAAACCAGATACAATGTGGGGTGATATCAGTAGAACAAGTCAGGCTGTTTTGGATGCTGTAAAATCATCAGTGGATAGTGGTTTTAAGATGGTGTATATTTGATTATTTTACAGCTTTCATGTAAAATAAATGAGAGTTTATAGTTCCAAAATGACTAAACTAGTATTTTCTTATGCAGTGATCAAACAATGTCAAGTAACCAACACCATTAACCTCTGGGTGTGTTAAACTAATTTTATGGGGCAATAATATTGTTTTTAAACCCATCAACTATGACATTTTTTTCCCATAATCATGAGAACTCATGAAACTCATCAATATTTTGTTAACTAATAAGACTATGTCAATCGTACTATGTGTTGGACATGTGACTTTAATAAGGTTATGACAGGAAAGCGAGTGAACAGTATTCGATCCAAAGAGCTCAACAATGACATAAGGTGCACTAACTATCTCTAAAGTATGGAATTTTTTAGTAGCCAATGAGGTTTTAAACAGAAAAAAACACTTTTTCTGGTCAAGATCATGATTTTCATAATACAAGTAACAGTAACTAACTTTTAGGGAGTAGTGAATATATACGTGTTCTTCTGAAATATGGCTATTGGACAACAAAATATGACTTTAATGTTGTATATTGAATGAATGCGTACCTGGTGTTTGATAAAATGTCCAAGTGGGTGTTATCCACAATTTGACAACATATATAAGTACATGTTGTTTACTTAAAACAATGCTACATGCAAATTAGAGTAGATGATGCAATAGTGTAGGTTTTATCAAATAGTAATTATTATTATCAGTGTTAGGCGTGTATGTAGAGAAATGGTTTAATAGTCTATGTTTCTCTTTGAATTGGTTCATCATATGATCACTTTTATATACTTTAAACAAAAGAGAGCTGCAAGTATAAACAAAATAGTACCATGAAAAAGGGGAGAGTGATTATTTAGTTTCTAAATTTGTAATATATAGCAATGTAATGTTCATGATTCATCGCTCGCTCGTGCTTTTATTATGTACATAACACAAAAATGAAATGCTATAAGTCAGAATCTACAAACTTAACCTAAAATTTCATGTTAGGTCAAACGGGTCATAGCAGCAGTTTAGTTATGTTTAAGTGGGTCTCTAAGTAGTGGGTCATATTCTTGTTTCATTGGAGTAGTTTCATTCATGTGTTTTAGTGTGTGATTGGAGTTGAAACACTCTCCATTCCTTTACACTGACTCAGTCAACTCATGACCATATTCACATTAGTTAACAAAGACTTCTCTGTAACTATAATGTTTTTTATCACTATATTTTAGTTTTTAAAAAGTAAAAATATATTGAAAGATGAATTTCTCTCTATAGTACATACCACTATTTTTATTTCACATAATAACATGCTTTTAGTACATTCTTGGATCCACCACTACACATGCATGGTTCTTCCAAGGGACCATAGTTGCTTCAATACCATGCAAGCATACTCTTCCTCAGCTTCCACCTATGTGAATTCTTCTATCTACGTCAACGAAGGTAGGCCTGGACATCTGTCTTTGCTCCAATTTTGGCTCACTAGACAACATTAAGTAAACTTCAGACATTGTTGGTCTTAAAGAAGCCGTTGACTGAGTGCACATTAGAGCAATCTCTATAATCTTCAACACATTTTCTTCTTGATATTCATTTGGATCTATGGCTCCATCAATCAACTTGATATGTATGCCTTTCTCATATAACTGCCAAGCCTATTGACCAAGATATGGTAGGGAAATACATCAAGTCACAGACAGAAAGCCAACAAATGTTAAAAAAATTAAACTCAATATATGCATGATCAAGAAGACCATATAAGCTGTAAAAGATGATGATTTTACCTTTTCAGAAGGAAAAATTGCATTAAACTCATTAGAATATTATAGCCCTTAGGAAGGACAAGAAATTATAGTGTTAAATTCCAAGTAAAATCAACATTTTTAAAATTTATTTCACTGGTCATGGGAGAAAGAGAGCAGGAAGGTTGTAATATTACCTGGTCAAGGAGGTATTCCATTCGCGGTCCACTATAGTTCACATCACTACATCTCCGACCACTAATGACTTCAAGAGCTACGATACCAAAGCTGTAAGTGTCTACTTTCTCTGATAAGTGTCCACGAGTTGCATATTCTGGTGCCGTGTAGCCCTAGAGTGTATCTAATTAATATGAATATTTATAATTTATATTATAATAGAAAATTAATGATTTGAAGTAAATCAAGAATAATAGAACTTGCATACAGGAACATAAACTTACATAGTCCCAGCAAACCGGGTGCTAACATGGGTTTGATCCTCAGGAAGCAACCTAGCCAACCCGAAATCCGCAATTTTTGGTTGAAAATCATTGTCAAGAAGAATGTTGCTTGGCTTTATATCTCTATGAATGATTTTGAGGTGAAATTCCCCATGCAGATGGGCAAGACCCCTTGCAATTCCAAAGATAATGTCAGACCTTTGTTTCCAATTCAGAGTCCCCTTCTTATCACCTGTTACGATGTCTTATAAGTGAAAATGCTTTTCGAACACAAATTTGTTTAAGCGTAATTATAACAACGTACCCCATAAGAACTTGTCTAGGCTTCCTTGGGGTATGTATTCTAGCACAAGAAGTAGCTCAGGCCCATCAATACACCATCCTAGTTGTAGGTTAAGATTACGATGACGAACATTACTGATCAGATTAACTTCATTTTCAAATTCCATTTTTGCTCTAAACCCAACATTGAGTTTCTTGACTGCTACCACAACCCCATCATCTACAATGGCCTGTGAAACCATAAACAAATAGTTACGCGTATCATCTTGGATCCATTATATCATACACACAAAGTAGAAAGACATATGATGCGTTTCTTTTGAACGAAGGTACATCTTGGACAATAAATTAACATCCAGACATTGTGTATCTTAACACTTTTACCTTGAAAACTTCACCAAAGCCTCCTTTCCCTATTAGATGCTCTTCACTAAAATTATTTGTTGCTAGTTTCAAATCTTCGTAACTGTAACTTCGTGCTCCTTGGAAATCTGATGTGTCTAAGGCATCACATAATTATCAAACAGTAACCAAATTGATTAGTTATAGTAAATGAAGAAATCAAACATATAATTTGCAATTTTTATAAATATTAATGAAAATGGTCCATGAAGATAGCCATTTCATGTGTTATAACCAATATTCTCAAAACTGGATCGGACGTCGAACCGAACGTCTTACTGGTTCGGTGGCCGGACCGGTTGGACTGGATTTAACTATATTTTAATTATATTTATATATACAACTTAACTATATTTATATATCCAACACACTAGTTTATGGTTAACACCCCGTTTTTACCCATTAAAATAAAAAAATAATAATAATTCAAAATCCGGTTCGAACCGGTCTGGTTTCCCGGTCTCGAACCGTTCGACCGCCACAAACCGAGTCATAGCGAACCGAACCGGTTAAGGGGCCGATCCCCAGTCGAACTAGTCGGACCGGCCGGTCCGATCCGGTCGCGAAACAAAGGTTATAGCTTACAAGTCCAAACTTAGTGCCTAAGGGATTATTCAATCTTACATGATCATTTAGTGTAGGGGATTTCTAATTTAATAATTTGGATAATCTAAAAGTCATTAAACACACTTTCATATTGAAACAATCAATTCGGTTACTCAATTGATTGATTGGATAAAACTTAGAATAGATGAAGAATAAGTATTTTAATTTGTGATGATTTTTTCATTTTTGTGAACTAGAGGATAATTGACCAAAAAGATGAAATTATATTCAAGGGATTAGGGCCAGCCTTTGGCGTTTACCAATTTGCTAATCAAATTTGACTAAATCGAAGCTGATGTTTTCATCTAAAATTCACATGTCAAATTTCATGAAACTTAAATTGTATGGATATTTAATGAACTAGCATTAGTCAACGAAAAAAACTTTTCAGCTCGACCCCATTCAAGGGTGTTGCCCTCTTAAATCCCCATTGCTTGTATTGGGAGTTTCACCCTTAATAACTAATGAGATTCAAATAACAAAAATCATAATAAACTCATACAAGTTTTCGTCACTCCGCAACCCTAATTGATTTGATTAATATTATGATTTACATTAGTCAACAAGACAAGCTAATTTGTAATTACACTAAAATATTTAACATTGAGTGATTCGTTAAGAGTCTATAGGATATTAGTCAAACAATATTCATCAGTTGGAAACAGTATTAAAAGAGAATCACCTTTTCCAACAGCCTTGGACTTCTTCCATCTAAACCACAAGAATGAAGCAAGGATTATAAGCAAAAGAAGAGCTGCACCGGTGCTTACTCCTATGATTATGCCAGATTTACTTGAACTCCCTGTCACACAAATCACCCGTCAACGTTTTTCTCCGTAGATTTCATTGTAAAGCTGAAAAAGATTGAAGTACAAACATTAAAACCAAAGGCGCCTCACCTTCACCTAGGAATGGTGTGAGATTGATTGTCTGGTTTATTAGTAGAATATATTTGTTTTGTTTATCTCTTGATTTAGTTCCTATATTTAAGCTAAAGTCAATGGTTATTAGGCTTATATATATTTGAATCTATGTATGAGATGGCATCAATCAATAAACAATTCGTTACTCTTCATGGTACCAGAGCCAAACCACAAACCCTAATTTTTTTTTCTTCTCTAAGCCATGGCAGGAGATGAAGAATCATCCTCCAAAAACAACAACGAAACCAAAGCAGGAGATGAAGAATCATCCTCCAAAAACAACAACGAAACCAAACACTATAATCCGGCTTACGCGGTCGGCAATATCACCACCAAAGTTCGAACACTCGATGGCACCAAGACTTCCTATCAATCGTGGGTCAAGCTCTTTAAACACCACCTTCGCGCATTCAATCTTCTAAACCACATTGATGGATCCAAACCACCCACAGAAGCAGATCCGGACTACTCTACATGGCAGGGACTCGATGCTCTAGTTGTCCAATGGATCTACAACTCCGTCTCCGATGACATCATGGAACGAGTTCTGGAAGAAGTCACCACCGCACGGGAAGCATGGCTCAAGGTACAACAAATCTTCGTCAACAACAAACACGCACGCGCGGCTACCCTTGAACAAAAATTCACCAACACATCTTTATCATCTTGCTCATCGTTTAATGAGTACTGCCAAACTCTCAAAGATTTGGCAGGACAACTTGCCGATGTGGACCAACCCGTCTCCGAAACTCGTTTAGTTATTCAAATGGTTCGGGGTCTTCCAGCTGAATACGAGATTGTCGGAGCACTAATTAATCAAAGTCAACCCACATGGGACAACGCACGAGCCATGGTCGAGTCGGAGCAACAAAGACAAACCGGAAAAACAGGCTCGGAGCGCAACTCTGTGCTTCTTCACACTCACCCGGCGGCAACCAGTGAAAACAAACCATCCACACCCTCTCAAACGTCAAATGACGTCAAATCTCCCTACCTAATGGTTACAAAGGCAACAATTACGATCCCGCTAAAGCTGCTCGTGGCCGTGGGGCTATCTCTCGCGGCGGTCGGATGTCTGGTAGAGGGGGACGGTTGGTGGAAGAAACAATTATCTATGGGGGCCCACTCAATACCAAAGTTATCACCAACAGCCTTCTCACGGATCTTACCAACAGTACAATGGGCCATCTCAATACAATCATCAGTGGACACCACCCCCAAGCCCATATCCCTCTCATCCTTATCAGCCCAATCAAGCACATGTCCACATCCCAAATCAACAACCTGGCCCACCAGGTTTCAACTCAGGGAACAACGCTCTAACCCGACAGACATCAGTACCGCGCTTGCTCATATGAATCTGAACTATCATGACCCTCAATGGTACATGGACACGGGCGCATCCAATCATCTTACTGCTGATTCAGGTAAACTAACTTCCTCGTGTTCTTTACCTATTAATCCTATTTTTGTCGGTAATGGTCAACAATTACCAATTCAAGGTTCCGGTAATGCTTTATTTAAACTTCCCAACAAAACCTACAAACTCAACCAAATCCTTCACTCCCCAAACATTATCAAAGATTTAGTATCTGTTCGTAAATTTTCTATTGATAATCAAGTCATTGTTGCATTTGACCCTTTTGGTTTTTCTTTGAAGGACCTCAAGGATGGACGCCTCCTTTCCCGACACAATAGCACGGGAGATCTCTACCCACTCACCCCACCCGAGTACTCGCTGCTTTCATCATCAACACCTCCACCATGGCATGATCGTCTTGGACATCCAGGATCCAACGTGCTAGCCTATCTTAGTCGTTATTTTTTCAATAATTGTAATAAAACTGTTGAACACGCGACTTGTCATTCTTGTCAAGTGTCCAACAGTAAACGTTTGCCTTTTGTTGATTCTGTTTCCACTACTTTTAAACCTTTTGATATTATTCACTGTGACCTGTGGACTTCACCTGTTTTGAGCAATTCTGGTTACAAATATTATATGGTCTTACTTGATAACTTCACAAATTATGTGTGGGTATACCCTTTAAAATATAAATCCGATACATTCCCCACATTTGCCAAATTTCACAAACTAATACAAACCCAATTCAACTCAACCATAAAATCATTACAATGTGACCTTGGAGGAGAATTTGACAATAACCACTTCACAAAATTTGCTAACTCAAATGGGTTAATTTTTCGGTTCTCTTGTCCCCAAACCTCTCAACAAAATGGCAAATCCGAACGCATGATCCGACGCATAAATGACATCATCCGCGCCCTTTTAGTTCATGCTCGTCTCCCGGCTACCTTTTGGGTTGAGGCCCTCCACACCGCCACTTACCTTCACAACATCCTCCCCACAAAAAAACTCCATTTTCAAACCCCCGCCTTTGCACTTTACTTGCGTCAACCAACTTACGACCATCTTCGTGTGTTCGGTTGCGCTTGTTACCCCAACATGTCCGCCACTCAAACAAACAAACTATCCCCCAGATCCACTCGTTGCGTTTTTCTTGGGTACCCAGCTGACTTTCGTGGATATAGGTGTTACGACCCTCTCACCGGTCGGGTTCACCTCTCTCGCCATGTTGTTTTTGATGAACAACTCTTCCCATTTAATGAACCTTTGTCCACTCACACCTACACATTCCTTGATGACCATCCTCTGCCACCCAATTTTTACAATTTTCCACCAACTACAAATCACTCCAACAACCAACCTGTTACACCATCTGCACCCGATGCCACATTAACACCCACTAGCCCAACTACCTCCAATCCATCGGCCCACAAACCAACTATACCCACTAGCCCATCATGTGCTTCACAAACCAACCATACTCCCACCAACAGCCCACACCGTGTAGACAACCCCACCCAAACTCCCACCACCAGCCCATCACCCACATCGCAACACAATACACCCCCACAGCCTACCGTTACCAACGACCACCACATGCAAACCCGTGCCAAAACCGGTATAATCAAACCCAACCCCCGTTACAATCTTGCTGCCACCTCCAATATCTCACCCATACCCACTAATTATAATAAAGCATTATCGGACCCTAATTGGTTAAGGGCCATGAATGATGAATTTAGTGCATTACAGGTGAATAACACTTGGGAATTGGTTCCTCGACCAATGAACAGTCCCGTCATTCGGTCCATGTGGTTATTTCGCCACAAGTTTAAATCGGACGGTACTTTGGATCGTTATAAAGCACGGTTGGTTGTAATGGAAAATCTCAGACTCCCGGCATTGATTTCCTGGAAACTTTTAGCCTGTTGTAAAACCGGCAACCATCCGAACGGTACTATCATTGGCAGTGTCTAAATCGTGGCCGGTTCACCAATTAGATGTAAAAAATGCTTTTTTACATGGGAATTTACAAGAAACAGTATACATGAACCAACCACCGGGTTTTGTTAATCCTCAGTTTCCCAACTATGTTTGCCGGTTGCAAAAGTCCCTATATGGTTTGAAGCAAGCCCCTCGTGCATGGTTTTCTAGATTCTCAATCTTCATCACCTCATTGGGCTTTCAGAGTAGTCATTGTGACACATCTCTTTTTATCTACAAACATCGGAACCAAGTAGCTTATCTTTTGCTATACGTGGATGATATTGTCTTAACAGCTAGCCAACCGGATCTTTTACAGCACATTATAGCACGGCTTTCTGCCGAATTCGCTATGACCGATTTGGGCCTGCTACATCACTTTCTTGGGATAACTGTCACTCGCGATCTTCATGATTTGTTCCTCTGTCAAGCTCAGTATGCTAGAGACATTCTACATCGTGCGAACATGACCACTTGCAAACCTTGTCATACGCCGTGGATACAGCTAACAAACTTAGTGCCACTGAGGGGGAATTGTTACCGGACGGTACGTTATATCGCAGTCTAGCTGGGGCTCTTCAGTACCTCACTATTACACGTCCGGATATATCTTATGCCGTCCAACAAATCTGTCTATTCATGCATGCTCCACGAGAACCACATTTTGCATTCATGAAACGGGTTTTACGGTACGTTCACGGTACTTTACATCATGGTCTTCGGCTTTCGGCTTCTCCCAATCACTCGTTAGTTGCCTATTCCGATGCCGATTGGGGAGGTTGTCCGGATACTCGGCGATCTACTTCTGGTTATTGCATTTTTTTAGGAGATAATTTAATCTCTGGTCGTCTAAACGGCAACCCACCATCTCTCGTTCTAGTGCCGAAGCCGAATACAGGGGGGTAGCAAATGCTGTAGCTGAGGCAACTTGGGTTCGCAATCTTCTTCTTGAACTTCACGTTCCGGTTAGCAAGGCCACAATAGTATATTGTGATAATGTTTCAGCTATTTATATGTCGGGCAACCCCGTACAACACCATCGTACTAAGCACGTAGAGATGGACATCCACTTTGTTAGAGAGAAAGTCAACATTGGTCACATTCGAGTTCTTCATGTCCCATCATCTCTTCAGTATGCAGATATATTCACTAAAGGGCTGCCACGTCACCTGTTCGACTCGTTTAGATCCAGCTTAAACGTCACAGAGTACCGACGTTCAAGCTGAGGGGGAATATTAGTAGAATATATTTGTTTTGTTTATCTCTTGATTTAGTTCCTATATTTAAGCTAAAGTCAATGGTTATTAGGCTTATATATATTTGAATCTATGTATGAGATGGCATCAATCAATAAACAATTCGTTACTCTTCATGGTTATCCTGAAAAAAGGGAAACACAGAATACCTCATAAAACATGCCACATTGATAGCTCTTCCTTCATCAGCTGGCAGACAACTGTACAAGTTGTTATATGCTGTACTCAAGCAGCTCTTGCAGATGGGCTGGCTCGCATTCTCGACACACTGCGCAATTGCATAGACTGTTGCATTGGCGCCACCACTCACTTGCCTTGTAGAAGCAGTGTAGAAATCAGAAGTTCTTGGGGTAGCAACTCTAATATCTGATAATAATTCTTTAACTGTTTGGTTGAAGGCTGTTGTTGGCTGAGATGTTGACTCATTACCACATATTGTAGGGACAACAACATCCAAATTACCTTGAGGGTCATCATAGAACTGATCGTAGTTCTCAAATCTTAAATAATACACAAGAGGAAAAGCTTTTACTATGATTGTAAATGCCTTAGTACTTTCAACTAATTGAGAGTGTTCAGTAGGAGTGTGGCTACTGCCTAGAAGTATTGGTGGCAAAAAAAGTTCATGAATATGATTTTAGGTTATAATGGATGTTTTAAAAACAGAGATGAGTTAAAATGGATTGAATAAAAAGTATAATGGGTCAAGATGGGTTTTCAAAATTAGAGATTCAAGTCACAATAAGTCAAGGTTTCTTTCACTTAAATTGGTCACCTTGGCCAAGTTTCATTGCGCACCACCACCGCAACACCACCGAACCACCACCATCGAACTACCACCACACCACCACCACCGGTCCACCGCACCACCACCGGTCCACCGCACCACCACCGGTCCACCGCACCACCACCGGTCCACCGCACCACCACCGGTCCACCGCACCACCACCGGTCCACCGCATCTACACCCTCCCATCTCCGTCAAGTTTCATCGTACACCACCATCGCACCATCACCGCACCTACAGTCGAGCTCCGCATCAGTCTCCACCTTCGTTGAGTTTTATCGCTCACCACCACCACACCTATAGTCGGGCCTCCACTTCATTATCGCACCATCATCGTCGCTTTATTGAAGATACCACCATTTATAGATGAAGTCGTATACGTATTTTTTTAGCTTGTATAAGCATTTGTCTATATGTGTTGTTGGATTGTAGAAAACTAGTAAAACAGTATTGACTTTTTAAAAAAGTGATTCATTTTAACCCGAACTCATCCTTACCTGAATTCATCCTAACCCAAACTTATCTTGACCTTTTTTCTAAACAATCTATCCTAACCCAAACTCATCAGACCCAAATCCATTCTAACCTAACAATCAACCCAATCCAACTCACCCATTTTACCACCTCTACCTAGAAGGTTAACAACTTATAATTATTTGTGTAACAATAAAACTAAAGAAGTAAACACAGTGTCAAACTTTGTTCTATCCATTTTGATATAATCAAATGTGTGTATGAGTGTTAAAGGAGTTGTGTTCATGGGTTAATTAACAGTACTCCAACTTGACACAAACCCAAAAATTTTACATGAACTTGAATACGACATAAAGGCATCATGTACTGGACAAGGAACATGAATATTTACAGTTGATACGACCCGTTTTAGCACAAATTTGTTTTGTATAATAATACTCTAGTGCTACCAGTTTACAATAGAAAATACAAAATTCTATAAAAAGTTCATGTTTAAATTATAAAACATGATACTAACGTTTCTTTCAACTTATAAATTTTGTCATAAAACACCCAACTAGTTTAATTACCTGGGATATAAAAACAAAATTAATATTTAACAAAAATAAATCGATTAAATAGGCCAACTTGTGAAGCTATCAGGTAGACATATTGTCTAATGTGACTCATTATGACATACATGTTCATGGGCAGGCCCAGAAACTAACCTACACCGTTTAGACTAAAGCCAAACTGGTTTAGAATAAACCCAAACATATATTATATAAACCTAGACCCACCAACATTGTTTTCGGTTCTTGTCAAAATTTCACACCCTTATATATGTGGCCCACTTTACCTACAATAGGTGATCAGTAATACAACATATTAATTGTTGGTTCAGACCCCAATAACATACCCTCAAACTCACAAACATAAATAAAGTTTATCGCTTAACTTGCTCTCTTTTATTCAATCTAAATACTTATATATTTAAGAAAACTCATGCATGGTATAACCAGAAGAAAACTACCATTTACGGCACAACCAATAACTATCCAGACAATTACCACACTAATTTGTATCAATAAAAACTAACTTCATAATTAAAATATATGACTAAAATACTAATGACACATGACCCGTAACTTGACCCTAAGATTAATCCATATACTAAATCTATAATGCATAATCAATATTGGTTTGCTATTTAGTTATAGTTATTGTCACTTGTGACTAACCCGGGTGATAGAGGCACTAGCCTCTTAGAAGGAAGGTCTTATTCACGAGTTATATCCCAAGCAAATGGTGTAGGGCACAGTTTTAACGTAAAATATTTCCGAGTGTTGACATGTTATCCTTAGAAATTTTAGGTATTGTTGTTAAAATTGATAATTTGTTAGCTATAGTTATTTAAGAAAACATTATATATAATGCTTATATGTGTTAATAATGAAAACATATTTAATGTTGACCTATACTACACAGGCCTACAGGGTAGTAATGGAGTTTCTGTTTATTAAAGAATGCATATGCAACTTGTCATATATATAAGTTGACATTTTTAATTAAGTATAGACGAAGCTGCATACGTGATATTAGAGCATTCACACTATAATCAGTTTTTCTATATTTATATTTTAACTGAACATAACATGTTTTTTGTATATATCTCTAAACTTTGTTTAACATTTAACATCATATTCTTCATATTAATTTATCTCTATCTCACTCACAAACACTTAATTTATTATTGTTTGTCTTTCTTATGCACTCATAAAAAATATAAAATTTGATGAATAGTATATTTTTATTTTAAAAAATTACTATTCACAAAATTATAAAGTTTAGAGATAAAGAAAGAAAGGAAGACGAAGATAAAAAAATTAAATGTGAATGCTCTTACATATTTACATTCATCATCATCATGAAAAAAAAATCCTAATAAAATTTCTTATACACATTTAATATTTAGCATTATACGTATATGACACTTCAAAACAATAGTGGTTGGAAATCTGACTCCAAATATATTGTTAACTGTTTTATCTGACAATTGTACTTGATTTCAACTTCAAAACTAAATGTTGTGCAAGACAAAAATAGAGATATATATTCCTACTTAAGGGTTTGATTCTCCAGATTCTTCGAATAAGATTTTTGTTTACATAAAAGAAAATAATAACAAAATTGTCAGTTGTGATAGTTAGGATATTAATTATGCTTTAGTGAACGTTGAAAGATAATAAATCACCTAAGGAAGCAGTTATCCAGAAAGGCATGAGCACCATTGGCAGAACCACAGGGTTCAATGGCTGATACAGCCACATCAAAGCACGCCAAACACTCTGTTGACAAGAGGTAATTCCGGCACTGTGCAACTCCATATACAGCATCTTCGTTCTCCAAACTATTGGCTCTAGCGTAATATACGCCAGTGTTTGACAATTGGCTTCTGAGTTGAGACAAGGTGGAGTTAAGGTTCTTGAAGAAACTTGTTGGGGACATCGCGTCATTGCTACCACAATAATATTTAAGGGGCGTGTTTGTATTGGTGGTTTTGTTGCTTGGTTGTGCAACTCCGAGCTCTAGTACCACCAACACAGTCACGACCATCACTAAAGTCGGCATTCTCTTTTCCCCTCGTTAGTACCCCTTGTGTTCTAATTTATGGAATGAATGATTGATAACTAATAAATAATGCAAAGAGCACTATTGGTCAAGTTGGATGGTGCGTATATGGTTGCCGTCTTGATTGAATGCATGTTGGATCCATAAAGTCGTGGCTTGATATTTGAAGGGGATATATAAAAATATTAAAGTCAACTCGTCTAGATACGTAACGTTTTAGTTTTAAACCACATAAGAAATCTTCCCAAGCTTTAAGGAATAAAAAAGGGAGATTTGTATGGATAAAACAATTAAAATGGTCAATTCCTATATGATCATTTCTCGTGTGGTAGATAAGAGTATCCTAGCCAATAATCTTCAACTTAAATGCTTAAAATAAGATACCCAGCATTTCTTATGTGAGGAGATTTAAGGTTCGAGACTCGTTTGAAGGAAAAATACTCTGGGCTTGAGCTAAAGGGTTTTTCTAATTGTTACATACAATCTTTTTAAAAACGGACAAGACAGTAAACCGGACGTCTTATCGGTCCGATGGTCGAACCGGATAAACCGGTCGGACCGGTTCAACCTGTCGGACCGTATATAAGAACCGGATAAAATTATAAGTATTTTTATAAATATATGTAAAAATTACCAATATATATATGTATATGTATATATATAAACCGTTCAACTGGTCCGACCACCGGTTCAACCATTCTGACCACCGGTTCAACTGGTCCGACCACCGGTTCAACCATTCTGACCACCGGTTCAACTAGTCCGGTTCCCAGTTCAACAGCCGGTTTGACCGGTTCAACCGGTCCAACCACTAGTTCAACACAAACTGTTTTAAACACCGAACCTGACCGAATCGGAGTCCGGTTCCCGATCCAACCGGTTGGACCGGCCGGTCCGGTCCGGTTTTCAATACCATGGTTACATAAAACATAATTAGGATTATTACTCACGCATTTTAAGATTCGGCCCTAATGCGGATACAATAACTCATCATTCATGGTTGTTTAATGTCATTGTTAGATACAGAGTCACGTGTAACAGTGAAATATCAATACTTCTCTATAATTTAGTGAGCTAATATGAAAAAATAGGAAATAAACTTACTTTTGAATTATGTTATAGCATAACTAAAGTCCCACATTCTTTCTTCTTATTTCCCCAGCAAAAATAACTAAGATAAACTTGTTTTTGCTTGTTGGTGTTGTCTTCAACCCTCACCAAGGAAGGCTATGGTCGCATATACAAAAATGAACTTGATAGATGTTTTCTATATATAGGTTTTACACTTTGATAAGAATTATAACTTACAGTCTCATCTGTAGTTATGAACATCATCGGTAGCTCTTCCTTTCCAAACCTCTTCAATACCAACAAGTTCATCTTAGACGCACCAAAAGCAAGCAACATCAAAACAAACAAACTGTTGCATATACATCTAACTGCATTGTAATTGTTAATAGATTTTAAACCATAAATGCAAAATCGGTGAAACGGCTCCTGCATATATACAAAATTATGCAGATGGTAGAGATGAATAAAATGAGTATTCATAAAAGTTTATAAATTGTATACAGTCCTGTATAGTCAACATATATAGAACCAAACTTGAACTTTGCATAAGAAAACGCTAACCTCGTGAGCAATGTTTTTCAGCAGCATAAAATATATGTTATTGTGAGGCTCAGAAATCTCAAAGCGATAAGACCACCGTGGCTGCAAGGGGGGTTGCAGGTGAGTGGCTAGCATATATACAATAAACGGACGGATCCACGAAACTCTCGATCTAACATCCATCGTCGTCCTCCCTTTGATGACGTAGAAATAAAGAGCAGCAAAAACCTTTACTTGTTCATGGCCATCTTGCCCAAAAAATAGAGATTAACAGATGGTGGAAGGAGAATCGCGCGACACATCAGAAGTATCGACATCTACCCCAAGAAGATGGTTTATTCCAATGACATAGAAACACGCGTGGAAGATGAACATTTGGGGAAAGACCAGCACAACACACGTCTATACCTTGACTTAGTGCAAGTCGATCATGACTCGCATGCAATTATAACATGTGCAGTAATATGTTATACCACACGCATCTACAATGATAAATCACTGTTCCTTCCATTTGGTTTTTAAATAGATAGATAGATAGATAATTATAGCTTAAATAATTTCATTGTTCTTTTTTCAAGAATCCATTTAAACATAACAAAATGAGTTGTTTTTACACGTTTATATCAAAACAATAAACAACACAATCATCTTCATTCTCATTTCAAATGGATTCCTTATCTTCACCATCATCACCACTTTTTCAAACGGTATAGCATCATCATACGTCAACACAATCGCAAGGACGACAACAAAAAGAACATATTGTTTTAAATAGAGATCGTATACAGAGAAAGTGGAGTTAACGTTTCATGATGTTCAAACTTCTATTCATGCGATTTCTAAAAGTTTCGTAAGCTAGATGCAATTTTTCACTTTGACATTAGATGGTCGAGGTAAAAGAGGTTTTACTTTTTTGTGAAAATGCATTGCTACACTTCCTCAATTAGCATATAGGACCAATGATATTTTTGAAAAATGACCTCGGCTAATGAACGGACAATGATTTTTTTACTATATAACTTCAGCCGTTAGATCTAATGGCTGATGCACGGCCAGATCTGAATCGGTAAAGTAAACAGAGGATCGCCAACTTTTAGCGGCGATAAAGGTCAAAATAATAGCGGCGATGTGTCAACGAACAATTAACAAACTCAATCGAATTCAGTTTTAGTAAGTATGGGATTGGTGCGTTATGATGTAAATTAAATAAAATCAAAATATAATTATTGAAAAACTTGAATGAAAGAAAACAATTATATATACAAAAGTTTTTAAGACAACTATATTATTCCAACAATGTTAATGAAAGTATGGATGCGTTTGTGGTCGGAAATCACTTATTACCTATATTTTAAGGGAGGGTTCGTTTTATGAATATAGGTTAGAGTTTTATGATCATCGGAGACAGCTTTTGGTGATAATTTGTATGGAGCGGAGAAAGTTAATGGAGAAATTGTCACCACAAATTAACATCTTGATTGTTTTTATCTCTTAACAACTAAAAAGGGAAAGGGAACGGAGATTAGTGCTCAATCACAATGAATAAACGCTTTTTAAAATAAATGGGAGCTTTGTTTGGCCACGTGTATATGATTTTCTATTTATATTATAAGCAACATATATTATACTTTAGTCTAAATACATAAATGAAATAAGATTGTTAATTGTTTGAAATTTAAACATGACTTTTCATATGGGTGTCTTGATTTATATATATAAAAAATTTTCTATACTTCTTTCACTTTTATTATAAAAGATATAAATAAATATTTAAATTATTAAAATTACAATATACATCTAGATAACTATTAGTATTATAGTTATTATAAATATGAATATATATATATATATATATATATATATAAGTTATATACTTAAATATTTAAATAAAATAATACTTAATTTTAATAGTATTTAGTTATAAAATATAATTAGTAAATTTAAATTTAAGTGTCAATTTTAAGTATCATAAATAAAATAAAATTTAATGAAGTGAATTAAATAATATCATATAATAATGTTTATTAAATACATGATAGAGACAAGAGCGAAAATATCAAAGTATATAAAATTTAATAGATAATTTTATCATATTACCCCTAAAATGTATTAAAATCTTATCAATTAAATATTCAACTACTCTTAAATGCTTTAAACTCCTTTGCACATGTTGCTTCAAAACTTGTATGCTTGATAAAATTACATATCTATTCAAAAAGATGTATTATATAGTAGTGTAGATATAAGTAATTAAATAAAATAATATTTAATTTAAATAGTATTTAGTTATAAAAATATGATTATTAACTATAAAGTCAAATGTCAATTTATATCATTATATATAAAATAAGATTAATGAAGTGAATTAAATATCATCATATTATTAAATAATGTATTAATAATATGTATTATATAATACAATAATTAGAATAAGTTAATTAAACGAGGACAAAAATGAAAATATTACATAAAACACGTATACTCTATGCTTAAAATATTGTATAATTGTCTTACAATTTGAATGGAATTACCATCTTATCATTCTAATATGTATTATATAATAGTATAGATATAGATATATCACTAACGGGTCGTTAGCATGCTCAATCTGTAACACCCAAATATTTACTATTTTAAAGCCGGTGAAGAAAGAAAAGAAAATAAAGTCCAAAGGTCGAGGGACCAAACTCGCCAACGAAGAAAAGTTGGGAAATGTGGTGATATTAGTAGGGAGAGGGCAGCCCACTCTCCCCACACACCCCACATTTCAGGTTCTTAGAGAGGAGAAAAGAGAAAAAGAGGAAAAGGTGTTGGTTCGGGTTGGTTCGGGTCGCCAAAATCGTCGTGAAGCAAGCCAAATCGAAGCTCTTGTCGTTGTGCTCGTTTAGGTGAGTTCTAGGACCCTCTTTTACATGTTTTTGAATGATTTTGGGGCTGGAACACATCTGAAAACCCTTTTTCGCGTTTTGGGTGAAAACCCGTATGTATGTGTGTATGTATGTGTAGGACCCGTTTGGGGCTTGATTTCTTGCTTGGTTGCGCTTGAATAATGTTATGGTATGCATCCCTAAGGTTTAGGATGGTCGATTTAGGCTTAAAATGGGCTTAGATGAGTTTGGAGGCCGAAAACCCTCGGCTGCAGTCGGGATGAACTGCATTCTGCATCAATTAGGGTTAGGCGACCGACTAGAGGCCGAATGGAGCCCATACGGCCGATTAGAGTGCGATTGGGGTCTATTCGTACGATTGGGGTTCATTCGCACGATTGAAGGGCCAGTCGCATGGGGGTCATGCGACTGAAGGTCCATTCGCACGACTGAAGGTCAAGTCACATAGGTGTTCATCCGCATTATCCATTCGCACGACTGGATGTTCATTCGCATAGGTGTTCATCCGTATTAGTTCATTCGCATGATGTTCAGTCGCATGGAGGCAATGCGACTGAAGAGTGTCCATACGCCCGAATAGGGCTGTTGTACCCGAGGAAGGTGTAGATTGACTTCTGACTTTCGGGGGAAAGTGCAGATGTAAGTTTTGATGTAAAGGTTCCCATAAGAGTTTGTAAGATGACGCTTGAGTTCTTAGAAAGCATGTAGGGCATGATGAGGATGATGATGGTACTGCAAGTTATGTACGTTATGTATGTATGGTGTTGCCCTGTATGATGATAATGATGACTGTGTGTGCTATGTTCCTAATATGATGTATGTTATCTTTCTTGTGGCCTTATGCGTCATGCTAATGAAAAAATGAAGTATTATGTAACGTAAAGTGAAATATAATGAAAGAGGAACATGATGATGAACGAAGTATTAATGAACGAATGAAACGTCTTGCACGCATCGGATGACGGGTCCTTCTTTGTGATTGGCTCTTAATGTATAACCTCTACCGCTCACCTAGTACTGTGGCATACGTTTAGCTGTTCATTTGTTGACTTCGGCCCAGTAGCTAAGACTGATGGTTACTCCTAGTACCATGGCATACGTTTAGCTGTTCATTTGTTGACTTCGGCCCGGTAGCTACGACTAACCGGGGTGTAGCACATGGTATTGGTAAGGATGATGTCCGATGCGCAAGTAAAGTCATAATGGATGAATGAATGAAGAAGATAATAATGATATTATCTATGTGTACGTGCGATGTGTGATCATGTAAAAGTAACGAATGGTTTTATATGAAAGTAAAGTATGTTGTATTTATAAAACTAGAACTCACTCAGCAACGCTGACTTTGATGTGTTTCCAGTTGGCAGGTAATGTTTGCTGAGGATGGCACAGGCGACTACTCAGCTCTTTTGGGGATGGCATTCTTTTCATTAATGTTTTTGCATTGTAATGCGAACGAGCTATTTTGTAATGAATGTTGTATTAATTTGCAAAAGCATTTACATGGAAATGAAAGATTGTTTTAGTTTTCCGCTGCGATTTATGAAATACAAATGTAATTACACGTTTTGTGTGCGATGAGAACCCAACTGTAAGCGTCCCGGGAACGGGGCCTTACAAGTTGGTATCAGAGCCAAAGTTTTAGCGGCGATAAAGGTCAAAATAATAGCGGCGATGTGTCAACGAACAATTAACAAACTCAATCGAATTCAGTTTTAGTAAGTATGGGATTGGTGCGTTATGATGTAAATTAAAAAAAATCAAAATATAATTATTGAAAAACTTGAATGAAAGAAAACAATTATATATACAAAAGTTTTAAGACAACTATATTATTCCAACAATGTTAATGAAAGTATGGATGCGTTTGTGGTCGGAAATCACTTATTACCTATATTTTAAGGGAGGGTTCGTTTTATGAATATAGGTTAGAGTTTTATGATCATCGGAGACAGCTTTTGGTGATAATTTGTATGGAGCGGAGAAAATTAATGGAGAAATTGTCACCACAAATTAACATCTTGATTGTTTTTATCTCTTAACAACTGAAAAGGAAAAGGGAACGGAGATTAGTGCTCAATCACAATGAATAAACGCTTTTTAAAATAAATGGGAGTTTTGTTTGGCCACGTGTATATGATTTTCTATTTATATTATAAGCAACATATATTATACTTTAGTCTAAATACATAAATGAAATAAGATTGTTAATTGTTTGAAATTTAAACATGACTTTTCATATGGGTGTCTTGATCTATATATATAAAAATCATTCTATACTTCTTTCACTTTTATTATAAAAGATATAAATAAATATTTAAATTATTAAAATTACAATATACATCTAGATAACTATTAGTATTATAGTTATTATAAATATGAATATATATATATATATATTATATATATATAAGTTATATACTTAAATATTTAAATAAAATAATACTTAATTTTAATAGTATTTAGTTATAAAATATAATTAGTAAATTTAAATTTAAGTGTCAATTTTAAGTATCATAAATAAAATAAAATTTAATGAAGTGAATTAAATAATATCATATAATAATGTTTATTAAATACCTGATAGAGACAAGAGCAAAAATATCAAGTATATAAAATTTAATGGATAATTTTATCATATTACCCCTAAAATGTATTAAAATCTTATCAATTAAATATTCAACTACTCTTAAATGCTTTAAACTCCTTTGCACATGTTGCTTCAAAACTTGTATGCTTGATAAAATTACATATCTATTCAAAAAGATGTATTATATAGTAGTGTAGATATAAGTAATTAAATAAAATAATATTTAATTTAAATAGTATTTAGTTATAAAAATATGATTATTAACTATAAAGTCAAATGTCAATTTATATCATTATATATAAAATAAGATTTAATGAAGTGAATTAAATATCATCATATTATTAAATAATGTATTAATAATATGTATTATATAATACAATAATTAGAATAAGTTAATTAAACGAGGGCAAAAATGAAAATATTACATAAAACACGTATACTCTATGCTTAAAATATTGTATAATTGTCTTACAATTTGAATGGAATTGCCATCTTATCATTCTAATATGTATTATATAATAGTATAGATATAGGTATATCACTAACGGGTCGCTAGCATGCTCAATCGATCATTTATATTACCTGAGTATGAAATTTGGGGATCTAGAGTATTACATATCCCGAAAGAAGCTTATACATCAGTTCATCCCATCAATCACAAACGTGATACCACTCTTTGAAGAAAAACACACCTTAGGTGATAAAAACCTTGTGGCCCAACCTGAACCCTTTTTATATTTATCATACGTGAGACTTAAAACAAAAACCTTTTTATCTTAATGAAGTCTTTGATACTTAATTTCAACCATTTGGCATTATAATCATTAGCTAATATCCCTATATACAAATGGGGCCGACCCGTAGTGTGTGTGAACACAAGCTAGGGTCCCCCCTCTCAGATCGAATGTGATATGAATTCAAAACTTTTGAGTGGCAAACATCGATTGAGGTTTGATTTCGAACCGTATAGCATCAATTTCTTAAGAATCTCCTGGAAAAGAGACAACAATATGATGACTTGATTCCCAATGTCACTTCTGGTTAACTTGGATTAACTAGCTTCCAAAAGTGAAATCGCTGATCAAATGTCGATTTTTGTCTTTAAACATCATTCTCATTTTGTTTTATTGAGTTGAATAAAATCATTGAATAAATACACTTATGAGTTAATAAGCTTCTAATATATCTTTTCCGGCGAAGTAAATTGAAATAACTTAATAAGTTTTTTGGCCAAGTAAATTGAGATAACTTTAGTTGATTTTAACACTTATGAACGCAACAAAAATTCATTACATTTGAACGTTTTGTTTATATAAAAAGTAAACCATACACATTTCATTTAACAGTGCCAGAGAACTAATGATACAATAGCTGGTTTAAGGTGAAAACACACCCCAAATACAACTACAGGCAACAAAGTTGGGTGTTTTTTTCCTTTCTAAAATAACAATAACAAATCCATGCACCATAATCATAGCCAATGAACTTGAGGTTCAAAAAAAACCTTACGAGCTCGTTTTGATGTTCATCCCTTTCTCCATTACGTCTACTTCGTCATATACCTCTATACTTTGCAGTGGTAATTTCACGTGTTGTTCCTTTGGCATTCCAGTAACATTACCCTTATTCAAAGATCCTATACGAACCCTCCTATCATGATCGATGAGAGTAGGTCGGGTTAGTTGTCTATTACCCAATGAAATGCCGGTTGGAAGCATCGAAACAACTTCTGACATAGTTGGCCTTTTAGAAACCGGTGATTGAGTGCACAACAATGCAATTTCAATGATCTGCTTCACATGTTCATCGTGTTTGCTTACATCCAATGTCTCATCAACGAGTTCGACATGTTTTTTATTCTCGTACAACTTCCAAGCCTATTAATTGTCACAAACATTTTAGAAGCTAAAAGAAAAAAATCAGAACACTAGCAGAAGAGCTAAAAGCAACTACATGTTCTTCATTTTATAGAATTACTAAAGAGTAAATGTGTAGTTGGACCAAAATAAGTCCAACAAAGAAAAGGATACTTTTTTAGACAATTTAAAAATAATAAAAAAAATGAAGAGATATTTGGCAAAGAGAGCATCTCACGTATTCCAGGAGGTAATCCATTGATGGTTCACTAGAGTTCATATCTGTACACCTTCGCCCGCTAATAATTTCAAGAACCACGATACCAAAGCTATAAGTGTCAACTTTCTCTGACAAGATACCTTGAAGTGCATATTCTGGAGCCGTGTAACCCCTGATATTATGTTGTACATAAGAAATAGTAGAATATGATTAGACTTTGAAGAGGAACCAAATAAAATCATTTTGTTTCTTAAACTTACAGTGTCCCAGCAAACTTAGTGCTAATATGACTTTTATCCTCTGGTTGAAACCTTGCCAACCCAAAATCTGCTATTTTGGATTGAAAGTCATGATCAAGGAGAATATTGCTCGACTTTATATCTCTATGAATGATTTTGATGTGGAATTCATTGTGTAGATGAGCTAAACCCCTAGCTACCCCAAATATGATGTCGTATCGTTGCTTCCAGTTTAGAGTCCCCCTTTTTGGACCTTCATTATTAAAATATATATTAGTATATCAATTGGAGTATCTATGTGATGATCTTCATGTAAGCATATTTAATCATTTTAAAACAGAAAATTACCCCATAAAAATCTATCAAGGCTGCCATTGGGCATGTATTCCAGGACAAGAAGTAGATTAGATCCTTCAATGGACCATCCTAGGAGACGGAGAAGATTTCGATGGTGAACATTACTTACGAGCTTAACTTCATTTTCAAATTCTTGTTTAGCATTTGCTTTAGCATGCCTCACTTCAATTTTCTTGACAGCCACAATACTGTTATCCTCAAGAATTGCCTATTAAACAAACAAAAAATATTAGTCAGATCATGAAATTAAGTTTCAAAGTAGTTGATTGGCATACAAAATATATGACAAGTATATAACTTTTGTAATTGGTTTTTAGAAGCATACAGTGCCTTAACTTCTAATATGTGACATTAAGTTGGTATAATATTTGAGTAACCTAATTAAGGAACCAGTACAATAGGTTGAATTTTGTTACCTTGAATACTTCACCAAAACCTCCTTTCCCTAGAATATTATCTTTACTGAAGTTATTGGTTGCCAATTGCAGATCATTGTAATTGTAATTTATAGCCCCCTTCAATTCCGGCGAGTCTATAACATCACATGGTTTTGCATTGATTTAGATGGACATTTACAGTATGATGAAAATTAACATAACATTAGATGGAAATGGTACGTATTTGACATATCCCACACGATGAGCCTCATCACACACAACTAGTGAGGTGTACGACCCCCATATATATCTAGCGTTAGTAGACTCATCATACAACATAAGTCAAATACAACTACCTCCCATATTAAGTTAATGTCAAACAATCACCTTCTTCAGTCTTCTTAGACTTCTTCCACCGTCGGAACAATAACCACAAAACAATTATGATAATAAGAAGTGCCCCACCACCAATCGCTCCAGCAATTACAGGAACTTTACTTGAGTTCCCTAATATATATGATCATATGAAGGTCAGAAACTTAACAAGTGTGAAACTCATTGTACCATCAGCAATTAACAATGTGAATTCAGTACTTCTAGTAGTGAAACACAAAAGTAGAAAGAAAGAACATCACAAGGCCTAACCTTTTAAAAGATTTGTGATATCTGTTGTCTGGTTTTCATTAAAAAATGGAGTCATTGAATACCTTGCAGAACATCCCAAATTGAAAAACCGTCCTTCTGTTCTAGGAAGACAATTATGTAAATTGGTGTATGCCAAATTTATGCAGTTTTGGCAAGTGGCACTGTTGATATTTTCAACACACTGTGCGACCGCATACACTGTTGCATTTTCACCTGTGAGTTGAGTTGTCGATGCTACATAGAAGTTATTGGTTTTTGCAGTGGCATCTTTTATATCTGATAACATTTCATCCACATCTTGGTTAAAAGTTGTTGTTTGTTGAGATGCTGACTGATTGCCACATATTCCAATTGGAGTTATGCCTGCATCCTCCACGACATCCGGATTAGTGTAGAAGTCATCATAGTTTGCGTACCTTAACAACAAATGGATTGGATCTGTTAGACATTTAGGCCAAGTCATGTGTTGAAATTATAAAAGTATGATTATTTGATAACTTAGAGAAATTAAACTATAAACCCTACTACTACATTTTACAAATTTACAAGCTTTTTCATTGAATCGTAACAGTTCATATATAGAGAAATAATACTTGTGAAATTTGATGTGAAATGTATGGAATTCAAACCAATATGAGTGCTTTGTTGAAAAGACTTCAATCCAACGAACTACTAAACAAACATTCAAAGTAGAAAACTCTAATGAATTCCATATCTAATCTCACGAAATCAAACGATTATTGCAATGAATGTTAGATATTTGTAATCAACAAATTAATCAATTTTAAATCAGAATAGAAAATGTCAAACATGCAAATTAGGCGGGAATTAAGGGGTAGTAATGTTAGTTTTAGTAGTTTGTAACCACCATTATATGGGTATAAATACCCTATTTGTATGTCGAATAATGTGCGGAAATCAAATTGCATTGTGTGTCCCGTTTGACCCTGTTTTCCATCGAGTCACTACATAAATCTATGCATACTCTCTATGAAGATGTTCATCCACAAATGATCCAGATCACTCGATCCGAAGGGGCCTCAACGGTGAACATTAGGATTATTGAAAACTTGTGCCTTGAGATTAACGTTGTTCAAAAGTTTGTTGAGGCATTCATTAAACACATGACAAGTGAAGAAACATTAATGATACATTTTTAACAGCCTACTTTGATTTATATGGAAACTCATGTTGAGTTGAAGGGTTGTTACTTGAGCAAGGGAAGATAAAGAAAACGAGATCACTCCGCCCTGCCCGGCTATAGCCAATGGCCAAAGGTATGCAAATGATCTTACATTACAATTTAATGAAACAATCGTTCCATTATGTTTTATTATAGCTTCAGTTTTATAAAATCTTAATCCGGCCCGAAGAGAACTTTATGATTTTTTTATCGACAAATACATTTCTACTCTACGCCAGCTAATTTTTTTTTATTGAAATGCATCATGACGTTCCATTATGATTTAAGTTGTATTTATGAAATTTGTAAATAGCTATTTTACAAAAGCAAAAAATAAAACCGAATATACTATAAATAATACAATGCTCGGTACTATCCAATACAATTCATATACAAAATGTCTAGATAACATATTAAGTGTATCTATAACAAACCATTTTATCAATTTCTAATAAAAGAAGGAAATATAAAACATATAAAAGAATTCAAGAATACCCGAAAAAATAAGGAAAAGTAACTAACCCTTATTTAAATTCTATTGTTTATAAATTTTGAATTATTTGTATGTTAGAAAGATTACTTTTTTCTTTTTATATAAATAGTCACGTTTATTACACGGGATTGAATAATAAAAAAATAATAATAATAAAAGTTTACTAATGTTAAAAGTTAAGTTACATTACATATGTTGCAACTTGCAACTAAGAGATAAAAAACTACCTACACAAAAAGACGTTGAATTATAAACAATATAAACATGTAACAGATTCAAAAACATATTTCAAAAACATATTTAAAAATTACGCTTAAATTTATGATCAAGCAAAAGGAAAAACCTATAACTCACACATTTGTATGAATGGACACATTTGTATGTAAACATGTCATAATCAGCAAGATACATAAACATACCCATTCATGAATCTTGTCATTATCAAGCAGATCTGTGCTTTGGCTTAGTGTTTTTATACTTCTTAATAAGACTGTCATTTTAATGAGTTGATTGTAGATGCTCTAACCATACATGATATCTCACACTCGCCTGTCACATGTTATTATCATGTTTTGATACGATAAAGTTAATTTTTCACACTTCAAAATTGTACAAATGAATTATCAAAATTTAATAGTCGATCATTTAGGTTATAGAGAGAAAGATTGATTTTAAAAATGATGGAAATCTTACTATTAATTTATTTTAAAACTTAGGAATATTAACAAACAAATTGGAAGCAATAAAGATTTTAAAATTTAAAAGAATTAAATTATTTCGGTAATATAACAAACTTTGTCAAACGGTTACATTGAATAATTTTTTAATTATGTAAGTAAGAAAATGATACAATGTTTAAAAAGTCAAACTCAAATTTAAAAATGATATTTTGAAAAAAGGATAACAATCTAATAAATTAGTAAACATAAAATTTAGTAAACGATCAAAAGATCTAAATTGAAATTATGAGAATATATCGATGTTTTAGAAAAAAATGTCAAACAATTTTTATAATTAGCAACATAAATTCACTTTGGTGGGAAAATGAATGCTAAAAGTGAATGTAACGGATAATAATTTCTTAGCCTAATGGTTAAAGAGTAGGTAATCCAATGGCGAATGACCACTCACGCTTGCGAACACACCGATAACCCGGCACGCCTATCAATTCAAGAGAAATCCACCACCCAAAGACCTATTGTGTTAAAACTAAAAGACTCGTAAGAAGTATTTACCGGTTTCTCTTTCATTTACAGACTAAATTATATACTTGAATGTATGAAGTCAAAACTGTACAAAACATAAATAGGGAGTATAAGGTGGAGAATTCAAATTCTTTTTTGACAAAATTTCATAGATGTACAGTATTTGCGAATTGCAATAATGATAGTATATATGTAAAACAATTGGCTGCTAACGTACTAAATAGCCTTAAACTAGTAATTAAGTAGAAGAAAAGTTTACCTGAGAAAACAGTTATCAAAGAAGGCATAAGCACCATTTCCAGTTACATAACAGTTGTCCACTTCAAGCACAGCCGCATCGAAACAAGCCAAACACTGAGCCGTAGAGAGGTAGTTTCTGCACTGGGCGGCTCCAAAGACCGCGTCCCCCTCGGGTAAACTTTGTGCTGTTGCATAAAAGACTCCGTTGCTCGATAACTGTCTTCTTATTTGAGTGAAGGTAGAGTTGCGATTGTTGATAAAACTTGATAGATTTATTGGAGGATTACGCCCGCAGAATGATCTGACGGGTGTGTTGATATTGTTTCCGGTGTTGTTCCGCTGTGAAGATCCTGGCTTGATTGAAAATAATAGGAGGAATATGATCAAGACAGCCATCACACATGACCCTGAGAAGTGTTAGTTATGACATATAAAGAGAAAGATGAAAAGAAAAGATAGATGACACAATAATGGGTTTTTTGCCCAAGTTTGTGTTGAATTTCGTTAATAAAAGATTTATAAAATCATGTGGTTTGAACAAGCATATCATCATGGAATATGTTGTTAAGAAAAAGTCGATTGAATAATGGTTATGTTTACTATTCTTTGATGGTGATTGGTGGTGGACTTATTGTTGGTCATGAACGTGCACAGGTGGGGTTGAGAAAAAATGGGATATTTAACATCTTAAAATATAAAAATAATTATAAACATAAATTAAATATCTCTTAGATTATATATGCATGTAAATATTAAGTAGAAAAATATCGCTTGATTATGCGTTAAACATGTACTCTATTATATTTCAACTATATAGATTAGGGTAGGAATTTTTAAATATCTCGACGCTCGAAACTCGTTCGAAAAAATATCGAAAAGTTGCTCATTCGATTTTGGCTCGGTTGTAAACGAGCAGAGCCGCTTGGTTCGGTTTGTAAACGAACCGAGCACAAGCAAAGGTAAGCTCGCTCGTTACTCGCTCGAATTATTTTTAAATATAACTTTTATATATATAATATGTTAGTTTATTTATTTAGAGTTTAGTACATTACCATTTTAGTTATTTACCACTTAACCCTTGCTCCCTTTTAATATTTTTTTAAACTTTATTTTTTGGATTTTATATACTTGTTTAAACATTGCATTAAAGCGGGTATAGTGGATGGGAAAATGGCCGCATTGGAGGTTGAGGGCGTGGGTTTACCGTCATTTATTTAAGTTCAAGTTAAACTAAACTTATTTTGAATGTTCTCTTTTATTACATTGTTGAGTTTGAGTTAAAACTTAAAATTTTTAAATGAATTATTAGTTTTGTCGTAAATTGCAATATGAAATCGAGCCAAACCAAGCATTCGGTTTAAAATCGAACCGAATTCAAGTGAGCATTTTTCACTCTATTTCTTAAATTCGTAACGAACCGAGCAGCTCGGTTTTTAAACAAACCGAGTTCGAACGAACCCTCATCGTTTCGGTTCGCTCGAATATAGAAGTAAACTAGAGGGGTGATTGATGTAAACTAGAATGATGTCCTTTACTTGGTCAAAAAGGAGAGAGAATGAGAAAGTGATATTTTCGTCCAACATGAAAATTTATATGCAAATTTCACTTTCATGTGATGGTCCAAGTAGAGTTAACACAGATCATTAAAATTTGGCGTGTTTAATGTTATAGAAAGCTTTGTTACAGTGAATTAGGGTGTTAGGACATTAGTGATTGTTTGTTGATGATTTTAGTTTTATCAATATAAATTTAGTGTTACTAGGTTTACTTGATAAATTAACAAACATTATTATCTATTAAGATTTGTAGTGTGTAGGCTTGTTTTTTCTAATAAATTCGTTTCGTAGTTGGGATATATATCGCTATGTAACTTGATTATAACTATTTAATAGTTGCAGCATGCAGGTTTCAAAACATTTGAGCTAATTGCTTAGATCTGGTTAAGTAAGAGATCCTTAAGGGATCCTTTTTAATTCATTAATAGATGTGGGTTTCATAAATCATACGCTCCCACGATTCCATCAAGTTCAAGGTTCACAAAAATCTTAGGCTTAAACATTGGATGTACCCTCAATTGACTTAATTTTATTGTGTTTGTCAGTTGTGTTGGCTGCGATTCTAAGATTTATCCAAGTTCTCATCATGTTAAGCTAGTTCGGATCTTGTTCGTTGTGTGTGTGTTCTTGTTCTCTAGGTTCAACAAGGTTTTGTTCGAGCTATACTGTGTAAAGTTTCAACATTGTTTCAGGTAGGACGAATGGACTTGTAAAGAATCAGGTCTCAGCTCTTAGGATTTTGAAAGTATACTACTTGATTTCGATAGAATAAGATCGTTTATTTCCTAAAAAATCTAGGTTTCTAAATCACTAATTATATGAAAGAAAAAAAAGAAGAAGAAGCCAAGCCTATTAATTATCAGACCTCCCATTTGCTCGAGTTAGCCCAACTCACCGGCCCACTCATGTGCTGAGTGGGTCCAGCCCAACAAGATTAAGGCCTAACAAAACACATTGTACTAATGTACTATTTTCCTAAGGTTCAACCTAAAAAAATATGTTTGTGTCGTCCTGAAAATAACTCCCAGCATGAAGAAGGTATGTTATGGGGATGTAAGTAACAGTCTAACAGAAACAAAACAACCAGCTTCGTTACAAAGTTCAATAAAGGCTCGAGCGAAAGATGTGTAATTCACATAGCAAACAAAATTTTGTGTGAAAAAAGTTTATCATAATAGTTCCTTTTTGTTATGAATACGATAAAAGTAATTTGGGTCTTTCTTTTGAAAAATTTAGGTGGACTCCTTCAACTTGATGCTTCTAGTAAACTGCCACACACGCATATACTACTAGTAAATATATAAAAAGTCTAATATTAAAGATGTCATGTATCTGTTTTTAGTGACATTATTATTTTAAAGGTTCAAGATATACATGAAGATATTTCACACGCCAAATCAAATTCGAAGACTTTGTGTAATTTGAATAATTCCTTAAATTCGGAGGGATGATAAATAACAATTCATATATATCTATTTTAATAAAATAAGATTTTAAGTTGTTACTTGTCATAATACTAGAAGGGTGTCGCGCAATGAGACGGGTTGTCATTTTATGTCCGACACGTGAATTTAATATTTTGTTATGTTTGGAATAGTTTTATAAAAGTGTATTATGTTTTTTCTAAGCTAAAATTTAAAACATTAAATCAATGGGTTTTGCAAGACTACTTGCATATATACATATTAACTTATTTTACCTCACAATATACAGATTTGTTCAGCAAAAATTTTAGACCAAAACGTTTAAAAAACATAAGTTAAGTTCTAGTTTTAAAATGTTTTTAAATGTGATAGATTAAAATATATAACTAAAATTATAAAAATATATTAAGTTTTTTTTATTTATGGATAGATAATATAAAATTTTATACAAGTGTTAGTAAGTGTAAAGCTTATTATGTAACTAATTGTAAGAGGTAATTTGTAAATAATGTTATAAATACTATTTTACCATTAAAAGTGATTATATCTTATGCATTGAATATAGTAAATGTTCTTAATTTTATGGTATCTTAAAATACTAATCTCATATGCTTTATATATAGTATATATTAGACCTCCTAAGCCTAATTTTCTAATTTTTCTCTCATATTAAATATTTATATTAACTACTAATTACATTATCTAATTCTTCTTAAGATTAAAAATAGTTTTTAATAAGTTATTGAAGAGTTCTTTTTACATGTGTAATTTCTAAAGAAACAATTTTTTATTCAACCCGTATAATACACAGAGGTACTAACCTACTAGTAAAAAATAATCACAACTAACCTAAAGCTAAAGTAAGAATACACAATAAATAACAAGATATTGATAAACTTATACTAAAATACAAATAAATACAACATACAGATATCGACTTATACCTCCCATAGCTTGATCAAGGGGCTGAATGTGAAAACTAGCATTGAATATGTTAAATAAAGCTTTAGGTAGTTCCTTAGTGAACATGTTAGCAAACTGCTAATGGCTGGAACATGAAGGATATAAACGAAACCAAGGCCAACCTTATCATGCATAAAATGAATATCAATTTAACCATGTTCAATGCATTGATGCTAAATAGGGGTCCCATATATATACACAACAAATACATTATCACAAAAATTGCTAGCATCATGGATGGGAATGTGACGCTTAAGTAATAGGTTAGGCACTAAGGTGACCTCAACAACAGTGTTTGCCACACCCTGATATTCAACCTCGAAACTTGAGCGAGACACTGTATTTGGCATTTAGAAGACCATAAGACCAAATCGATCCTAAGAAATACACAGTAGCCCGATGTAGAATGACATGAGTTCGGGCACACTTCTCCCCTCTTACAACACTAGAATAAGTTATAAGCTTAGTAGACTTGAAGGTAGTGATAAAGAGGCCATGAGAAAGAGTTCCTTAATATGAGGATACGTTTGAGGAACTAAAAACGAGGCTCTCGAGGTGCATGCATACATAAACAAACCTGTTGTACGGTATAAGCAATGTTCGGGCTTGTGAAATTGAGATATTATAACACCCCTTGCAAGACTCCTATATAAGTTGTCATCAGGAACAAGTTTCCCGGCTATGGCACTTAGCTTACGAATCAATCATTGTCACAAAGGTTGGTGCTCGGTCTAAAAGTTTGCATGTTTGCGTAGATCAAGACGTTAGATGCATAAGCTTTTTGGAAAAAAAAAATAAGGCACCTGATTTGCGAGTAACAATGATGCCAAGAAGGAGTTAATTATCAAAGGCTATTAATCTAATATCTTTAACATAGAATAAAAAGATATTGCTATCTAATAACCTTACTTATAAATAGAAAGTGATAAATCATAGGTAGCGCTACGATATCACAAGAAATAATACAACTAGCAAATCATTGATACTAAGCCTAAAGGGCTTGTTTGAACCCGTAGAGAGATTTACGAAGACGAATAACATGACAAGGGTTTGATTTCTTAGTGAAACGCGGGGGTTAATATATTTACATAGTTTCATTTAAGTAAAGTTTCTTTCACATGATTTAAGTGGTCAATATGCCATGATCAGGAAACCGCTAAACTAAGGACGGTTAGAATAGTAACAGGTTTCACCACCGGACTTAAGGTCTCATGACAATCTAAACAGGCCTATTAGCATTTACCATTGACAACAGGTCGTGCAATATACTATTGGAAGGGGCCATTAGCATGAAACTTATGCTTGTATAGGCATATGTGATTATTAATATGTATGTTTGCAAAGCATGGTACCAATCCCCACAATATATTATCCATTGAATCCTTAAACTTGGAGGCCATAGCGTCTTACCAATTCAAATCCAAAAGAACATATTTAAGGTTTTCAGAGATCAGAGAGATGGGTTGGCGCTCAAGTGTTGCTATATGGAGTGAGGGTTGATGGAATGGAAAGGTATTCTTTTCAAATGTGGCATGTCTTGATAGAATTAATTTACCAGTTGCTAACTTGTGAAATCGATATCTGTTGGTATGTTTTTGGGTCAATGAAGAAAACCCAACAAATGCCCATTTGTATGGCTCATTATCATTAGCCCACTAGGGTTATGATAGAATAAAAGTGCATGGATTGTAATTAGAATAATAATCAATACACACAAAGTTAAATACAAGGGTTTGAAAGAGTTTTGAGGAGAAAAGAGAATTCCCGTCACTTTCTGCACAGTCTCGAAGATCTGTCTTTTCCCGGATATTGAACAGTTGGATCATCGTGAAATTTGGACAGAAGCTTCACAACACCTGGGCGTCGATATCCAATGGTTGGTTTCATTAAATCAGGTCTATAAGTCTAGTTTTACAGCCTCTGTTCGCATCTGCAGATTTGGTGATATCTCTTCTTCTTCTTTGTCATTGATTGCATATACTTGATGTTACTTGCTTCCAAGTGTATGATGATTGTTGTATGCCTCTAGTGTATCTAGAGAGGACCTTGTATTGCTCTTTATTTTGGTGATAGTGGATTTGAAGTGGCTCTAATAGTCCCGTGGTTTTTACTCTCGTCTTGAGAAATTTTCCACGCTAAAATTGTTGTCTCCTTGTTGTTTTGGATTGGTATACCCTACTTGCTATTTTTGCACCATCACAGGTTCAAACAGGCCGGGGAGGTTTTGACCAAACGAAGGTTAATTCCGCATTTGTTGTTACCGTTTGTGGTCGGGTAAACCGATTTTACCCAATAATATCCTCGGTAGTTAGATGGTAGTCGAGGAAGGCACAACATATTGGGCAAGGTGCTAGCTTGTAAGAACGCATTGCGGATTACTTAGGGAAACATGCACAACCGAATACAAGGAGGTGGTTGTATGTGGGGTGTCTTAAGTATAGAACAAATAATGGGGTGCGATTATGCAAAACTTTGTTGGAAGGATGTTATGGAGATAGACCGATGTGTGAGTTCCTCGACCTAATAGGTGAGAAGGATAGAGAGGCATGGGTGATGAGAAGGCATAGCATGACTTTTTTGAAGTGTTTGATCATGCACTCGACTTTTCCATTTTGTTGGAAAGTTTGAGGACATGAAAAGTGAAACTGAAGTCTATGAGCGAAGGTGAAAGGTTTTAAATCGATTGTTGTCAAATTCGCCCCCCATATCGCATTGGAACAATTTGATTTTGCAGAAATTGGGTTTACACGAAATTATGAAATCGAATGAATCTAGATAATGTTTGGATTTCTATTTGAGAGGCAACACCATGTATAGTGAGTAAAATCGTCTATTGAAGTCATATAGTATGTATATAGTGTGTAATAGTGTACCTATACTTAATGCAATAATTTTCTTTAACAATATTACTAAAAGTTGGCACTACTGCACATATTCGGTAAGAGTTGTTCGGGAGGAAAATGGGGAGGAGAAAGAAAGAGAAAAAATGCTCTTAGTATACATATTTAAACAATTTAAAACATATAATTTGATGATAATAGAAACTTTAATGAGTAAAAAGTTGAATGGTGGATGCAGTTGCATTGAAGGCTAGCATTTAAACAGTGTCACCAACTTGAATCTTTACATCATCTTCATGAAAGGTTGACCTAACGGGTGGCATTTGGTCTAGTGATTTGTCACTTATAAGCGTAACCACTTCAGACATTGCAGGCCTTGCAGAAACAGGTGATTGAGTGCACATCAATGCTATCTCTATGATCCTTCTTGCTTCTTCTACTCCATATTCACTAGGGTCTAGTGTTTCGTCTACTAGCTCCAAATGTGTGCCGCTATCATATAGATCCCATGCCTATCAAACACAACATATTCAAATTAGAAGAATTATAACCAAGCTTAGAATCTATCAGCATATATAAATCAGTAAATCATGGAATTGACCACTAAGTGTAAATTTTAGAAAATAACATGGTTTGGGAAATTTAACTCAATTATCTAGGATGCTTACATAATCAAGGAGACTAAATGATTCCTTATCTTTCACACAGTGACACCTCTTCCCACTAATGATTTCAAGGACCACAATACCAAAGCTGTATGTATCTACTTTCTCTGATAATTGCCCATGAATCGCATATTCTGGTGCTACATAACCACTTTCCCTGGTAAGATTAACAAATGTTTTTGGTTATACCTTTCCATCAAGAGAGTATAATATATAATTAGTAGTCAATTTGTATAAATGTATTAATTTAAACATACAATGATCCTGGCCCTTTTGTGCTGAGGTGGGTCTTGTCTTCTGGCAGTTGTCTTATAAGCCCAAAGTCTGCAATTTTGGGCTGAAGTTCATCGTCAAGTAGAATGTTGCTTGGTTTTATATCCCGATGAATGATGGTAACATGATACTGTTCATGTAGATATGCAAGACCTCTTGCTGTCCCATATATTATGTCATACCTCTGTCTCCAACTTAGATGCCTTGATTTGTCACCTGTAAGTAAAATGTATGTTTACTAGATGCAAAATACTGGTCATAACAACTTCAATCGCTCTTATGATGTCTCAACTCACCTAAAAGGAATTGATCAAGGCTACCGTTGTCCATGTACTCATGGACTAGAAATAAGAAGGGCCCTTTGCTGCAATATCCAACAAGGCGTATAAGATGACGATGATGAACATTACATATGATCTTAAGTTCATCATCAATGTGTATCTTTCCTCTAGTAGAGCTCATAACTGTCTTCTTGATTGCAACCGTATCCCCATTTTTGAGTGTGCCCTGCATCATATCAACCATACACGAACAGTGAATTAACACAATGAAATGAGCTTACACGCCATCATCTTTAACGTGTCAGCTATGAAATATTATGCATATACATTAATATGTCACACTTATTTTATAGAAAATGCATCACCTACAGTTGTAGTTAGTATTAGTACCTTATATACTTCACCAAACACTCCTCCTCCAAGTTTGGTCTGATCACTAAAATTGTTTGTAGCTATTCTTATATCATCATAGCTATATCTTGCTGGACCTTGCAGCAACACAGTCGATCCTGTTGATTTATCTAACGACCACAAAACAAAATGTAATACGTTATAGAGAGCTGATTGCGTATGTTAAAAAAATCAAACAGTTCAAAATTGAAGTCCATGCTAGCTATTTATGCATCATGTGTTTACCTAGTTGGCTACTACTTAAGTTTCTTGATCTGAATCGGCATAAGAAAAATGCAAGTACCACAAGCAGAAAGCATATTCCTCCAACTAATCCACCAATTATGGCTCTCTTCTTGCTTGAGTCTAAAGTAAACCATAGATATGCAAAACATTCAAAAAACATTAATATCCGACAACAAAATTCAATAACATGACAAATTTCATCTGTAGAAAAGTTTCTGATCTCACCATCATGAAGGAGAGGTGTAATATTAGTTATCTGATCTTCTCTGAAAAACGGAGTCGTGGAATACTTCATAAAACATCCTCTGTCCATTGACCGCCCCGAAGAGCTAGGAAGACAACTATCTAGAGAAGTGTATCTGGACTCTATGCATTCTACACAACCACTTTGGCTAAGGTTTAGATTGCATTGCCCAATGGCATAAACAGTAGCATTGCCACCAGCTATTACCCTCGTAGAAGCTGCATAAAAGTTGGATGTTCTTGGTACCGTGATTCTAAGGTCAGATAATAATCCATTTGCTGTTTTTCTGAACTGTGTTTGCAGAATGGAGGATTCATTGTTACATTTTAGATGACCCGTTCGGACTTTAGCCTCAGTATAGAAGTTATAGTTCTCGTACCTATATCAAACCAACTCTAGTTAGCATCAAAATTAGCTTTTTGACATACATTTACTCTAGAAATTGAAATGTTAAAAGGTTTACAATTGACACATCCCTACTAGTTCTCCTATTATGTGTTATGCGTCCAGAATTCATACTTAATATTCTGAAAAGGATTTTAGAAGAAACTCTATTAATTACATGAGTTTTTTCAACAACTGCTAAAGGCCTATGGTTAACAACAAAATTTTCATGATTACCATTAGTTTGTTGGTAATAGTACGTTAACCTCAAAATAATAACCATATGTCTTGTGGTTAAATATCTTATTTTCAGTTTTTTATTCATCTAAAAATTTAGTTGTTAACTTTAACACTCTGCTAGGTATATATCTTGTGTATAGGCGATATGTCCTCAAAGTTCATGATTTGATCAAATTGGCTTGTTCATGTACGTCTAGCTTGATACACATCATAAAAAGTGTGGAAGAAGGGGATCAAAATGGTTCGTTGATCATCGAAATTTGTCCAACTTTATTATATATTTTTTAAACAAGGGATGGGTTGGACCCTCTAGTTAACGTTGGTGCACGTTCAATCAAGAAGTTCTGATTTCGCTACCAAAGAAACAGTTATCTAGTTTAAGTAAATGCAGGTGTTGTATATGTACCTGATGTCACAGTCATCATAAAAAACATAACCACCATTTGCAAACCCACAAGTTCTTAGCTGAATAACAGCATAGTCAAAACAAGCCACACAATCGGCACTGGAGACATAACCCCTGCACGACGCAAGACCCCAAACCGAGTCCCCGTTAAGCAACGAGTGTGCAGTGGCATACGATGTACCGTTGACGGATAACTGGCTGTGGAGGCTAGAAAGTGTGGTGTTAAGGTTGGTAGACAAATACTCTTGGCTCATTCCTTTGTATTGACTACAGTAAGTTGCAAAGAGTGTGCTATTTCTATCATTGGGCTGTGATCTTACTGGTGTAGCTGTGGTTAACATCACCAACAGGCCAGTAAGACACCATGACCACAATGTAGAATTATGCTCCTGCTTCATTATTTTCGTTTGTTTTTCAGATTCAACATTTCTTTTAATATCTCAATGGGATTATTTATAGGAACTGGCCTAGAGTCTTTAAATATAGGATAATGGTATTTGCATTTTTGAATGAATTTTCCACAAGTCGACCAACAGCAACAACGAAGAAATGGGCAAGTCTTTAGAGGTCATCTCATCAAAGTACATAATTTTGTTTTCTTTTAGCTTTTTATATATGAAATTTTATATGAATTAAAATACCTCATTACAGTACATTATTTATCTTTATTTACAAGCTTTATGATCATAAGTATATTACACTACATTAGTAACTCGTGTATTACACGAGTTAAATAAATAAAATATTACATATAATAAAACTTTATTATTATAAACGTTATTGGTAGATAAAATATAATTAAAATTACATATGAGTAAGTATTATTAGTAAAAATAATAATAATATCAACTTTTCAAAACATTTTTTGTTAAAAAACTAAAATTTTATTTCAAAACGAACCGATTTAAAAAATATCGTTATTACAACTCTCAATTTTAGTTAATTTTATTTGTAAATTATTTACTTTTTAAAAACATTAATTTTAAAGTAGTAGGTATTTTTTTAAAAACTTTGATGTTTTAGAGAAATTTCTTGTTTGTATAAAAAAAATTTATTTACAAATCAATAGATACTAATAAAAAAAGTTTCTTTTGCCACTTGTTATCTTCTTAAACCACTTTTTTGATACTTGTTATTTTTTTAAACATCATTACTTTATTTTCTCTTCAAATGGGTAAAGTAATTTAAACACTTAAACAATTTCACTCTCTTTATAAAAATTAATTTGGTCAATTGATACATTTTTCTCTCTCATCTATATTTTTTTTAAAATCAAAATATGTTTTTAAAAATAAATTTTATTGAGAAAATTAAATTCATATATTTCATAAAACATTGAACCTTTTGAAACAAAATATTTTAAATCGGTCCTTTTTTAAAATAATTATAAAAAATATGAAAATTTCTAAAAGTAGTTTTATTAAAACAATCAGAATAATTAGAAACTTAAGTTTCTAATAAACAAGATTTTTACAAACAATAAATTTTATAAGAAGATATTAAAACAAATATTTAAAAATAAAACAATTTAGATAAGAAAGTTAAAAATAGTATAATTGTTTTATCTCTTGAACAAGTACGCATATATAATTTTACACATATCTTATATTAAAATATCTGTAATTTTTTGTGTTTATTACTAACTATATCAGTTTAATAAATGAGTTTCTAGACAATCTATATATATATATATGTATATATGTATATATATATGTATATATATATAACCTATCTATTGTTTATTACTTGAAACATCTATTCATATGCAATTATAAATATATTTTATATTCAAACATGATTTTATAATTTATAAATTTTTATTACTAATTATTTATTATTTTATTTATTCAGCTCGTGTAATACACATGATACTAACCTAGTAACATTAATAAAAAAAACTCTTTCTTAATTATTAAAATGTATTTTTAGTCTATAAAGAAACTAAAAAATATTCTTAGTAATTATAGTAACTATTAAATAAAGGAGAGAAGCAATAAAAATTTGGCGAGGAGAAATGTGGTTATGTCATGTTTCCCCGACCCTTAGCTACTCTTATTTAGAGTACTGGATTTAATAAACCGGTGTATTACACTACTTAAATAAATAAAATATTAAATATTAAAATGTATTATTTATAGAATGATCTACTAAGATATATAAGCTATGATTGACATTACGTATAAGTAACGGCAATAAATAATAAAAACAATGACATCAGCTTTTAAATATTTTTTGTTTTATTTAAAAAACAAATTAAATATCTTGTTTCAAAATACACCGTTTTAATATAATATCATTTTAAAAATTTTGTTTCATAACATTAATTGTAAAAAAACTACTACCGACCATTAGCTGCTATAAACCATTAGTAGTAACTTCTGTTACTTATTTCCAATCACAAAATAAAATTACTACTGTGGTTCCATGTCGCTATCGATGCTTGTAATTGCAACCAAAGTAATTACTTACTATCGAAGATCAAATAATATCAATCATCTAATGATTTGCTATTTTTAAACAGTTGTTAATTACCGATCGATCATTTATTTCAAAACAACTTCCATCCGTGTTGTCTATGGGGCTTCCCTCCCTTGAACTTAAACTACTGAGGATTCTTTTATCAGTAATACGATATACGTAATCTTCCCCTCCATAAAAGTGCAATGGAGATCAATCCAGATTTGTAACAATGTGTGCTTGTGTTGTCGCAAAGACACATATATGTTTTATAATATATGTGAGTACACAAGCACACATATATGTATATATATAGATATATATGTATATATATAGAAGATTCTTAATTTAAACCCTACAAAGGATTCTTAACATTATTGTGGATCATTCCAAGGTTGTACGACACAAGTGTGATGGAGATCATCCCGTTATTTAAACAACCGACGATTTTTGGACCAATGTTTGTTGGTGCGATGGAGATCATTCAAGTATTGTTACGGTTACAAAATAATCTTGGAGCTAATGAAATTCACATGAATATGAAGTTGAAAGAAAAACCTTAGTATTAACATTTTGACTGATTTAAAAACAACTTAGTATTACCCACGATCAATTCTGTAACACCCGGCCTCTCGCATCAACAATATTGTCCGCTTTGCCCACGAAGAGCTCACAGATTTGCTTTTGGTTGCCCGGGTGAAAACTTCCCAGGGAGGTCACCCATCCCTGGATTGCTCACACCTGAGCACGCTTAACTGTGGAGTTCTCCTCTCATCCACAGCCAATACGCCCAAAACGCATTGTTGATGTAAAGGCCAAACATTCCTTATGAACCAGGAATCTCTCCTATCCACGGCCGATGTGGGATATGTGTAGGGTGTCACAAGCACCCCTGTTTGGACTCATCGTCCTCGATGAGCCCGAGAAGTCACCATCCTTGGTGAGGTGTGTCCCACACCCCGAACGGTATAGGAGTGGCTCTGATACCATTCTGTAACACCTGGCCCCTCGCATCAACAATATTGTCCGCTTTGCTCACGGGGAGCTCACGGATTTACTTTTGGTTGCCCGGGTGAAAATTCCCAGGGAGGTCACCCATCCTTGGATTGCTCCCACCTGAGCACGCTTAACTGTGGAGTTCTGATGGGATCCGGTGCATTAGTGCTGGTATGATCGCAACCGACGCTGACAACGTAAAGAATGCCTCGGCTATGAACACCGGTCACAGCAACAGAAATAGGTCAATTAAACACCCGTTTGACGAACGTTGTGCTAGCGCGACTAGCCCGGGTGGGGTTTGTCAAACCCAGTAGATCTTCTCAGAATTACCTCGCTAAGTACATATATTAACGGTTCGAAAGTGAGGACTTAAGTATCGTGTCACACTAGTAAACAAGTGATATTAAAGTAATACTGATCAAGTGAAAATACGTTTAGACACACGTTTCTTTCACCCCAAAGAAAGTAAGTAAAGTGGGGCTGAGAACTCACCTTGATCGCACACGAATAATATAATGCAAAGAGAGGAAAATCAACTTGCCCAAATAACCTGAATTTTAGGAATATATAATTAATAATTATTATTAAGTATGAATATGAAAACAGTACGGTTTCGCGTTTCGTTACGGTTACGATGTAGATCATCAAAATCCCCCATTTACACACTATCACAGATGAATCCAACCCATAGTAAACATGCAAACACAACCCATGTAAAACATATGCATAATACATTCACACATTCAAATCCATGCATACATACATACCCTTAAGGATCCACACACACTATATGCATGCATTTAATATACATATATATAAACGGAAGACACACATCCATACTCCACACCTCATGCGCCCAACTTGCCTTCACCATGCACTATCCCATGCGGCTGCCCCCCCCCCCCCCCAAAACGCCTAACACAACTCACGCACTGCCATCACACACACACACAACAAAGTATACACATGTATATACAGGTATATACACAGGAGGATACACCCATACGTGGCAGTAACAATACACACAAATCGCCTATACATACGCACGTATGAACAATCAACCGAGAACCCCCGACCGTGATTGAAACCGAAACCGTTACGCGAATCGAAACTTAAAGACCATAGCAAACGAAACAAGAACAGGGGTCAAGGAGTCATACCGAATGAAATACGGGGCTGCTATGTTTGCCGTTTGCCTTCGCCGGTTACTCACGGTTGATTGCGGTGTCGTTTAATCGAGAAGAAGGTTGCCGGTGGAAGTTAACCGCGGTGCAAAGCTACGATCGGGAGTGTTCACTTGCGGAATGGTTGTGAGTAGGAGATGACAAGGTGAAGAGGGGTTTGGTCGACGGCAGGAAGAAATCAATTGTGATGAAGTAGGGTTTCGGTGGTGATGGTTGCATGATTTTATATTAATTCAAGTTTGAAAAAAAAACACTTTGGTCCCTCTACTTATTACTTTAATTTAATTAAGATTATTAAATCAATTTAACTTACTAAGTTACTTTCATTAGGTTTGTTTTTATTACACAAATTACATAATGAAATTAAATAATCAAATACTACTGGCGGACGTTGAAGTGATAAGCGTTGAGTTGATGATGTTAGTTATGAAAACACGGGGTGTCATATCATTCCCTTGATGAAGGAATTTTCGTCCCGAAAATTAGAAACATCAGGCTAACAAAGAACGTAAGATTTAACAACCACAAACAGAGAAATGTTCATAAGTTTATGCGTGACAAGGTTTATGTAATTTCTGTAACAATCCAAAACAGAGGAACCCAAAACAGAGAACATAAGGTTTCGTAAGGGTTACGACATCCTCCCCTTGTTGAAGGAAATTTCGTCTCGAAATTGAAAGAGAATATATCCTAAAATAATACCTTAGGAAGTTGATGTCTGATCTTTGAACAGTTGCGGGTATTTCTTCTTCATTTGATCCTTACGTTCCCAGGTAAATTCTGGACCACGCTTTGAGTTCCACCTAACGCGCACAATAGGAATCTTGCTACGCCTTAAGGTTTTGACTTCTCGATCCACAATCTCAACCGGTTCTTCAATGAAACGAAGTTGTTCATCAATCTCCAGTTCTTCTAATGGCACGACGAGTGAGTCATCAGATAAACACTTCCTCAAATTAGACACGTGAAACACGTTATGTATTCCACTTAGCTCTTCTGGTAAATTCAGCTGGTAGGCTACTGGACCAACCCGTTTGACAATCTCAAACGGTCCAACGTATCTGGGGTTTAGTTTGCCACGCTTTCCAAAGCGTATTACTCCCTTCCAAGGTGAGACTTTTAGGAGTACTTTATCACCAATCTGAAATTCCAATGGTTTACGACGCTTGTCGGCGTAACTCTTTTGTCGATCACGTGCCGCTGCCATTCGGTTACGTATCTGCACGATCTTCTCAGTCGTCTCGTGCACAAGTTCAGGACCTGTCAGTTGGCTTTCTCCAACTTCTGCCAACAAATAGGTGACCGACACTTACGACCATAGTGCCTCAAATGGCGCGGCTTTGATCGAGGTGTGATAACTGTTATTATAGGAGAACTCAACCAATGGTAAATGAGTTTCCCAATACTGCCAAAATCGATCACACACGCACGCAACATATCTTCTAACGTCTGAATCGTACGCTCACTCTGACCATCGGTTTGTGGATGGTACGCAGTGCTCATGTCCAACCGTGTTCCCAATGCTCGTTGTAAAGATCGCCAGAAGTGAGAAGTAAATCGAGTGTCACGATCAGATATGATAGACACCGGTACACCATGTCGGGAGACTATTTCTCTTAAATAAATTCATGTTAACTTATCCATTCGATCAGTCTCTCGGATTGCTAAAAAGTGAGCGGATTTTTTTAAACGATCTATTATAACCCAAATGGTATCGCATCCGCTAGGAGTCCTTGGTAACTTCGTAACAAAGTCCATCGAGATCTGCTCCCATTTCCAAACTGGAAGTTCCGGTTGCTGAAGTAAACCGGATGGTCTCTGATATTCCACCTTAACTTTAGAGAAAGTTAAACATCTGCTTACATAGGCGGCAATCTCAGCTTTCATGTTAGGCCACCAATAACACTCTTTCAGATCATGGTACATTTTATCTGAACCCGGATGGATTGAGTAGCGTGACTTATGAGCTTCATCCATTACCAGTTCTCGTAAATTCTCGTATTGTGGTACCCAGATCCGTTCCATGAAATAACGGATTTCATCCGTCTTGATCTCTAATTGTTTCTCCATACCTCGCATGGATTCTGCTTTTAGGTTCTCAACTTTCAAGGCCTCAGACTAGGCAGCCTTGATCTGTTCTGGCAGGTTGGAGTGAATGGTTAATTGTAGTGCGTGTACTCGATGAGGTTTAGGGGTCTCTTTTCGACTGAGGGCGTCGGCTACCACATTGGCTTTACCCGGTGATACTTGATGGCACAGTCGTAATCATTGAGTAGTTCTAGCCATCGTCCTTGCCGCATATTCAGCTCTTTTTGGTCATATATGTGCTGGAGGCTCTTGTGGTCTGTATAGATCGTGCACTTAGTTCCATAGAGGTAGTGCCTCCAATCTTCAAAGCAAACACTACAGCTCCTAGTTCCAGATCATGCGTTGTATAGTTCTTCTCGTGTTCTTTAAGTTGTCTAGACGCATAAGCAATGACATTGTTGCGTTGCATCAACACACATCCCAAACCCTGGATGGATGCGTCACAATAAACAACAAAGTCATATGTTCCTTCTGGCAAGGCTAGGATCGGTGCACTGCAGAGCTTGTCCTTAAGTGTCTGAAATGTTGATTCCTCTTGGCTGCCCCATTTGTAGATGGTTCCCTTGTGGAGTATGGATAGTGCATGGTGAAGGCAAGTTGGGCGCATGAGGTGTGGAGTATGGATGTGTCTTCCATTTATATATATGTATATTTAAATGCATGCATATAGTGTGTGTGGATCCTTAAGGGTATGTATGTATGCATGGATTTGAATGTGTGAATGTATTATGCATATGTTTTACATGGGTTGTGTTGCATGTTTACTATGGGTTGGATTCATCTGTGATAGTGTGTAAATGGGGGATTTTGATGATCTACATTGTAACCGTAACGAAACGCGAAACCGTACTGTTTTCATATTCATACTTAATAATAAATATTAATTATATATTCCTAAAATTCAGGTTATTTGGGCAAGTTGATTTTCCTCTCTTTGCATTATATTATTCGTGTGCGATCAAGGTGAGTTCTCAGCCCCATTTTACTTACTTTCTTTGGGGTGAAAGAAACGTGTGTTCTAAACGTATTTTCACTTGATCAGTATTACTTTAATATCACTTGTTTACTAGTGTGACACCATACTTAAGTCCTCACTTTCGAACCGTTAATATATGTACTTAGCGAGGTAATTCTGAGAAGATCTACTAGGTTTGACAAACCCCACCCGGGCTAGTCGCGCTAGCACAACGTTCGTCAACGGGTGTTTAATTGACCTATTTCTGTTGCTGTGACCGGTGTTCATAGCCGAGGCATTCTTTACGTTGTCAGCGTCGGTTGCGATCATACCAGCACTAATGTACCGGATCCCATCAGAACTCCACAGTTAAGCGTGCTCAGGTGGGAGCAATCCAAGGATGGGTGACCTCCCTGGGAAGTTTTCACCCGGGCAACCAAAAGTAAATCCGTGAGCTCCCCGTGAGCAAAGCGGACAATATTGTTGATGCGAGGGGTCAGGTGTTACAGAATGGTATCAGAGCCACTCCTATACCGTTCGGGGTGTGGGACACACCTCACCAAGGATGGTGACTTCTCAGGCTCATCGAGGACGATGAGTCCAAACAGGGGGTGCTTGTGACACCCTACACATATCCCACATCGGCCGTGGATAGGAGAGATTCCTGGTTCATAAGGAATGTTTGGCCTTTAACATCAACAACGCGTTTTTGGCGTATTGGTTGTGAATGAGAGGAGAACTCCACAGTTAAGCGTGCTCAGGTGGGAGCAATCTAGGGATGGGTGACCTCCCTGGGAAGTTTTCACCTGGACAACCAAAAGCAAATCCGTGAGCTCCTCGTGGGCAAAGCGAACAATATTGTTGATGCGAATGGTCGGGTGTTACAAATTCCGTTTAAAAGCCATCAGTGATTATGTTTAAAAAACTCCAATTCCGAAAAGAACTATAATACGATCTATATCCGGAAAAAAAAATCCAAATCCTTATTTTTATATTCAGATCTGATCTCATCCGAATTCGAATTGCTTATTCGGATTTCAAATATCATAATTTTTTCTTCGGGTACGTTATTCGTATATCCAATTAAACCAAATAATAATTCCAGTATGCTTTTATTCCGATACTCATTATTCGATTTCCCATTATGTTTTCAGCCATTCTTTAAGAGCTTGATACATTCCAGTCCTCTAATCTTAAACAATTACATAATAATCGATTGTTGTTCTAAGTTATAGATTCTAATCCGCATGTCCTATACAATTATATATTATATTTGAATTTTGAATTTGTGTTTAAGATAAATTTTTATTTATGTTTTATTATGATTTTAAATTAGTGAAATGTTAAGAATTAGAAAGTAGCAAAAAAGGAAACACAAAAAAGCAAAAAAAATATTATTTGGTTTATTCAATCCGAATTCAATTTGAATATATTCAAATAAAATAGAGATGTCCATTATTCGTATCGGATAGGATTTCGGATAAGATCATGAAATTATCAAATTCAAAATCCGTTATCCGATCCAATGAATACTTTTAAATTTATGTTCCTATTAAATTCATTTAGCCAGTTGTAATAAGCTATAATTAAATTTACATAAAATATTTAAATTTATTTTTATTTAGTATTGTTATTGTTAATAAATTAATATTATCATATAATAGAATAGATCTAGGAAACACTAATTTAATATTTTGATTCCAAACAAAATTTCATTTTTTTAAAATATGTGTATTTCATTGCATGATACTTTGAAACTTTCTAAGGGCAACCATTATTTCTGTGAAGGACAATATAGGAATTGAACCAAGTCATTCGTCGTGGGGGTAGGGCCGGGGGTTGTTATTGTTGTCCCCGTCTACGTCTTTTCCACATGAAAATACAAATTCATAGAAATTTAATTGTAGATCGATGTAATAAGATATTGATTTATGTCATCCTCACCTAGACTACCATTAATTCATTATATGGACAACTACGGTCAATAAAGGTCGATTACTATTAATATTATTACGTTACTATCAACAGCCTTGCTCTAATTAAGATAAATGATGGATCTCTTTCATTGTAAAAATGATGTACCACCTTTTCTAATTACTTTTTAACTTTCCTGCATGACATGTACTACTTTATTTTCCTTTTCTTTAAACTTACACAACACACTCTTTAATATGTAGATATTCTTGTGCTTTCTTTAATATTGGGCAACACCTAGATAATCTAAAAGTTGCTCCATGTATCAAAACTCGAACTCACAACTTTTAATTGGGGAGAGCTCATAACCCCCACCCTTCTAGTTACTTATGCATTATGTTTGTGAACTTATTTTCTGTTAGGTAGATTATAAACACGGCTAAATAAAGTTAAAGGTGGATGTGCTCAAGTCGGTTATTGTAGTTAGAGAATAAGTGTGGTTGAAGGAGCCTAATCTGAAATTTCAATATATATATATATATATATATATATATATATATATATCACGTCCAAATAAATTATCATTATTTTATCCTATTGACAATACACATTTTACATCTTTGACTCATTTTGATTGGCCATTTTCTTTATCTCTAACCCATATTGCCGGCACATTTTCATCATCTTTGACCTGTTTAATTACGTTCATTTTTTGTGCCCTCACTTACGAAATCACATGAAATCATCACTGAACTTTATGCATCACGTACAGGGCGTAAAAGAGAGGGCTGTTAAGAGGCTTCACTAGACTCTTTAAACAAAATTTGTTATTTTTTATATATAAAACTGATTTTTTTAATGATATGATTTGGAACCTCGTAATTAATTATTTTATTACTTTAAAAAATAGTATATTATAAGGACATGTGACAATATCATATTCCTTCATACCAAAATTTTCTCGCTTCTCTCTCGATCGTATTCAATAATTATCTTAATTACTAATAATATTATTTAACTTTTGTTTTTATTAAAGTGCATTTTTTAAATAAATTAAGAAAGATATCTTCCTATTAATGTTTTAATACAATTTGTTTTGATACGTGTATAATTTTTTTGGCTAAAAAATGTTAAAAACAAAATTTTAAAAAATTTATATATTTTATAATTACTTATATAGTTTTTTACTCATATGTAATTTCAATCATAACTTTAATATCATTTTATACTTAATAAATTTTTGTTATATTTAATATTTTACTTATTCAGCTCGTGTAATACACAACTTACTAAATCTAGTAGTCTACACAAAGAAAAATCTTGCATGATCAATCGACTAATATGTTTTAAGTGCCTTCATTTCTTAATTGTGGATTACTACTAAAAATATTGAGAATTATAGTTTTAGTAACCAGACGGATCACGTACACATTTACCAACTATAAAGACTAGCTTATAACCATAGTATAAGTTTATGAAGCGTCAATAAAACTATTGAAAGCTATTTTTTTAATTATATAAATTAATCTTTACGTGCTTTCTCATAGCTTTTAATATATCATATTCTTTTACAAAATTCCGTCTACACTCTACACAATTATGTGTGCGTATTTTTATTTAGGTTTTCATATAATTTATTCCACCTACTCTGAATCAATTATAATATTTTAATCTTTTTAAAATAGCGCTTGCGCTTATTTTATCTATATAAGTTTAATTTAAAACCGAATAGTCCCAATGAGCGCCAGAACCAAGGCTCAAATATAATGGTTGGCAATGATTTTTAAGATTTTAAATATATCATTGAGAATTCTTTAATTCTAACTACATTTCGATATAAATTTGATTTGAAATCGAGCTGTTGCATAACGCGATCAAAACTTACCAACTAGCTTTATCACTAATTTTATGTATATGGATAACTAAAATTAAGAAAAAAGTATATTATCTTGATAGTTAGAAGTCTTGTGTTAAATCAGTAATGAAATGTGATAACTGATAAATGTAGAAGAATCATACTTTGATGATTAAAACTTGGACGATCTAATGGCAATGTCCAATGCCATTGTCGGTGACATTGGTTAGTTATCATAATTTCTCATGTTAACTTTTAAATATATTGTGTAGCAACTGTTCTAGAGAAGACCCACTAGCTAAAGTACAAATAATGCCGAATAGATGAGTTCTAGATGCCCATTAAGTCGTTTACTATTTTTTGCGCTGGTGATCATACTTGTTAACTATGTTGTGACATTTAAAACATATTTTCAAAAGCTATTAAGTAAAAAACATGTTTTATAAGAGTAGTGGTAGAAAATGTATGTTTTAATGAAAACCTAATGAATGTTTATGAAAGAGTTAACGTTTTTTATAATAGAAGGAATGTAGAAGTTCTCATAAAGTCGTTACCATTGGCGGAGCATTATAGGGGCCGGGGCCTATTTTTTCGTTCGTAGTGTTAAATTTTAGTTCGATAGTGTCATTTTTTGACCCAGTAATGTAAATATTTATATAAATATCGTGTCCGCCCCCCTAAAAAAATTAATTTCACTCCCGCCCCCTTTACGAAAGAGTTGAAGCTCCGTCACTGGTCGTTACATTTTCGTCTAAGTACGTCTAGGAAGCGATGATATGGTTCTCACAGGAACAAATCCCATTACATAAGAATAGAATTAAATTTGATTTTATTTCATAACCTTTGATAAAAATAATAAATTTTATTCAAAAGATTTAAAAACATCAATTTATCTTCTAAAATTTCATACTTTGTTTCAATTTTAATCCAAAAGTATTATCAGTAATTTTAACTTGAATCCAAAATATTAAAACTTCTGGACTAAAACTAAAATAAATTATTAAAATTTGGACTAAAATTGATGTTTTTAAATTTTTTAAGAAAAATAATTACTTTTGTTAAACAGTAAGGAGCAAAAATGAAATTAACTATAATATTTATGATTTGTTAACCAATTAAGGTTTTCATGTTGGTTTTCAAAATGATGATATCTAGACTAACAATTAAAATGTGGTATCCTTTAACTGAATAAACTTTAAACTAAACAAAATGATAAAACTAAACAAAACACTATACTAAAACCTAAAATACTTAACAAATAATTAGATAAAGAAATTTGTGTCGTACATAGGTGTTAAATCATCCTGATTGACTAAATAGATAAATTAGGAACGACTTCGTAAATAACTCGACCTTTGTTAAGGGGGTGCCTAGTGAATGAAAGCTAAAGTTCCTAGAGACCTAATGCTTGACCACTCTAGTCCTTATTAATATGAGGTACAAACATGAAAATTAAGTGCTAGCTAGAATGAGTTACGGCATATCGGATAGCTTAATTCCATAACCACAGGAAGGACAACATACACACATAACAACCTATGATCATGAAAGTATATATTATTTTAATCAATAGATGACTTTGAAACATGTAATGATCTTAAGATGTTTCACCTCACTTTCATGTAGCTTGTAATCCATCAAAATAATATTATAGGAAGGATTCTAACAAGGAATATTCTTTTATTCAAAAACCTAATTCAAGAGTTAACATACTAAAGTAGACAACCATACCTTAGATTTGTCTATGACGCTTTCAAGTGTTGAAGATAAATAAGAGAAACTCAATTATGGTATTATCAAAGAAAGATGAAACCTCTGATTGTATATTATGATGCAACAAACCTTACTTGGGGTTTGAATCTCATATGTGAAAATTTTTATTTCAATAATAATTGTTTCTTTAAAAATTCCAATAGGATATGATCTTCTCGAAATTTCACATGTGAAATTCGGATGTCAATATGGCATAGTTTTTAGATAACTTCAATTTGGTGAAGGCAATATTCTAACCCAATTTCTTGCATATACCACTTCATTCATTTTAGTTATTAGCTTCTTCCGGTTCAAAATCACACACATATACATATCTGTTCTTGAAAGAAATCTAAATTTTATCTAACCAAAGTTTGAAATAAATCGACAAGTTATTTCAATCCGAAAACGATCGTCAATGTTTGGTCATCAATGACCATATCCCTTACAACTTTCTTGACATATTGAAACATGTTCGTTAAGAAAAATGTAGCCTTGTTTAACTCTTTATACTTTTAGATAATATTAAAACATTACATCATCATCCCTAATGAAAGTTTTCAATAAGTAAAATCACAAATCTTTACAACATTTATCCCCCTCCACATCTACATATTTGTTGATGCTACTTCACTTTGTAGTTGTCGAATTACTTTTATACCTTGGGTCCTACGTCACGAGCACTGATTGAATTCTTTGATGACCCTATTTGAATCCTCCTATCTTGATTGTGCATAAAAGTAGGCCTAGTTAACGTTCTTTTTCCCAATGACCGACCATCTTGAAGCATTAAAACCACTTCAGACATAGCTGGTCTCTGGGAAGCGGATGATTGGGTGCACAACAAAGCAATCTCAATGATCTTCGTCACATGTTCTTGTTCATGTAGATTTAAGTTCAATGTCTTGTCAACGAACTTTATATGTATATTCTTCTCATACAACTTCCATGCCTGGCACCAAATCATAGAAAACTCTATCAAGAGTTCAACAAAAATAGAACAAAGAAGATAAAATTTTGTAATCTACATACCACTTTCTTATCCTTTACAATTCCATGAAGTGAATTTTTTTATTTTACTATGACAAAATACTGAAGGCCATCCTAGTTCCATGAGCCAACAATAATCAGACTTTTGAAAATTGATTTCTCCATGTAAGATTTAGTAATATTGAATATATGTTTAATCATAATGATGAAACATTTTTTAACAATGTTGATTAATTTATGATTAACGTTTTAATGATCACAAGTTCAATATAAGCAGCATGCAAAATAGTAAGGAACACGAATAGCATGAGAACTTTTTAACACAGTTTTGTATAAGCATACGTTCACCATTAAATGAGTATCACCAATAGACGGCTTTGTTGATGAAAGTCATCACCAACAAAAACTATCGGGAATCACTTGTAGGACATTCAGCCGTGCGTAATAGTTTTTCTAAGGGCATGCCAAGGAAAACTTTGCCGAGCTATTATAATTGCATAACCCACTTTGACAATATCACCTTATCTCATTAAGTTATGTCACACTAAGATGATGAAGTAATTAATTTAATTATATCATCATCATATATATATATATATATTCCTATTCTAATTAAATAGTAACTATGAGGGAAAATGCCCGCATCACATTTTTTAACCAAAATTTTACGGTATATCTCCTTTTAAATAATTACATTAATTGTTAATAACAAGATTTAATTTTTTTTGGATAAAAAATAGTTTCTAATTGATTCAAAAGAGATGTTTTATTAATGTTATTTCTAGAAAATAAGTTTTTATAAAATAAGATTTTATAAACTAAGAAACTTTTATAAAACATCATACCTTTTTAAAATACAAAATATTTTAAATTGAAGTTTTTTGAAAGTAAATTTTATATAAATAAAACATAATTAAAACTAAGAGTTTTTTTAAAATGATACGTTTTTAAAGTGTTTGTTTTGAAACAAAAGGTATAGTTTATTTTTTGGAAAAATTAAAAAATAAAAGTTTAAAACAAAAGTTTAAAAGGTTGATATCATTGTTTAATCATTTATAGTTTTTACTTATACGTAATATTGACTATACCTTATCTTAGAATATTATCTTACTAGGTTACAATTCCGTGTAATACACAAGCTAAATAACTTTACTGTTACATAGTTTATAATATAAAAAATTATGACTTAATATTGTGTTTTATACGGATTGAATAAACCTATGTATTACACATTTGAAATTTTGAAGTTAACGTTATTTGAAATTTTAATTATGAATAGTTATTAATTAATAAATAGCTACTATAGTATTCATAATTAAGAGGAGAGGAAAGCGGAAAAGCCAATTATTAAACGGCTTAAAATGGTGACAAGTGTTAGGATTTATTTTTATTTATTAGTATAGAGATAATTAATAAATTTTCATTATATTTAATATTTTATTTATTTAACTCGTGTAATACACAAGTTTGCTAAAACTAGTATCATATATAGTAATGGTATACTTATCTCATTAATCTCGATCTCTTAACACAGTTATCTTTCTCGTCCTCATACACCATATAGTTAGACGACCCAATCCTTAGAGCTAATAAAATAACCACATGTGATTTAATCTTTAATATAAACTTTCAAACTACATTTTCAGATAATCTAGCATTAATTATTGATGTTTTACGGGCTATCACATACAAACTAGTAAATAAACATGGACAAATATTGTCAATTTAACCAAGGAAAGACATCACTATACTAGTAATTTCAAATTAATCCCTGTTCATTCACCCCTCCTAATTGCTTTGCAATCCAGCTCCTAACTTACAAGTCAAAGTATAAATTGAGATTACTTATATATGTCTGTTAAAATTTTGATGATCTCCATCCTTATGAATCCAATAACTAACCATCATATAATTTTGCAATCTAGAAAGTTTGATGATAAATAATATGATTCTTGTTGTGTTGGACTTATTAGTTTTCTTTTATACAGGCAATGACGAAGTTAATGTTTGCAATTGGATTATAAGATATAGTGTGTGAAAAGGAAGACGTTGATAGTTTTGTTTGTATAGAAGTTGGTCACAAGTTGGATTGAATTATTATACAAATTAAGGACCATTCAAACCCTTGAAGGGCGCAATGATGGACATATTCATGTTATGAATGGGTTATTCTAGCCTTGTAGGGTACACTGCATCACGTTATTTTTGGAATCATTTACATAGAAAGGAACCGACAGAAGCTAGATCGAGTGCCTAACATGATGACGAGTATTGATCGATTTTCTTTTAAGTCAAGATAAGCTATCAATTCAATAGATTCAAGTTACAGGTCACAACAAGACCCATTCAATGTGTCAACCAGAATAAAAGTCACAAGGTCAACAATTAATTAAAACAAAAGGAAAAAAAACAAAGGAAAGAAAGAAATAACAGTTGGAAGGAATTTGTTATAAAAAAAGAATATTGGAAAATGAAATGATATCCTATTATAAGAAAAATACTTTCAAGATATATCCAAAAAGTGGAAAATGGTTCAAATTGACGAAAAGGACTTTGAGGAGTAAGTACAATCCAATGCACCAACTACAAAATATTCCAAGGGGAAATGAGCACAATAGGTAAGAGGAAGAAAATTATTTGTTTAGGCCTATATGTATGTCCTCATCTTGCTGCTAAAGAAATAGAATATCTAAAATATTTGACTAGATAACTGAAGTTTAAGGAACTTTGAAGTTGTTTGATTGGGAGGGAAGTATGTCCAAATTTAAGGTAAAGGAACATGCAATGTGTTGAGGAATTTTGTAGTTTCAATTGAATGTGTTGAAAGAAAGAGATTATTTGGTTACGTACTTTGAGATACTAATGATCTACTACATAATCTATTCTTGATCTACCTTACAAGAAAGAAATACTAGTCCTATTTACACTACTCTAACAATTAATAATTGTAAAACTAGATAGTGGGGCTCATGGGGAAGTTACAAACGCTACCACTAAGTTATTGTTGGAGTAGGGTTGGTCTTATGCTAAAGTTATTTTAATTTAAAAGTGGATGAAACTCTCCTTGAGATTAAGGGTTTGATCCTCGCCTGTGATAGGTTGGTGTAAGTTTGTTGTGGTATAGAATTCACTTTTTTTAAATGTTTTTTTTTCATCTATTAATTTATCGATCTTAGTTGTTTAACGTTTGTTTAGTTTTCTCTTATTTTTAAGTTACATATTACAACACATTAACACTCCTAGGTATCGTAAAACACGTAACTATGAATTACTACTATAACTACGAAGGAAAAAATAAGTGGCCCGTTGCGTAGCGCGGGTACTAAAACTAGTTCTAAACAATTTCCACTTTCTTCATTATATGTTTCTTTATCAATCTTATTCACATTGTTGTTTTCTTTTATTTTTTTTGTTGGCCTCTTCATGTTACTGTATATGTATTTTTTTGTATTTTAATCTGATTTAATGTTGGAATATTTCTAAAAGTAACAAACAAAAATGAGAATTAGTTTATAGGTGGCAACTCACATCTTCGAGGAGGTATTCCATGGATGGTCTATCAGAGTTCATATCCGTACACCTTCGGCCACTAATGATCTCAAGAATCACTATACCAAAGCTATATGTATCAACCTTATCAGATAAAGCACCATGAACTACATATTCCGGAGCAGCATATCCCCTGCAATTATATTATATTATATTCTACAAAAAGTAAACTATATAAAAATAAAAAGAGGGAGATATTAGAATTTAGGTGTATGCTAAATCTAACTTACAATGTCCCAGCAAATTTGGTGCTAACATGAGTTTCGTTTTCTAGGATAAGCCTTGCCAACCCAAAATCTGCTATCTTGGCTTTAAAATCATCAGTAAGTAGAATATTGCTTGATTTGATATCCCTATGAATGATTTTGATATGAAATTCATTGTGTAGATGAGCAAGACCCTTAGCTATCCCGAATATTATTTCGTATCTTTGATTCCAGTCCAGAGTACCTCGTTTTGAACCTTCATCATGAGCATCATGAATATCATATCAATGCTTTGAAGATTTCATCTTAATGATAATCTACAGTTTTGCAACTCCAACTTACCCCATAAGAATCGGTCAAGGCTTCCATTCCCCATATATTCCAAGACTAGAAGTAGATCTGATCCTTCACTAGACCATCCTAGTAGACGTAGAAGATTTCGATGATGAATATTACTTATCAGCTTAACTTCATTCTCAAATTCGACTTTTGCTGTTGCATGTTGTATTTGAAGTTTCTTTACTGCCACAACATTCTTATCGTCAATGATGGCCTATCAAACCATGAAAAATCATTAAAGACATGATAATAGATTGTTATGTGTTTGAAATAGTGAATAATAAACAGAATAGTCTCTTGCTCGTGTGCTTATAATAATTCATAATTGTAGTACACAATATTTTTGTTCATCATTTTACACAAAAGAAAATGAAAAATTTAAGTGTGAATTATAAGCATGGACAACACAAATTCCAGTATTATTTTCATGAAGTTACATTTGTTAAGGAACATATTCATCAATGAATTATGCAATGAAAATTAGTAGCAACCCTATATGAAAGTTCAGAGTTTGTTACCTTGAACACTTCACCGTAACCTCCTCTCCCTAAAATATTTTCTTCACTGAAATTATTGGTTGCTAACTGCAGATCTTTGTAATTGTAATTTAGTGTCCCTTTCAAGTCCTCTGCGCACCATGAACGTCAAGATTCGTACATAAATGGATGAAATTAGTATTTTGAATTGAATAAGGAAATCTATTGAAAATAAAGTTGAAATATCAGAATATGAGAATCCCACATGATAGGGATATGATAGAGATACACAAGCATGTCCTCTAGATGTATATATCCAGACGCGCATTTGCAATAAATAAAAAGTATCTTATAGACAATTTAGCAGATAAACAATCACCTTGTTCAATCTTCTTTGAATTCTTCTGTAGCCGATACAATAACCACAAACCACAGATAAGGACTAAGAGAACCACACCACCTATGGCTCCTGCAATTGTGGCTACCTTATTTGAATGCGGACCTATCAATAGCACATTAACATGTTTAGGACACCACCAGAAAAGACCCTATCGTGATAAAACCTTTAACGAATACACCTTTAGCTCATTAACATGTTTAGGAACACTACAAGAACTAGATATATTAGAAAACTGAAACATGAAGCAGTCTCACCTCTTAGAAAATTTGTGAGATCTATTGTCTGATTAGCATTGAAGATTGGAGTCTCTGAATACCTCGCGAAACAAACCATGTCAAAAACCTTCCTTCTGTGCGTGGAAGGCATTCTTGTAATTTACTGTATGCAGTACTCATGCAGGTTCCGCAAAAGGCTGGGTTTATATTTTCAGAACATTGTGCAACAGCATACACCGTTGCATTTTCACTTGTGATTTGCCTAATACTTGCTACATACAAATTAGATGTTTTTGGAGTAGCATCTCGAATATCTGATAAAAACTCATCTACTCTTTGTGTATAATTTGTTGATGACTGAGATCTTGACACATTGCCGCAAGACGAAAGCTGAGTACTAGCGCCATCTGCTGTTGCATTTGGGTTATTATAGAAGTCATCAAATGATTCATACCTAAGGATTAAATAGCATTCAAAATTAGTGCATAATTCCCCAAGCTTATTAAGTTTTAAGAAATATTGTTTTCTATAGATTGGAACGGTAATATACTAATCTTTACCCATCAAGATTAATTCATCTCCAATATAATTCTTTTGTGGGTGAAATATTAGTTTATATAATCAACAAGCTATATAGGTTGAAAAAAATGAAAGGCACTATACATGATTATGAAGGCAAAAGCCGCTAGAATTTTCTCTAAGAGACCAAGAGAGTACCCTAAACATATCATGAATACACATAGGTCAATCATCAAACCTAAAACTTAAAGCAAGTGATGGTGTCTACCGAAGGTTTAATACTGATTTAAATAAAAATAAAATTTATTTATATTTTGGTTGAGTTTGTATTAGACTAATTACAGTGATCGAGTTTGTTTGTTTCTTTGATTATTCAAATATTGTCTGAATTATATCTAGATTAATATTGTAGTATAAATAAGGAGTTATAATCATTGTACGTCTTAATGTGTTTTTGTTCACAATAATATTTTAAAGTTGAGACGGTTTATCTTTAAATTCTCAATGTATTCTTGTGTTGATACAATGATTCTGGGCCAACAACTACGTACATCTACTTGCGTTTTCCCTTTCAGCATGGGGTCGGCGTTCAAAATTTTCAAGGGTCCTAAAAAAAACTTGTACATATACACAATATCACCTATAAAAAATAACTACATGGACGGGTGACCATGCACCTATATAGTATATACTAGTTCAACCTGTCTAATATACCATCAACAGTTCGTATACATGGAAAAAATAAGAAACCACTTTCGGACAAATTCATGGGCAAATTAGTAGCTTAAGGGTGATTCCTCAGAAAAATTAATAGGTGAATTCATGAAAGCTACAAAACGTTACCTGACATAACATTCATCAAGAAACACATATGCCCCATTACCCGTTATGCACTTAGCGAGTTCAAACACGCCAACATCAAAGCACGCCAAGCACTGATCGGCCGAGAGGTAGTTACGACACTGGCAGCTGCATAAACCGAGTCCCCATCACTTAAATCCTGTGCTTTAGCATAAAGCACCCTTTCGTTCAATAACTGCCTTCGCATTTCTACAAAGGTAGAGTTGCGATTCCTGATGAAATTTGACGTTGGAGCGCTACCGCGGCAGTGGTTGGAAATGTTAGTGGTGTTAGCCTGGTCGTTAGACTGTGAAATTGTTGGGTCAGGTAACAATAACAGTACTAGCAACACCACCAAAATAGCCATCATATATATGATCAGTGATATGATAATCAGCCACTGTGATCAAGAGCCCAGAACAAATTCAGAAGAAAGCAAGGGACATACAGAACTAGTTGTGGGTTTTCATTCTTTGCGATGGAAATTTTCGAATTTAAGCTCAATTTGTTAATTGTTGGAGGTCAAACTTAGCAGCCTGTATTGTTTAGGAAAAAAATAACAATATATCTTAGCTGTCTGGAAATAACGTCTAAAAGTCCAACCCAAATTACTTCAGATCACACATATATTTTTTTGAACCGCATTTGTACATCACCATAAATCACGTAATGACGAAGCTTGAACACTCTTATATGAGGGGGGGACGAAATTAAAATTTTTAAAGAGAGGGGAGAACTCGATATATAAAAAAAATTTACATTATCCCGCCAAATTTTAAACTACCGACCAAAAATTAACATTACCTCTAGCAAAACTCGAACCTAGAACCACCCTTTAGAATGGTCGAAAAATTTTTGGCCATGGGTGAGTAGATAAAAACGGGCTCATTATTATATAAAATGATTAACTCATATAATTTTTTTTGGCCCTGTGCAAATAGAAAAAAACGAGACCCTAATTCAATTAATTGATCGCTCTAACCATTTGTGTTCCGGTCGTTTTTTACACTGCCACCTCAAATCACAAGTTTTTTTTTTGAGTTTTAAAATGGGTTTAAATTCTAGTAATAGAAAAATAGTAGTTGGTTAAAATAATTATAATATTAATGGTCTCTAATATTGGTTAGGCTTTAAATGATTACAATGTTAATGAGTTTATTAATAGCCTAATGAGTTTTAAATGCTTAACAATATAAATAATTAACGACTTCTTTCATAAGATATATATTATAACTTTTTCTAAAAATTTCGGGCCCTAGCGATTGTCCACCCCTCCCCCTTCAAGGGGCTGCTCTGCTCGAACCCACAACCTCTCATTTGAGGAAGCTTGGCCTACCATTAGATAAGAAGACTTGTGGTTTTCGATTACATATACGTAGTTATGTATCATCTTTTTCCACCAAATAGTTAATTACGTTAGTCTAAGTTAAACAAATATATGGTTGTTATTGTAATTATTAAAATTTCTATATTATACAGATTTAGTTATGCAAGTCTAAAAAACAAAATTAATTATTAAAAACTGATATAAAGACACTTACGGGCTATCAAAATTTCTATCATTAGTATTTTGTTAATAGCTTATAAGTTTTGCAATAATAGTGGTGTTATATAAGAGAGTATATTATAATACACATGAGAAGGACAAAAATAAAAGTTTAAGAAATTAGAACTTTTTAAACATAGAATACAAAAATTTTTAAAACATAAAACTAAATAATTGTCAACTAACTTCCCTATAATTTTTGACTTTGTATAACTTTTTCGGCGTGTTATCAATTAACTTCCCTCTTGAAACTAAATTAAAACTTCTAAAACATAGAATACAATAATTTTTAAAACATGAAACTAAAATCGAACTTTTGAAACATAGAATACTGAATAGTATTTTTGTAATAAATATCGGTGTTATATATCTATATTATATTATAATTAGAAGGGTGCCCGCGCAATACGACGGGACAACATTTTACATCCGACACGAGTTTTTGTTAATTTTATAGTAATTTTACAAAAGTTTATTATATTTTTTCTAAGCTAAAATTTTAAACACTAAACAAAAGAATTTTGCATGATAACTTGTATATTTATGCATTAAGTTATTGTATCTTACAAAATACATATCGGTTCAACAAAAAACTTATATCAAAACGTTTAAGAAATACACATTTACAATTGTAGTATTGAAAAGTTTAAACATGATAGATTGATATAATATAAATCTTAAAATAAATTAAGTGTTCTTGGTTTATTGATAAATAATGTAAATTTTTATATAATTTATAGTAATTATAAAATTATTATGTAACTAATTGTCAAGGATAATTTGTAAATAATGTTAAAAATACTATTTTACCCTAAAAATAGTTGTACCTCATGCATTGAAAGAGGTAAGTGTTCTTAATTTAATGATATCTTAAAATACAATTCTCATATGCTTATATATATATATATATATATATATATATATGGGAGGGATCTAATGAAAACCTTTTATAATTAAAAACTAAGAAAACTACTTTATAACCATTGATTTTTCTGATCTATGGTTGAGACTGTTTAGTGGTATGATTGTAATTAATTGATGTTTAAAGTATTTAGTTAAAAGGTTGTAGGGGTATAATAGGCAAAATAAATACAAATCATATGAAAATCTTTTCAAATTAATAAAATTCCTAAAATCACTCATTCTCTCTTCTTTCTCTTAATTTATATATTAAAATCTTTCATTCTCTCTTTTATTTTATTTTATTGACATTATTTAAATTTAAACATTAAATTATATTAAATTTTTAATATATAATTGAATATGAACAAAAACCATAGATGCAACCACATTAAACAAGAGTAAATTCAAAATGTAACATTGTGTTACGTATATGTACTATGTCCTATATATATATATGAAACAATGTGTTACGTATATGTACCATTGTCAAACTTCATTTTCACCATCAAATCCAATCTTATTTTTTTACTATCTAAACCACATTGATTAATGTTTCTATATATATACAATCATTGTCATATATGTATATGTATGTATAACACATATAACAAGTACAAAACTTTATTAAACTTAAAATTTTACATATACATATATGTGGTTATATATAAATAACTAAATACAAGTGAAACATTGTTATAATCAATGCAAATACAAGTTGAGTATCATACCCAAATACCACTTTTCCATCTAGTTCATCTTCATCTTCATCTTGACATAACCAGAAAGATATTTACTTTACTTGATTCAATGTAACTCACTTAACACATTCCCACTTCTATCCACTTGTATTCTAATCGTCTCTTCATATTCGATCACAAGATTGAACCCTAGCCGCCACCCCATGTTTTTAAATGTATAAGATGAAACAATCAAAATTGATTTCACATATTAATTGAACCATTTACAAACATGGATTTATGAACCCATATGCAAATTGATTTGAGGTTATGAATAGAGCTGATGGCCATGTTCTTCGATGGTAGTCTTGTTCTTTGATGATAGTTTGATCATATAAATCGATTTCACATATTGTTGAACAAAGGTTTCTATGGTGGATGGTGGTGATCGGTTTGTAGTAGAGACAATAGATGAAGGAGATGATAAGATATTCATTTATTAAATAAGTTAAATAAGGAGATAAATCAGGATTTCAAAAGATACTAATATTAAAAGAATGTTAAAATTACCATATTAACCTTTTAAATAAAGAATACAAATTTTGAAAAGAAAAATTTTGATTGGTTGAAAAATGGTTTTTATAGTTTTCAATTATAATGTGGTTTTCATTTGATCCATCCCTATATATATATATATGTATATATATATAAAGATGATAAAATAAATAAATTTATATTAATTCTAAGAGTTTAAATTACTACAACTTGTAAAACATAGGTACAATCGTTTAAAGCTAAAAATTTTAAGACATTAAGCTAAATAGTTGTCAACCAACTTTCCTTGAGATTTTTAAATTTTTTATTATTTTTATAAGTAATATTAAAAAGGAAAAAAGAAAACTTGTATCATAAAACTAGTATTTTCTTCTCTTTAATTTAAGTAAAATACTCATAAAAAAATCTTATATATTACCTAGTGGGAAACGATACTACTAGTGACTTTACCTTTCCTCCGTGTCATGACTCTTGACTTTACCTTTCCTCCGTGTCATGACTCTTGAGTAAGAGGTTAAACATTTTAGTCTTGGACATGCTAATGATTTAGCACATTCAATTCGTTTGTGCTTTTGAGTGACCCGTTCAACGTGATTGTTCTACCCCACTTTCATACGTCTATTTTATAGTTAATATGTTGAAAACTATTATTGATCTTGGCATTATTATACTTAATAATTATACATTGTCTTTCAAAGCTTCCAAACGTTGAATCAAATCCAAAGACTATGACCCCAAAATTCAGAACACTTCTACAATGTTATAGATACTTTGTGACACTTGTTTAAACGAGTGCTTAAAGCAAGGAAAGTTAAATTATAAGACGGAACATCGTTTAACTTACAAGACATTTAGTTTAAGTTAAAACGGCTTTATAAGAGGGAGTACTCACCATAATGGATTTATGACATGTTTTATGTATAAGAAATAATAACATGAATCAATCTTACATAAGCCTACGTACAACTTCATATGATTAAGAATCATTTCTAAGGTGTTGTTTGTTTTTTCTGTATCAAAATATCTGCAGTCTGCGGATCACATCAGCAGACATTTAATCCATCAGAAGAGATGGATTAAACGTTGCAGTTTGCAAAAAAAACACTGTTTGATTTTTAACATCTGCAGACCGGTAAAATATTCTGTAATCAAGAAAGTTTTAAATCAAAATTACAAGTTTAATACATATAGTAATCAGATTTTTCTTCAAACCCTCTAAACCACCCAAATCTATCGATCCATAAGCACCAAATCAACATCATAATATCTAACAGATGATGGGCACGACAAAATCCCCATTTGTGAATGAATCTGTGATGACAATCAGAAGAACACAAACGACAATTGAACAATTGAAAGAAACATACATTAAAGTATTCAACAGTGGCACTGAGCAACCGATTACCCACATACTCCTAACCCAAATACTTCCTCACGACCGCGAGAGTAACCACAAATATCCCACTACAAACAGCACCCAAGACCCGTTGCACAAGGTCCCACCCAACTTCGACCGACTCGTAGCATGAAACGGGTAGACCCACGAAGAGGGTGAACCCGGCCCCCGTGGCGATCAATCGGGAGAAATACTCGACGAAGTGACCGAAGACCATGAGAAAGAGATCGATTGGAACTCGTTGATGGGTTGTTGGTCCAGGAAATCGGATCCAGTGGTGTTCGGCGGCTGAAGGAGGTGGTGAAAGGGGTTTTGAAGGGTTGATTGTGGGTGGGTGCCTGGGTGGTGTCATTTGAATAGGAGTATATGTTTGATAGTCATCAAAATTGTTGTTCATTCCTAAGAGATTTAGTAAGTTCTATGATTCAGGCTACAATTTTCGGGTTGAACTGATTGTGTTTATAGTTGAAATTAAGAATGTTATGTTGATTTTTGAAGCTAAAGCAAGTTAGCCGCTTAAACTTATTATGATAAGAAAATAAGATTTAACATGAGAAACAAACAATTGTACGTAAAAAATGTGTTTTGGTGTTTTACCATAAGGATATGTGAGCATGTAATGGTTGTGCTTGGGGTTATTAATGGGCACTCAACTGTTGGTTAAATGGATGTTTAAAAACCCAAGTTGTAAATAGGTGTTTAGGATCAAGTAAGGGGCTCTTTGAAGGGGAGGCTGACCATGGCCTGATCACTTACTAGTTGACTCGGTCAGCCGGTCAGCACGTTTGATATTCCGGTGATGGTGGCTGACCCGGTTGTAAGGAACTGACCGAGACCTTCAAATTTGCTTCACTGACCAAACACTCCACCCTCTTCTCTTCACCGGTCCCCTTCACCCGCTTCCCTTTATTTCTATTGTTGTTCTCCGCCACCGCCGCCACCTCTCTCCACCGCTGTCGGCGGCGCCATCTTGTTTCCAACATCACCAGTTCTGCAACTTCAAAGAGAAAACAGAGGAGATACAACTTCAAAGGGGGTTTTGAAGAAATTGGTGGTGGAGGATTGGGAAACTAGAGTTATGTAACATTCGTCATTTCCAAATTATAAACCTGAACCTGAGCTCATTTTGAACATTTATATGATATAAATATCTTTTATAAACCTATTTACTCTAATAAATCATATAGATTATAAATATAAGCACCATAAAAAAAAATTTATTTAAATATTAAACCATTTAAACAATATATAATAATTTTATAATGTATAAAGTAAAGCTTTATAAGTTTACAAAGTTTAATTGTTATTTATGATGTTTGAGATTTAATTAAAATTAATAATTAATGAGAAAGGTATTTTCTGTTAATTAGAAACTTTATAAAGTTTTAATGAACAACAAATATTTCATTATAAATTGGGTTTAATAAGTTTGGGGTTAAAAATGTAATTCATGAAACTTTGTTATAAAAGTGTTAGACATAAAATAATAAGCCCTTAAAACATTAGGGACCAAAGTGTAAATTATTCTAAAAACCAAATTTACCCAAACCGCCCCCCAACCATCCCCCTCGGATTCCCCATCTCCGGTCGCCGTCCGTCGAGCTCCGGCGACAATTCAATCCCCCAAAACGATCGATTAGAAGATAATTAAACAAATCTTTAACACTCCTACACCGGTTTCAAACATTATATCGACTCCAATTGAATTTATTTAGATTATTAAAGTTGTGCACTCAAAACCGAAGCATCAATTCAAAGTTTTGACATGTTCTTAATATAACTGATTAAATCAATGATACTTAACAGAGGGTTATGCTTCTAATCGACTTTTACAAACTATCTGTACACTCAATTGTGCTTACCAAGTTCACCCCCATTGATTTCTGTCATCGCTCCTTCATCGGCCCAGCAACTCAATCGAAATCGAACTTTCGAGCTCTCTTAACCTGAATTGGTTGAGGGGAAATCATCATTAACACCCTAAGAAGCTTCATACGAAGTTAATTTGATAGTAATAATCTCTTACAAGGAGAATCCTGCTCATCACAGTCGCGACCTATTTCTCATTTCATCTCCCTCAATACGATTCTAATCATGTAAGTTGCACATATCATTATACTTGGTTTAACATGAGGAAACAAAACCCTAATGTTAATTTGATTAACATGCCTGAATTGAAGTTTAATTTGATGACATTCGATTCTAGGGTTTATAAGGATTTAGGAGATTACTTGAAGAATGATTTATAAAATTACTTTATGTTCTAAGACAAGCTTTAGGCTTTGACCCTTTGGTTAGCATCAAACACCTACACATGACAAGTCAGGGGTTCGAACCCTGCCTCTGCCATGTTTTTATTTTAGTGGCTTTTTTACATTTTTTAAATTAGAAAAATTATTAATAAAATAATAAATCTAAACATATATTATATTGCTAACTAAAACATTTCAGAAATTATTAAATTAATTTTTTAAAGATTTTAAAACTTATAATTTTTAACTTTAAATACTTGTTAAAGAATAAAAAGGTTATAAAAATATTATTAAGTCATTTACATGTTATAAATATATATTAGTCCAAATTTGGATTATTTCAAAACAATTCAAAACTACATATTACAAATACTTTAAATGTTTAATTATATAAATGATTATTTAAATAAATACTTAAAGAATTAATTATCCATCTAATCATGTTGTATCATATTTAGTTAATATTCTCTAAATTTTTATTTAAAACTTTTGAAAGTTATAAAATAATATATTATACTTTATTCTTATTACTAAAATCTGGTATTATAAGATTTTTTATAATAAATCATTAAAAGTTTAAAACTTTATAAAATAATTTTAAATAATCTTAAAGCTATCTAAATAAGTATTCAATTAAGTACCTTTATCAATTTTAAATAATTAATTATTAAATTAATTATTTCTTTTACACATCATATTCAATCCTTATTAATTCAATAAATTAAATTATTGAATCATTCACTATCATTCTTATTTTTAATTGGTTCATACCATCTTTGTTAAACCAAAGCATTATTGATTGCGTTATTATATTTTACTTAAATATTAAAACCCCAAATTCCGATTAAAATCCTAATTCATAGTTACTCTTGAAACTTACTTTATTCTAATCCTAAGACACCAAATCTTAGGTTGAATCGTAAAAAAATCGTTGGAACCATCTTATCTTCTTATTATTATCTTAAGTGCAACTTATATCACGTGAGTTTTCCATGTGAGTTCTTCATGCTCCTTTTTTATTTTATTTCACACATTTTGGGGTAAAACATGTTAACCTTATCCACTTATATTTGTAAAAAATTTTTATACTTGTAACATATATGCAATTCATCTTGACTTTTTATCATGGTCATTTGTATTATTGTGAGTGTTATATGAGATACATTATATGTTGACAATCATTAACTATTGCTAGCCTGGCGACGTCATAGATCTATGGGCCTGATGACGTGGGCCCAAGCATGGATGAGTAACCTTTAGCCTTTTTGGAGGCCTAAGATCACTTATGCTTCACTAAAACGATCATAACTTGAGCCCAAAAACGGCTTATTTTATGAGTTATTTACATTTTTATCTTATTTTTATATTTTGTTGAAGTTTACATTTGGCCCAGTTTTTGGCCCTGTTTATGTTTTGTGGCCCATTCGACTTTTGCTTTGTTTCTTTATATGTTTGTAAGAGTTGGGTGAAAGGATTATTGAAGTTTATGAAAAAAATCTGTTTTCTCTATATCACCGTGTGTGTTAGTTAGTGTAACCCTGATTATCGGTATGTTTTGTGAATCAATGATAGTTAGAAGGATTGTTCCTTGTATTATCGTTGAATCAACAGGTTCAATTATCTATCTCACTGTTTCCGACTGCATCACCTGACAAGCCTATTTGGTGCTAAAGCCGATGTATTGCCGACTCCTGATGACGTATGACTTGTTCATCATGGGAACCAAGTACACTTAGCCAGTCATATAAACTTACAATTAAGTCGAGGTTTGATTGTAGCTTTATGTGTTCTATGAACTTGCATAAATTAAGCAGAGTCCAGTCAAATACTTAATCAAACAACCAAGTTTCAGTTAGATGTAGACTCAGTCAGAACTTCTAACTAAGTTAGCTTCTGACTTAGTCAGCGATAATCAACCAGCCCCTAAGTTAGATATGCGTTTGAGATTCAAGTTACCACACACCTAATAGGAAAGAAGTACTATGAATAACAAAGATTTATAGATATAAAATCCAATTACAATTGAGGTAATATTTCAATCAATTTCATGAATTATTAGAAGCTAACTTATCATATTCCCATTTTACCTTATCCTTAGTTTGAAGTTTATCGTGACTTCATAGTGGCGAGAAATAGATTATTTGGAACTCGAAATTTTCTATAAGATGTGTCATTATTTGGCATCGAGAAAAACGGGTAGAAATAAATAATTAGAGCTTTTTGTCAAATACCGATTGAAAGTGCTTCGTCGCTTCGCTTAACAGGTGTTTAGGTTAGGTTTAACAGTGTAAGAGGGAGTACTCACTAGAATCTACTTTCTCCATATGTTATCATTAATCAACTTACATAACCTACATATGGCTTCATATGATCAAGAATCAGTTTTAAATTCAATCAAACACAATTTGTGAGTGAAATTTATAGGTATATAAAGAAGAAATCACAAAAGGGCGTATGTTTAATATTTATGAACCTTTTTGTTTCTTCCTCAAAGACTCGGTAAGTTCTATATGATTCAAACTAGAAATATGAGTGATTATATAGTGTTTATAATTGAAATTAACAAGGTTTTGGTTTAATACGAAGCTAAAACAAGTTTGAGTCGAAGAAACTTATTAATTTTAACTTGGCGTTTAACATAAGGATATACAGATGTTTAAGGGCTAGCATGAACAAGTGTTTTACCATTAGTTAAATGGGTATTTGAAGTCAAAACATGTAAACGGGCATTTAAAATTAAGTTATAAGACAATTTGAAATTCAAATCAGTATAAGCCCAATAGGTTTACGACAGATCATGGTAATGATTATCAACAAAATGAATCAAGAGTTACTTTTGAAATGAACATTTGCAGCAAAAATCAAGCGGTAGATAGAAAGCCTATCTTCGGTTGTCCCTCACATCTACTTTATTTTTTTGCCTTTATGATTGTGGTTGTTGATTTTCGTGTATCTTCTTCGGTCTTGATGAGCCTATATAAATCCTCCTATCTTGATTGTTTATGAAAGTAGGTCTCGTTAGTTGTTGTTTTCCTAACGATTGGCCTTCTTGAAGCATTACAACCACTTCAGACATGGTAGGTCTACTCGAAGCTGGTGATTGGGTACAGAGCAAGGCGATCTCAATAATCTTCATCACATGTTCTTGTTCGTATAGGTTCAAATTTAATGTTTCATCGATGACCTTTATATGAGTGCTTTTCTCATACAACTTCCATGTCTGTTCATCAAATCATTGCAAAACAAAATTAGAGTCCATAATTATATAACAAAGATCCTAAAGTATGGTATGATACAAGAAACTTTCATGTAAGAAATAGTCGATCTAAGTAAATTTTCTTTTGTTTCTCCTAAACACAAGTCGTAGATACGATCCATCTTAAGAATATAAAAATAGAACACCACCACTAGAAAATTCTTGTGTACATGAAAAAATGTCACAAGTCTAAACTATCATAAGAAGTCAAAAGTCAGCTCAAAAGGTGTCTGGTTAAAGTCAAAGAGATTTCAAGGAACACCACCACCAATTACTTTTTTTCAAATACATCTCAAAAGGTGTTTGGTTAAAGTCAAAGAGACCGGATCAAACATTCACTGGTTGGACTGATCAAATCAAATTTAAGAAACATATATCATAACTATAATCACACCCAGTAAATCTCATCAATAGAAAACCATTAAAAAAATATTAGAGAAGGTGGATTTAAGAAACAGATAACGTCACATATAAAAAAACTTGATATTATATAAAAATACACGGTTAAACAACAAAATATGAAAATATTATATATTTTAGGATGAATTTACACTTCTAACGTAATATAAAAGCTTGAATAACTAAATATATATCATAAATTACAAGATTAATCATAAAAATAAGATCTTGAAAGGAAAAAAAAAAAAAAATAAAAAGTTTTGAAATCTGATCTAACCACCAGGTCCGATTCAGCTAGTTCAACGGTCTGATCAGTAACCAACCGATTCAAATAAAAATGATCCATATACACATAACTATACTAATTCTTGGTCCGACCGGTTCATAAACAGGTTGTCTCTTTACCTGTTAAATTACTACACCTATAAATACCATGTATCTCCGTATTTGAATAAGTAATCAAAAAACATGTGTCTGTAAATTGTGTGTTTATACCCCTTGATTCCAACAGCCTCTAGTCATAATTGAACACTCCATGATCTAAAGCAGTATAGTTGAGTACTTGAGACATTGAACAATTAAAAGGAAAGGGGAATTGAAGTATTAATCTATAGCTAACTAAGCTGTATTTTGGGTAGGTTCGTTGTATAGTAGCTAGATTATTTGTTTCTTTTTTGATTGAGTTTTTCCCAATGCTATCTTTCAATGATGGAGGCATGTTTCTTTCAGTATCTTATCTAATCTTTGTTTTCTTTGTCTTTGTAGCTCCTATGTGATTTTCTTTCCGGTTAGTTACTTGATGCTTTTATTCTACGTAAACACTTAAGAACTCTAGAGATAGTGCTAACAGTGTAAACACTTAAGAACTCTAGAGATGGTGCTAACAGTGTAAACACTTAAGAACTCTAGAGATAGTGCCAACAGTGTAAACACTTAAGAACTCTAGAGATAGTGCCAACAGTCATTTGGTCAGTACTCCTTAAGGTGTAGAGGGTTCAATTCGATGTAGGACCATACAAAGTAGGTGGGTAGGTGTGAATTTACTTTTCAAAAGTTTAAATAAAAAAAATAGAAAAGAGTAGCAATATGGCATCTCACATTTTCCAAGAGGTAATCAGTGGATTGACTACCAGATTGCACATCTGTACTTCTTTTGCCACTAATAATTCAAGAATCACGATTCCGAAGCTATAAGTGTCAACTTTTTCAGATAAAACACCATGAAGTGCATATTCGGGTGCAGTATATCCCCTGAAAAAACATTATACTGTAAAATTAAATAAAAGTTGGGATACAAGAAAAAATATAATCAATGTTGTGGCTAAAAAATCTTACAATGTACCGGCAAACTTGGTGCTAATATGAGTTTGGTCCTCCGGTTGAAACCTTGCCAACCCAAAATCTGCTATTTTGGGTTTAAGATCATCATTAAGGAGGATATTACTAGATTTGATGTCTCTGTGAATGATTTTGATATGGAATTCATTGTGTAGATGAGCAAGACCCCTAGCTATCCCAAATATTATTTCATAGCGTTGGTTCCAGTCCAGTGTCCCCTTTTTTGAGCCTCCATTATGAACATATTGTTAGCATATAATACATATACTTGGTGTTTTAAGATAAGGATTTTATCTGGAATACATTCAAGTAGTATAACCGATCCATCTTACCCCATAAGAACCGGTCAAGACTTCCATTCGACATATATTCAAGGACTAGAAGTAGATAAGATCCCTCATTTGACCATCCAAGGAGACGTAGAAGATTTCGATGATGAATGTTACTTATAAGCTTAACTTCATTCTCAAATTCTTCTTTCGCTCCAGCATGCTCTACTTTAAGTTTCTTCACTGCCACCACATTATTGTCGTCAAGGACCGCCTATTAGCCATTCAGAAATGCAGTCAATTAAAGAGATTAAATAATTAAGCTTCTAAGTGGATTCTACTTTCTTAATTAATCTTTAAAATTTACCTTAAACACTTCACCAAAACCTCCTTTCCCTAGAATATTTTCTTCACTGAAATTATTTGTTGCCAACTGCAGATCTTTGTAATTGTAATGTATTGCCCCTTCTAAATCTTCTGTATCCATGATGAAACATGGTCCAAGTATATATATACATATATGTAGATAGAAGTTATCAGTATTATGAAAGTAATGATAAATCTTCTGTACACAGATTAATATTTATACAATCACCTTGCTCATTCTTCTTAGACTTCTTCCATGATCGATATAATAACCACGAAAGAAGGACGAGGACAATGAGAACTACACCAGAAATGGCTATAGCAATTATGGATACCTTACTTGCATGTCCTATCATATAACCATATTGTAGTTATAAATTCACCAATTAGCATATTAATATATGGTAAACATATACTTGTTTCATGTATTTGAAAGAAGAAGTGGCCTCACTCACTTTTTAAGACATTTGTGATATCAGTTGTTTGGTTGACATTGAAAAATGGAGTATCTGAATACCTTGCAAAACAACCCATGTCGAAGAACCTTCCTTCTGTACTCGGAAGACAATCGTTTAACTTGTCATACGCTTTATTCATGCAGGTTTGGCAAATGGCCTTTTTTATACCTTCGGCACACTGTGCAGTCACGTACACTGTTGCATTTTTGCTTGTGATTTGCCTAGTGGACGCTACGTAGAAATTAGAGGTTTTCGGAGTAGCATATCTTATATCTGATATTAATCCATCTACAACTTGATTAAACTCCGTTGGCTTCGATGCTAATCGAGTGCCACACAATACTATTGGAGTACCATTCCCATCTTCTGTCACATAAGGGTTGTTATAGAAGTCACAAAGTCTTCATACCTAAGAACAAACAAATAGTTTACAAGATTTAGGACTTTTTCCTAGCTTCTTGATATTTTAAACACCTTTAAACAATTACCATTTAAGCCAAACAATTTAACTTGACAACAGCTATACTAGAACTACTGTAGGATTAGATGGTAAATATAGAACCATAGAAGAAAAACTCACCTGACAGAGCAACTATCAAAACTAATATAAGCACCATTTCCAGATGTGCAGTTGATTAGTTTCGAAACACTAGCATCAAAACAAGCCACACACTGATCTACAGTGAGGTAGTTTCGGCACTGGGCTGCTGCAAAAACCGAGTCCCCCGCGCTTAATGCCTGTGCTCTTCCATAAAGCACCTGTTTATTTAGTAACTCCTTTCTGAGTGCAATGAAAGTAGAATTTCTGTTCTTGATAAAGTTTGGCAGACTTATTACTGCGTTACGACCACAAAACATTCCGATGAGAACGTTAGTATTGTTATTGCGATCGTTTGATGTGAACATCCCGGGTTAGAAAATAATAACATAAGCAACATAACCAGGATAGCCATGAGCAGCCACTGTAAGAGCCCAGAAAAATCAGAAAATAGAGAATGAGGAAATGCTGCATAACTCATTAACTTGTGCTTATTAAAATAATATATTTGAGTTTTGTCCAACTTTGTGTTGAATGTTCAATTTTGTCGTCGTCTATAAAATCATATGGTGTGAATCATGGTCAAATTTGTGATAAATATTGTGGAATGTTTAAACTATTCCTACAAACTTTGGTGCATAAGAGCAGAAGTGGGTAAATGGGATGGGTTCTTGCAGGTAGGCAGATCAAGTAAGTAATTGGGTTCATGAAACAGCGATATAAGTTGAATGAATTCGTGGGTTTGGAACGTGGGGCAACGGTTGTATTATCGTTTTCTAACCATTGGAGCATTTAGAAAAAGCTAATGTTTTTACCCTACAAAGTAACGTTCTTATTTTATTCTTTTACAAGAAAAAAATAAAATTTAATATGCTCTTATACTAATATTTTATTTTGTAAATTAGGTTTTTTAGTTTATTTATTTGATAGTTTTTTTTTTCAATTTTTAGTTACTTTTTAAAAATTTAGTCATTTTATTTTTAGTTAATGAAATTTTGTTTTTATTTATCTTGATATATTATTTAAACTAATTTAATATAATTTTAGAACAATTATAATAATAATATTAATAATAATAATAATAGTAATAATTTTATTATTATTGTTAATAATATTAATAATAATAATACTAATAATAATAATAATTTTATTATTATTGTTAATAATAATAATAATAATAATCATTATTATTATTATCATTATTATTATTATTATTATCATTATTACTATTACATAATATTAAATTTGCAAGTGAAATGAATAGTGGGTTATTATAATCTTATTTTAACCACAAAGTTTTTCTACTTTTTGTTTGTACTCTTGCTAAGGTTTATAAAGAAAAAATCTCAGGAGAGATGGGATTTGTGAGGGTTCTTTTTAGTGTAAATGGTTGTATCTTGGTTTAAGTGTGGCACACGATTGTTTACGGTCATTAATAGTTGTTTTGACAGGGTATACGAGTGTTGTAGGCATAAAAACTCTCTATTCTAAGCCTCCTAATATAAAAAATATATAGTTACGAAACCCTACCGCGAAACGTAGTAGATACTACCTAGTTATTAACAAAGATGGTAAAAGAATAGTAAACTTTAGGTATTTATGATTTTGGTCATTAAATTTTAAGGTTTTTGTGATATCTTATATTTTAGAAATCTTAATAGTTTAATCATTGAACTTTGTAATCATACTCGACTAGTTTTGAGTTGATCTACGTTATTATGCAAGTTTTGTTTGGAAACGAGTCACGTAAAATATAATACATTTTTATTTATCGATACAAATTCGAGTTAAGCTATGTTTTTATATAAATTTAGTTTGAAAACGAGTTAGGGGATTTTTAGTCCAAATTTTAGCACGCCACAAACAACGACATTGCATGTGCTTATTTTTTTATACATTTTGAGTTGGTATATATTTCGACATAGGTTTTGTTTAAAGTTGTGTCATATATAATACATTTTTATTTGACGATAAAATTCGCATTACTCTATATTTTAACATAATTTTTATTCGTAAATAAGTCGGGTCGATTATAGTCTTAACTTTATCACGTCGCGAACAACGTCGCCGCAATGTGCGATGAGTAAAAGCCTAGTTGTTAACATCATTATCCTCATCATCATTACTATCATAATTATCATTATTATCATAATATAAGGTAGTCAATATAATAGAAAGGAAAAGTTAAGACCCACGTGTCGTGGTGGGAACCGTACGATTATGTTGGTGTTGCTAAGCCCGCGTTTGCAAAATCGGTTACCCGCATCATGCGGTGATACGAACGTGGTTAAATACATAACTGTAACATATGAAGTTGCGACCAATCTATTTTGAGGTTTAAAACGTTGATAGAAGTTAGTGTACTAATAATTATAAAAAAAAGTAATTTAAACAAATATATATATATATATTATATATATATATATATATATATATATATATATATATATATATATATATATATATATTATATATATATATATATATAAGAAAGAGTATAAGAAGGAAATTAAAAACCCAAAACATAAAAAAAGTAATTTTGAACATACAACATCATCCGAGACACATAGAGCACTAGGACATCAATAATAGAAATGTTGTTTTGACTGTTCGAGTGATTAATTCGTATTGACCTGGGCACATTCTTAAGTCTACGGGCCGGTCATCGGGTGGAGTAATGGAGCTGTCGTACTCATGGAAAATATGACTCCGACTCTGCGCTAATGGACCAAAGAATTATCTCCACATTTTTTTATGTCACATTTGCAATGAATGGTAATGATGTTTTTTTAGTGGAGGAAATATTCAGTAAGCATGAAGAAATTGAAATTAGTAGATTTCATTAATTAATCGGATAGCATGACTTATAAGGATGAATGGATGATGACAATATTACAAACTTAACAGTGTTGTACAGGTCTCATGTTGGAGAACGACGAAATAAACTTCAATTTTTAACCACATAAAGTCGTATGAGTACATTAATGGCATAGGTTGAGATAAAAAATTTAGTGTGTTTATCCAAGTATTCTCATGTCGTATGAATATTAATGTGGCAATGATCTAAGTTGTTGTAAATATCTCATGTACGTTGGAGAAAAACGACAATGTTTTATCCACATAAAGTCGTATGAATACTTTAGCCATGAGATTAGTGGCCCGTGCTATCAATTTACCTTTTATTTTGTAACACGGTATTTTAAAAAGAAACATGCACATGTATACAAGGCTATATGTAATACACTGCTAGAAAATATTGTCACATTAAATGTCACATAAGCAGTAGTGGTATCACCCGTCACACATATTCGATCATGAACACTATTTTTTTAATTATTATTTACTCATTGTCATGAATTGTTTTTATATATATTTAGCATGCATGTATTATTTTTTACAAACTTATTTATGAAAGGGAAACATAATAAAATTCTAAATTAATTATTTTTTATAACACTACAAAGAAATAACAATATTTCAACTATCACGATGCCTCCAACTATGTTCAACAAAATCCGCTTTAAAGTTGTTATGTTTTTCTTCTCTATTGCGCATCTTCTATTCTCTTGTTTATCACATATGTGGTTCACTTGTGCCTCTTTATATAATGAGGACGTACCAAGCAAAGTTATCACTACATATTCCCTAATCTAGAATCCCCTTAAAATTGTAGCAAAAACCAAACAATCCATGACTGTCATGACTGTATGGCGGTGCTACGGTTGCCATACGATGGTGATCGCCTACGTTTTCATGGTTTTCATCCCGAATCCGGTGACATCACAACCACAACAAACTCCGTACTCAGGGCTTGTGGCCAAATTAACGCCACCAACCTCCCATATTTCTTCAGAAATCTTAACGAAACTTTCAAAGACATCCGTAGACAGTTATCAAACAATAACACTTACTTTGCAACCTCAGAGCAAACAAACAATACAGATCCCGTTTACGCGTTGGCACAGTGCAGAAACTACATGTTAACAAGTGACTGTGTCAATTGTTTCGATTTTGCTGATAAGTCCATACGTAGTTGCGACGCTGCCATTGGTGCGCGTGTCGTTTATGACGGCTGCTTTCTCAGGTGACACTTTTATCAGAGACTTCCCATGCTAGTATAACTGGATCATTCTAAGTTCTAACTCTTTATTAGCATGCATTTGTTTAAAGTAATTAGTTGATATTATGGTTTAAAGTGTTCATGTTATATATAGATTCTTTTTCCTTATAGTTATGTCTTATATGAAGGTATGAGGCTAATTCCTTTTACGAGCAAACAACGTTGCCTGGCAACGTTGGCTTATGTGGAAATCGCACTTCATCGCGACCAGACGTGTTGAAACAGCTGTGGATGGATTATTGTTCAATTTGTCTATCGCCGCCCCTAAAATGAATGGTTACTATGCTGCGGTCACTGCACCTGTAGTTGGTGCCAATACAAGTACTGCTTATGCTATAGCGCAGTGTGCGAATACAGTAACACGCGATGGATGCAAAAACTGCTTGCAGGTGGCATATGCTAACATAAAGAGTTGCGCCACTGATGTTACTGATGGGAGGGCAGTTGATTCGGGGTGTTTTATGAGGTACTCCGCCTCGGCGTTTTTTGCCAACAATAAAACGATTGATATCACCCCGTTTCTAAGAGATGGTGAGATTTTTGATATCCTTAATTAAGCTAGTTTACTTTGACAATTGTGATTTGTAAATAAGAAACTAAGTAACATGTTATTGTGTCATGTAACATAACACAATCAAGTTCGTAGTGTTGAGTTTAGATTAGGTTTGATATAATGTTTTCAAAATTGAACAAATTATAAAGTAGTGCATCATGAATCATGATGATGCTCACTCCTAAAATATTCATAGGTGGTTCAAGCAATAAGGGAGCTATTATAGGAGGTGTACTTGGAGGTGTAGGAGTTTTGATCATATTGCTAATAGCTCTACTATTGTGGTATCGTCGGTCGAAAAGAACGACGCCAATAGGTATGCATTATCGATCGCAGGCAAGCAAAATGTATTAAACATGATCACTTGAAAAGTGTACTGATTTTGTTTCAATCTTTCCAGATAGCTTATACGGGGCAACAGAACTACAAGGTCCAAAGGATTATAGCTACAGTGATCTCAGGAAAGCAACAAACGATTTCAAGGAAGAAAATAAGCTTGGAGAAGGAGGGTTCGGAGATGTGTACAAGGTACTCGACTCTTATCTTCTAGTTGTAAACGTGATAAATGAGTTATTACAAAGTTATAGACAGATTAAACCAACCCTATATACTAAACAAACGTGTATCACTAATGGAATCTCCAACAAGTACTATCTCTGTAAAAGACATTACAGATAAGAGTTTGTCGATGGTGCCCGTAGAAAACCTGTCATGGGAGATTGTTTATCTGACACCTTTCGTCCATCTACAAATAGGGATGTTCAAAATAAGATATCCAAAAATTTCGGATAGTAGATTTTACTATCCGAATCCGTATCTGAAATTAACAAAAAATATGTATTATTTAATAACTTTTATAAAAAAGTTGATATTGTTTATCAAAAAAGATTTCAGATATTCAACGTTTTTATAAAATATCTGAAAATATCCAAAAGTTCTGATTAATAGTTATTATTAATAAACTTTAGAAATATATCATGGACAATTCGGATATCCGAATATTCAAAAATCCTCAAAACACTATTCGAATCCAAATCAGAATTTTCAGATATTCAAAATTTTACATATTTCAGATTCGGATTTGGATTTGGATTTTAGGATATTTCGGATTCGTTCAGATATTTAGTGGTGTTTGGCAATACCAAATAAGTAACTTTTTAACTTTTTGGACGGGTAAAAAGATCAAAATACCCCTAAAAAAAGTTAAAAAGTCAAAACCTTTTAATTTTTCTGAAGAAGTATTTTGGTCTTTTTACCCCTCCAAAAATCAAAAAGTTACTTTTCTTAAATTTGCCAAACATAACCTTATAGATGGTCGTCTCCCACAAGTACTCTTTTTGTAAAAGACATTAAAGATAAGAATTTCTCAACGATGACCGTAGAAAATACATCACGGGTTATAGTTATCTGACACCTTCCGTCCATCTACAGATGGCCATCGGAGGAGTTAGCGATAGATCACTTATGGGATTTGGTTTTGATTTTTTATAATTTTAACCACGAACAGTACATTAATTAGTTCTTTTAATTATATTTTAGTAATAGCAATTTTAATAAATTAATTCAATATTTAATGTTAGAATTATTTATTAAGTTTAAATAAACATTAAATTATTGTAAATAAATAATCTAATATAAATTTATTTTTAGTATATATAAATAATAAGACTACCTAAAGCAACGGAGGGTTTCGAGTTGGTGTCTACGGGTAGGGTTGGGTCTTAGGGCCGTATGTCTTAAGTTTTGATGTCGTTTTGAGTTGGTTCATCGTTTTCTAGTTACACAAAGCAACGTATTTGTTAAAAAAACAAAAAAAGAAAAAGAAAAAGAAAAGCGACATATATTATGTAACATCAAACAACCACAATTTATATTTTCACATCTTAGGAAAAGGATTAATTACACTTTCACATCTTACAAATAACTCACATTTCATTTCCAAATCGTACAACTAAATTATCTTAACATGTGCGTTTGTAGAAGAACCCAATGTGTCTCCACTGAGCTTTAAAGTATAATAATTAACTTTATATGTACACTCATGATAGAAAATACACACATAAAAGCCAATCCCCTTTTAAGGTTAACATAGAATTAAGGAAGCATGTTTCTCAATAGCCAAGAGTGACCCACTCATTACCATGCACATACTGAATTATATTCTCATCATAATGCAATCAAGATGACGAGACCGATACATTACCACGAGCATTTTTTAGCTTCTGCACTGACAGACTACACACTGCCACGTGTAATTCCGAGGCATGTTTCACTCAAAAAAGTAGAACTACCAAGAAACTCATGTCAGTGTTGTGGTCATCTTCTCAGCTAATCGGTAGTCTAGTCTGGCACATACGAAGATTCCGAGACCACCTTTGGCCAATTTTAATTCTAAGAACCCCAGCTCCAACGTTTACATGAAACTTACTTCTAGGGCATGTTTGGCAATGCTTCTAAAAAACAACTTATTAACTTATTGACTTTTTCAATAAGTTAATAAGTAAGTATGAATTAACTTATTAATTTATTCACTCACAAACAATCATGTTGCCAAACACTATAAAATGACTTTTTAACTTTTTAAAAGTTAAAAAGTTAAAAGTTGATAAAAATAAACACTCCCAGCCACCCACCTAAAGTTTAGCCTACCTTTACATTTCAACACCACCATTTTCATCCTACTTTGTTGGGCGCATTTCATAATGCACCACTATGAAGCAGTATGTAAATTCCGCAACCACAATTTTAAAAAAATGCGCTAACAACGAACTGTCATATGAACTCTTATGTTAGCTCGCACCAAGATTGCCTGCTATATTCATTGATGAAAAGTCTATTGGTCAATAACATCACCAAAAACGCCTAACAAAACCTACTAGGAAACTAATAAGACGTTTAATCTTTAAATTTACAGACGCATTACGTGCAAAATGTCCATTGAAAATACTATCAACCAATTGTCAGTGTTGTAAAACTCTTCGACGAGTACTCGGTAATAGGCATGGTGCTGAGTCGCTTTTCATCAACTACGCCAACATTACTTGAAATCGATCAAACTTGGTCCAACTAGGCTCTACTTGTTCCAACTTGGCCTGACTTGACCTTAATCGGTCCAACTGGCCAACCCAGCCCAACCCGGTTTCATTGATTTTCGTTGGTTTTCGCTTATTTTTGTTGGATTTATGTTCTTTTTATTGAGATACCTTAAAAGATGATAATTAAATGATTACTACTTCTATCATATTAAATAATTATTATTTAATTAGTTTAAAAATATTTTTGTATGTGAACATATATTCTTTTGATTTTATTGATATTCATGTATATTTTTTTTATAAATATAGTAAACTTATGATATTTGACATATTTATAATTTCTAAAAAGCTAATTTATTTTTAACTAATCACATCCGAGTACTCCCTGCTTAGGCCAAGTACTCGTAACTCTTCAGTCAACCGACCTTGGCAACGCCAGCGAGTTTTGTAACCACGTATATTGTTAGAAAAATTAATTTATGAAAAATTCTATCCATGGAGCTATTAATCTTAATTTACTGGTTTACAGATGGAGACAAAAAGATGCAAAAAATGATTTAAAAATTTGATTTCGGTTGTTTTCGTCAGTAATCTATTTGTGCTTCTCTGACGGCCTTATCCGTCGAAAAAAACACCGGTTGATGATACATGTTTATATAGTATGTTTAGTTATTGTGGTCGACTCGTTTATGACTCGAATCTATTTATTTCAATCTAACACGTGATTTACAAGTATGGTGTAGTGAGGAATTGGCACTCCTAAGAAATGGTTGTGATTTAACTTGATTTACCTTGGTAAATGAAACTTTAGTAAAGCTAGCTAAAGTTTTTTGTAAAATTAAAATCAATGAACTCAAATTTTAGATAAAGGAATTTGGGTGTGACAAGCCAACCCCGCTACAGGTAGAACTGTCTGCGGGCTTATGAAATGATTATAATGGATTTATAAGGAGGCCATAACTACACATTGTTATGAACTTTTTTAAATGTTAGCTTTCTATATGCTTGTATATTCTTGTTTTGTGAAATAAGTTACTAAATCATTAAACAAACATACCAAACAAAGTTCTAACTTTATAATAAGATCTAAAAAAACATAAGATGAGTACAAACTTACATCTATTTCATGGAATAAAAACACTACTCTAAGAGTTCCACTAACTCATTAATATACTCCAAACCAGTTCATTTCATTTCTAAACAAAATTCAGAGTATTTCTTTAATTTGATTCTTTTATTGTTACGTGATTGATGTAGGGGATTGTAAAGGATGGAAACGTTGTTGCGGTAAAGAAATTAGCCATAGGTTCCAGTGCTGCAAAGGATAACTTTGAGACAGAAGTACGGATCATTAGTAATGTACATCACCGTAACCTTATACGCCTTCTTGGATGTTGTACTAAAGGACCAGAATTACTTCTAGTCCTCGAGTACATGCCCAATGGAAGCCTCGAAAAATACTTATATGGTTAGTTGGGTTTTTATAATTAATTTCGAAAAGTTGCTACTAAATTACTAGAATATCATATATGCATACGTAATCCTTATAAAAGATTAACCATGATTTGAAGTAGTATTAATCTTTATATTTTTGTTCTGTAATTTATTGATTTAGGAGAAAAACGAGGGACTCTTAACTGGAAGCAACGTTATGATATTATTTTTGGAACTGCTAGGGGTTTGGCATATTTGCATGAACAATACCATGTAACTATCATTCACAGAGACATTAAACCAAGCAACATTTTACTAGACAACGATTGTCAACCAAAAATTGCAGATTTTGGATTAGCAAGGCTTCTACCTGAGAATCAGACTCATATTAGTACTAGATTTGGTGGAACATTGTAAGTATTATTTTGTTTAACATGTAGATATACCTCTTTAATATATAGTTTAAGGAAGAGGAGAATAACAACTCTCTAAGTTGAAACTGTAGGGGCTATACAGCACCAGAATACGCAATCCATGGACAACTGTCTGAGAGAGTTGACACATATAGTTTTGGTATAGTTGTCCTTGAGATTGTCAGTGGAAAAAGAAACACTGACGCCCCAAATGGAGCTGTTGGTGAAGAGTACCTTCTTGAGCGTGTAAGTCAACCATTGACTTAATTTTATCTAATCCTTCCTTGTAACTCTTTATTGACCATGTTAAATTTATTTCAGGCTTGGAATCATTATGAATCTCAATACACTTGAAGTTGGTCGATGAGACATTAGATCCGAGTGAATATAGAGAAGAAGATGTAAAGAAAGTTATAGAAATAGCACTGATGTGCACCCAGTCTCCTGTTTCTGTCAGGCCAACCATGTCCGAAGTGGTTATGCTTCTAAGTGACCGATCACGAGTGCAAAATCCCCCAAGTAGGAAGAACTTCAATATGAGCGACATAAGGATACAAGTTGATAACTCTACTTCTAGTGTGTTGTCCATGACCAACGCTGATGCTTCAATCACTGAATTAGAAGGCCGCTAGCTAGTCTTCGTCTATTGTTCTCAATTCTAAGATGTATGCATTACAGATTTGAACCATTAAGTGTATCTTTATGCTAATATTTTCATGGATGTTACAAAATTTCAAATATATACATATAAAATGGGAAACCGAAGTCTACATGTGTAATATGCAAATATATGTGAAATTTGATCTTTTATGGTTTGTATGCTTTAAACATAACTCATGTTTATGTTAGTAAACTACTATGGGTTTTCCTTCGGTTTGTTCTAACATCGTTGTTTTGTTTTAGTTTATTTCTGGCAGAACTTCCATTAGTTAATCAACTTTATTTCCGCAAGTTGGCATGATTGTTGATTTTTGGTTTCATTAATATTTGAGTCAAGCTCAATTTTACTCTTTCAGATTTTTTAAAAATAACAAATTTCCTTCAAAAAATTAAAAGTATCAATTTACTCCAAAAGTTTCATATATTTCAATTTCAGTCCAAAAATTGTTTCAACTTTATCCAAAATAATAAACTTTTAAAGTTAAACTAAAACAACATATGAAACATTTGGAGATAAATTGATGTATTCAATCTTTTAGAGGAAAATAGTTACATTAGTTAAATCTTTGATAATAGATAACAAAATTGAAATTAACTCTTAATTTTTTTATAATTTTTTTCTCAATTTTATATCTAGGTGTACTTCATGGTTTTATTTGACTAGATTCATCACCTGTGATGGGGGAATTTATAATTTTCTTTTCCATAATTATAATCGTAATTCAAGTTAGTATACTTTCGATCATTGGTAGAACGAGAGTGTTGAGATACGCAACGAAAACGTAACAGAAAAGCAAAATGTAAAACAATTCAAAAGACTTGTGAAAAGTTACAATAAAAAATAGCAAAGAGAACCAAAAAAGGTGGGAAAAAATGGGAAAAAAGATGGATATTCAAAATAATACAATATTTTTCTAAAAGCTATTAAAATATAAATATTAGTTAGAAATTTTGTAATTTTCTTATATTTCAGATTTGTTATAAGAAATTTGGATATCCCAAAGAATTTTATTACAAAAATTAATTAAATTATTTACAAAAATTATTAAGAAACTCATATATTTTTAGAATTCTGATACTTGTTTAAATATCAGAATTTAATTTGAAATGATATATAAAATTAAGATATCCACTATCCTAAATTTTCGAATATCCAAACTTGAACACCGGTACGTTCCGTCGAGGCTTGAATTTTTTTACTTGTAGATGTGCATATGTTAGATACTATTTCTATAGATATTTATAACCTTTGTTTTAAAGTTTTAATTATAAGTCAGTAATTAGTAATAGATAATATCTTTTATAAAAGTTAATTTTTTTTGCAGTTAGATTTAAAAACAATTTATAATAAGGCACACACCTTCTACCTGCTCAAAAGAAAATAGTGAAATGTGAGATTTAGTTAAAAGTGTAAACTCGTCGATATGTGTTAAAATCATTTTTAGTTACCACTATTATTATTGAAATTTTTTTTAGTGATAATATTAATATTTTTAAATCATTAAAACCATAAGCCTATCAAGATGTTTTTTTAGTTAAGAAAATCATAGAAAATAACCATTCATTAACGAATAGTCACGTACATCGCTTATACCGGGTTTGAAACAATCGATTAAAAAAATTGTTTGATAACAAACGTTTTGACATGTTGATAATCGTTTCTTTTGGTACAGATTAAATCTATTCCAATTGATTCAATTATGGTTTGTGAGTAAGCATTAATCGATTTAATTAATCGGTCTCACCTCACTATATCCAAATAGGGTCTATGTTATACAAATATTTTTTATTATTATTTAAATATTCTATTGTCTTTATTTCTTTCCATGTATTTATATGTATGTATAGAGAGAAGTAGAGAGGATGAAAAGGAAAAAGTTGGTTATACAAACATATTTTTTTTGTTATATAAACACCCTATTGTATCTATTTTTCTCCATGTATCTATATATATATGTATAAAAAATATAAAAAAATAATAATAAATAAAATATATCTGTAACATATCCCAATAAAAATAAATAGAATGTAATATAATATATCCCATAACTTATCAACAAAAGATTGACTTGGCAGAGAATTTGACGTTTTCAGACTTTGACCAGTGGAGTGGGGTTGAAGTGGTACCCCCACCTCAATTAAACCCACAAAAGGAAGTCTCTAAACGCCCATAGACTTTTACGTTTTTTTCTTCGTTTGTTTATTATCTTGAGAATTTCGCATATTTCTCGAGTATAATAATATGAAAAATATTCAAATAAACAGAATATAAATCCAAAAAGTTTTAAAAAACACCTCAACTATCAATATTTTAGTAAATGATCTATTGGTATATTGATTTAAGATAGATGGTAGGGATGTAAACGAGTCGAGTTCGAGCTTGACTCGTGTTGGTTTTAGAAAGTTTAAGCTTGAGTTAAGGTTATTTATAGTTTTATTTATAGTTTTATTTCTAAAGCTCAAGCTTGTTTAATGCTAAAGTATCGAATTTATATATTTGTATAATTACTTTTATTATCATACTTTTTATACATGACATCATATATATTATTTAATTATTTTTTATCATAATAATATATATATAATATATGATTTATGTAAATATTTATTTATATCTATTTGATATGTAAATAAAAATTATACAAACAAAAAGCTCGTTCAAGCTCGAAAGCCAACTCGAGCTTGTTATCTGAAACTCGGGATCGAGCTAGTTTAGTAAACGAGCCATAATGTTAGCTCTAGCTCGGACTCGAGCTCATTTAAGCTCGGCTCAATTATTGTTTCAAACCGATTCCGAGTATCTTACGAGCCGGTTTGGCTCATTTAAACTCCTAAAAGGTGGAAGGTTTTGCCTTTCTTGGAGGTACATGATTCAAACCTTAGCATTGATGAATTATTATTAATTTGTTGTTACTAACTTCTAATCTTGACATTAAAAAAAATATAATAACTATCAGTCTTTCTTAAATTATGATTGGGATCACATTATAAAAAAAAAGAAGTTTACATATTCGGTGTAGCGTTATATACTTTATCTTATTTTGTTTTGTTTATATAACTTTCTTAATTTACTTTGATACGTAATTTGTGTAAAAGTTCGGTTCATTAAATTTCTTTATTTTTCGAGTTATTAAATTAGCATACTACTTGTTTATACTTTAGTTGTGAATTGAAATTAGTTCGATTATATGCAACTTCTGAACATTTCTGAAATAATACACATAAAAAAGTTAAAGATAAGTGAGTAGAAATAATACATAACATGATATAACCGTAAGTTTTAATGAATTATAATTCGATTAAACAACCACTTTTACATGTGAAAAAAGTTATTGTAGCTATGAGTGCTAGTTATGAAATGTTGAAGTAATTGAGAATATGAATATGGAATTAGAACAATTTAATACAAAGATGATTCAAGAAAGAATGGAATGTGAACTGGTATTGATTTTGGATACTTTACCGATTACATCTTATCCTTTTTATAGCGTTTAACTAACTATAACAAACACTTAACAAATATTGAGAATTTACACTAGGACCCTAAACGAATCTCTCGAACGGAAATAACTCTTCGGAAGATATACATACTTCGGAAGATATCCAAAGTACACTTCAAATCCCTTCCGAAGCAAACCCAACCTTCGGAAGATATCAACTTAGCTTCGGAAGAACCATGTTAAGTTTTGGAAGAAACTTAACTTCAGGAGTAATCATTGTTTTGGCTTTTAATATTTCACAATCTCCACCTTAAAATCAAAACAAGATTTTAACCAACTCCCAATACATCCACGCAAAACTTGAACTTCACACTAGGTAGAGACTTGTTAACATATCTGTGGATTTTCCAAAGTAGACACACGCTTCACTTTCACCTTCCCAGCATTCACGCATTCTTTATGAAGTGTAACTTCACATTAATGTGCTTTGTTTCTTCATGAAACATGCTATTGTTTGACAATAAACTGCACCTTGTTATCACAGAACACCACTGAGTCTGCAACTTTTATTCCCAATTCAGAATTAAAACCATGCAACCACATAGCTTTCTTGACTCCCTCAGTCAATGCTATATACTCAGCATCTGTTGTAGATAATGCCACTACATGCTGCAACTGAACTTTCCAACTAACCAAGTTGCCTAGTACTTGAATGCATACCCTGTAATAGATCTACCCCTATCTAGGTCCTTGGCAAAATCTAAATCCACATAACCAATAACCTTGTCAACCTTCTCATGTTCATGATGCCCAAACACTAAACCATAGTGCTTAGTACCCTTGAGATACCTCAAGATCCATTTCACAGCAACCCAATGAGCTTTACCCGGACTTGACAAATACCTGCTGACTAAACTCACAGCATACCCAATATCCGGTCTTGTATAAACCATCAAGTACATCAAGCTCCTAACAACATTGGCATAAGGTACTTCTCCATATAACCAACTTCAGCACCTGACTTAGGAAAATCAGAACTGATAGTTTAATATGAGCACCTATAGGAACAGTTACTGGCTTCACATCATCCATCCTATAGTTACTTAGTACCTTCTCCAAATAAGACCTTTGAGACAGCTTCAACACCCTGTGTTCTCTATCTCTTGTGATCTCCATGCCTAATATCTTTTTTGCTTTACCTAGATCTTTCATCTCAAACTCTAACATCAACATCTTCTTAGTAGCTTCAACTTCTTCCAAGTCAAAACAAGCCACCAACATGTCATCAACATACAGTAACAAACACATAAATTTGTTCTCAATGTATTCCTTAAAATAGACACAACTATCATAGCTGCTCCTGTTAAACCAATTCATCACCATATGTTCATCAAACCTCTTATACCACTTCCTGGGGATTGCTTCAGCCATACAGGGACTTGTTAAGTATACATACCTTATCTTCCTGCCCATTAACCTCAAACTCCTCAGGTTGCTTCATATAGATAGTTTCATCCAGCTTCCCATGCAAAAATGTAGTTTTCACATCCAACTGATGTAGCTCCATATCCATAGAAGCAGTCAATGACAGCATAACCCTGATAGATGAATGTTTCACTACAGGTTAGAATATTTCATTATAACTGTGACACCCCACATTTTCATGGTAACACCGTTAACCCGACCTGTATTATTTTTAATGTTCTTACATAGTTTCTTTATTTAACCTTATGTTAAAATTAAAGTTAATTAAGAAAACTCCTTAATATCTTTTGCACTAATGTTAATAAGCTGAACCCGGGGGAGCATAAGTGTCATTTGTTCAAACTTGGAAATGCCATTTGAAACCCAACCCCATATAACTCCCGTAACCCTAAGCTCCACCCGAGAAGTTTCATTGCCGTCATTCGAAAACCACCATTGCTATCGACCAAACAATCATCTCTGGTGATTATTTTTGCTTGTTGTTAGGAGTTGCTTGGCAATCATCTTCACCATACGCGAAATCTCATCGACTTGATTCACAGATAGCGTGTGCCTCCCGGTTGCCCGTCTCTCTCTTCTGTCAAGTTCTAGAATCCTCCCGTAATCGGTTCGGTATGATTTCTTTTCATTATTCGATGCGATGCGTACGGTTTAGTCCTCGGTTGCAATCCTATGATATTGGGTTTCGATTGGTTGGTGTTCGGTTGGGTATGGTGTGCGTGTTCTTAGGTATGTTGTATGTATATTTACTTAAGTGTATGGTGTGTTCAGTTGTGTGTGAATGACGGGTTCTTCGTGTATTTGTCATGTTATGCTATGCATGAATGTATATGTTTTGTTCGGGTTCATTGGGGGTTCGGTTGGGTGCGGCATGTGTTCGTAAGTAATTGCGTGTGTATGTTTCTGCATAGGTGTGCGGTTTGGGTGTATGTATTTCCGTGTTGGGTTGATGGACCTTGGTATGCATGGAAGTCATGTGTGTTGATGCATGGGTTCATTGTTGAGATGTGTTATACTTAATTTTTTTTTCTACTGAGAGTATGTATGTTGTGTGTTGGAGGGGATGAGTTGTGTGAACCAAAAGCATGTAAAATATGTGGGGGTGAGTGCTCGTGAGTATATGAATATGTATACTGTCCATGTACATGTGTTTGTGTTTTTTGTGTTATGTGGTTGGTATGTATGTATATTAATGCATGTGAGTGTGTGTGACTTTGATTATGGTAGTGGTGCACCTGCATGTGTGCATGAATATATCTATGTAAGTTATGTATGTATTCTGGTGTGTGTTTATAAATGGCATGAATTCTTAGGAACTTAGGTGGTATGCACATGAATGGATGATGCATATGTATGGTCGTGAATGGATGATGCATATGTATGGTCGTGTGTGTGGATGGTTCATGAAAAATTTAGTGGTGCATTTTGTTTGGTGTCTATATGTGTATATATATATATATACCTTGTGCATGTGTATGGTATATATCATGGGTTAATTATGAAAAGTTTTTTTATAATACAAAATATATAAAAGGTAATTACTAGTATGTTTCGATATATGTGTGTATAAAAAGTGCCTTTATGTGTGACCTAGTATAAACAATAATAAGTTGGCTTTATACATTTAAGATGAATTGGTATATTCTCATGCTTGTTTGGGGATGGGGAAATATCAATGACCGACCCCGTAACCGAGTCATGGAACGCGAAACCATACGACCACATTATTAGTATTAGTTATTGATTTCATATTCAATGTACGTTCAGGTTAATCGGAAAACAAATCATTTGTGATTTCAATTACTTATTTTTTGCAACGCATTCAAGGTGAGTCTTCACGACCCCTATTTTACATTACATTCTTTTTTTTTTTTGAGGAGAGAAACATGCTCTTTTCATAAACATACAATACTTAGATTTTGTAATACTGCATATACTGGTTTACTATTGTGATACCACTACGCCTCTTCGGACCGTTAATATGGAATTAGTGAGGTGATTGTTAGTAGATCTACTGGGTTTGACAAACCCCACCCGGGCTAGTCACGCTAGCTTGACTAGAGGTCAAACGGGTGAATGGTTAGCTTGTTTTACAGTGTTGTGGTCTGGTATACACAACCGGGGCATTCATTTTATTATTACTGTCAGCTCGGTCGTGAAATTCATACACATAGTGACTTGTTGTAGGCTAGCTACCTACTCATATGCTTTGATTACTTAATCTGGATTTCATTACTGTTACTTACTATTTTCTGATAAACCTATGAACTCACCAACCTTGTGTTGACACTTTAGTATGTTTCTTTCAGGTTCTTAAGCTGCGCACGAATAGGGGCATCTCGCATTGCATTTATCATCGTAGAGTCAAATGAACAATCTACATTTTTCTATAAATTATATGTATTTGGTTTGCGCATGTTTGCGCCGTTTAAATTATGGTATACGTTTCCGCACTTATTTTCATGTTTCGTATTTAATTCTGATTTTAGAACTTTATTTAATTTAGAAATTATATTTTGTAATTATTGCGTCGTTTGGTGTAACTAATGGCTAAGATCCTGGTATGTCACACGCCTAACGGTATTACCCCGTTTGTGGAAATTGAGGGTGTGACAATAATCCACCCCTGGCTTCTGTGTAAACCCCTTAGCTACCAGTCTAGCCTTGTACCTAGGAGGTTCACCTTCAGAAATCCCATCTTTCAGTTTGAACAACCACTTATATGACACATGCTTGTGACCCTCAGGTTTATCAACCAGCTCCCATATGCCATTGTATACAGAGATTCCATCTCTTCCTCTATGGCCTTACACCATTTTGAGCTTTCTTTCACATAAATTGCCTTAGAGTATGACAATGGTTCATAAATGCTTTCTTCTTTAGCAGCAACAAAGGCCAATGCAGACAAATCCATCCCCTCTCTAAACCTGACAGGAGGTATCTGTTGGGGTTTGCAAGAACATAAAACGTAGTTTAACCATTTAAACTTTCAGAAAACGCAGCGGATAATATTAGTTTTTGTATGATTTTCAAAGCTGAAAATATGTTCTTTAAGTAGCCATTAAGCATATGAAACAAACCCATAAACCAAGGATCATTATGTGAATAGACATGCTATGAAAGAGCAAAAAACACAATATGACAACCACAAAAGGGCTGCCAGGATACCTTCTCCAACAGCTGAAGGTTCGACAGAAAATGGAGATGTTTGATGCTGAAAAATGACCGAGACTTCAAGATTAGAGATCCTCAAGCTTGTATACCCCAAGCCTTTGAATAAACACCACTCTTGCTAGGGAGAGCACACCCAAGAACACTCAAAACCCGAAAATTTCTCTTCTTCTTTCAGCTGTTTTGCGAGAAGTATGTTGAGAGAGAAGGAAAGGTTGTGTGTGTTTTTGCATATGAGAGATAGATCAGATTTTGAAGAGTCAAGACTTGTTGAGTGTGTCTTTGGTTTCCAAAGAAAGAGGGCCAATCAAAGACCAAGGGGCGGCCGAAAATGTTAGATTAAAAGGGGTTTTCCTCTTTAATCTAACACACAAACACACTCTAAAAAAAACTTTTTTGTCACACATTAAATAAGTCATCTACTAGACATATTTAATGTGACATGTCTTCTCTAATTAAACAATTTAATTAAAGTATACTCTCATGTATTTGTGTTATTTAACCCTTTGAATAACAAATTAACATAAACCCATCAACAAATTATCCTCATAATTTGTTCTATTTCATATGCAACTTATTTAGAAAGCCCATTTTCTAAATTGGTGTAAATATTTAATTGCATGATCATATCATCAATTAAATATCAATTGGTGTTTGCTAAGCTTGTTATTGGGTATTACCCGACTTGGATCTTAACGTACTAACCGCATCAATATTCTATTGTCTTGGGCACATAAAATCATCAATTCCCACTTGCCCAAGATTCATAGAAGATTGATGCAAGCAGTAAATACCGCCTAACAACGGTTTACTACCCTTAATACGCATGACTTATAGCCATTCAATAACATCATCCCTTTCAAGTACCCTACTTGAAAAGATTTAGGTGAATCAATCATCTATCCTTTTGTTACAGATGTCATGTTAAATCCAAGGACACAGAATGATCATTCCTTGTTGATTTAACTTAATCAGGCCTTAGACATCTAACTCTCAATGAATAAGAGGAACAAATTCCATCTTGACTACATACGTTTCTCACAAACACCTCGTGTGATGCCTGAACATACCCTTATGCACTGTCCACTATTTCAGGACAGTGAAGAATAAGCTCAAGGTATAACAGTTGGTGAATATCAAAACCCAATATGTATCTCAGGTCTAAGGATACCAAATGATATTCGCCTTTACTCAATTTATTTATGATCAATCAAAAGGATTCCATGTAGTGAAATTTGAGATGCGGGTTAGTCCAATATTTGTATCCCACAAATATCTATGAACCTTGGTGGCAACCATTGCCCTATATTCATCCTTATGAATATCAACCAATCCAAGTTCATAATAATCTTACTTTCATACTTGTTCCCACAAGTATGAACGACTACGGACATTTAGAGTAAACATTTTACTCATGGATTAAACATGCTAAATTGGAACATTAATTGAAACATTATAACCAAATAAATTTATTCAAATAATAATGAGTTCCATATATCCAAATACAAAATTTACAGATCAAGTCCAATCACTAGAATATCGAAGTCCCATGGCACAAGTATGACCTTCAGGCTTTGCCTTTTCAAGGAGCTTCGCGAGAGGATCCGCAATGTTTTGATCCGTGTGAACTTTGCGAATACATATCTTTCCTTTTTCAACTTCATCTCGTATGTAGTTGAATCTCCGCTCAATATGCCTAGTCTTTTGATGAGCACGGGGTTCCTTGATTTGAGCTATCGCACCCTCGTTATCACAAAAGATCTCTAGGGGGTCCTGAATGGAAGGGACAACCCCCAGATCGGCAATGAATTTCTTTAACCATGCAGCTTCTTGAGCTGCCAATGAGGCGGCGACGTATTCGGATTCTGTAGTTGATAGAGCCACCACATCCTGTTTGGAGCTTTTCCAAGAGACTGCTCCTCCATTCAGAATGAAAATATCCCGATTGCGACCGAGAATCATCACGATCGGTTTGGAAACTCGCATCCGTGTAACCCTTTACAACGAGTTCCTCATCACCAGATCCATAGATTAAGAACATGTCTCTTGTCCTCCTTAGGTACTTAAGTATGTTCTTAACAGCCATCCAATGACTGCTTCCAGGATTTTGCTGGTAACGGCTTGTCATGCTTAAGGCGCATGACACATCTGGTCGAGTGCATATCATCGCATACATGATGGATCCAATAGCAGATGCGTATGGGATTGCCTTCATTTTATCTTGCTCATCCTTTGAGCTAGGACATTAGTCGTACTCAATATTGTTCCTCTTTGAATAGGTACGGTACCTTTCTTAGAGTTTTCCATCTTGAACCTTTTCAAGATCTTATCAATGTACGCACTTTGATTCAAACCAATCAACCGCCTTGATCTATCCCTATAGATCTTTTTTGAGAATATAGGCGGCTTCACCAAGATCCTTAATGGAAAAACAACTTCCAAGCCAGGTTTTTACACCTTCCAGGTTGGAATGTCATTTCCAAATAGTAGTATGTCATCAACATACAATACTAGGAAAGTTATTGTGCTCCCACTAGCCTTCTTATACACACAAGCCTCATCAGCGTTTTTGATGAAGCCAAATTTCTTTACATCCTCATCAAAACGGTGATTCCAGCTTCTCGATGCTTGTTTCAATCCATAGATTGATTTCTTTAACTTGCATACTTTATTAGGATGTTTTGGATCGACAAAACCTTCAGGCTGAACCATATAGACATCTTCCTCAAGATATCCATTTAGGAAGCGGTTTTGACATCCATTTGCCAAATCTCATAATCATAATGAGCAGCTATGGCAAACAATATTCTTATAGACTTTAGCATCGCAAGGTAGAGAAGGTTTCATCATAATCAACCCCTTGAGTTTGAGTGAAACCCTTTGCTACAAGTCTAGCTTTATAAGTATTCAAGTTTCCATGCATATCGGTTTTCTTCTTGAAAACCCACTTACTTCCAACTATCTTGGAGTTAAGAGGTGGTTCAACAAGTTCCCAAACTTGATTGTCATACATGGATTGCATCTCAACGTTCATGGCTTCAAGCCATTTGTCACAATCCGAATTGGACACTGCATTATGGTATGTGGTTGGTTCATCTGAATCTACCACATAGCACCCATCCACGAAAAATCCATATCTTTCAGGTGGATTACTAGTTCTACCACTTCTGCGAACGTCTTGTGTGTATTGATCAACCCCTTGATCATCCTCAACATCCTCATGTTGAGTGCTAGTTTCAACCAAACGTGCATCGGGTTGTGGTTCTTGATCCTCTTCAAGATCAACTGTTCTACTGCCAACTCCTTCCATAAGGAATTTTGCTTCTAAGAACTCACCCTTTCTGGCAACAAACACCTTTTGTTCCAGTGGGTCATAGAAATAATATCCCATAGAATCTCTAGGATATCCAACAAAGATGCACTTGGTGGATCTGACTTCTAACTTGTTTGGGGTGGGAGTCTTAACATAAGCCTCACAACCCCAGACCCTTAAGTATGATAGAGATGAACCCTTCCATGCCATATCTCAAAAGGTGTCCTTTCCACCTTTTTGGTTGGGGCCAAATTTAGAATACGGGCCGCGGAGAGCAGAGCGAACCCCAAAATGATAGAGAATGAGCTTCTAGCCATCATAGATCGGACCATATCCAATAAGGTTCGATTCCTCCTCTCAGACACACCATTATGTTGTGGTGTTCCAGGTGGAGTGAGTTGTGAGACAATCCCACAACTCCTAAGATGATCTTGAAAAGCATCACTCAGGTATTCACCTCCTCTATCGGTACGGAGAACTTTAATTGACTTGTTAAGTTGATTTTCTACTTCATTCTTGAAGATTTTGAACATTTCAAAAGCTTCATCTTTGTGCCTTAATAATACACATACCCATATCGACTATAATCGACGGTAAAGGTAATGAAGTATCTTTCACCATTCCTAGTCATTGGCTTAAAAGGACCACATACATCCGAATGTATGATTCCTAATAAATCTTTTGCCCTTTCATTAGTTCCATTATAGGGTGCCTTAGTCATCTTTCCTTGTAAACAAGATTCACATACATCAAATGAATTATATTCATTTGTTTTTAAAAGACCATTCTTTGAAGTGTTTGTATACGTTTCTTGTTTATATGACCAAGACGACAATGCCAAAGATAGGTATCACTCAAGTCCAACTTGAGTTTCTTGGTGTTAGTTTGGTACAATGAGCTATTTAGAGTATTTTCATGAGCCAATTCATAAATACCATTAATGGGAATGGCTTTAAAATAGAACATACCATTTAAAGAAACATGAATTTCATTTTCAATAAAGGATAATACATATCCAAATTGTTTTAACAGGGCTACAGAGATAATATTCCTAGTCAAACTAGGAGCATACAAAACATTGTTCAAAATCACTTCCAAACCATTTGGAAGCTTCAAGATGTAGTCACCACGGGCTTCAACTTGAACTTTAGCCCCATTGCCCATGTAGAGGCTTACATCCCCTTTCTTGAAGTCACTACTTCTTTTGAACCCCTGCAACAAATTGCAAATGTGAGTTCCACATCCGGTATCTAATACCCATGTGTTAGAGGATATCATGTTTAAATCAATATGGATCATGTATATTGTACCTGAGGTCTGCCCGACATCCCTCTTTGCTTTCAACTCTTGGAGATGGACAGGACAATTCCTTGCCCAATGTCCAATCTCCCCACACTTGAAGCATGGGTCGTTAGTAGCAACCTTTTGCCTTTTCTCTTGTGGTTTGGGTGGCACCCTTGCCACCCCTTTCCCTTTTCCCCAAGCGGGTCCCTTGCCCTTGGCAACTTTTGCCTTGGGTGCGGGACGAGGCCTTTTATTGTTCCCACCTTCATTGATGGTGAGAACGGGTAAAACCCTTTTACCCATGGCTGCCTCGGCAGTTTTGAGCATTGAGTGAAGCTCACCATGCTTTTGTCCCAAGCATTCATGTTGTAGTTCAACACGAATGTCTCGAACCTTTTAGTAAGGCCATTGAGGATCAAATCCGTGGCCAATTCCTTCGAGACGGGACAATTAAGCCTCTCGAGGCGGTCAATGTGACTTTTCATCTTAAGTACATAAGATGAAACAGATTGGTTGTCGTCCATGCGACATGCATGGAGTGCTCGAACCGTTTCGAAGCGCTCAACCCTTGCTTGCTGTTGGAACGTTTCCTTCAGCTGGGTTATCATGTCGTAAGCTCCGTGGTGTTCATACTCCTTTTGGAGATCCGGAGTCATGCTCGCTAGCATGAGACAAGACACTTGGACGGAGTCCTCAGTGTACTTCAGCCAATCGTTGTAGGCCCCCTCATCATCCTCGCTAGGTTGATCGGGGATAGGGTCGTCTAAAACATACGATCTTCTCTCTTGCTTGAGAACAATTCTCAAGTTTGATACCAGTCGATAAAGTTGTTATGATTTAGACGTTCCTTTTGGAGGATCGCTCGTAGAGATTGGTTGGACGCGGATGAGTTATCTGAATTATCATTATGTGAGGCCATCTACAAAATTTAACAAAGTTTTATTTTAGTATTTTCGATATTGCCAATTTTAATAATTAATGCCCTTTTAAGGCCAATTTTTTTTATATATATTAAAATCTAGAACCCAACATTACATTTAAATTGTGGTTAGGTGACCTTTATCCCACAATTTAAATTAATAAGGTGGTCAACGATTGACGGTTGCAACCATTTGCAACTTCTAGAGGTATGGGATCGACCTTTAAACTTCATATGTAAAGTCGGCACGTTAATCCCATCAACACCATTTGGAAACCATATTGTAGGTGATCCTTTTAACATGGTTTGCAAATCAAGACATCCTACTTACACACACGTGTGAGTTTGCCAAAATAAGTGGTTAGGTGACCTTTATCCCACAAATAAGGCATTCTCACTTCAAGTCACAAGTTCCCTCAAAATGGTTAGGTGACCTTTATCCCATTAAGAGTTCCCAAGTGACTCAAGCGTTGTGTAAAAGGACGGTGTCGATCTTGTTTGATATGAATGTAAAGAGGTTTCAAAATATTAGTTTAGAAAACTCTATGTACTTGTATTTGCATGCTTTCAAATACAAGGTACCCTATGGTCCTTTGATTAAAACAATTTTAATCTTTAAAATCATTAAATCATTTTAATAACCTTTTATTAACTTTTAAGAACCATCAATTTTCAGCTTGTTAAGTTTGTTAATGAGTTTGTTATGAATGTCAAAATTAACCACACAAACAATAACAAACATCCAAACAAGTCATAAGCAACCATATGTGCATATGTGCATAACCATAGCATCTAAAGTGGTCCACACTTGTTTGCCATCACAAGTGTGGTCCATAGGTCATTCCTAAGGTTCACAAACAAAGTAAATGGAAAACTTCCAAAAGCCTCCCACTTGAAACCGCATCCAAAATGCTCCATGTTTCTTTCATGACCTTCCTTTGTGTTTCCAATGTGTATGTCTTCATATTACAAGATATAAAGTCCTAATACAAGATATCTAGTAAAATGAAAATACACCTAATCTATTTATTACAACCCAATAATAAATAAATTACATTTGAAACAAAGCACAAACAACAAATAATACAACCCAATTGAATGAATGAATACAACCATCACAAACATCCAAACATCCACAAGGTCAATGGCTAGGTTATGCACTAAAACAAGCATCTATCATATCATCCAAAATATAATGAAAACCCCTCTTAAAACCACGAAATTTCAGCCAACATAAACTGAAATTTCGGGTTTTATTTTGTCCAAACAAAACAATTAACAAACATGTATATCTTTCAAGATCTAATCACAAGCATATGTGATATGACTTTGAAAGTTGGGGAATCATTCAAACAAAACATAGCAGCCCAAAACCAGCCTATAACAAGTCTATAATCATCCTTAAAACCAATTTTAAAGGACAAAACAAGCAAGTCATCCACATAACCGGCTCTTGATGCCATTGTTGGGGTTTGCAAGAACATAAAACGTAGTTTAACCATTTAAACTTTCAGAAAACGCAGCGGATAATATTAGTTTTTGTATGATTTTCAAAGCTGAAAATATGTTCTTTAAGTAGCCATAAGAATATGAAACAAACCCATAACCAAGGATCATATTATGTGAATAGACATGCTATGAAAGAGCAACAAACAACACAATATGACAACCACAAAAGGGCTGCCAGGATACCTTCTCCAACAGCTGAAGGTTCGACAGAAAATGGAGATGTTTGATGCTGAAAAATGACCGAGACTTCAAGATTAGAGATCCTCAAGCTTGTATACCCCAAGCCTTTGAAGTAAACACCACTCTTGCTAGGGAGAGCACACCCAAGAACACTCAAAACCCGAAAATTTCTCTTCTTCTTTCAGCTGTTTTGCGAGAAGTATGTTGAGAGAGAAGGAAAGGTTGTGTGTGTTTTTGCATATGAGAGATAGATCAGATTTTGAAGAGTCCAAGACTTGTTGAGTGTGTCTTTGGTTTTCAAAGAAAGAGGGCCAATCAAAGACCCAAGGGGCGGCCGAAAATGTTAGATTAAAAGGGGTTTTCCCTCTTTAATCTAACACACAAACACACTCTAAAAAAAACTTTTTTATCACACATTAAATAAGTCATCTACTAGACATATTTAAATGTGACATGTCTTCTCTAATTAAACAATTTAATTAAAGTATACTCTCATGTTATTTGTGTTATTTAACCCTTTAAATAATAAATTAACAAAAACCCATCAACAAATTATCCTCATAATTTGTTCTATTTCATATGCAACTTATTTAGAAAACCCATTTTCTAAATTGGTGTAAATATTTAATTGCATGATCATATCATCAATTAAATATCAATTGGTGTTTGCTAAGCTTGTTATTGGGTATAACCCGACTTGGATCATAACGTACTAACCGCATCAATATTCTATTTGTCTTGGGCACATAAAATCCATCAGTATCACTTGTCTCCTCTGTCTATCCTTAGCCAACTGGTAATCATCCATACCATCTCCCTAGCTATCAGAGGCACCTTGATCAACACCTTTATCATTCACACCATGTTGCTCCACCTCAATCTGAACCCCACTCTGATCTTCCATTTCTGACTTCCCTTTCCCTTCAATGTCTTTGTACATAACATCTTCTTGGTAAATTACATCTCTGCTCACTATCACCTTAGGTCTGCCTTCATCTAGTCTCCATAACCTATACCCCTTCACACCCTCAGGGTATCCTAGAAAGACATATTTGTAGGCCCTAGGTTCTAACTTCCCTTGGCTAACATGAGCATAAGCCAAAGATCCAAACACCTTAAGCTCCCCATAGTCATTCTTTCTTCCTGATCATGTTTCCATAGGTGTTCTCATGTCTAATACAGCTGATGGAGACCTATTGACCAAATATGCTACAGTTGAAACAGCTTAAGCCTAGAACATCTTAGGTAAACCGGAACTAGCCAACATGCACCTCACTTTTTCAAGCAACGTACTATTCATCCTCTCAGCCTAACCATTTTCTGAGGAGTCCCTGGCATAGTTCTATGTCTAGCAATGCCATGAGCTTTACAAAACTAATTAAACTCATGACTGCAGAACTCCAACCCATTATCAGTTCTTAACTTCTTGACCTTTCTTTCAGTCTGAGTTTCCACCAATACTTTCTATTCCTTGAATGAACTAATAACATCACTCTTATTCTTCAAGACAACAACCCAAACTCTCCTAGAAAAGTCATTAATCGAGGTCATAAAGTATCTAGCACCACCCAAGGAATCAACCTTAGCAGGACCCCATAAATCAGAATGAATGTAGTATAATACCCCACTTATGATATGCCTAGCTTTTATAAACTTTTCTCTCTTGTGTTTACCAAGAATACAAGTTTCACAAAAACCAAAATCACAACTCTTCAACTTAGTTATTAACTATTGCTTATGCAACTCCACCAGCCCCTGATGACTAATATGACCAAGCCTCCTATGCCATAACATGCCTTAGAACTATTATCACTTGAGGCAGATGCCACCTGAGGTTCTACTACACCAGCACTGTCTAGTAAATAGATATTATTATCCCTTCTACTACCAGACAATACTACCATTGATCCCTTAATCACCTTAGCCTTACCATCTCTAAGACTAACATGGTAAGTAGAACTCTCCAACAACCCTAAAGACAACAAGCTCCTTTTAAAACTAGGAATATACCTTACATCATAAAGATCCACTTCCATGCCATTCTTCATTTTCAGAGTCACTGTTCTATGACCCATAATCCTGCAATGCCTATCATCCCCTAGCTTTACTGATCCAAGATCTTCAACCTTCAGATCTTTAAAGAACTCTTTTATAGGTGTCATATGGTATGAGCACCCTAAATCCATCAAACACTCATCCTCTTTCCCACTGCTTATGACAGCCAACACATCGGCACTTTCATATCCATCGGGGGAATCATCTTGTGCATTGTGTTCAGAATGAGTTTTTGATCTACTTGACTCACCCTTCTTCCTTTTCCAATCAGGACAATCTTTCTTGAAGTGATTTTTAGATCCACACACATAAGACCTCATCTTATACTTGGAACAGGACTTTGAGACACTTCTCTGCTTAAAGTTCTTTGTTCAGATCTTCCCCTAACTACCAAGCCCTCTTCTCCATCTTCCTTATAATCAGTTCTCTTCTTCAACTCCTTTGAATTGAGAGCTGCCAGCACTTCTTCCATGGTAAGTGTGTCCCTACCATAAATTAAAGTATCCATAAAATGCTCATAAGAGGATGGCAAAAATGTCAAGAATATGATTCCTTGGTCTTCATCATCTAATTCAACTTCAATATTTTCAAGATCCAATACCAACTTGTTGAATTCATCGGTATGATCTTCAATTGACTTCCTAGGAGCCATTTGGAATGTGTAGAACCGTTTCTTGAGATACAGCCTATTCGCAAGAGACTTCGTCATGTATAAACTTTCCAATTTTTCCCAGACCCCTGCAGCAGATGTCTCCTTCGATACTTCTCTGAGTACTCGATCCCCTAAGTTTAAGATGATTGAACTGTGTGCCTGTTCTAGCATCTTCTTCTTTTCCTTGTCTGACATTATATTTGGCAACTTGGATTCTCCGGCCAAGGCATCCACCACTCGTTGGTGAACGAGTAACGCCTTCATTTTCAACTGCCATAACCCAAAGTCGTTCTTTCCGTCGAATTTCTCAACTTCAAACTTTTTTGACACCATTGTTGCCGTCGATCGATCTTTGATTGAATCTTGATCCTCAATTGAGCCTCTAAACAGGCTCTGATACCAATTGTTAAAGTAATTGAGAATATGAACACGTAATTAGAACAAATTAAAACAAAGATGATTCAAGAAAGAATGGAATTGTAAACTGGTATTGATTTTGGATACCTCACCGATTACATAGTATCCTTATTTATATCATATAATTAACTATAACAAACACTCAAAAAATATTCAGAACTTACACTAAGGACCCTAAACTAAATATTCCGAACAGAAATAACCCTTCGAAAGATATACATACTTCGGATGATATCCAAAGTACACTTCAAATCCCTTCCGAAGCAAACACAACCTTCAGAAGATATCAGCTTAGCTTCGAAAGAACTATGTTAAGCTTCAGAAGAAACTTAACTTTAGAAGTAATCACTTGTTTTGGCTTTGAAACATATGGTACTACATCTCACTGTGTGTGTCTCCTACTTAGAGAGAAAGAACCCTATGGTTCTCTATCTACCTTCGCCCGACCTCTTTTCTAGTTGGATCGTTTCCTGCCAGCATAGTCGATGTTCGTTCGTTTTCATCTCCTTTGATGTCACCGACGACCGATGGTTTTTTGTTATCGAAATGCTTTTGATCTTTGTAAGGAATTGCACATAAGCTAGGGTTCAACAACTATTGCATGTGGTGATTTTTCTTTTGCTTTGTACAGAGAGAGCGACAGTTTGTGACCATATGACGAAGGTGATGGCGGCCAGTGGTGTAGCCACTGAAGTTTTCCTCTCCTTCAGCCCTGGATGTCGCTGGTAAGCGACTGCAACTGCTTTGGGTACCCTTGGTGTAGATCTGTTGGGGTTATGGAAGGACGCTGACTATGGTGGTTGTTGGTGGCCATTCATGTCCAATGGATAGCCTATGAATTCATTTGGGTGGATGATGTACTCCTTTGGTTGAGGATGTCGCCATGCACAATTTATACTGCTTTGGGTGAGAAATCAAACACCTCCTGGAGTCATGAAGGGGTTGTTGGTGGTGGTAGTCCGTGTCTAGCGGTAGGAGTTGCTAAGAACAAATGTTTTTGTTCCGACGATTATGGTGATTGTAGATTTGAGTGGATTGTTGTGCTAGCGATGACGAATTGCTAGGCTTCCGAGTCCCTTCGTTTTACAATGATGATTAAAGATTTGAGTCGATTATTGGGATGATGATTGTGACATCTGGTGATTTTCCATGACCAAACTCAATTAGTTCCGTTAGATCTTGCATACACGTGTCGTGAGCAGACACTAGTTGTCATTGATCGTTGGTTTCTTAATAATAATAATCTATGATAAAAATAGTAATCTAATTAATATTGTTGATTATTAGTTGTGATTATATGATTCATGAATTTATAGAATTTTGAATATTTATTTTGTAAATTTTACGCGATAATGTGACAACGTGTTATATATATATATATATATATTGCAGGACCGGTGAAGGGGGTCACTATCACTTACAACACAACAATACAAAGAGGAGATTAACCAAACTTAATCAAATAGTAAACTGGATTAACCACAAGTGAGATACTAAGAACACAAGTAATAAGTAAGAGACAGAACAAGAGAACACAAGTGTTTGGTTTTCAAGGATGCAGTATATTGCTTTCTCATGTTCTATTACAAGTGTTACAAAGCATAAAGGAAAGATACAAGAACAAGAAATACTTATACTACATCCTACAGCCGGCCATACTGTGAAAGCTAGTTGGATACAGTTGACTAGACACAAACAAAATCAATTGTAGAGTCAAAAGGCAGATTGCGTTTTGACTAGTGACTATCACATGCCATAGCTCACATCCTTATCTATTGCAAAAAGGATAAAGTACATGAAGTAGAAAGTTACAGACTTAAGACCCCAATGTATATTTACCAAAAGGATGGACCTTTTCACCAACTCATGCAAGTTAGTTACTTTACAGAGATGCAGGGGAAAGGTGTCCAGCTTTATGGAAAAGTACATCAGATAAAGCATGTTACTTAAAGTCTTCGGAAGAAATCTGTCTTCAAGAGTTGAGGCTTCAGAAGTCTTTGTCTCTGAAGCTTTGGAAGACTTTGTCTTTGGCTTCGGAAAATATTGTTCTTGGCTTCGGAAGATTTTACACTTAGAGTATTTTCTATTGCATGTGTAAAACTTCCTAAGCATTCTTCTTCAATGCACTTATGCAACATGCAAGATAGACTTTGGATGTCTTCATATATTCTCTACAAACTCCCCCTAGGCTGATGCTACCAAAACACTTAGTAGACTTCAATATCAACAATCCTCCTTAGGATGATCACCATTCCTTTCTTCATGAGGTGATCAGGATCCTTCAGACTGTCAAAATGTCTTCTCATGTCAAAGAGATCATGCAGAGGCAACTGAAACATGTCTTGCCAAGTGTAGATGTCTTTAGTGCCTTGATCTCTAATGACATGCCATCTTTCTGGATTTGTGGTATATGTCCAGGACAAGATGGGTCCTCCTGATGCTAGAGGAGCTATTTGAATTGGAGTTGATGTAGCATCCTCTGGCTGCACATCCTCAGGATGTTCTGACTCATCCTGAGGTTTAGAAGAGGGTGCAGTCTTCTTCTTCTTTGGCTTTGGTTTAGAAGCCATCATATTCTTTCTCTTTACAAGTTTTAACTGAGAAGACTAGCCTATAGTACCAGATTGATCTTCATTGTCTTTCTCAATTAGGTTTTCTACTCTCACAGGTTCAGATTGAGAGTGATATTGACCCTGCTGTGGATCAAAAGATGAAGCTTGCTGAGATTCAGCCGGAGGTCCAGGTTGTGTTATCTCTGGTTGTTCAACCTTAACCTCCACTTTAGGTGGGGCTTGACTTGGAGGGGAGTGTAAGTCAATAAGTTCTACACTCTTGATCTTCTGCTTGATCACCCTGATATGTTCATCCATAGTGGATAGAGACATGGGGCCAAGTCTCCTTTCGGAGAATCCATACAGTTTCAAGAAGCTTATCATCCTCTGCCTGTCAGCAGACTTCTTCATGCTTTTTTGGATGATGGCTCTTGATTTGGTAGCTTCTTCCCTTAGCTTCCTCTTAGTTGTCTTTTTGTCCTTGACTATCTCAAGTTTAAGTTGTTTTAAGTACTCAAACTCAACATAGTCATAGGACAAGGGAAGAAGTGCTTCTGCCTGATAGAGGCATGTGGCACTCAGGTAGTTGATCATCTTGATCCTATCTTCTTCTTTGTCTACCTGAGGTTCTTGTTGAACCACATCCTCTTGTGCAGGACTTTCTTGAACTGGGGAGAGGGTAGGCATATGCTTGTACATTCTTTTCTTTCTTCTCTCTTCTTTGACTTGTACTAGCAGTTCTGCATCTTCTGCCTCCTTCTTCTCCATTGACCTTTCCAGGTCAACCAATTCATTCAATTCTTTTAAGGGGAGAGAGATGACACTATCTATGTCATAGTTCCTTGTCTGCAGATAGTTTATCTTGAATGCCCTTAACTCATAATTCTGAGTATCTAGTTTGGGGGTAGCCCTAATAGCAGACTCTATGAGTCGTGAAGACCCAGCAGAGGAACTTTCTCCCCTCAGCTTCCTTTTCCTCTCTCTCTCCTCCTCCTCATCAATCTCCTCAGATGTCATCTTTCTTTTCCCTTTGTCACTCACAGACTTTTGTGACTCAGGGTGGAGAGAGCTTTGGCCTTCATTGCTTGATGCAGCTTCTAAGCTCTGGCCAGAGAGAGGTTGAGAATCACCTTCACCAACAGGCGTCTCAAAAAGGGCATTGATCACAACCGCAGTTTTTGGTGATAAGACTGGGCTCTTAGGTTCTGTCACTGGGCCTTCAACCAAGGTTTCCCCTATGAAGCTAATCTTAGGGTCTGCCTCAACATCCAGTTGACCGATGACATTACCTGATTCCACAGTCTCCTTTTTAAGCTGAACTCTGCAGTGATCCGGTCTTGGATTCTTTGAGCCAACTTACCAGCTTGTCTTGATTTGCTTGGATTGACAAGTGGGATGCTGACTAGATCCAGACTATCATAATAGTTCAAGGTCTGAAAATTGAAGATCTCTTGCTGCCCTTGAACTTTCATGATGATCAGGGCTCTCCTATTGCTGTCATACCTCCATCCAATGATGTGATTGGAAGTTGATGGAGATGACATGGCCCTTTGTATACCTTCCTCAATCAGACTCTGTATTAAGGAGTCTATAGAGTCCACATCAATATGAACTTGAGGAAGTGGTTGAGTAGGCACAACTGCAAGTGAGGATGGTGAGTCCTTAATGTCCATACTCCCTGAAGAACTCCCAGGTTCTGTGGTAGTAATGACTTTCTCCCCCTTTTTGGTAGCATCACCTAGTTGCATAGGTGAGCTAGGAGTTCGATCAATCACTTCCATAGGGTCTTGTGTTCCTAGTTGAGGTCCTCTTAAAGGTCTCCCAGTTAGTTGTTCCTTAATATATAAAATCTCAAGTTGCTGATCATTGACCCTGTTCTGCAAGGTAGTCACTTGAGATTCAAGGTGACTAACCTTGGAGACTAAATAGGTTCATGTTGTAGATAGTTGTTACACCTTTAGTCTTAGATTCCCCTCATCTTCATCGAAGAGTCATTAGGGGATGAGATGATTGGACCAAAGTCCTCACTCTCACCACCAGCTTCAGGTTCTTGGCTGCTGGATTTCCTCTGCTTACTGGCAATCTTAGTTGAGATGTCAGTGGGTTGAGTTGCCATGGTTGAGGTCTTAATTATGTAATCACTTTCAAAAGTGAGAGCCTCTTCCATATGGACATCCTGAACAGGTTCAAAAGTGTCCACCTTAGTAGTAGGTGACTGATGGGGGCTACAAATAGGAGTCTCAGAAGCACTCATCTCTCTTTGAGTAGGGGTAAAGAAGAGAGAATCATGGTACTCATGAAACCTAGATCTTCATCAGTGTAGAAATCAAGGTTGGGGATTGGTTGGTTGAGATTTATAGGCTATGGATGGTAACTATTCCCTGAAGGTTGATCACTTGAGTGTTGAGACTCGGTGTAGAGAATGTATGAAGAGGCTGATGCAACCCAAACATCCAATGTCTATCCTATATGCTGCCCAAGTGCATTGAAGAAGAATGCTTAGGAAGTTTCACGCATGGTGGTGGTGACAGTGATCAAGAATTTCTTGATGCAAATAACCACATCATAGATGATAACATCAATGATGTCACACACTGGTTGGATCAAGTTTCTCTTTATAAGTGTGCTGATGTGGTGGGAGAAACATCTATGTCAGATTTAAATTTCTCTAATTTAGATCTTTCTTAGCAACTTGTTGTGATCCCTCAGCTTAGGATCCACAAATCTCTCCCTACCACAAACTTCATTGGAGATGTTATCATAGGGGTAAGAACAAGAGGACAAACCCATGAAGCAAATGTTTGTCTTCACTCTTGTTTCTTATCTAAGATAGAGCCAAAGAAAGTTGATGAGGCACTAAAGAATGGAAGTTGGGTTGAAGCTATGCAATAAAAGCTGCTTCAATTCAAAAGGCAGAAAGTTTGGAACCTTTGTCCTCTTCCTTATGGGAAGACTACCATTGGAACCAATGAGTGTTTAGGAATAAGAAGATGATAGAGGCATCATCATCAAGAACAAAGCTAGACTAGTTGTTCAAGGATACACACAAGAAGAAGGGATTGACTACACTGATGTCTTTGCTCCAGTAGCAAGACTAGAAGCTGTTAGGATATTCCTGGCATTTGCTGCATCCAAGAACTTCAAGGTCTTTCAGCTTGATGTGGAGTGTGCTTTTCTGTATGGAGTAATTGATGAAGAGGTGTATGTCAAATAGCCACCTGGTTTTGTAGATCCTGATTATCCTGATTATGTCTGCAAGCTTGACAAAGCTCTTTATGGGCTGCATCAGGCACCCAGGAAGTGGTATGAGACACTGTCTGAGTATCTTTGCAAACATGGATACAGGAGAGGTACTATAGATGAAACTCTCTTCATCAAAGGACAGGGAAATGACATATTGCTAGTTCAAGTGTATGTGAATGACATCATCTTTGGTTCAACTAATCCAAAGCTTTGCAAAGACTTTGAGAAGCTAATGAAAGACAGATTTGAAATGAGTGCCATGGGGGAACTCAATTTCTTTTTGGGAATTCAAGTGAAGCAAGTTGAAGATGGCATCTTCATAAGTCAGTGAAAGTATGTTCAGGACATATTCAAGAGATTCAACATGACTAATTTTAAGATTGCTAAGACACCCATAACCGAAACCACTCCCTTGGACCTAATCTTGAGGGGGAGTGTGTAGATGAACACTTATACAAGGCTATGATTGGGTCTCTTATGTATCTTAATTCTAGCAGGCTTGATATTATGTTTGCTACATGCATTTGTGCAAGATATCAAGCCACCCTAAGATGTCTCACCTCATCACTGTCAAGAGGATTCTAAGATACCTCAAAGGTGCTTCAACACTTGGTTTATAGTACCCAAAGAATCTTGACTTCAATTTGTATGCTTATACAGATAGTGATTATGGTGGTTGCAACATGAATGCAAAGTCTACATCTGGGGGATGTCAGTTCCTTGGTGGAAGGGTTGTCTCATGGAAATGCAAGAAACAATCCTGTGTCTCTGCATCAACTGCTGAAGCTGAATACATTGTTGTTGCAAGCTGTTGTGCTCAAGTGCTTTGGATTCAGAATCAGATGCTTGACTATGGGTTAAACTTCAAGGAGACTCCCATTCACATAGACAACAACAATGCTATCTCAATCACAGAAAATCCTGTGCAGCACTCAAGGACCAAACACATCAATATCAGGTATCGAAAATGGATTAATTAAATTGGTCAAAGTTCACATAGATAAACAATATGCTGATCTGTTTACAAAGGCTTTTGATGAACAGAGATTTAAATATCTAATATCAGCTATTGGGATGATTAACTTTGAGTAGGTTTTTTTTAAAACTAATTCTTATTATTTCTTAAAAATATGTGTGTCATAAGTTGTCTAGTTCATCACTTTCATAAGCTCTTGTTTTCTTTGGATGAATATATCTTTTTGAGGACTTTCCTTAGATTTATGAAAATTTTGATCCTTCGGAAGTTATGTTTTAACTTCGGAAGAAAATCATGCCTTCAAAACAAATAACTGTCTAAGAAATTTTACCTTCGGATGAGATTTCTATAATATCTTCCGAAGCTTAAATGGTTGTCTAAGATACTTATATGTTTTCAAGGACCATTTTCTTCTGAAGCAAAATTAACTCTCGGAAGCTCTGTTGTTTTATATACAAAGCACTCAGGTTTTAATTTCTCTTCTAAAGCAAAATTTTCAAAACTCTCAAGAAAATCTTCCGAAGTCATTTAGCTTCGGAAGCTTTTTCATTAAAACTTCCGAAGATAATTTACCTTCGGAAGCTTTTTGACTTCCAAGAAAACTACTTTTTGAGCAAAAGTAAACTACTTTTTCAGAGGTGGGACCGACATCCGGATTTCAAAGTTTATCCTCTTTCATTAAACTTTATTTGAACTCCTTTTCACATATAAACCCAATGGTTTTCTCCTCTTTCTATCATCTGTTCTTCCTTCAAACCTAAAACCCTAAATTTCTCTTTGAAATTTCTTTCTTCTTTCTTTCTTCATCTTTAAGCTACATCAAAATGGCCAACCTTGCTCACAGAAATGACCCAAACTTTACCATGCAGCTACACAGGCAACATAACCAAGTTGCTCTGTTAAGCTCTGAGAAAGATCCTTATTTCTCAAAGGTTTGTCGATTCTTAGCTTTGTCAAACTACTTCACCTCCCTAACCATTGATCCTCCACTCTATGAGGATCATCTGCTTGAATTTTGGAAGACCTGCCAAGAGGTCTTTATGGACGGGGAGAAGGCACTATCTGCCACAGTGCAGGGGAGAACAATCTTCATCACTCCGGCCATTATCAACATGCATCTTCAGCTGGATGATGAAGAAGGTGAGGTGTTCTTCCTAAAGGAAGATGTTAATCATTCCTTTGAGTAGATAGGATATGAGGGAGATTTCTCTGTAAAGACCTTTAGGAAAGGAAGGTCTCATCCCAGTGGAGATTCCTGCTCCATGTGGTCATCCACAGCTTATCAAACAAACATGGTGGATGGGACCAGATTCCTGAGGATCTCTCCTTCATCATCCATGGAATGATTCAAGAGGTCAAGTTCTGGTATTCTCAGTTTGTTTATACCAACTTGTTTTCTAACTTAGACTCCATAGAATATTACATGTTTCCTAGATATGTCGAGTACATTCTTAACTGTGAACTGGGCTCACAGTTAACGGAAACAGGTAACATTCTTAAATTGGGACAGATGAAGCCCGACATCTTTAAAATACTGAGAAAGCCCACTGTTGGCTTCTCTGGGGTAGAAACAACCCTAGTCCCAAAAATGTTAGAGCTAATTGCTCAAGGTGACAACCTAGCAGCACAAGCTAGTGTTGAACCCACACCTGCTACATCCCAACCACCCACACAGCCTCAAATCACCCTCACTTACCAAAGAAAGTCTAAACGAACCCCTGCTCAGACTATTCAGTCTGTGGAGGCCCCTATACACTTACCCACGCAGGAGGAAGTGGACACTGGAGCTCCCACTTCTCCTGAGGAGCAAACCACTCCCATCTCTTCAAGGATCAGTGGTGAGGTTCCTTATGCTCAACCTGATAAGATCATTAGCCAAACTGCCTTAAGCTATCACTCTGAGTCTCAACACTCAAGTGATCAACCTTCAGGGGACAGTTACCATCCCCAGCCTATAGATCTCAACCAACCAATCCCCAACCTTGATTTCTACACTGATGAAGATCTTGGTTTCAGTGACTACCATGATTCTCTAATTTTTTCCCCTACTCAAAGAGAGATGAGTGTTTCTGAGGCTCCTATTTCTAGCCCCCATCAGTCACTTACTACTGAGGTGGAAACTTCTGAACCTGTTCAGGATGTCCATATGGAAGAGGCTCTCACTTTTGAAAGTGATTACATGATTAAGACCTCAACCATGATAACTCAGCCCACTAACATCTTAACTGAGATTGCCAGTGAGCAGAGGAAATCCAACAGCCAAGAAACTAAAGCTGGTGGTGAGAGTGAGGACTTTGGTCCAATCATCTCATCCCCCAATGAGTCTTCTGATGAAGATAAGGGGAATTTAAGACTAAAGGTGCAACAACTGTCTTCAACATGCACCTATTTAGTCTCCAAGGTTAGTCACCTTGAATCTCAAGTGACTACCTTGTAGAACAAGGTCAATGATCAGCAACTTGAGATTTCATATCTTAAGGAACAACTAGCTGGGAGACCTTTAAGAGGAGCTCAACCAGGAACATAAGAACCTGTGGAGGTGTTTGACCTAACTCCTGGCTCACCTATGCAAGTGGGTAATGCTACCAAAAAGGGGAGAAAGTCATTACTACCACAGAACCTGGGAGTTCTTCAGGGAGTATGGACACTGAGGACTCACCATCCTTACTTGCAATTGTGCTTGCGCAACAACTTTCTCAAGTTCACATTAATATGGACTCTATAGACTCCTTATTACAGAGTCTGTTTGAGGAAGGGATACCAAGGGTAATGTCATCTCCATCAACTTTCAATCATATCATTGGATGGAGGTATGACAGCAACAGGAGAGCCCTAATCATCATGAAAGTTCAAGGGCAACAAGAGATCTTCAATTTTCAGACCTTAAACTATTATGACAGTTTGGATCTAGTCAGCATGCCACTTGTCAATCCAAGCAAATCAAGACAAGCTGACAAGTTGGCTCAAGGAATCCAAGATAGGATCACTGTAGAGTTCAACCTTAGAAGGAGACTGTGGGAATCAGGAAATGTCATCGGTCAACTAGATGTTGAGGCAGACCCTAAGATTAGCTTCATAGGGGAAACCTTGACTTAAGGCCCAGTGACAGAACCTGATAGCCCAGTCTTATCACCAACAACTGCTGCTGTGATCAGTGCCCTTTTTGAGACACCTGCTGGTGAAGGTGATTCTCAACCTCTCTCTGGCCAGAGCTTAGAAGCTGCATCAAGCAATAAAGGCCAAAGCTCTCTCCACCCTGAGTCACAGAGGTCTGTGAGTGACAAAGGATGTGGAGGAAGAGAGAGAGGAAAAGGAGGCTGAGGGGAGAAAGTTCCTCTGTTGGGTCTTCAAGACTCATGGAGTCTGCTATCAGGGCTGCCCCCAGACCAGATACTCAGAATGATGAGTTAAGGGCAGTCAGGATAAACTATCTGCAGACAATGAACTATGACATAGACACTGTCATTTCTCTCCACTTAGAAGAGTTAAATGAACTGTTTGACTTGGAAAAGGTCAAGGGAGAAGAAGGAGGCAGAAGATGCAGAGCTTCTAGTACAAGTCAAAAAAGAGAGAAGAAAGAAAAGACTGTACAAGTATATGCCTACCCTCTCTCCAGTTCAAGAAAGTCCTGCACAAGAGGATGTGGTTCAACAAGAACCTCAGGTAGACAAAGAAGAAGATAGGATCAAGATGATCAACTACCTGAGTGCCACAGACCTCTATCAGGCAAAAGTACTTCTTCCCTTGTCCTATGACTATGTTGAGTTTGAGTACTTAAAACAACTTGAACTTGAGATAGTCAAGGACAGAAAGACAACTAAGAGAAAGCTAAGGGAAGAAGCTGCCAAATCAAGAGCCATCATCCAAAAGCGCATGAAGAAATTTGCTGACAGGTAGAGGATGATGAGCTTCTTGAATCTGTATGGATTCTCCAGAAGGAGACTTGGCCCCATGTCTCTTCCACTGTGGATGAGCATATAAGGGTGATCAAGCAGAAGATCAAGAATGGAGAGCTCATTGACTTACACTCCCCTCCAAGTCAAGCCCCACCTGAAGTGGAGGTTAAGGTTGAACAACCAGAGACAACACAACCTGGACCTCCTACTGAATATTAGCAAGCTTCATCTTCTGATCCACAGCAGGGTCAACCTCCCTCTCCTTCTGAGCCTGAGAAAGAGGAAGTCCCAACTGAGAAAGACAATGAAGATCAATTTGGTACTGCAAGCCAGTCTTCTCAGTTAAAACTTGTAAAGAGAAAGAAGAGGATGGCTTCTAAACCAAAGCCAACGAAGAAGAAGACTTCATCCTCTTCTAAACCCTAGGATGAGTCAGAACATCCTGAGGATGTGCAACCAGAGGATGCTACATCAACTCCAATTCAAATTGCTCCTCTAGCATCAGGAAGATCCATCTTGTCTTGGACATACACCATAAATCCAGAAAGATGGCATGTCATTAAAGATCAAGGCACCGAAGACATTTACACCTAGCAAGACATGTTTCAGTTGCCTCTGCATGATCTCTTTGACATGAGAAGACACTTTAACAGTCTGAAGGATCCTGATCACCTTATGAAGAAAGGAATGGTGATCATATTAATGAGGACTGTTGATATTTGAAGTCTACTAAGTGTTTTGGTAGCATCAGCCTTGGGGGAGTTTGTAGAGAATGTATGAAGAGGCTGATGCAATCCAAACATCCAATGTCTATCCTGCATGCTGCACAAGTGCATTGAAGAAGAATGCTTAGGAAGTTTCACACATGCAATAGAAATATTCTAAGTGTGAAATCTTCCGAAGCCAAGACCAATATCTTCCGAAGCCAAAGATGAAGTCTTTCGAAGCCTCAGAGACAAAGTCTTCCGAAGCTTCAACACATGAAGACAGATTTCTTTTGAAGACTTTTAACATATGCTTTATCTGATGTACTGTTCCATAAAGCTGGACACCTTTCTGCTGCATCTCTGTAAAGTCACCAACTTACATGAGTTGGTGAACAGGTCCATGCTTTTGGTAGCTGTACATTGAGGTCTTGAGTTTGTAAACTTCTATTTCATGTATTTTATCCTTTAACAGATAAGGATGTGAGCTATGTCATGTCATAGTCATTAGTCAAAAGGCAATCTACCTTTTGACTCTACAATTAATTTTGTTTGTGTCTAGTCAATTGTATCCGGTTGGCTTTCAAAGTATAGCGGGCTGTAGGATGTAGTATGAGTATTGCTTGTTCTTGTATCTTTCCTTTATGCTTTGTAACACTTGTAATAGAACTTGAGAAAGCAATATACTGCATCATTGAAAACCAAACACTTATGTTCTCTTGTTCTGTCTCTTGCTTATTACTTGTGTTCTTAGTGTCATACTTGTGGTTAATCCAGTCTTACTATTTGATTTGGTTAATCTCCTCTTTGTGTTGTTGTGTTATAAGTGAACCCCTTCACCGGTCCTGCACTCAGAGTGATGGCTTAAGGCAGTTTGGCTGATGAGCTCATCAGGCTGAGCATGAGGAACCTCAACACTGATCCTTGAAGAGATGGGAGTGGTCTGCTCCTCAGAAGAAGTGGGAGCTCGAGTGTTCACTTCCTCCTATATGGGTGAGTATATGGGGGCCTCCACAGACTGAATAGTCTGAGCAGTGGTTCGTTTGGATTTTCTTTGGTAGGATATGGTGATTTGAGGCTGTGTGGGTGGATGGGATATAGAAGGTGTGGGTTAAACACTAGCTGGTGCTGCTAGGTTGTCACCTTGAGCAATGAGGTCTAACATTTTTGGGACTAGGGCTGTTTCTACCCTAGAGAAGCCAATAGTGAGCTTTCTTAGTATTTTGAAGATGTCAGGCTTCATCTATCCTAGTTTAAGAATGTTACCTGTTTCCCTTAACTGTGTGCCCAGTTCACAGTTAAGAATGTACTGGACATATCTAGGAAACATGTAATATTCTAAGGAATCCAAGTTTGCAAGTAAATTAGTGTAAACAAATTGAGAGTACCTGAACTTGACATGTTGAAGGAGAGATCCTTTGGAATCTAGTCCCATCCACCATGCTTGTTTGATAAGCTGTGGATGACCATATAGAGCAGGAATCTCCACTGGGATGAGACCTTTCCTTTATAAAGGTCTTTACAGAGAAGTCTCCCTCATATCCCATCTGCTCAAAGGAATGAACGGCTTCCTTTGGGAAGAACTCCTCACCTTCTTCATCATCCAGCTGAAGATGCATGTTGATGATGGCCAGAGTGATGAAGACTGTTCTCCCCTGCACTGTGGCAGATAGTGCTTTCTCCCCATCCATAACGACCTCTTAGCAGGTCTTCCAAAATTCAAACAAATGATCCTTATACAGTGGAGGATCAATGGTTAGGGAGGTGAAGTAGTTTGACAGAGCTAAGAATCGACAAACCTCTGAGAAATAATGATCTTTCTCAGAGCTTAACAGAGCAACTTGATTATGTTGCCTGTGTAGTTGCATGGTAAAGTTTGGGTCATTTCTGTGAGCAAGGTTGGCCATTTTGAGGTAGCTAAAAGATGAAGAAAGAAAGAAGAAAGAAATTTCAAAGAGAAATTTAGGGTTCTAGGTTTGGAGGAAGAACAAATGATAGAAAGAGGGGGGAACCATTAGGTTTATACGTGAAAAAGGATTTCAGTTAAAGTTTAATGAAAGAGGATAAACCTTATTATCCAGATGTCGGTCCCACATCTGAAAAAGCAGTTTACTTTTGCTCAAAAAGCAGTTTTCTTGGAAGTCAAAAAGCTTCCGAAAGTAAATTATCTTCGGAAGAATTTCCTGAGAGTTTTGAAAATTTTGCTTTGGATGAGAAATTAAACTCTGAATGCTTTGTGTATAAAACAACAAAACTCTCGAGAGTTAATTTTGCTTCGGAAGAAAATAGTCCTTGAAAATAAATAAGTGTCCGAGACAAGTATTTAAGCTTCGAAAGATATTTCAGAAATCTCTTCCAAAGGTAAAATTTCTTAGACAGTTATCTGTTTTGAAGGCATGATTTTTTTCCGAAGATAAAAATATATCTTCCAAAGAATCAGAAAAATTTCAAGAATCTAAGAAAAGTCTTCAAAAAGGATTTTCATCCAAAGAAAATAAGAGCTTATGAAAGTGATGAACTAGAAAACTTAGGACACACATATTTTAAGAAATAATAAGAATTAGTTTTAAGAAAAAGCTACTCAAGGTTGATCATTCCAATGGCTGATATTAGATATTTAAATATCTATTCATCAAAAGCCTTTGTAAACAGATCAGCATATTGTTCATTTGTGTGAACCTTGACTAGTTTAATTAACCCCTTTTCATAATTATCTCTTATTAAATGATACCCGATATTGATGTGTTTGGTCCTTGAGTGTTGCACATGATTTTCTGTGATTGAGATAGCACTGTTGTTGTCTATGTGAATGGGAGTCTCCTTGAAGTTTAACCCATAGTCTAGCATCTGATTTTGAATCCAAAGCACTTTAGCACAGCAGCTTGCAGCAGCAATGTATTCAGCTTCAGCATTTGATGCAGAGACACATGATTGTTTCTAGCATTGCAATGAGACCACCCTTCCACCAAGAAACTGACATCCCCCAGATGTAGACTTTGCATTCATGTTGCAACCACCATAATTGCTATCTGTATATGCATACATATTGAAGTCAGGATTCTTAGGATACCAAAGACCAAGTGTTGAAACACCTTTGAGGTATCTTAGAATCCTCTTGACAGTGATGAGGTGAGACATCTTAGGGTTGGCTTGATATCTTGCATAAATACATGTAACAAACATAATATCAGGCATGCTAGCAGTAAGATACATAAGAGATTCAATCATAGCCCTGTATAAGTGTTCATCTACACACACCCCCTCAAGATCAGGTCCAAGGGAGTGGTTGTCTTAGCAATCTTACAATCAGTCATCTTAAACATCTTGAGTATGTCCTGAACATAAAAAAGAAATTGAGTTCCCCCATGGCACTCATTTCAAATTTGTCTTTCATCAGCTTCTCAAAGTCTTTGCAGAGCTTTGGATTAGTTGAACCAAAGATGATATCATCAACATACACTTGAACTAGAAATATGTCATTTCCATGTCCTTTGATGAAGAGAGTTCCATCTATAGTACCTCTCCTATATCCATATTTGCAAAGATACTCAGACAGTGTCTCATACCACTTTCTGGGTGCCTGATGTAGCCCATAAAGAGCTTTGTCAAGCTTGCAGACATAATCAGGATGATCAGGATCTGCAAAACCAGGTGGTTATTTGACATACACCTCTTCATCAATCACTACATACAGAAAAACACACTTCACATCAAGCTGAAAGACCTTGAAGTTCTTGGATGCAGCAAATGCTAGGAATATCCTAATTGCTTCTAGTCTTGCTACTGGAGCAAAGACATCAGTGTAGTCAATCCCTTCTTCTTGTGTGTATCCTTGAACAACTAGTCTAGCTTTGTTCTTAATGATAATGCCTCTATCATCCTTCTTATTCCTAAACACCCATTTGGTTCCAATGGTATTCTTCCCATAAGGAAGAGGACAAAGGTTCCAAACTTTCTGCCTTTTGAAATAAACCAGCTCTTGTTGCATAGCTTCAACCCAACTTTCATCCTTTAGAGCCTCATCAACTTTCTTTGACTCTATCTGGGATAAGAAACAAGAGTGAAGACAAACATTTGCTTCATGGGTTTGTCCTCTTGTTCTTACCCCTGTGACAACATCTCCAATGATGTTTGTGGTGGGGTGAGACTTGTGGATCCTAAGCTAAGGGATCACATCAAGTTTCCGAGAAAGATCTAAATTAGAGAAATTCAGATCTGGCACAGATGTTTCTCCCACCACATCAGCACACTTATCAAGAGAAACTTGATCCAAGCAGTGTGTGACATCATTGATGTTATCATCTATGGTGTGGTTATTAGCATCACGAAATTCTTGACCACTGTCACCACCACCATTGTTGTCTTCCAAAATTGAGGTATCCTTATCTGGTTGTGGAGTCTCTGAGCTGGAATTTGAAGGCACTCCAGATGTATCAGCTGAGTTTGTCATTATAGTGCTGATAGAAACCTCATTTGCAGAAGTAGTTCCAACTGAAGCTGAAGATGTATGACTTGTAGGTCTTCTTAGCTCAAATCTTGGATCAGGACCACCTGTATTTAGATTTTCTACAGATCCTGAAACATTCTCACAAGATTTGTTAAAACAGTTGGTAACTAAATCAAGATCAAATAGCCAATCAGGACCAGAACCAGCCACACAGGGTGTGTGTTCATTGACAGTCACATTGGCTAACTCCTCAAGAATTCTAGTTTTGAGATTGTATACTCTATAAGCCTTAGCTTGAGAAGTGCATCCAATGAAGTGTCCACCATTTGATTTCTCAGCAAATTTAGCAATTTGATCTTTGGTATTCAAGATAGTGCAAGGACATCCAAATGACCTGAGAAAACCAATGAAAGGTTTCCTCTTGTGCCAAAGTTCGTAAGGAGTCTTGCCATGAGTCTTAACCACTAAAACTCTATTCTCCACATAGCAGGTAGTGTTGACTGCCACTGCCCAGAAGGTGATGGGCAGCTTAGAGTCAGACAACATGGTTTTTGCATCTTCAATTAGTGTCATGTTTCTCCTTTCAGCAACACCATTCTGCTGAGGAGTCCTGGGAGCACTGTATTATCTTGTAATACCCTTTTTATCACAAAATGGATCAAGGATTTGGTTTTAAATTCAGTTCCTTGATCACATCTTATGATCTTGACCTTGTGATCAGATTGATTCTCAATCTTCAAGATGAAGATTTTCAAAATCTCAGGAGTCTCATCCTTAGTTCTAAGAAAGAAGACCCATGTGAATCTTGTAAAGTCATCTGTGATCACTAAACAGTAAGAGGTCCTTCCTAAACTCATTACACTGGTGGGGACAAAGAGATCCATATGTAACAAGTGTAGGGGAGTAGTGATGGAGTTCCTTTCCTTAGGCTTGTGAGATACCTTATGCTGCTTCCCTTGTAGGCATGCAACACAATGGTCATCACTTGTAAACTCTTTCTTTGGAATTCTAGTTACCAAATCATGTTTAATTAGTTTATTTATGTTCTTAAAGTTTACATGGCACATTCTTTTATGCCATAGGAGAGACTCGTCACTATTGGCTTTAGACAGAAAGAATGAAACTTCTCTAGAGGGAGATGTTTCTTGCAAGTCCATCTTGTACATGTTCCCTTTCCTGGGGGCTCTAAGCCGGATGTGCACATGAGGAATGACCACTCCAAGCTTGAGAACAATGCACTCATGCTCAGTAGAGCATGTTATGAATCTGATCATAAAATTAGGATACACTTAGAAGATTGTACCCAAGCTCCTTGACAAAGTTTACCTTTTCAATGCTGAGCTTACCATTTGTGACCTTGCCCCTTCCAGAAGTGTAACCACCTTCATCTCCTCCAAAAGCAACTAGTCCTCCATCAATCCTTACAAAGTTCTGGAGTAGTGACCTATTGCCTATCATGTGCCTGGAACAGCCACTATCAATGATCCAGACATTTTTGTTTGTCTTGAGCTGTCCCTGCACAAAGAAAATGATTAGTTACATTTGGAAACCCAAGCCTTACTTGTCTTGGGCTCACAATGAGAAACAAAAGGTAATGCAACAGTAATAGATTCTATGGTTGTACTAGAAGGATCTTGAGCTGCTATTGATGGAGAATTTTTAGTCACTTGGTCTTTCTTAGACTTCCACACCACCTTTGGAGTCTTTGACTTGACCTTCAAAACTTTGGAAGCTTTTGGGACTTCGGAAGTTTTGATAACTGAACCTTTGAAAGATTCTGCAGACACTGCAGCAGACTTTAGTGCTTCGGAAGAATTCCTTTCTTCCAAGACCAACTTCTCTTTCGAAGATAATTTTCCACTTGCCTTCTTCGTAGATTTGGAGCTTCCGAAGGAAACAGATTTTCCTTCTGAAGCTTGAATCTTCTTGAAACTCTTGAAGTCTTTGTCTTGGTCATATAGACACTACCTTTAGGATAGTATAGACAATCCTTAGCAATGTGAGTGGTACTTTCACACATGACACACCATTTTCTTCTTCACAAGTCTTCTGCTGGGAACAAGACTCTCTTTGGTCACATCCCTTCTCCACCTTCATCTTTGTAGATGCTGAGACAGTCCTTTTAGGCTGGAAACTATTCTTGGAGTTTAATGGTCCAGGCTGTGCAGCAGTGGTACACAGCAGATCAGTCTTCTTCTTGTTACTGAGATGATTTGAACAAGAACCAGACCTCTTAGTAGAAGAGTTTTGGTTGATGTCTCCAGTATTTACTACTTCAAACCCTGCAGAGATGAAAACTTTTTTCTGCTTAGAGTCAAAAGTAGCCTTGATCTCTTAAGCCTTCCTTGCTTTTCTTTTGCTCTTTCTAATCAAGTTCTTTCTCATTGAATTGGTCATCACGGCCTTCTTTTTCTCCTCAGAAGAATAGTGGCCCTTCTTAGAATCCTCCTTTTCACTCTTCTCAAAGGAATTCTTCACTGTCTCTTCTTCATCCTCTTTACTCATAGGATCTATGAGAGGAAGCTCATCTTCACAAGTTCTACACCTAGGAGATCTTACAGACAAGATTGTGTGTGGAGGAGCTATCTCATTGGATCCCAGTCCGTGCATATTTTGATAACACACCTTGTTGTGCAGAGATGAGGATATCATGTTCTTGAAGGTCTCTTCTTCAAGAACACTCTTTTCTGCCCTGGCTTTGCTGATCACAAGCTTAGCCTGGCAGTCAGTTAGCTTGGTTATGAGATCTTTGATTTGAGTCCTAAAATCTATGTGCTCATGTTTTAGAACTGAAATGGTTTTCTCTAAGTCCTCTATCTTTAGTTTATAATCATTTTCAGACTTTTTAAAATCAGATTTTAAAATGTTTAAGGACTCAAGATTAGATCTTATCTCCAAGTTATAGGAACTGCATCTATTAACTTTAGCAATGCATTCAGGCGTACAAAGATGTTCCAATACCTTGGCTTCATCATGATCTGCCATTAGTGCTTGGTTTGGAGAAGCATCTTCCACCTAATAATTCCAGTCAAAGCCTCCTTCTTCAACAGCAACAGCAGCCTGCTGCTTTGGTTTCTCATTCTAGGGAGCTTTGTCAGTGTAGTTGGGTCTGGTCTATGTTTGGCCACCATTTGTTCTGGGTGCCTTACACTCTCTGGAAAAGTAGCCCATCAAGTTACAGTTGTAACACTTGACTTTGCCTTTGTCCAAGCCAAACTTTCCACTGGTTGCATTGCTTGGAAACTTCCTTCCAGTTCTCTTGTAGAACTTCTTGGCTCTGTGAGTGAGAAGATCCATCTGCTGGACTATTTCCATGTATTCTAGATCATCTGGATGAATACAGTCCAAGTCTTCAAGAGTGAAAAGAGAGTTGCCACAGCTTTCATCAGAAGACACAAAATCTTGAAAAGAGCTTGTCTCTTGGAACAGGCTTCCTTGAGTGTAGTTCTCCCTTGGTGTCTCTGGGAAGGTGATGAAAGGACCCTTTGGTGAGTTGTTAGAGTAGCATATGAGATGATGTTAGGGTTCTATGCTATCCCTTTAAACCATATGCAGGGCTGAACCTATTTGATTATTGGAGTTGCCAGATGAACCTGGCATGTTCATCTCCATCTGGTAGCCACTGAGAATCCCATATAACTCTGTCAGAGTAAGAGTTTTGAGATTTTCAGTCCTCTTGATCACCACACAGTAGTGTGTCCACTGCCTAGGAAGTGAGAACATGAACTTCCTTACAATGTCTCTGTTCTCAAGAGGAACCCCTCCATCCACAAGGGTATCCACAATCTCAACATACCTGAAGTATTGTTGAGTCATGGTTTCACCTATTTTGAAGGTGAAGTTTTCAAATTGCTGTTTCAGGAGATCCTTCTTGTTCTCCTTGGCTTCAGATGAACCCTCATACATAAGTTTCAGTGCATCCCATAGCTGCTTAGCCGTTTTGCACTTCTTGAAACCTCTGTACACGGAGTTTAGAAGGGCAGTTTGAAGGGCTGTTATGGCTTTTCTATCAATCTCTACTCTCATCCTATCTTCATCAGAGTAGTTAGCCATATCCTTGGGGATCATACCAGCACCAGTAACAGAAGGAGTGCTAGGTATGAAAGGTCCATTCTTAACAGACTCCCATATTCTTGAGTCTAGAGACCTGATAATACCTTCTATTCTAAGGCACCAGGTATCAAAGTCATCAAAAGTGATTAGTGGGGACTTTTTCATGGTTCCAGTTTCCATATCAGTTTTGGAAATGGCTGCCATTTGAAAAGTTTAGTATTTGTGTGTGTGAGGGATCTTAAGATGGTGAGATCTTATATCAAGAGCCTGAAAAGCTCTGATACCAAATGCAGGACTGGTGAAGGGGGTCACATACAACACAACAACACAAAGAGGAGATTAACCAAACTTAATCAAACAGTAAACTGGATTAATCACAAGTGAGATACTAAGAACACAAGTAATAAGTAAGAGACAGAACAAGAGAATATAGGTGTTTGGTTTTCAAGGATGCGGTATATTGCTTTCTCAAGTTCTATTACAAGTGTTACAAAGCATAAAGGAAAGATACAAGAACAAGAATTACTTATACAACATCTTACAGCCGGCCATACTATGAAAGCCGGCCGAATACAATTGACTAGACACAAACAAAATCAATTGTAGGTCAAAAGGCAGATTGTCTTTTGACTAGTGACTATGACATGCCATAGCTCACATCCTTATCTATTACAAAAAGGATAAAGTACATGAAGTAGAAAGTTACAGACTCAAGACCTCAATGTACAGTTACCAAAAGCATGGACCTTTTCATCAACTCATGCAAGTTGGTGACTTTACAGAGATGCAGCGGAAAGGTTTCTAGCTTTATGGAAAAGTACATCAGATAAAACTTGTTACTAAAAGTCTTCAGAAGAAATTTGTCTTCAAAAGTTGAGGCTTCGGAAGACTTTGTCTCTGAAGCTTCGAAAGACTTGTCTCTGAATCTTCGGAAGACTTCATCTTTGGCTTTGAAAGATTTACCCTTAGAGTATTTTCTGTTGCATGTGTAAAACTTCCTAAGCATTCTTCTTCAATGCACTTGTGCAGCATGTAAGATAGACTTTGAATGTTTGGGTTGCATCAGCCTTTTCATATATTCTCTACACACACACACACCACACACACACACACACACACATATATATATATATATATATGTGTGTGTGTGTGTGTGTGTGTGTGTGTGTGTAACATCCTGTGTTTTTACGTTAATTAAAAGTTAACGTCATTAATTCTTGTAAGGGTCATTGTTGCCAAATATGAAAATTATAGGTTAATTATGATTGTTACTTAGTTGTCATTAATCTTTAATGTATGAAAGTTAATAATCAAGCAAATGATTGAAGAATACTAATGTTTATAACAAAAAAATTATTACAATAATAATAATAATAATATAATAATAATAACAATAATAATAATAATATAATAATAATAATAATAATAATAATGGTAATAACACTAATAATAATATTAATTTATAAAATTACTAAACTTAGAAAAGTGTAAAAACTTAAAATATTTAAGTTAGAGGGGTAGTTGCTATTTTTAAAACCTTAAATACAAAGTTTTGTGCTTAAAATATTAAAGTCAAAACTACAGGGGTCGTTTGTGTAAATTCTCAAACCCAAACCCCCTCCCCCATTTCAACCCCCGTAAATCCGGCGGGCATTCCGGCGAAGCTCCGACAAGCTCCGGCGATGTCCAAATCGCCCAAATACTCGATTTCGAAGCCCAAAACCGGTCCAAAACGTTTTGTGTGCGTGATTCGAACTTAAATGTGTGAATTAATTGTGTTTAAATCATCGGTCACTACGTGAATCGTCGTGTAACCGATGAAATTGAACGCCATAACCGTTCAACCGTTTAATCCCATTATAACCTAATTGAACTAACCTAAGCAATCATCTAAGTAATTCTAAACGTTCACAACTCGTAATTTCACCTTCCAATTGCACCTGAAATCGCACAAACAAAGTTGTACGAATACCCCTCTTGTCGTGAACCTGCAACTACATCTTAAACTACCTTTCGAGCATTTTAAACTTCAATTGATTAAGGGTTTTCGATCAAGGACGATACACGAAGCAGCCCACAGGTTTAATTTGATTTCTTTCATCGTTTGTACACAAAATGAATTCAACTTTGATCGCGATCGTTCTTCAATATGCAGCATCGATTTCAAGCATCTACTAGGTAATTGATCATGCCTATATGTTCGAATATGCATGGGAAACGAAAGCCCCATGTTTATTTCTGTGATCCTTATCGTTTCATGCTTCGATTGGATTTTTTTTCAAATTAGGGTTTATGCAATTTGGGGGGTTTCAGTGGGCCTTGTGTCTAATGAATATAAGTTTTTAACACCAATTCTAAACGCGGCTGAGGCCTGGTTCAAGTGGTAACATCGTGGGCTTCTAAACAAGAGGTCCCCGGTTCGAACCTGGGGGACCTCCTGTTTTAATTTTAAGGCTTTTTAGCCTTTGTTTTAATTCAGATTTTTTTTCTAAAAATTTATAAAAATCAAGTTGTGAACTTCTTATTTTTTAGACACCCTACTATTTTCTGTTAATTTATTTCATAAGATGTCTTTACATTTTATTATATGTTATAGACAAACATATAATTAATTTATTTTCTTATAATTGGACCTTAAATATTGTTTAACTTATAGAATCATTATTTGTATAAATCATTTATTTTATTATAAGTTAGACTTAAAATATTGTTTTGCTAAATTATTGTTAGTCAAATAATTATATAAAATATTTTCTCATAATAAAATAGACTTTAAAAGTTGTTGTTTATTTAAATAATAAGCATATATTGTTGTATAAAATGAGAGAAAATTTAAAAGTTATACACGTTACTGAACTTTGTAACTAAGTTGTGTTACAATGGTTTTCTACATTTTTTTAAACTAAAATGATTAACTTGTATATATATTTTCTTTTATTATTTAATGTAATTAATAAAACCTCTAAATACCAAATTCCACCTAAAACCCTAGTTCTCGTTAAAACGTTAAGCTTGTCATAAATAAACTTAAACCTTGTAAATATATTTATATTTTTAGGTGCATTGTGAAGCATTGCATTGGATCGTTGCTTATTATATTTCTTATTAATCGTCATTCTATACGTATTTGATCAAGTGAGTATTTCTATACCCCTTTTTATATTTTTACACTTTTGGGGTGAAACATGTTACATTATAAACTTTGCACTTGTAAACCGTTTGATTCTTGTAAACCTATGGCAATTTACTTGTACGTTGTGGTTAGTTGAACTTTGTGGCTACCATGTAATGTAGAATATATGTACAATCATTAACTATTGCTAGCCTAGCAAAGTTATAGATCTATGGGCCTGACAAGCCTGCTTGGTTGATCCAAGTACACTTAGCTAATAGTATATACTTGTAAACGTTTGAGACTTGTAAAACTTTTTCAATGTTTGATTGCGCATTCTGTCTTACATCCCTAGTTACTTTGCTCTCTAACTTACAACATAAATTGCCATCTTTTATATACTTATGTTTTGCAAACTATGGAAATCTCACCAACATTATTGTTGACCTTTTATTTTTAATATGTTTCAGGAAATACTCAAAGCTTGATTGCCATTTTTGAAGTTGTTCACACCTAGGAATGGACCTAGTTAATTTAATGAATGAGTTTGTTGTATTTCTTCTTATTTTTTTATTTGAGACTTATGCTTGTAATGTACCTTTCAAAGTTATGAATAATATAATTGGATTTAATAATAGCGTTATGTGGCTGTGAACGATCTTAACTCTCACTCCTCGACGTTTCCGCCGTCAAGGTTGGGGTGTGACAGATTGTATCAGAGCCCATAACTATAGGGATTTAGTGTCACACCCTCAAAATCCACGTGCGGAGTTTTACCGCGAGGCGTGTGAACAAACTAGGATCACAGTCATATAGTTACTCAGAACGACTCTATATGCCATTATTAAAAATAAAATCAACCAAATATAAACATGAAACTGCGGAAGCGTTTTGCAAAACAACCCAAGAAATAAAAGTGTGTACTATGGCAAAACATGCGCCAACCCAAAAGAGTAAACATTAACCATTAAATGATAAAAAAGTCTTGAAGACCGAGTCTTAGAATGCAAGTGAAACCCTGTAGTGCTACTAATGGCAGCAAGCTAATGACCTGAGAATAGCATACTAAAATGTCAACACAATGGTTGTTGAGTTCAGAGTGATATTCAAACATAAACAGTTTAATAACATAGATATAAAAGTAGTGCATTGTAACAAATAGCTAGTCCATTAACAATAATATTAATTCATAGTGATTTCGCAATTGAAGCTGACTGTGTTACGTTGTTGCCTCCTGCCACGACTTAATAGGTCGTGACAATATTCAATAGGACAAATTGCACCCGGTTGACCTCGAGTCACACAGGTAGGGCTCGTCAGACCCAGTAGTACTACCCAATTTCCCCGCTATTCAATATTAACAATTTGAAAGTGTGAGGACTTTTCCATGACATCACACTATATTAATATTATACACAACTTGAATAATAAAGCGTTTGTGATTTACCAGTATGCTATCTCCCCCAAAAGAGATTAAATAAAGAGTGGGGCATGAACTCACCTGATACGCGTGATAGACACTTAAAGTTTTACTTGACAGACAGAATGGATAGACAACCTTCAGAGGTTACCTAGATCGTATAAGTACGTGAGTACGTGTAAAAAGAGAACATGTGAAACCCTAAGTACACTACAACCAAGGATTCATGATTTCAGAAAAACAGACACGTTTGACCCAGTTGACCCGTTTGACCCGTTGGTGACTTTATGTGTTGTAAACCATTCAAGCAATCATACACATATATCATACATGGTTAACATTCAAATAGATCATATGTATGCTATATTATCCAGGTGTATCACTTAGATCATTATACAACCAGTATCATACAAGTCAAGCGAATCTAGAACATTAACATGTCCACTAGTTATAACACAACTACATGCCACACAAAGATCAAATCACGCACCACATGCCATGTGAGCCACTCACGACTTCACATCCTAACCCTGCCAATCCTACTAAGTAGGGGCCTCAGATTCGCACGCGTGTATGATGATCATAATCATATTCATTAGCCATGTACATTGCATTCAACAAACATCACAACAATCAATTTCCAGTCCCAACATGATGTCCTAACTACTAATCAACATCAACATCATACATGATCATCAAAGTCCAAACATCACCCATGATTATCCAAACATCCCATACAACTAATTTAACATGTTCTATCACATTAGAATTCATCCATGAACCTACTAACATGCTCCTAACATCCCAAACAGGTTCAAACTATCATCCATCAAACTTTGTGCAAATAAAGTTCCCGTTTTGGGAAAGCACATCCCAAAATCTATCAAACATCCAATGCATTCATGATTCATTAATAATATACCAATTCAAGTTCATATCAACATCTAAGCATGATCAACAACATCCAAACATCATAACTCATCATTTCATATCCTAAAAAGTTACTATCTTTAGTAATGTATGAACTATAACATGTGTTCTTGAATTCCCAATGATCACAACAACAATCTAACATCTAATCATCACATGAACACATCCATAACATCAATTCATCAATAATTCAACATTACATGCAAAATAAAGTTACTATTCTTAGTAACCTATGAACACCAACTTCAATTCATCGATTTCTTGCAAGATCAATGTATCCTAACATTCATACAACCTACTAATCATCATACATTCATCAAACAATCATCAATCATCCATAATCACACTAATTTCGAATTAGGGTTTGCATAAAACTAAAGTTCATAATCAATCCACTAGAAACATACAATTCATACATAATCAACGTTAAACAACATGTATTCAATCCAACTAACATACTAACATCATCAAACAACATCAATTTCGACCCCATGAAGATCCATAACGATTTTAGGTTCGGCCATCATGAGAAACTCACAAAAACTTGAAAAATCTAACCTTTAAACATGTAATTGCTTGCAATTGATGATTCCAACGTGTTGTAATCATTGTAATCGAACAAAATCGAGGCTAGAGGCTTGTTCTTGGTCGAATTCGAAGTGGAGAGGGTTGAGAGGCTGAATCGCGGCCGATGGGGGTGTGGGCTAGGGTTTTTGTGTTTTGTTTAATCTAATTTTCCGTATTTACCCTTTAAGCCCTTGTAATTTGTATTTTATAAAAACTAGGCTTTAACTCTTTGTAAAGTGCTTTTAACTTAATATTATAAAGATATAACTAATGAAAATCATTATATATTTTATCTTTATAAAATACAAGGCATACAATAAATAGGCACGTTTCCGCGTTACGCGATTAATTTTCTAATTAACATTTAAAACATGCAAACACATAAACATAACACAATAATCACATAATCAGTTAGATTAACATTAATTTAACATTATTAATTATTATTAGATCACCAACGTTAAACGAAAACTAGTGTGTGTTTACGACACGTGTATGCAAGACTTAACGGAACTAACGGAGTTGGATAACGAAAATTACCGGATGTCACATTATCCCCGTGTTGAAAGAATTTTCGTCCCGAAAATTACGTTACATGGTGAGAGTGTTCCATCACTAGTCTACTGCATTGGCACATAGAAATCGAAATCGAGTTTTGGATGAGTTGTCACCTCATCCACATGTTGAAAGAAATTTCGTCCCGAAATTTAAATCAATACCTTCGTCTGCTGGCATCGTCCTTTCGAATAGTTGAGGGTACTTAAGCTTCATTTTATCTTCTCGTTCCCATGTGAATTTCGGTCCACATCTTGAATTCCAACGGATTTTGACAATGGGTATCTTGCTTTGCTTAGGTGTTTCCACCTCACGGTCCATCACCTCGACTGGTTCTTCGATAAAACGCAATTGTTCATCCACTTGAACTTCTTCTAGTGGTACGACCATTGTTTTCATCATTATGCACTTCTTCTTCAGTTTGACACGTGAAATACATCATGGATTCCACTTAGCGAATCAGGTAGGGCTAGTCGATAGGCCACTGGACCTATTCTTTCCACTATCTCAAATGGTCCAACGTACCTCGGATTTAGTTTCCCTTATACCAAACCAAACTACGCCTTCCATGGTGAGACTTTCAACAAAACCTTGTTACCAACCTAAAACTCTAAAGGTTTTCGTCTCTTGTCAGCATAACTCTTTTGTCTGTCTCGCCCTGCAGCCATACGGTTCCATATCTACACAATCTTCTCGGTTGTCTCATGAATTAATTCGGGATCTGTTAGCTGACTATCATCAATTTCTGCCCAGCAAACTGGTGATCGACATTTTCTCCTATACAGCGCCTCGAAAGGTGCTGCTTGTATGCTAGTATGATAACTGTTGTTATAAGAAAACTCCACCAATGGCAGGTGAATTTCCCAATTATTCGGAAGTCAATCACACAAGCACGTAGCATATCCTCCAACGTCTGTATGGTACGCTCACTCTGGCCATCCGTCTGTGGGTGATATGCAGTACTCATATCCAATCATGTACCCAAAGATTTCTGCAATGATTGCCAGAAATGTGACGTGAAACGAGTGTCGCGGTCGGAAATAATTGAGATCGGTACACCGTGTCTTGAAACGATCTCTTTAGGTACAATCGAGTTAATTTCTCCATCTTATCCGTTTCCTTAATTGCAAGGAAATGAGCAGACTTTGTCAATCGATCCACAATAACCCATATCATGTCACAACCAGTACTAGTTCGGGGTAACTTAGTAATAAAATCCATGGAGATATATTCCCATTTCCACATTGGTATCTCAGGTTGTTGTAACAGTCTGGATGGTTTTTGATATTCCATTTTTACTTTCGAGCAGGTCAAACACTTGCTCACATACGTAGCTACATCCGCTTTCATGTTAGGCCACCAGTAGTGCGCCTTTAGGTCATGATACATCTTGTCGTATCCAGGATGTATAGAATACCTAGATTTGTGCGCCTCACTCATAGCTAAATCTCTCAGATTTCCATAAACAGGCACCCAAAGTCTATCCATGAAATACCGAATTCCATCCTCTTTCACCACCAGCTGTTTATCCATTCCCCTTAACGACTCAGAACCAACATTTTCTGCTTTTAAAGCTTCTATCTGTGCCTCCTTAACTTGTTCGGGCAGTTGGGTACTGATAGTAAGCTGCAAAGCTCGCACCCGTCGGGGTTTAGCTGTTTCCTTCCTGCTTAGGGCATCGGCAACTACGTTCGCCTTTCCCGGATGATACTTAATAGCGCAATCATAAATCATTTAGTAGTTCCACCCAACGTCGTTGCCTCATATTCAACTCTTTTTGCTCGAAGATATGTTGAAGACTCTTATGATCGGTGTAGATAGTGCACTTGGTACCGTACAAGTAATGTCTCCAGATCTTTAAGGCAAAAACCATTGCACCTAATTCTAAGTCATGGGTGGTATAGTTCTTCTCATGAACCTTTAGTTGTCTCGAGGCATAGGCTATCACCTTATCTCGTTGCATCAAGACACAACCCAATCCTTGAATGGATGCATCGCAATACACCACAAATTCATCTGTTCCCTCTGGTAATGCTAATATCAGGGCAGTACAGAGTTTTTGTTTTAACAATTGGAGCTGATTCTTGACTCTCACCCCACTTGTATGTCATTCCTTTGTGGGTCAAGGCAGTGAGAGGTTGTGCGATCTTAGAAAATCCTTCTATGAATCGTCGGTAATATCCTGCTAATCCCAGAAATTGTCTTATCTTGCTCGGCGTTTTGGGTGTAGTCCAATTCTTTATCGCCTCAATTTTGACAGGATCAACATGTATCCCTTTCTCATTAACAATATGACCTAGGAATTGCACTTCTCTTATCCAAAAGTCACACTTTGAGAATTTGGCATATAGCTGCTAATTTTTCATTAGTTTTAAGATCATTCGTAAGTGCTCTTCATTCTCCTCCTTGGTTCTAGAATATATCAGTATATCATCGATAAACATAATGACGAACTGATCTAGATAGGGTTTGCACACGCGGTTCATGAGGTCCATGAACACAGCAGGTGCGTTAGTCAACCCAAAAGGCATGACCAAGAACTCATAATGACCATAACGAGTACGAAACGCAATCTTAGGAATGTCTTCTTCTCGAACTCTAAGTTGATGATAACCAGATCTCAAGTCAATCTTCGAATAATAGCTTGATCCTTGAAGCTGATCGAACAACGTCGATACGAGGTAAAGGGTATCGGTTCTTGACTGTTACTTTGTTCAACTCTCTATAGTCGATGCACATCTGGAATGTGCCATCCTTCTTTTTAACAAAAAGAACAGGAGCTCCCCAAGGTGATGTGCTAGGTCAAATAAAGCCCTTATCTAAAAGCTCTTGAAGTTGTGATGACAACTCTTGTAGCTCGTTTGGTGCTAATCGATAAGGTGCCCTAGCAATCAGAGCTGCGCCGGGAGTCAACTCAATCTGGAATTCCACTTGGCGGTGAGGTGGTAATCCAGGAAGATCCTCTGGAAACACCTCTGGAAAATCACGCACTATGGGAATATCCTCCATTCTCCTTTCTTCTGCCTGCTTATCGATTACAAGTGCTAGAATAGCCACACGACCCTTTTGTAATAACTTTTGAGATTTTATGTATGAGATGATGCCTATCACAGCACCACTCCTACACCTCTGACGGTAAGGATTTTTTCATCAACAAGGATTTGTATGATCTTCTCATGACATATGACTTCCGCTTGCTTGCTAGAGAGCCAATCCATACCTATCACAACATCAAAACTCCCCAGCGTAACAAGCATAAGATCTATAGCGAAAGTATGACCAACAAGTTCTATCTTACAGTCTTTAAGGATATGCGTTACATGGATCTGTTTACCGTCGGCTAATTCCACGTGTATTTAGATTCTAAAGCAGAGGGTATATCACTTAAAAGACTACAGAACTTTAGGACACGAAACTCCTATCGGCTCCAGTATCGAATAGTACCGTAGCAAAACAACCATTAACAGAGAACCTACCATTTACAGTTGTGGGATCATTTAGAGCCTGAGCCAATGACGAAGGCTCTCCCCTTGGCTCCATCTTTATTGCAGCCATTACCAGTACCATTTCCACCGTTGTTGTTATTACCATTGTTGTTGTTGTTGTTGTTGTTGCCATTACCATTTCTCCTTAGTTGTGGACAGTTTCGCCTGTAATGCCCTTCTTTTCCACATTCAAAACAACCTTTGGGAGTTTCTTGAGGTTGTTGTGGCCTCCTTACCAGTTCACCACGACAATCCTTAGCAGCGTGTCCAATTTTTCCATAGCGTTGACACTTGAAGTTATCACAACCTTCCCACATGATGGTAATTACACCGAGTGCACTTCGGATGTCTACCACCATAACCACTGGGTCCTTGATTATTTGCAGCCGTTTGGTTGAAGTTGCGGTTATTGTCGAACCTCCATTGCTGCTGAACTGGCTGTTGTTGCTGTTGAGGTTGAGGTTGACTGGTAGAAGATGATGGTGCTTTGGTGTTGTTGGCATTATCCCACTTTCTTTGTTGTCGGGTACGCTCGCCACAGCACCCCGTTTGGGTAGACATCCTTGCTCCACGGCTTGGTCAGTTAGCCTGTGAGCTAGCTGGATGGCTTGCTGAATTGTGGTTGGGTTGGAGCAGTTACCATACTTTGGATTTCGGGTACTAATCCCCTACCCTTTTATGCACCACATTCACCATTCCCGGCACAAAGTTGCTAGTTCATGGGTTCTGGTGGTGTAAGCCTCGATTTCCGAGCCCTGCATCTTCAATTGCCAGAACTCCATCTCTAACTTCTGCACTTCATTGCGTGGACAGTATTCCTCAGTCATCATTGTTTTAAACTCATCCCATGGAAGCCATTCACCATCGCTTGTCCTAGCATCTGGACTTGCGCGTTCCACCAAGACAGAGCAGAACCCTCCAAAGTCCCGGTGGCATACTTCACTTGATCAGCAGGTGGACAGTTGCATTTGGAGAAGACAGACTCAGTCTTCTCGAACCATCATACAAGCCCTACAACACCTTCAGTATCGCTGTAGGTGTGTGGTTTAAAGTCCATAAAGGACTTGTAGGTACACACCGGTGGTCCTGTTTTAACACAACACACATTAATTAGACATCCCATACAGTTATGAAGGATATCAGATTTATCTTTCTATCATTGTTTACCTGCTGGCTGACCCACGTGGGCAGCAGCCACTGCCGCCTGAACATGCTCATTAATTAGAGCAGCCAATTCTGCGGGAGTCATGTTAATAGCACCTCCACCCTGTTCTCCGGTGCCACATCCACGTCTGCGTCCACGACCACGCCCACGTCCACGTCCACGGGCGTCCTTTCTTTTCACTTTACATTCACAAATACAATAATGAGTAATATCAAGCATATTTAACTCATTGAAGCATAGTAAACAAAGAAATAACGAATCATCACAACCACAACATACATAACAAAGATAATAACCAAAGTAAATAAATTGCGAATGAGTCACAATGTATTTAGCAAGGTCAAAATTGAAGTTTGTCGTTCGTGTGGGGAAACAACCCTTCCCACATAGGTTTCAAAAAGAAACACTACATAGTCTAAGAAGGTCATTCATATTCCTCTAATGGATGTATCAAAATATTTCAGTTAAGGGCGAGAAGAGTGGTGCTGTCATAGGCATCATATCATTCATGAAGGCTCAGAAGTGGATACGTAAGGGTCATTTACCTATATTAGCCCTTGTCTCTAACAGATGTGTTTCTAGAGGATTTTCCTGGACAACCATATCTTTGCCAAGTTGAGTTTTAGATCAATGTGACTCTCGGAGCTACTCCGATTACACGAGCACCTTGCCGGTTAGCACCAAACGAAAATAGGAACTATCTACATAACTTCAGGAACGATTGGATAAAGGGTTTATCGACAGAGCTCATCCCCGTGGGGAGAACCTGTTTTCTTTGTTAAGAAGAAAGATGGCACTTTCCGAATGTCCACCGACTATAAAGAGTTGAACAAAGTCACAGTCAAGAACTGATACCCTTTACCTCGTATCAACGACTTGTTTGATCAGTTTAAGGGATAAAGTTATTATTCGAAGATTGATTTGAGATCTGGTTATCATCAACTGAGAGTTCGAGAAGGAGACATCTCCAACACCGCATTCCGTACTCATTATGGTCATTACGAGTTCTTGGTGATGCCTTTTGGTTGACAAATGCACCAGCAATGTTCTTGATCTCATGAATCGTGTGTGCAAACCCCTTCTCGATCAGTTTGTTATCGTGTTTATCGACGACATCTTGATCTATTCTAAGTCCAAGAAAGAACACGAGCAGCACTTACGTTGAATCTTGGAATTACTCAAAAGAATAGTTTTACGCCAAACTTTCTAAGTGTGATTTCTAGATTCGTAAGGTGCAACTTTTGGGTCATATTGTTAACGAGTAGGGAATGCATGTGGATCCTGCAAAGATTAAGGCTATAAAGAACTGGTCGGTACCCAAGATGCCTAGTGAGATAAGGCAATTTTCTTGGATTGGCAGGGTACTATTGGCGTTTCATAAGGTATTTTCAAAGATCGCTCAACCTCTCACATTTTGACCCATAAAGAACAACCTATAAATGGGGTGAGAGTAAAGAATCTGCTTTTTAGTTGTTGAAGCAGAAACTCTGTAGCGTGCTGATATTAGCATTACCTAAAGGAAGTGATGATTTTGTAGTTTACTTTGATGCTTCTATCCAAGAAATTGGTTGTGTCCCGATGCAACGTGACAAGGTAATAGCTTATGCCTCGTGACAACTGAAGGTGCACGAAAAGAACTACGTTACTCATGACTTGGACTTAGGAGCAGTGGTCTTTGCCTTGAAGATTGGAGACATTACTTGTACGGTACCAAATGCACTATTTACACCGATTGCAAGAGTCTTCAACATAACTTTGAGTAGAAAGAACTAAACATGAGGCAACAGCACTGGGTGGAATTGTTAAATGACTATGATTGTGCTATCAAATACGACCTAGGGAAGACAAATGTAGTCACCTACACCTTGAGTAGAAAGGAAACCGCTAAGCCCTGACGAGTGCATGCTATGCAACTGACGATTAGCACTCATTTGCCCGAACAAATCAAGGAAGCCCAGATAGAAGCTTTGAAAGCGGAAAATATTGGAGCTGAATCTTTACATGGAATGGACAAACAGTTAGAAGTCAAATCTGATGGAATCCAGTATTTCATGGATAGACTTTGGGTACCTAAGAGACTTGGTTATGAGTGAAGCATAAAATTCTAACAATTCCATACACCCTGGCTATGTCATAATGTATCATGACTTGAAGGCACAATACTAGTGGCCTAACATGAAGGCAGATGTAGCCACATACGTGAGCAAGTGTTTGACCTGTTTTAAGGTTAAAGTGGAATATCAAAAACCATTTGAACTACTTTAACAACCTGAGATCCCCTTATGGAAGCGGGAATAGATTTCTATGGATTTCATTACTAAGTTGCCCAACACTCCTAGTGGTTGTGACACGATATGGGTGATCGTGGATGGAGTCACTAAGTCAGCTCACTTCTTGGCGATCAAGAAGACAGACAAAATGGAAAAGTTAACCCAAATTTACCAGAAGGAGGTGGTTTCAAGACATCGTGTGCCGATCTCGATTATATCTGATCATGATGCTTGTTTTACGTCTCAATTCTGGCAATCATTAAAGAAATCTTTGGGTATGCGTCTGGATATGAGCACTACCTATCATCCATAGACCAATGGGCAAAGCGAGTGTACTAATTAAAATTTAGAAGATATGTTACGAGCTTGCGCGATTGATTTCGAAAATAATTGGGAAGTTCATTTACCGTTGGTCAATTTTTCATACAACAATAGTTATCATACTAGCATCAAAGCAACATCTTTAAGGCGTTGTATGGGCGAAAGTGTAGATCACCAGTTTGTTGGGTGGAGGTGGTGATAGTTAGTTAACTGATCCTGAGTTGGTACACGAGACTACTAAGAAGATAGTACAGATACGAAACCGTATGGCCGCAGCGCGGGATCGACAAAAGAGGACAAGAGACGGAAACCCTTGGAATTTCAAGTCGGTGACAAGGTTTTGATGAAATTTTTGTCGTGGAAGGTGTGATTTGGTTTGGCAAAAGAGGCAAGCTTAATCCAAAATATGTTGGACCATTTGAGATTCTAGAAAGATAGGTCGAGTGATGTATCGATTGGACTTACCTGGTTTACAAAGTATTTCACATCTCGAATATGAAAAAGTGTACTAGTTGTGCCACTCAAGGAAGTACAAGTAGATGATCAATTACGATTTGTTGAAGAACCAGTTGAAGTAATGGATTGTGAGGTCAAGACTCTTAAACAAAGTAAAATACGTATAGTCAAAGTTCATTGGAACTCAAGACATGGACCAGAATTTACGTGGGAACGCGAGGATAAGATGAAACTTAAGTATAGTCATTTCTTCGAAATGACGACCACAGTCGGGGAAGGTACTGATTAAATGTCGGGACAAAATTTCTTTAAACATGGAGATGATTTGACAACTCACTCGATTTCGTTATGCCAATGCAATAAACCAGGGATGTGGCACAACCATGTAACATAATTTTCGGGACGGAAATTCTTTCAACATGGGGTTAATGTGACATCCGGTAATTTTCCATTACCAAACTCCGTTAGTTCCGTTAGGACTTCCATACACGTGTTGTGCGCACACACTAGTTGTCACTAAACGTTGGTGACTTAATAATAATAATCTATGATAAACAATAGTAATCTAATTAATAATTTTGATTATTAGTTGTGATTATGTGATTCATGAATTTATAGAATTTTAAATATTTATTTGAGTTAATCTCGATTTTGGACCATGTGTTTTGTATACTGTCTCCACTTGAGTACCAACATTTATTTTGTCTCAATTATTGGCCTGAGTTTTTAAAATCATTTATGTTTTCATCCATTTAACTAACAATGTTAACATTTTTTGTTAAATTTTTCTAAAAACCAAAAATACCCTTGGGACTGAAATGGTTATTACAAACTTTATTTTATCTTTTTAACTCAAACCACCACTCTCAAGCTGAATATTAAATTATTAAATTTATTAACATAATAAAGTGGGGCCCACTATAAAAGAAAACAAAAGCCAATTTAATCTTTCTTTGTCTTCCGCTCGGCTCTCCCATCTTTGACTGCGACCGTCACTCCCACCACACAAACATCAACTATAGATTGATCGATCTCACCGCTCGTCATCTTTGATCTCGAATCGGTATGTGCATATTATCTTCAAATCTGTTAGCTTACAAACACTGAAAGGCACAGTTAAGTTTGCGATCACCGAAATGATGATACGTCATTGACGATTCACGATTTATGTAACGAAAATCGGATTATCAGAACGGATCTACACAAATTCAAATCAATTTTCTGCTATAAGCATATTAATAACGATTTTAAGCATGATTTCGATGTTTTAATCATATACGAAAACTATTTGATCGTTCTGTTGGTGATTAGTGGTTTTTATCGTTGTCAACGGATTTAGTCAATTATAGGCATGAAGTCTATGCATATTAACTCGATTAATACATTTCATTATCGTGTTATTAGATTATGATTTGTGAGATGGAGATTAGTTGTTGAATTTTGGTGTGATTTGTGTGATTTTGTAGAGGATGGAGTGATGTACATGAAGGTGGAGCTATCATGAGTGTGTTGTTGTTGTATAAAGTGTAATAAAAAAAGAAAAGGAAATCAACACAAATTAATGCATAAGTTAACGATGGAGGTGGTGGTGGTAATGGGTGGCGGCGGTAATTGTCGATGGCGGAGGTGGTGGGGTTGAGAAAGAAGAAGGGTTTATGAAAGTGGTTAGTGGGTGCTATTTAATCAAAGTATTTTCATAATTTAATATAAATTTTTTTGTTTTTTCAATTAGGGGTGTTTTGGTCTTTTTAACACTCACTTAATAGAAATTTTTAACACTTTTAGTCAAATGACAAAAATAGAAACGATTTGCAAAACTCAAATCAATAATAGAGACAAAATAAACGTTGGTACTCAAGTGGAGACAATTTGCATAACCTGGGGACGAAAATCAAGATTAACTTTATTTATTTTGTAATTTTATGCAATGACGTGTCAATGTGTTTTATATATATATATATATATATATATATATATATATATATATATCTATATATATATATATTCTAGGTGTTTTGTGACTTATTGTAAATGTTTATGAATTATAATTATTGACTAATAACACTTATAATTTATAGTTAAAGTTATTTAAAAAGTGTTAAAAAGATTAATTTTTATAAAATAAAAAATTGGAGTTTAATTTGTAATTATCTTTTAACAAAACATTACCTAAATTACAACCCTAACCCCCCCCCCCCAACCCCATTCGGCCGCAACCATCACCCAAACCCACTCACCGTTCGAAATTCAAGGTGTTTTGCTAGTCCAGTTATTGATTTCTACACATCTAAAGGTTAGCTTTGATTGTTTTTTCATAGTTTTGTCTTGATGAACCCTAAATTTGAAATTGGTGATGAAACATGAAATTGATGATTGTTAGATGTTAATATTATGTTAGTTAGGTTGTATGAATGCTAGATTATGTTGATTGTGCAAAAAATTCCATGGATTACTCATCTAGTTCATACATTGCCTTAAGAGAAAACTTTTTGTTCTTGAAATTCATGAGTTGGTGATGTTATGATGTTAAATACAATGCTAGATGTTAGTTTAATTGAATTGTGCAAGAAAATTCATGGATTTGGGGTGTTGATCATAACTTAATAAAAGTAGAAACTTTTATGTATAATGATTGGGAATTCTGATGATTTGGTGATGATTATCATATTAAAATGAATGCCATGAACTTGATTAGGTATAAAGTTGATGAAATCATGGTTGAATTGGATGCTAGATTGGTTTTGGGTGTTACTTTTCCAAAAGAGAAACTTTATTTTTGTAGAACCATAGATTGATGATTTGGCAATGCTTATAATGTTAGGATCATGTTAGAATGATTATTGATGATGTTTAATGTGATGGAATGTGATAATTGGGTTGTATGGATGCTTGGTTGATCATGTAAGGAATTTAGGTTTTGGTGATCATACATGATGATGAATTGTGGTTAGTGACTAGAAAATCATGTTTGGGATTGGAATTGATTGTCACCGGGTGTATTGGTTGGAATGAACTAAGTGAATGACTGTGATTATTATTTTCTTAAACCCATACGAATCTGAGGCCCCTACTTAATAGGATTGGCAAGGTTTAGGATGAAGTCGTGAGTGGCTTCACATGGCATGTAGTGCATGATTAGACTTCATGTATGAACTAATTGTTATGATGTATTTATATTTGTGTTAAGCATGTTGCTTGTTAAGATTTGCATGAGTTGTATGATGATCTAATGTTGTGTGATGATTTTGGTAGAATTTGGGTAGATGATGTGATACACGTGAATAACTTATGTGATATTCATGTATGATAAGTTGATATGCATGATTAAACAATATTTCAATTAATATGTCACCAACGGGTCAAACAAGTCAACTAGGTTAACCTAGGGTTATTAAGTTTTTTTGTGTACACGTACTTATGTATTTATATGATCTAGGTAACCTTTGAAGAGTTGTCTTTACATCTATCATCAGTTCTCTTTTGTCATTATCTTTGCACACCAGGTGAGTTCATGCCCCACTTTTTATACACTCTCTTTTAGGGGAGATAACATTTTCATTTTGCAATGCTTTATTATTATAAGTTGTGTATAGTTTTAACATAGTGCATTATACCTTGAAAGTCCTCACACTTTCAGATCATAATGGTAACTAGCGGGAAATATTAGGTAGTATTACTAGGTTTGACAAGCCCCACCTGCGTGACTCGAGGTCAAACGGCGAAATATTTTCCTAAACACAAACATCGTCACAACCTGGTAAGTCGTGACGGGAGACAACAAACGCAACACAATCTGCTTCGATCACAAAATCATTATTGTTATTAATTGTGAATATAGACTAGCTATCTATTTCAATGCACTTCTTATGTTATACAAGTGTTATTGTTTATGTTAAATTCAAACTTTTGAACTCACCAACTATTGTGTTGACATTTTTAGTATGCTATTCTTAGGTTGTTAACTCAGCTTGTCATTAGGAGCACATAACAGCTCCAACATGCATTATAAGACTTTATCTTAAAGGCATTTTTGTTGGTTTTCATTTATGGGTTCTAAATATTGGGTTGGCACGTGTTTTGCCAAATTATGCAATTTTATACTTTGGGTTTGTCTTATTTACAAAACGCTTCTACATGGATTTAAAGTTTGACCCTTCGGTTGGTTTTCTTTAAATGTGGCATATAGTATCGTTTTGAGTAACTAGTGACTGTGATCCTGGTTTGTTCACATGCCTTGCGGTAAAACTCCGAATGTGGATTTTAAGGGTGTGACAATGATGGTGTCCTGCTACCTAGCATGGCAACTCTAGTTGTAGCCGTACAGGCATTTGAGTCTTTTGTTTTAGCAACAAGGATGATGATTGTAGATCTGAGTTGATTTATTAGTAAACTTCACTTTTGCTCCCTATGGTTTAGTCGAAATAATGATTTTCTTCCAATGTTTTAAAATTATGATTTTGATCCATGTGGTTTGTAATTTGTTACAATCAACTCCAATCCACTAACACCATTAGCTTTTTTTGTTAACTCCAGGGGCATTTCATTCAATTTATTGTTAAGGACAAATTTTACCATTTCTTCAAAATTGTTTAGTAATTTAAAGAACCAATTATGTACTTCTATTATGCCATTTATTTAAAAATTTTCAGTTATGCCATTTTTTGTCATCTCCAACCCACCGCCACCGGCCACCATCACCGGTGTTGCAACCGTATCCAGCTGACCACCCCCACCAACCCTCCATTTCGCCCCAAAACCATTCCCTCCTACCATTACCTTCCCCAACGCAACACCACCGCCACAACCACAATGAGCACCACCACATTACCGCCCCTAACACCATTGACCCTAATACCACAACCATAACGTGAGCACCACCACACTACAACACCATCATCGTCACAACCCCATCACAATCCCCAAAACACTACTTGTCACACCCTGAATGACGGTGGAATCGTTGATGCGGACGAATGTGAAACGATTATTCATAGCTCATAGAATTAAATATATTGAAATAATATTAAATGTCATTTTTCATTGAATAATAGTAGACAATTAAGTCATTACAATACAACAAAGATTTACACAACAACATAAGATACTTATTTAACTAAGTTCAAGTCCCATATGAGCAAAAACAATTTCTTAAGTAGCAATCCTAAAACATGTTAAAAATAAATGGTAAACATTGGAAGTTGGTGAGTTTCCATGGGTTAAACATACATATATATATAAAAGATTTACAAGAAGCAATTCATGTCAATGGTTATGAATTATACAAGTTTATATAACACATATAGCTACAATCAAACCTTGACTAAGAATAAGTTTACAAGTTTATAATGATTAGCTAAGTGTACTTAGTTCCCATGATAAACAAGTCATACGTTATCAGTAGCCGGCAATACATCAACTTTAGCACTAAATAGGCTTATCAAGTCAATAAATCTATGACGTCGCCATGCTAGCAATAGTTAATGATTGTCAACATATAATGTATCTCATATAACACTCACAATAATACTAATAACCATGACAAAAAGGTAAAGATGAATTGCATGTGTATTTACAGGTATCAAGATGTTTACAAGTGTAAGTTTATATAGGTAATATGTTTCACCACAAAAGATGTGAAAAAAAGTAAAAAATGAGCATGGAGAACTCACATGAGAAACTCAAAAGTATAGTGATGGTTGTAGAGTACATAAGAATGCTTGGATGGCAAGAGTCAAATGTGATTTCCTAAATGATAAAAAATAATAACTTAAGGTCGGAATTCATTACAAGAAGTTAGGACGTTTAGAGTGCTAAAAAGTCAAGTTAGATTGAAAAAATATTAATGCATCAATTTTAGATTCTGGATAGAATTTTTAGTATGTATTTGAACAGGTTTTAAAGATAGCAAACGGTTTCATAAAATTATAGAAATTTATATTTGACTAGTTTAAAGTCTCCCGGACAACTTTCATTCAGAAATATTTTTATGAAAAAATCTTTAAATAGACAAAACAACAGCACAAGATAGAAGGTGCTGAAATGCATACTTATCTTGTGAGGGTTATTGTTAAGTCGTCTGATTGAGTTTGAATACGTATAAACTATTGTTAAGAATTTAATTTAATGAAATTTATATAGGAGTTAGATTTTACTCAATTTTAATTTGTTATGTCCAAGTTATGGTTAGTTGAAGTCAGACTACATTCTGCCAAAAAACATAGTAAGACACTTATGTGCACTTTTAAAAATGCTAAAGCATAAAACGGGTTAGAAAAAATTTATCATGTTGATATATGATATATTAGACTTTATATGAGTTATAAAAAAAATATTCCAAGACTTTGGCATAACCATCATTTAGAGAAATAATCATGTGGAATAACCGCATGTGGCGGCATAACCATCCATATGCAAACGGGATTCTTTGTTTACATTAGTGTCTTCTTAGCTTGATTTAGGAATGTTAGTGATTATTATAAGGTTAGTGAAAGTTAGAAGGTTAATAATCAAATGATAATGATTAAAATTAAAAGAGATATAATAAAAGAAAGAATAAAAGTAAAAACATAAAGTCATGAGATTAATTGGATGTTAGGATGAATAAAGAATATATAAATGCATAATATAAAACCAATATAATGTTACCTTAGTATTTGAAACTTCTTAAAATTACTTGTAAAAAAATTCTTGAAATTGATCAAAACCAAAAAATAAAAGAAAGGTTTGTTAGTGAGAGTTTTAGATAATTAGCAAATGAAAAGTAAGACCAAAACCTTGCTTTTATAGTTGAGGTTAAGAGGAGGTTATAAATGGTATTAATGGTGAGTTACAATTCTTTCAAAAGGGGGTTATGATTAGAATTTGAAATGAATATAAAATTAAATAATTTAAATAAATTAAAAATTATAATTTAAACTCTAATTTATTAAGACTCTAATTTCAATTTAACTCCTTTTTATTAAATCTTTATTAAGCTTGTAAACTTCATAATTTGATTATTTATTTTCAATTAATGATTAAAATTCATGATTACTAATAAAGCTTTATAAGTTTATTAAAATTCATTTTATAACTTTATAAATTTTAATAAGACTTTTCTATTTAGTTATTTATTGTAAAATATTTAATAAAACTTTATAACTTTATGAAGAATTATTTATAATCCATAAATTATTACAAGTTATTTAGATGATTAACAAATGAATAATTCACAATATAAATTGCACTTTAGTGCCTTTGATCCATTACAGTTATTATAATAATTTAGTAATAGAACTTAAAAATGGATTCGGGTTTGGGTTGTAACTTGGAAAATGGCGGATGTTACACTACTGCCCCCAACGACCTCAATGCCACCACCACCATAACATCGCCGCCACCCAGTACCTTCTCATCCCTAAAAACAAACCCAAATCCTTAGAAATATCCATCGACCCACCTATCAAACCTTCTCATACCTTCCTACTAACACCGAACCCTAAAACCCAAATAAAAAAATCATAAAATCAAACCTCATCACAAGGCAAATCTAAGGTTTTGGGCGACCAAGAACCCCCACTAACCCTTCTTTATGTGCACAAGTTAATGTTGGTTCCGTTGGTAGGGGTGGAGGTTGGTGGTGGTTGCTTCGTTGGTAGGGGTGGAGGTCGATGGTGGTGGATGTGTTGGTGTCGATGGTGGTGGCTATGTTAGTGGAGGTGGAGGTCGAAGGTGGTGGCTGTGTTGGTGGAGATGGAGGTCGATGGTGGTGTTGTGTTGGTGGGGGACGAAAACATGGGTGGTGGTGCGATTGTGGTGGTGGTGGTCATCTTCTCTTTATCTTGATGGAATTTAATGGTGGTGGTGATTATGGTGGTGGTGGTGGTGAAGTGAAAGGGATAGAGATATTTTTGCTTTTATTAATCTTAGAATATTTTACATAAATAGTCCCTTAACTAATAAAGTATGTTAATAAGTTAACTAAGCTTATATCTAAAAAGACTTAAATGTTCTCCTTTTTAACAGACTTAATTAATGGTGTTAGTGAATTGGAGTTAACTGAGAAGAACTACAAACCACGGGGAGCAAAATCGTAATTTTGAAACGTTTGGAGGAAAACTGTTATTTTGACCAAACCACATGGAGCAAAAGTGAAGTTTACTCAATTTTTTTGTTTATGGTGCTTGTGTTAGTGGTGGTGACATTTATGTTTCAAGAATCCGAGCAGTAGTTGTGTTGATGGTGAGCTCGACCCTGTTTGATGAGGCTTAGCTTCAAAACGATGATGTAATTGTAGATCTGAATCAATTTGTTTATTTATTTCAATTATTTTTATATAACCTACATTTAGCTTCGATTCTTTAACGTTTCGGGTTCACCACCATAGAGCGCAAGTGTAAAATACTAGTTATAACGTGTTAGCTGAACCACTAAAAACATATGAAGACCTAATTAAATCAATTTTTAAAACTAATAATATAAATAGAAAACTGTTATAAAATTACGATGTCACACCACCAACCAGCAATGAAGACTAAGGACTTTTTAAAAGAATCAATCCACTAAATCAATGATCATAAAAAAGTTTTCACACCATTTATTTCGCGATGATATTTTCAGTTGTCATCAATCGAACTCTAAGCATGGTTTTTAGTGGCAAATTACTCATGATTAATTTTGGTACCACTTAACAGCCACAGTTGGTGACGAATTTTCATTCTTATTTATATATCGAAGACAATTATTGGTAATTATCAACTATTTGTCTGTAAGTGCTAACAATATTCTAAAATAGCTCATGATATATTCGCCATTAATCAACTTCACAACTCCAACTCATTGACCATAGTATCTTGGAGAGATTTTTTTGAGAAAAATGCATTATGTTTTTCAAAAAAGATTTTAAAACTATCCTTTTTATATTTCAAAGGTAAGTTATCGTATCGCTAACTCTGATTTATTAATTTTTAAAAATCTAATGTGTTGTTGAATCGTATTAAAATCTCCAAGCTTATCAAATGATGTTCAACCTTTCATGTTGAAGAATGTAACCAAAGGCTAGAGTTATAAAAAGGACTTTAAGGAGACAAGTGTATCGAAAATATTAATGCCAGAAAATTCGGCAGATTTCGGTTAACTTTCTAATATGGTGATTCTATACCCATATCACCCTACGATGATCTCACACTACTTAATATGCAAATGGCAGTTAAAATGTAGGGTCAAACGACGGTTTAGCCGTTTTAACATTAATGACATAAGCCCTATGCATGTTTTATGTATAGTACACCCCTTCTAATACTATTTAATTTTTATCCTTTTGTTAGACTAATTAATACTATTTATTTGTATATTTGCATAGTAACTATCATCTTTCATTTAATCTCCATTTTAAAAACTTCTACGTCTTATTTAAGACTTATAATTGAATAAATATACAACCCGGCCTATGATACTCAAAAGTATGATAAAATCAAGGTTCTTCATTGAATTTATATTCACGACTCCTTAGTCTTTAATAACCGGTGTACTTCCGTTATATTTAAAAACCAAACAACACTTTTACATAGTGAATTATGATCAAATATACCACCTGAGGATACAATGTGTAATTACCTAGTCGTCACTAGCTATAATTCAAAAACAATTTTTATCTTCATAACCCCTTATCAATTTATATTTATCGAAATTTAAAACTACACCACTTTTACGAGGGGAATCATTAATGGCACCATGTTGCAAGGCCATAGCAACTTGTCACTAGCTAGTGACTCAAATTAGCCTGACACTAAATTAAATAGTCATAATATGTGGGCCAATGAACCAGTAACACATATGAATCACCCAACGTATTATGCGGGGTTTACAAGAGTGACCTATGTTTGGGCCAAGTCAACGAACGACCTAGATGTAGCATTTACCTGAACCAAGAGGTAAGGAATCAAATTGTAGGTCCAATAGAGTGGAGCTAGCTCCTCATATATGAATGCTTGCATTCCAAGGGTCAGGACAACCCATGTGACAATGGAGGTGGCCACATTCGCAACGAACAAAAACACTCCTCTTACAATCAATGTTCATAATTTTTAAAATTATTGAATTTCTACATAGTCTATCTTGTAGCTATCTAATCAAGTAGACTTGTCACGTCCTCCTCGCCTGAATATCTCTTTTTCATATTGGACATAAATTTCTTTGTGTTATAGATTGTTTTGTATGGGCTCATTGCATCTTGTCCAATATGTTTTGAATTCTAGTGATCAAATAAGTTAGTACTTACGTCAACATGGGTGAAGTTTCATGGGGCCGGGGCTCCCTGACCCCCTTTCTTTTTTCATCAATAGTGTAAATTTTCGGCTCGATAGTGTAAAATTCAGTCCGATAATGAAATTTTTTTAATAAATATAGAGTCTGCCCCCTTAAAATAGTTTACTTTCGCTCAAAGTTATATTATTATTATTATTATTATTATTATTATTATTATTCTTATTATTCTTATTATTATTACTATTATTATTATTACTATTATTATTACTATTATTATTACTTTTATTATTATTAATATTATTATTATTATTATTATTATTATTATATTATTATTATTATATTCTTATTATTATTATTCTTATTATTATTCTTATTATTCTTATTATTATTATTCTTATTATTATTGTTATTATTGTTATTCTTGTTATTCTTGTTATTGTTATTATAATAATAATAATAATAATAATAATAATATAATAATAATAATAATAATAATAATAATAATAATAATAATATAATAATAATAATAGTTATTATTATTATATTATTATTATATTATTATTATTATTATTATTATTATTATTATTATTTTGTAACAATGATGCAAGTGGTATCCGAAGACCAGAAGTTAGGTTCGTATCATATCAGGATTAATTTCGTATTATATATGCATTTTATTCAACTAACCACGAACCATCCTGGTATTAATACATGCTTTGTTGAAATGGCTCTGAAAACACATTTTGAGTGTTTGACTGTGGCTGTGACAAATAACCTCATGATGATGATAATATGTCAAAAGAATACCAACCCATGATCAACACATAAAACTCATAAAGATAAATGATTGTTTTATATTATTTTAAATTAACTAATGGGACATCCAATATTGAAAGCTAAATACCAAAGTTGTATCTTTTAAATTTTCCAGCCTAACAATTATTATCATACACTATATGAGTTAAATCCAAATTACGATATCATTTTCGTGTCTGTGGTTTCAAATCCAACTAATAGTTTGCGTGGTCAATTCTTATAGGCCCAAATATAATGAGTGGTGTGACAATTCTTACTATGTCCAATAACAAGATGTCATTACAAAACAAGTATTTATCAACGACGAAAAATTCCACATGAATATTTTCACATAGTGCGTCCATTCAAAATATTTTCTTGTCATTGTAGATGTTGTGTCATGGACGTAACCATCTTCAGTGGCAATCAAACCAACAAGAGTCCTCGTGATTTTGGTACTAAAATTAAAACATCACCCATAAAGTATGGGCATGCTAACTTCTGGTGTGTTCCAACCAAATAACATTACAAGGCAAGAAACTGAAGTCAGTGATGGTTATTATTTTATAGTTTCATTTTGAAATTATCCATTTGACAGGCATCACAAATAATTAAGAACACAACTCATATAAATTCTTGATCTCGTTTATTAAAGACTTAAATCACATCTATCATCTGTCAAAGTTTTTTTTAAGAATGATTTTAAGAGTCTCTTAAAGCTCTTCAAGGAAATAAATTTTAATAGGTAAGAAAGACTTGTGAAAATGAATAAATATATGCAATATTACAACAATTTAGATTGAATCGATTAGTGCATAACGCAAGACAAAAGTTTCATCTTCACTCATAAAGCTAGGATGATTCGAGTCAAAATGCTCCCAAGCCTCACCCTCACTTGAATGTACCATCACATCTGGCTTCTCAAATTATACAGTAGGTAATCTTCAAGAACTACGGTGAATTGTATATTATCGTACCATAAGGGTGCTATCTCCTATGGATTTATTAATTAAAAAGTCTATAAGTTTTGTTGTTTATGTTTATTGTGAATGTTGATCACATTGGATGCCCTAATGATTGTTGGCTCAATACAAGATATTATATTTTTCTAGGACCCAACACAGTGTTGCTCGATCTAGTATAGAGGCTGAGTATCATGCTCTAGCGCAATTGCTATGAAGATTCGATGCATTAGATTATCATAGGAGCTATATATTCCTCTTTATTCCCAATTGCTTTATGATGTGACAAAATTGATGCTAATTATTTGGGAGTCATGTATATATTTCATTAATTAATGCATGAAACACCTTATGACTAGTCTACTTTTTGTACCGGACATAGTTTTAACCTAGACTCTTGTTCTTCATGTGTTTATTGTTGATTAGTTGGTTGATATTTTGACCAAGGGATTACCCTCTGAACATTTGAATATTTGATACTATTCGATCTAAATTTCAGATTGTTATGCCACATTTAACTTAAGAGTTGGATATTAGAACCTCCATTTTAGTTTGTTATTTTAGTTAGTTATAGACTCATACATTTCTCTAAATTATAGCTTTAGTAGTTATACATTTTAGTTTATGTTTAATTATACACATAATATTACCTTGTATTGTATTGATTTTGACACACTATAGAGATTACATTTTACCACTTACACAAACAACTTTAGTTTTGCATGATTATATTCATGTGAAGTACTTCTCGCAACAACATACATTATGTTATTATGTCACTTTGCTGTAGAGTTTAAATACACAAATATTGAAGACCTCACTGCTGAGCTGAAGTCTCTACTTCAAGAAGGATCTACATAACCTAAAGCTTCCACATATGATGTACAATCTTAGTGTGTAACTCATCTTTCAGCAAATATGATCAAAATTTTGTTCATGTCTAACAAATGAGCATGGTAATATATGTCATTAGTAAGCAAGCCTCTTTCAATTCTGCACTTAGATTTGTGATTTTTCTGTCCAAACTAGCTTGTGCGGTGTGTCAAAATGTATCATTTAAACCCCTATCGTATTCAATATCATATAATGCCTCCTAGGACTTTGTCATGCAACTTTAGATCAGTGTATTTATACAGTTACAATTCTAAAACCTTAATTCTAACTAAATTTTAGGTTAAAATTTTTTTTAAAGGATACTATAGACATATATCAACTTTGATATATTTTAGATCTTCAGATTAGAAAATATACATGATCAATAAACAATTACTATAACAGAAATTTAATTTAATTTAATTTGTATGGAAAGCAGTTATTTAGAATATTATTCTATTAAATAGAAACTTAATTTGTTGCGAACTCCCTTATAACGTTACTTTGAAAAAAAAAATCTTAAAGTATTCTTCAAATGCGAAAATTCCTCCACTAAGATTGTATATTTCTGATCCATCATATCAGTATTATAATATTCAAAGTGCTACCACTCAAATTCTTTATCGCGCATGCGCTTCATGGGAAGATGATAAAAAAGAGTTAATTACACAATTGGTCCTCCGGTAAGTTTCATATAACAAGATTGGTTGTAACATTTAAAAAATTACTCGGCTGATTCTAACTGTTTGACAAATTACAAAACATGTGATCTTTGGAGTGAATAGATGTTAAATGATTCCGTTAATGTTTTGAAAATGACAATTTTACGACTACAATAAAAAGAACAAAAAATAACCTTAATGGTAGTTGCCCCATCGTCTTCCGACCACGATCTCCGTTCACCGCTTACCGTCCCTGATCACTGATCAAGCACATCATCTTCCGGTCACCATCTCTGTTAGCGAGTGTTATAATTTAACAAATCCAACCGTGTAATTTCTTAAAAATTACTATCAATCCTGTAATATGACAAACCATAGGGAGAAACGTGTAATAACAATCGCAACTTTAACCAATCATCTTCATCATCTCAAGGACCAGGTTGATACATGGGAAAAAATCCATAGTCAACTGATTCAACTACCCACACTGGCAGGTGTGATAGTTTTCGATGCTAGTGCTGTGGGAAGGTTGGACATGTGGCAAAGGATTGCCGTAGAGAGAACTGATGAAGAAGCCTCAACAACCTCAACAACCTCAACAGCCTCAGCAGCCACATGAAACACCAAAGGGTTGCTTTGAGTGGGAAAGGAAGGGCATTTCAAGAAAAACTGTCCTCAACTGAGAAGAAATGGGAATGGCAACGGTAATGGTGGTAATAACAATAATGGTGGTAATGGTGACAATGGTGGCAACAATGGTGGAGCCAAAGGAGAGCTTTTGTTATGGGTTTAGGTGAAGCTCTAAACGATCCTACTACTGTTACTCGTAAATTTTCTGTTAATGGTCGTTTTGCCTCCGTACTGTATGACACATAGAGCGATAGGAGTTTTATCTCTACTATGTTTTGTAGCCTCTTGAGGGATATGCCTTCTGTATTAGAGTCTAAGTATGTTGTAGAATTGGCTGATGGTAAACAAATCTCTATTACACACATCCTTAAGAATTGCAAGATAGAACTCGATGGTCAACTTTGACATTGGCCTTAGGCTCGTTACCCTTGGAAGCTTTGATGTGGTCGTAGGCATGGTTGGCTGTCATAGAAGCAGGCCGAGGTGATTTGTCATGAGAAGGTCATTCGTATTCCCATGGTAGAGGGGTAAACGCTTTTGGTTAAGGGCGAGAAGAGTGGTGCTGTGATAGGCATCATATTGTTCATAAAGGCTCAGAAGGGTTATGCAAGGGACACTTGGCCATATTAGCTCTCATCTCAAACTAGCGACAAGGAAAAAAGAAGATAGAAGATATTCTAATGGTTCATGACTTTCCAAAGGTGTTTCTAGAGAATCTGCATGGACTACCACCTTAATGCCAAGTCAAGTTTCAGATCGATTTGACTCCCGAAGCTGCTCCGATTGCGAGAGCACCTTACCGGTTAGCACCAAACGAACTGGAAGAACTATCTACGCAACTTCAAGAGCTGTTGGATAAAGGGTTTATTTGACCGAGTTTATCTCCGTGGGGAGCACCTGTTCTTTTTGTTAAGAAGAAAGATGGCACACTCCGAATGTGCATTGACTACTGAGAGTTAAACAAAGTCACAGTCAAGAACCGATACCCTTTACCTCATTACAACGACTTGTTTGATTAGCTTCAGGGATCAAGTTATTATTCAAAGATTGATTTGAGATCTGGTTATCAACAACTGAGAGTTCGTGAAGAAGACATCTCTAAAACAACATTCCGTACTCGTTATGGTCACTACGAGTTCTTGGTCATGTCTTTTGGGTTGACAAATGCACCAGTAGTATTCATGGATCTCATGAACCGTGTGTGCAAACCCTACCTTGATTAGTTTGTTATCGTCTTTATTGATGACATATTGATTTATTCTAGGACCAAGGAGGGACATGAGGAGCACCTACATTTTATCTTGGAGCTACTTAGAAAGGAACAATTGTACGCCAAATTTTCTAAGTGCGACTTCTGGATTCGTGAGGTGCAATTTTTGGGTTGTATTGTTAACGAGAAGGGAATACATGTCGATCCTGCAAAGATTGAGACTATAAAGAACTGGTCGGTACCCAAGACGCCTAGTGAGATTAGGCAATTTCTTGGACTGGAAAGATACTATCGGCGTTTCATTAAGGGATTCTCGAAGATCACTTAACCTCTTATAGCTTTGACCCATAAAGGAACAACCTGTAAATGGGGTGAGAGTCAAGAAGCTACTTTTCAGTTGTTGAAGTAGAAACTTTGTAGTGCACCGATATTAGCGTTACCCAAAGGAAGTGATGATTTTGTGGTTTATTGTGATGCTTCTATCCAAGGACTTGGTTGTGTCCTGATGCAACGTGATAAAGTAATAGCTTACGCATCGAGACAACTGAAGGTGCATGAAAAGAACTACACTACTCATGACTTGGAGTTAGGAGCAGTAGTCTTTGCCTTGAAGATTTGGAGACATTACTTGTAAGGTACCAAGTGCACAATCTACACTGATCACAAGAGTCTTCAGCATATCTTTGAGCAGAATCAGCTTAACATGAGGCAACGATGCTGGGTGGAATTATTAAACGATTATGACTATGCTATTAAATACCACCCAGGAAAGGCGAATGTAGTCGCCGATGCCTTGAGTAGAAAGGAAACCGCTAAACCCCGATGAGTGTGTGTCCTACAATTGACGATTAGCACTGACTTGCCCGAACAAATTAAGGAAGCCCAGACGGAAGCCTTGAAAGGTGCGAAACGTTAGATCCAAATATTTACGCAGGATGGATAAACAGTTAGAAGTCAAATTCGATGGAATACGGTATTTCATGGATAGAATTTGGGTACCTTTGCATGGGAATCTAAGAGACTTGGTTAGGAGTGAAGCACATACATCTAAGTATTCTATACATCCTAGGCACTAAAAAATGTATCATGATCTGAAGGCTCATTACTGATGGCCTAACATGAAGGAAGATGTAGCTACATATGTGAGCAAATGCCTGACATGTTCTAAGGTTAAAGTGAAATATTAGAAACCATCTAGGATACTGCAAAAACCTAAAATCCCTTGTGGAAGGGGGAACAAATCTCTATGGACTTTATTGCTAAGTTGCCTAGGACTCCTAGTGGTTGTGACATAATATGGGTGATCGCGGATTGACTCATTAAGTCAACTCACTTCTTGGCAATCAAGGAGACTGACAAAATGGACAAGATAACTCGAATTTACCTGAAGAAGGTAGTGTCGAGGCATGGTGTGCCGATCTCGATTATTTCGGATCGTGATGCTTGTTTTATGTCCTATTTCTGGCAATCGTTATAGAAATCTTTGGGTACACGTCTAGACATGAGCACTGCCTATCATCTGCAGACCGATGGTTAGAATGAACGTACTATTAAAACTTTGGAAGACATGTTGCGTGCTTATGTGATCGATTTTGGGAATAATTGGGAAGCTCATTTACCATTGGTCGTGTTTTCATACAACAATAGTTATCATACTAGCATAAAAGCAGCACCATTTAAGGCGTTATATGGGCGAAAGTGTAGATCACCAGTTTGTTGGGCAGAAGTTGGTGATAGTCAATTGACTGGTCCTGAATTGGTACATGAGACCACATAGAAGATAGTGTAGATATGAAACCGCATGGCTGCGGCGCGAGACAGACAGAAGAGTTACGCAGACAAACGATGGAAACTTTTGGAGTTTTAAATCGGTGACAAAGTCTTACTAAAGTTTCACCGTGGAAGGGTGTAATCTGGTTTCGCAAGAGAGGCAAGCTTAATCCAAGATATGTTGGACCATTTGAGATTCTGGAAAGAATAGGTCCGGTGGCGTATCGATTGGACTTGCCTGATTCATTGAGTGGCATTCACAATGTATTTCATGTCTCAAATCTGAAGAAGTGCCTATCTGACGAGACACTAATTGTACCACTCGAGGAAGTACAAGTAGATGATCAATTACGCTTTGTGGAAGAGCCCGTTGAAGTAATGGATCATGAGGTCAAGACTCTTAAGCAAAGCAAGATACCTATGGTCAAAGTTTGTTGGAACTCAAAATGTGGATCGGAATTCACGTGGGAACGCAAGGATCAGATGAAGCTCAAGTATCCTCATCTGTTCGAAACGACGGCAACAGCCGGAGAAGGTACTAAGTAAATTTCATGATGAAATTTATTTCAACATGGGGATAATGTGACAACTCACTCGATTTCGTTATGCCAATGCAGTAAACCAGCAATGTAGACAACCATGTAACGTAATGTTTGGGATGAAAATTCTTTCAACATGGGGATAATGTGACATCCAGTAATTTTCTGTTACCAAACTCCGTTAGTTTCGTTAAGTCTTGCATACACATGTCGTGAGCACACACTAGTTGTCATTGAACGTTGGTGACTTAATAATAATAATCTATGATAAAAAATAATAATCTAATTAATAATGTTGATTATTATTTGTGATTATGTGGTTCATGAATTTAAAGAATTTCACCCCAACCGACGGCGGAATCATTAATGTGGACGAATGGAAGACGATTGTTCATAGCACATGGTACTAATTAAATTGAAATAATATTAAATATCATTATTCATTAAATATTACAAGACAAATAAGTAATTACCAAACAATCAAGATGCAACCAATAACATAAGTCTTTCAATTAATCAGGTCCAAGTCCTATATGAGCACCAAATAGGCTTGTCAGGCCTAAAGATCTAAGATGTCGCTAGGCTAGGAACAGTTTATGATTATAATCAAAATATGTATCTCATATAAGACTTACAATAACCCAAATAACCATGACAAAAGGTAAAGATGAATTGCATGTGCATTTACAAGTATCAAGATGTTTACAAGTATAAGTTTATAAAGTTAACATGTTTCATCCCAAAAGGTGTGAAATAAAGTAAAAGGGGGCATGGAGAACTCACATGGAAAACTCACAAGTATAGTGAAGGTTGTAGAGTACGTAAGAAAGCTTGGATGTCAAGAGTCAAAGGTGATGTCCTAAATGATAAAAAACAATAACTTGAGGTTGGAATTCATTACAAGAAGTTAGGACGTTTAGAGAATGCTAAAAAGCGAAAGGTAGATTGAGAAAAGATTATTGCATCAATTTTAGATTCTGGACAGAATGTTTGGTATGTATTTGAACAAGTTTTAAAAAGAGCAAACGGTTTCATAAAATTATAAAAATTTATACTTGACTAGTTCAAAGTCTCCTGGACAACTTTCATTCAGAAATAATATTATGAAAATATATTTAAATAGGTCAAACAAGTAGCACAAGACAGAAGGTACTGAAATGTGCACTTATCTTGTGAAGGCTATTGTTGAGTCGTCCGATTGAGTTTGAAGACGTATAAACTGTCGTTGAAAAGTAATTCAATAAACTTAACATTAGAGTCTGATTTTACCCAAATTTAGTTTTCTATGATCAAGTTATGGTCGGTTGAAGTAAGATAATATTCTGCCAGAATTGTAGTAAGGCACTTATGTACCCTTAAAATCGTTAAAGCATGAAACGGGTTAGAACATTTTATTATGTCAATATATGGTATATTAGTCTTCATTTGAGTTATAAAATATTCTAATACTTTGGCATAGCCATCATTTAGAACAATAATCCTGTGGAATAACCGAATGCGGCAACATAGCTGTCCATATGAAAACAGGATTCTTTGTTTATTTTAGTGTGTTATTAGCTTAATTTAGGTATGCTAGTGATTGTTATAAGATTAGTGATTATTAAAATTTTAATGATCAAATGATAATTATTAAAATAAAAAGAGATTAGTAGAAGAAAGAATAATGGTAAAAACATAAAATCATGATAACAATTAGATGTTAGGATGATTGAAATGTATAATATAAAAGCAATAAAAGATTACCTTAGTATTAAGAATTCTTGAAATTTTGTAAAATAAAATTCTTCAAATTGATCATAACCAATAGATGAGAATAATATATGAGAGTGAGATTTTTAGAGAATGAGCAAATGAAAAGTGAGACCTAAGCCTTATTTTTAAACTTGAGGTTAGGAGGAGGTTATGAATGGTGTTAATGGTGATTTATAAGTCTTTTAAAACGGGGTTATGATGTCATTTGAAATAAATATAAAATTAAATAATTTAAATAAATAAAAGAATAATATGATTTAAAATTTAAATTTATGAAGACTCTAATTTTTATAACTTTCTTTTATAAAATCTTTATAGACTTTATAAAACCAATTTGAATAATCAATCAAATTATTTATTTGTTAATCTTTATAACTTTTATAAAACTTATAACTTTATAATTTGATTATTTATTTTTAGTATTTAAAATTCATAATTACTAATAAAACTTTATAGGTTATTAAAATTCATTTATAACTTCATAAGTTTTAATAAGTCTTTTCCATTTAGTTATTTGTTGTAACATGATTAATAAACTTTATAATTTTATAAAAAAGAGTTATTTATCAATCAATAAGATGATTACTATTTAATGTATTTGATTTATTTATTAAGTAAATTAATAATGGAACCTCAAAATGGGTTCGGGTTTGGGTTTTAACTTGGAAAAATGACGGATGTTACAACTTAATAATAATAATCTATGATAAACAATAATAATCTAATTAATAATGTTGATTATTAGTTGTGATTATGTGGTTCATGAATTTACAAAATTTTAAATATTTATTTTATGAATTTTACGTGATAACGTGACAACGTGTAATATATATATATTATGTGTTATGTGACTTGTTGTAAATGCTTAGGATTATTATTGTTGGTTAATAATACTTATAAATTGTAGTCTAGATTATTTAAAAAGTATTAGAAAGATAGTTTTTATAAAATAAATTAAAGGGGTTATTTTGTAATTACTTTTTTAATCAAATATTACCAAAATTAACCCAACCCTAGCCTCCCAAACCCCTATTACGGCCGAAACCCCACCCACACACCTTCACCATTCGATTTTGATCAAGAAACAACAAAGAACAATTCGTTTTGATTGATTTCAAGTATTACAAGTTGATTGCAAGTGATAATCATCATCTAAGCACATCTAAAGGTTAGTTTGATTGGTTGTTCATAGCTTTTTTATATAGATGAACCCTAATTTCGAAATTGTTAATGGAAACATGAAACTGATGATTGTTAGATGTTAATATGATGTTAGTTAGGTTGTATGAATGTTGAATGATGTTGATTATGCAAGAAATCTAGGGTTTGATCATCTAGTTCATACATTGCCATAAGAGAAAACTTTTGTTCTTGGAATTCATGATTTGATGATGCTAAGATGTTAGATGTAATGCTTAGATGTTGGTTTAATTGAATTGTGCAAGAAAATCAATGAAATTGAGATATTGATCATGACTTACTAAAAGTAGAAACTTTTATGTATGATGTTTGGGAATTTGGATGTTTTGAAGGTGATTAACATGTTAGAATGAATGTTATGAACTTGATTAGGTATATAACTGTTGAATTTATGATTGAATTGGATGCTAGATCACTTTTGGGTTTTTCTTTCCGAAGAGGGAAACTTTATTTTTGTAGAACTTTGGATGTGATGATTTGGGCATGCTTGTGATGTTAAGATCATGTTAGAATGATTGTTGATGATGTTTGTTGTGATAGAATGTGTAATTAAGTTTTAACACCCAGTTATTTTTAAAAGTCAAGATATGAAGAATAAAAGCAAGAAAGACAATAAGGTCCAAGTGGAGGGACTAAAAGTGTCCAAAAAGGACAACTTTCAAAAGTTGGTGTAAAGGTGGGTATGGCCGCCCACCCTCACCTCACTTCACCATTTGTCTCGGTTTTAGAGAGATAGAGCAGAGAATACTCTCGGTTGAAGAAGAAGAAGAAGAAGAAAAGTGAATTCAAGGTAAGAATTCAAGATTTTTATGTTTTTATGACGGGTTTTATCCCGGTTATGTGTTTATGTGCTTATGGGCTATGTTTGTGCTCGTGTGTGTGTGTGTTTTTGGTGTTGTTTTTAGGTGTTTTGAACTCTTTTCAAGCGGGTTAAAAGGAAAAACACCCAATTTGCACCAGGTGAGCTCTAGACCCGGTTTTTACATGTTTTAAACTACCTTGGGGCTGGAAACGTATTAAAATGATTTTACAAATTTATGTGTGAATACCCGTATGTATTTTGTATGTCGGATGTTGGTTTTTGATGGTTTATAGGCTAATCATGTTTAGAATAGCCACATTATGCTTAGAACAGATGAGTTTGAGGATTGAGGTTGAAAACATCCTAGATTCATGTTTTACAGAATGCCCATGCGTTTGGGTGAGGCTCATACGCCTGAAATTTCCTTAGAAAGAATTAAGTGTAAGTCATGCGCCTGAACTATGGCCCATGCGCCTGAACAGTGGCCCATGTGCCTAGTAATGTTAGTCGGATGACTAAGTGTAGGGCCATGCGCCCCAATAGTGCCCATGCTCCCAAGTGGCCCATGCGCCTAAGTGTTCATGCGTTTGAATAGTACCCATGCGCCTAGAAATTAATCTGAATTTGACTAAGTGTTTCCTCATACGCCTACATAGTGCTCATGCGCCCGTAAGTGGCCCATGCGCCCGTAAGTGGCCCATGCGCCTAAGTGTTCCCCATGCCCCTGAATAGTGTCCATGCGCCTGCATAGTGCCCATGCGCCTAGGACTTAGAATATTTTTTTGATTTTTGGGGAAAATATGTTAAGTAGGCTTTGACTTGGGAAATTCCCGGGGGACTATAAAGGTTGACGTTTAGGGTCATAGATAGTATGATGGGCATGTTATGGATGATGATGATGATGATGTTGTTGCATGACTATGCATGATGTATGTTATGTATGTATGATGCCTTGTGTGATGATGTATGAATGGTATGTTATGATATGTTCCTTATGATGGTGAATGTTTATCTTTCCATGGCTTACGTGTTATGTTAATGAATGAACCGAAAGTATTATGTAACGTAAAGTGAAAGATAATGAAAGAGGAACATGGTGAATGAATGCATGCATTAACGAATGAATGAACGTAAAAAGTCTTGCAAGCAAATGTATGGAGGTCCACACCCAATGAAGGGTGCTATCTCAACTGTGTGCGGGTTAGCTACCCCAGAAGGATGCAGACTAGGGTCCAATCCTTGTGATTGACCATATGTATGGGATCCTTGCCGCTTGCCCCAGGTACTGGAGTCAGCTTCGTGCATAATGTTTGGGGTCTATGAAAGACCTCAGGCCCAGTAACCAGCTTCGTGCATAATGTTCGGGGTAACGTACATTTCACTAGATGTAATGAATGAACGAAGGTTAACGAATGTAATGGAAGATAATAATGATATTATCTGTATGTACGTATGATGTATGATCACGAATGAATGAAACGTATAGTATGGACTCTGAAAAAAATATAAATAACGATTTTATGTATGTTTTGTTATAAAACTAGAACTCACTCAGCAACGCTGACTTTATACGTTTTCAGTTGGTAGGTAAATATTGCTAAGGATGACACGAGGCGACTACTCAGCTCTTTTGGATGGCATCCATTTATTTAAAGCTTTTGTGATGTAATACAATAATGTAATTTTGTAACCGGAAAACGATGCATTATTTTGCAAAAGTTTTTATGATGAAATGAAATGCCATTTGTTTAATTTTCCGCTGCAATGTTTTGATGAATAAATGCAAAGTATACGTTTTATGTGCGATGAATCACTAGCTTTAAGTATCCCGGGAACAGGGTCTTACAAGTTGGTATCAGAGCCAAAGTTTAAGTGAAAGGGGTAAATTTTCAAAATAAACCTTAACTTAAACTGAGATAGGATGGAATGGGAATGGAATGCCAATCTGAGTAGTTGCGTGCCATCAGGTTTTTTCGTAATGTTAACGGTTTATGTGCGCATTATGTGGTTGTGTTGTATGTAGATTTAAATACTGATGTAGTCAGGACAGGTAATGCTCGAGGTATGAAGAGTAAAGTAAGTGGCTAATCACAACTGGCCACTGTAATTAGGGACTTACTATACTTGACATAAACTAAGTTGTTCCCTCGAATGACCGTGTTAGTGTTTGAATCTTTCAGTGTGAGTTAGAGGATGGCTGGTGGTAGATCGTCTAAAGCTTCACGTGGTGGTGAACATGGTGCTGAACCACGGGTTACGAGGGGAAGGCCTAGGGCCGAAAAGGTGGTTCATGAAGAACCAGAAACCCCTCATCCGGAGGGCGGAGATGAGAGTGCTAACCTGAGAGCCTTAGTGAAGGAGGCGGTTGTGGAAGAAGTGCACCAAGTCATGCAGACGATGCTACCGTATATTGTGACCAAAGTGATAAAGGCGGTTAGAGAGGGAGAGAGAAAGGAAAGGAGTGGACCTACGGGCGAAAGAAGACAGCCCGAGACTGAGACGGTTCCGTCCGATGATGAGGACGAGGAAGAAGAGCCTGTGTCGGAGGCGACCAGGCTGCAACTACAGGGTGTTTATGAGATGCAAACCCCATACTTTCGATGGAAACGGCACTGCCGCTGCTGCTCACCGATGGGTGAGGGAAATGGAGGCGGTACTTGATATCAGTGAGTGCCGAGAAGACCAGAAGGTTAAGTTCGCTACCTACTCATTCGTAGACTCGGCTCTGTGCTGGTGGGACAATATAGTCCAAGCCGAGGGTAGTCGGGCGATCAGGAGAATGAGATGGTCGGAGTTGAAGAAGTTGGTGATCGAGGAGTTTTGTCCTCATCAGGAAATGGACAAGGTCGAGAGAGAGTTTCTGCAACTGGAGGCGGGAACTATGACACACCAAGAGTACACCACAAAGTTCAATGAAATGGCACGACTGGTTCCCGATCAGGTGACGCCACTATCACGAAAGATTAAGAGATACATCCAGGGACTGCCGCGGATATCCGTAGGCATATTGATCGCCGCCGGCCAAGCACTTTTAGGTCGGTGTTGATTTGGCTGTTAGACTATATAATGAGCGTGAGGTGGTAGTGGCTGAGGAGAAGAAGACGAGTAGGGATGGGAGAAATTGGAATGGGAAATGGTTTGGACGTGGTAGAGCCGCTCCAAACAATAAGGTGGCGAGGGTAGGTGACCAACGTGTGGTCACAACTGGTGCTGGGTTGGAGAAGTGTGGCAAGTGCGGGAAGGAGCACGGTGGTGAGTGTAGACGGGGGTCGAATGTTTGTTTCAAGTGTGGGAAGTCTGGCCATATGGCTGGAGATTGTGGAGGCATGAAGTGTTCCAACTGCGGGGGAAGTGGTCACATGAGCAGGGAGTGTAAGAAGCCAAGGGCCGAGGGTTCCGGGGTGAAGAAGGCTGGAAGAGAAGGACAGAAGGCAAGTGCCCGAGCTTTCACGGTGACTCGGGAGGAGGCTAGGACAGACCCCGACGTGGTGTCGGGTATGTTTCTAGTAAACCAAACTCTTACATCCGTTTGTTTGATTCTGATGCTAGTAGGAGTTTCATTTCTGCTGCCTTTGGTGCTAAGCTTCCCAATAAGAGTAGATGTATTGGTGAGCCATTCGATGTAGAAACTGCTATCGGTAAGTCCGCTAGAATTACTGAGGTGATAGAGGACTGTACCATAGAACTAGAAGCCATAGGTTTGCTGCTAGGTTACACGTGATACCCCTAGGTGGATTTGATGTAGTACTAGGGATGGACTGGTTAGCAACCTATGAAGCAAATATCGTGTGTCGTAATAAGATGATCCGATTGATAGCACTTGACAGGGATAAGGTGACGGTTTATGGCGATCGAGTCGCGATGATCCCGAAAGTGGTTTCGATGGCAGTGGTGGGGAAGTGCATGAGGCGTGGATGTAGTGCCTACTTGGCCTACGTAAAGGACGTGGACGCGCCAACACCACAACTATCAGATGTACCAGTTGTGTGTGACTTTCCGGACGTATTCCCGGAAGACTTACCCGGTGTGCCACCAGATCGCGAGGTTGAGTTCCAAATTGACTTGATACCCGGTGCTCAACCCGTTGCCAACGCATCGTATTGGTTGGCTCCGACTGAGATGAAAGAGTTAATAGAGCAGTTGCAAGAACTGCTGGATAAGGGGTTCATTAGACCGAGTATCTCTCCATGGGGTGCTCCGGTATTATTTGTGAAGAAGAAAGACGGTAGTATGAGGATGTGTATTAACTACCGAGAGTTGAACAAGTTGACGGTGAAAAACCGATGCCCCCTACCAAGAATAGACGATCTGTTTGATCAGCTCCAAGGTGCCAGTTGGTTTTCGAGGATAGATCTTCGATCTAGTTACCATCAGCTAAAAGTGAAGGAGCAGGACATTCCTAAAACAGCTTTTCGCACGCGCTACGGTCACTATAAGTTCCTCGTTATGTCGTTTGGTTGACCAATGCGCCAGCTGTTTTTATGGATCTGATGAACCATGTGTGTCGGCCTATGTTGGATAGATCAGTGATTGTGTTCATTGATGATATCCTGATTTATTCAAAGAGTGAGATTGAGCATGCCGACCACATTTGGGAGGTTCTGGAGACGTTAAGAAGGGAGAAGTTGTATGCAAAATTCTCCAAGTGCACGTTTTGGTTGCGTGAAGTTCAGTTCTTGGGTCATGTGGTGAATCCCAACGGGATTATGGTGGACCCAGCTAAGGTAGAGGCGGTGATGCAATGAAAGTCCCCAAAGACGCCATCTGAGATTCATAGTTCTTGGGTTTGGCGGGCTACTATAGAAGATTCATCCAAGACTTTTCCAACATTGCTTCTCCACTGACCAAGTTGACCCGAAAGGATGTAAAGTTTACATGGGGTCAAGCTCAAGAACAGGCGTTCGAGGAGTTAAGGTGAGGTTGACTCAAGCTCTTGTCTTGTCGTTACCCGAAGGAAGCGAGGATTTGGTAGTATATTCAGATGCTTCTTACTCGGGGTTGGGGCGTGTATTAATGCAAAGAGGAAATTTATAGCCTACGCATCCCGACAACTGAAGGTTCATGAGGTCAACTACCCTACCCATGACTTGGAGCTAGCGGCCGTGGTCTTTGCACTAAAGATTTGGAGCACTATCTGTATGGAATGAAGTGCACCATCTTCACCGACCACAAGAGCTTAAAGTACTTCTTTGAGCAGAAGGACCTGAATATGAGGCAGAGACGATGGTTGGATCTCATAAAGGATTATGATTGTGAGATCCATTACCATCCGGGCAAAGCTAACGTGGTGGCTGATGCTATTAGCCGGAAGGAGAGGCCCGAGCCGATTCGGGTGAAAGCATACCAACTGATCATGACCTCTGAGGTAATGAAGCAAGTCAAGGAGTTTCAGGATGAGGCACTGAAAGAAGATCATCTAAACTCTGAAAGAATGAGAGGTCTGGTTGGGGAATTAGGTGAAAACACACTTGGTGTTAAAACTCGATTTGGACGAGTGTGGATTCCTTGTTTCGGTAATTTACGTGTGAGGATTTTGGATGAAGCTCACAAGACTCGATACTCCATTCATCCTGGTGCCACAAAGATGTATCAAGACATGAAGAAAGATTATTGGTGGTCGGGTATGAAACGTGACGTGGCGGAGTATGTAAGTAAGTGCCTTACTTGCTTGCAAGTGAAGGCGGAACATCAGAAGCCGTATGGGAAGATCCAACCTTTGGATATACCAGAATGGAAGTGGGAGCGCATCACCATAGATTTCATTACGAAGCTGCCACGTACTCCGAAAGGGTATGATGCCATATGGGTGATTGTGGACCGTCTGACGAAGAGTGCTCACTTCCTACCGATTCGCGAGACATATTCATTTGAGAGGTTGGCTGACCTGTTCATCAACGAGATTGTAACTCGTCATGGTGTGCTGGTGTCTATTGTGTCGGATCGTGACACTCGGTTTACATCTAAATTTTGGAAGAAATTCCACGATGCCATGGGGACGAGGTTACATATTAGCACGGCTTATAATCCCCAAACTGATGGTCAGTCGGAAAGGACCATTCAGAAATTTGAAGACATGCTTCGGGCATGTGCGATTGATTTCAGGGGAAGTTGGGATGACCACTTACCGTTAGCTGAATTCTCGTACAACAATAGTTACCATGCCAGCATTGGTATGCCACCATACGAGATGCTATACGGTAGGAGATGCAGAACACCCGTATGCTGGGGTGATATTGGTCAAAAGGAATTAGGAAGCGTTAAGGTAATCGAGGCTACGATTGAGAAGCTTGAAAAGGTTAAAGCCTTCATGAAGGTAGCTAAAGATAGACAGAAGTCGTATGCCGATAGACGACGTAGACCGATCGAGTTCCAGGTGGGTGACCAGGTTATGTTGAAGGTCTCACCTTGGAAGGGTATTATTCGATTCAGGAAGCGAGGCAAGTTGAGCCCAAGGTATGTAGGCCCTTTTCGAATCATTGCTCGAGTGGGAGAGGTGGCCTATAGATTGGAGTTGCCAGATGAGTTAAGTGGAATTCACCCGACATTCCAAGTATCTCATTGGAGAAAGTGTATAGCTGATGAAGACATGATTGTTCCACTGGAGGACATTGAATTTGATGAAAGGCTCAATTATGTGGAGCAACCAGTGGCAATCATCGATCGTAAAGAGAAGAGACTGAGAAATAAAGTGGTTCCTCTTGTGCGTGTATAGTGGAAGCACAGGAAGGGAACCGAATCTACATGGGAGACTGAGGAGGAGATGAGGCAGCATTATCCTCGTCTGTTTGAGGAATAACAGGTTTCGGGGACGAAACCTATATAAGGCGGGTGGACTTGTAACACCCGATTATTTTTAAAAGTCAAGTTATGAAGAATAAAAGCAAGAAAGGCAATAAGGTCCAAGTGGAGGGACTAAAAGTGTTCAAAAAGGACAAAACTTTCAAAAGTTGGTGTAAAGGTGGGTATGGCCGCCCACCCTCACCTCACTTCACCGTTTGTCTCGGTTTTAGAGAGAGAGCAGAGAATACTCTCGGTTGAAGAAGAAGAGGAAGAAGAAAAGTGAATTCAAGGTTTTTATGTTTTTATGATGGGTTTTATCCTGGTTACGTGTTTATGTGCTTATGGGCTATGTTTGTGCTCGTGTGTGTGTGTGTTTTTGGTGTTGTTTTTAGGTGTTTTGAACTCTTTTCAAGCGGGTTAAAAGGAAAAACACCCAAGTTGCACCAGGTGAGCTCTAGACCCCGGTTTTTACATGTTTTAAACTACCTTTGGGGCTGGAAACGTATTAAAATGACTTTACAAGTTACGTGTTTATGTGCTTATGGTTATGTTTGTGCTCGGGTGTGTGTGTTTTTAGGTGTTTTGAACTCTTTGCAAGCGGGTTAAAAGGAAGAACACCCAAGTTGCACCAGGTGAGTTCTAGACCCTGTTTTTACATGTTTTAAACTACCTTTGGGGCTGGAAACGTATTAAAATGACTTTACAAGTTACGTGTTTATGTGCTTATGGGTTATGTTGTGCTCGGGTGTGTGTGTTTTTAGGTGTTTTGAACTCTTTGCAAGCGGGTTAAAAGGAAGAACACCCAAGTTGCACCAGGTGAGTTCTAGACCCTGGTTTTTACATGTTTTAAACTACCTTTGGGGCTGGAAATGTATTAAAATGATTTTACAAATTTATGTGTGAATACTCGTATGTATTTTGTATGTTGGATGTGGTTTTTTGGTTTATAGGCTACTCATGTTTAGAATAGCCACATTATGCTTAGAACAGATGAGTTTGAGGATTGAGGTTGAAAACATCCTAGAATCATGTTTTACAGAATGCTCATGCGTCTGGGTGAGGCTCATACGCCTGAAATTGCCTTAGAAAGAATTAAGTGTAAGTCATGCGCCTGAACTGTGGCCCATGCGCCTGAACAGTGGCCCATGCGCCTGAACAGTGGCTCAGGCGCCTAGAAATGTTAGTCGGATGACTAAGTGTAGGGCCATGCGCCCCAATAGTGCCCATGCGCCCAAGTGGCCCATGCGCCTAAGTGTTCATGCGTCTGAATAGTACCCATGCGCCCAGAAATTGGGCTGAATTTGACTATGTGTTTCCCCATGCACCTGCATAGTGCTCATGCGCCTGAAAGTGGCCCATGCGCGTAAGTGTTCCCCATGCGCCTGAATAGTGTCCATCCGCCTGCATAGTGCCCATGCGCCTAGGACTTGGAATATTTTTTGATTTTTGGGGAAAATGTGTTAAGTAGGCTTTGACTTGGGAAATTCCCGGGGTACTATAAAGGTTGACTTTTGGGGTCATAGATAGTATGATGGGCATGTTATGGATGATGATGATGATGATGTTGCATGACTATGCATGATGTATGTTATGTATGTATGATGCCCTGTGTGATGATGTATGAATGGTATGTTATGATATGTTCCTTATAATGGTGAATGTTTATCTTTCCATGGCTTTACGTGTTATGTTAATGAATGAACCGAAAGTATTATGTAACGTAAAGTGAAAGATAATGAAAGAGGAACATGATGAATGAATGCATGCATTAACGAATGAATGAACGTAAAAAGTCTTGCAAGCAAATGTATGGAGGTCCACACCCAATGAAAGGTGTTAGCTCAACTGTGTGCGGGTTAGCTACCCCAGAAGGATGCACACTGGGGTCCAATCCTTGTGATTGACTATATGTATGGGATCCTTGCCGCTTGCCCCAGGTACTGGAGTCAGCTTCGTGCATAATGTTCGAGGTCTATGAAAGACCTCAGGCCCAGTAACCAGCTTCGTGCATAATGTTCGGGGTATAGCATATGGCACTGATCTGGAAGGAAAAAGAAAAGATGAATGGTGAATGTACTTGCCCTAGGTACTGGAGTCAGCTTCGTGCACAATGTTCGGGGTTTATGAAAAACCTCAGGCCCAGTAACCAGCTTCGTGCACAATGTTCGGGGTAGCGTACATGTCACTAGATGTAATGAATGAATGAAGGTTAACGAACGTAATGGAAGATAATAATGATATTATCTGTATGTACGTATGATGTATGATCACGAACGAATGAAACGTATAGTATGGAATCTGAAAAGAAATAAATAACGATTTTGTGTATGTTTTATTATAAAACTAGAACTCACTCAGCAACGTTGATTTTTATACGTTTTTAGTTGGCAGGTAAACGTTGCTGAGGATGGCACGAGGCGGATACTCAGCTCTTTTGGACGGCATCCATTTATTAAAAGCTTTTGTGATGTAATACAACAATGTAATTTTGTAACCGGCAAATGATGCTTTATTTTGCAAAAAATTTTATGATGAAATGAAATGCCATTTGCTTAATGTTTCCGCTGCAATGTTTTGATGAATAAATGCAAAGTATATGTTTTATGTGCGATGAGTCACCAGCTATAAGCGTCCTAGGAACGGGGCCTTACATAAGTTGTATGGATGCTTGGTTGATGATGTAAGAGTTATAGGTTTTGATGATCATACATGATATTGAATTATGGTTAGTGATTAGGAGATCATGTTTGGGATTGAAATTGATGGTTAGTGTGTATGATGGTTGGAATGAACTAAATGAATGAATGTGATTATGATTGTCATACACGCATGCAAATCTGAGGCCCCTACTTAGTAGGATTGGCAGGGTTTAGGATGTGAAGTTATGAGTGGCTTTGGTGCATGATTAGTCTTCGTGTATCAATTATTTGTTGTGATGTATTTATATATATATATTAAGCATGGTGATTGTTTGAGATTTGCATAAGTGTATGAAGATCTAATGTGGCATGATGACTTAGGTAGAACCTAGGTTGATAATGTGATACGCATAGATAAATTGAATGATACTCTTGTATGTTAAGTTATCTTATATAATTAAACAGTATTTCAATAAATATGTCACCAACGGGTCAAATAGGTCAACTAGATTAACCTAGGATTGTTAAGTTTTCTGTGTACACGTACTTATGTACTTATGTGTTCTAGGTAACCTTTGAAGGGTTGTCTTTGCACCTATCACGAGTCTCTTTATTCATTATCTTTTCACACCAGGTGAGTTCATACCCCTCTATTTTATAAACTCTCTTATGGGGGAGGTAGCATACTTGTACTCAAAATGCTATTTTATTATTATAAGTTGTGTATGTTTTAACATAGTGCTTAATACTTGGAAAGTCCTCACACTTTCGGATCGTTAATAATGGTAACTAGCTGGAAATCTTGGGTAGTACTACTGGGTGTGACGAGCCCCACCTATGCGACTCGAAGTCAAACGGGTGCAATTTTGTCCTAAACACAAATATCGTCATGACTTGGTAAGTCATGACGGGAGGCAACAAACAAAACACAGTCAGCTTCGATCGCAAAATCACTATGGTTATTACTTGTGAATATCGACTAGCTATCTATTTCAATACACTTCTTATGTTATACAACTGTTAGTATTTATGATAAACGCAAACTCTTGAATTCACCAACTATTATGTTGACATTTTTAGTATGCTATTCTCATGTCATTAGCTCAGCTTTCCATTAGGAGCACAACACGGGTCCAGCATGCATATTAAGACTTTATTTCATAATCATATTTGTTTGCCTTTTATTTATGAGCTTTAAACATTGGGTTGGCCCGTGTTTTGCCATATTATGCATTTTATTACTTTGGGTTTGTCTTATTTACAAAACGCTTCCACATAGTTTAAACGTTTGAAGTTTGGTTGATTTTGTTTAGAATGTGGCATATAGTGTCGTTCTGAGTAACTAGTGCTGTGATCCTGTTTTGTTCACACGCCTTGCGGTAAAACTCCACACATGGATTTTAAGGGTGTGACAGATTGGTCTCAGAGCCATTGGTTATAGGGAACTAGGTTGCATACACACTAGTTTATAACCACCACAGTTAGTTAGTTACTTGTTGCTTATCCTCTTACTATATGCTCATTGGCATACGCATCACATACACTGCAATATGACATCTTCATCATCTTCATCCCCTATTCGACACGCACCAGGAAAGGAACCCGAGGTTCCTATTCTTCCTTCATCATCTATGAGTTATGGTTCTAGACCCCCATATTTATATCTGATGTGTACTTTTCGGATGAGTCAAAATTTGAGCCGGACGTGGCTAATCCTGACAATTGGGACTGGTATCGCACTGCACTGATTAGGATGCTAGAAAAGAAAAAAATGTTCCATGTACGATCCCTACCCTGACTAGAGACACCATATTATACCCATACCCTGCACGCCTCATATGGCTATTGTAGCTTTAGTGGCCTCACATCAGGAGGATATAGTTCATATACATTAGCTGTAAAACCAACTCGAGACTCAAGAGGCTCCAATGGAGGTGCATCAGGAGGCCCTAATGGAGGAGCCTCAAGAGACCCCAATAGAAGATCCTCAAGAGGAATACTTCCCGGTTATGAAGTTCAAAAGCTGGAAGCTGAGTTCTCGCAATTGAAGATGAAAGAATCCAACATCAAGCTTACACTACTAGGTCACATGAGCTAGCTACACTCTATCCTGGAATGGTTAACCCGTCGAGCCAACAAATTGAGCTATACTTGCGTGGCTTAGTTTCGGAGATTTAGAGTATGGTGACTGTTGCAAATCTCCCTACCATCCAACTGGTTATACAACCGGCTCACAAGCTCACTGACCAAGCTGTGGAGCAAGGGAAGTTACCCAAGCGGGGGGCTGTGGCAAGCGTGCCCGATAACAAATGTAAGTGGGAAAATAATGCTAGCAAGGGATCGTCATCTATTAATCAACCTCAGCAACAGCAACATCAACATAGACGGTTTGATAACAATCGCAACTTTAACCAATCATCTTCATCATCTCAAGGATCAAGTGGATACATGGGAAAAAAATCCATAGTGCAACCGATGCAACTACCACCACACTAGCAAGTGTGATAGTTTTCGATGCCAATGTTGTGGGAAGGTTGGACATGTGGTAAAGGATTGCCGTGGAGAACTGATGAAAAAGCCTCAACAACCTCAGCAGCCCCATGAAACACCAAAGGGTTACTTTGAGTGTAGAAAGGAAGGGCATTTCAATAAAACTATCCTCAACTGAGAAGAAATGGGAATGGCAACGGTAATTGTGGCAATAACAATAATGGTGGTAATGGTGACAACAATGGTGACAACAAGGTGGAGCCAAAGGGAGAGCCTTTGTCATGGGTTCAGGTGAAGCTCTAAACGATCCTACTACTATGACTGGTAAATTTCCTATTAATGGTTGTTTTGCCTCTATATTGTTTGACACTGGAGCTGATAGGAGTTTTATCTCTACTAAGTTTTGTGCCTCTTAAGGGATATGCCTTCTATATTGGAGTCTAAGTAGTTTGTAGAATTGGCTGCTGTAAACAAATCTCCGTTACGCACATCCTTGTTAGGATCATGTATTGATGAAACTAATAGATTTACGAGTATACTGAATCAAATAGTGCGGAATCCTATTTGATTGGCGATCCAGTCAGTGAGAACGCACGTATAATCAATTAAAGATTGAGTCTAAACATTAAGAATGATTAGCAATCGATCTATTGCGATCTTTGAAGTTGGAACAGGTTACTAGAGGTCTCTGGATGGCTAGGGTACGTTTGGGTATCAAAATATTCAAAGTGTCTTGTTTTTCCACGATTTAAGTGGTATTTATAGGTTAAGGTTTCTCAATCGTGCGACTGGACAATTGCATGGTTCAGTCGTGCGATTGATTCATGCGGTTGATCCATTCGCACGGCTGAGTGTTCAGTCGTGAGACTGAGTCAATCTCATGTTTCAATCGTGCGACTGATCCAGTCTCTTGGTTCATTCGTACGTCTGGTTCATTAGCATGAAGTTGTTATGCGTATGGTTTCATTAGCATGGGCCAATCGCATGAGAACTTCACATGATTAAGTTTGAATATGTTTCATAGTCATTAATTGATTTAGATATTATTCAAACAACCACAACCTATTAGTTAAGTCAATAAGCGTTATCACATACCAACCAATGAAATTTCAACATTATATAAGCACACCCACATATTGTAGTTCATTAAGTACCAGTACAATTACATATGTGTAAGACAATACAAACATATTACATTAAGTTCAAGAAACTAGGGACACATGTATCTACAAACTCCCCCTTGGACCTAGTTTCATCTAATGTCTTACATCCTTTATGAGTTCCTCAAACTTCTTGTACTTCTCTTCTCTAGTGACTCCAACATGTATCTCAAAAGCAAAACAGAGTCTTATAACATTCTGAAATTATAGAGCTTGTATAATATCTTGAGAGTCATCGAATAATGGCCACTTGTATAATGTATAGACATCATCTGCAGACAAGTTTGTAAGCCATATTGGGTTAAACACCCTTATGGTTTCCATTACAACATTCTTGTTCAAAACTATGACTGCCTCTCCTGTCCTCCAATCATAGTACCACCATTTGAAGTGTGGAGTGAAGTCCCGTGGCATTTCCCGTAGAGGGATCTTATACATTGTGCGCGGAGGACTCCACTTCAGCATTATTTTAGGTTTTCCGGTAATGGCATCAACCTCAGACCGTCTGATATAACTCGTTGGCTGTTGAGGTTTGAAGTGATCCATCTGGTGTGGTACTCTCTTTTAAGAGCAGTCTTAAACCAGCTTGACATTTTCTGTGGGTCAGCATATAGCAGTTTTAACTTTGCTAACTGGTTTAGCTCAAATCCAGGAAGAGTCTTCCGGTCATGTGGGAACCTGAAGTACTCAATCCCTTCTCACGTTTAACTACATAAACGTTGAGATCTTCAAAATAGGCCCATGCTATGATTTTTCCCGACACCTTTTGATGTTTCTTCACTTTGTACAGCTTGGTGTAGACAGTTGACGTTGAAGCACTGTGTTGGGCTCATATTTCTTCAAAGCATGCAGCCCACTCAGCCTTTCTGATATTGACATCAGCTTCCGAGGCTTGGGCTGTATCTTCTTTCTTATCAGACTCTTCTTCCATTCTATCCAGAGTCTCAAAAGTTTCACTGATAAGGTTGTCGCCCAGATTGGGAACGACATTACCCTCAATGTCAGTGTACTCCGGATAGTGTTGGTCCGTGACATCTTCAATCTCAATCTCATCAACGTCGTTGAGCTCGTCGTCACTTTCCACATGGATTGTTGGAGCATCTTTCACGATCTCATCTGGATTGATTCGGAATATTTCAGCAAGTTGCTCGTCTGTGAGATCATGAATTATCTCTCCTTCTTCAGGAGTGTAATTCACTGATCTCCTAACTATACCCTGCAGATCAAGAATCATCGTGAGCTGAGTCTTGATCTGTTGGAGGGGAGCAACATCATATTCATCTCTTTGATAGTTTGGATCTGCTTGATTTAAAACATGTAACACATCAACCATTATTCAACAATCAAAGCAGTAAACATCAAGAATAAATATAAACATTAATTACATTAGTTTGATACAAGATTCAATACACATGATTTAAATAACATAAATAACTAAGCATTACTCTTGTCTTGTATCATGTGCTCCTCTGCTAACGGGGTTGAAGTGGAAGCACCTTGGTCCTAAGCTCTCTTGGTCCTCCTTTTACTTGTAGATGTGGCACCCGCAGCAGAAGGATCATGATCTCCATCATCATCATCATCAACATCATCACCAGCATCAGTATCCTCCCCTTGATCATCATCATCATCATCATCATCACTGTCATCATCATCACCATCATCTCCGTCTCCTTCTCTGATCTTTAGTGGCTCCTCTTTGATCCTTTGAGCCTCGGCATGATGGTCTTGTTGGTAGTCTCCAACTCTTCTATCCTTTTGGCTGAGTGAACATGTTCCTCTCCTGAGTTAGGACATCTCTGAGCTTGTGCAGCAATATGTTGTGCCTGCTGCTCATCAGCAGCTAAGCCGGCTGAGATACCTGCTGAGATTGTGCAGCAGTAAGATCTACTAGCTAACGAATCTGGGCAGTCTTCTCGTCATCGGCTGCCAATAGCTTCAGCACCATACGGTTAAGTGCCGAGAGCTATTCCTCTACCCCACTAGGAGGTAGAGAGGATCCAGATGGATAGGAGAGGTAAGATGACGGTCTTGCATGGTGGCTAGTGGTGGTGGTGGTGGCAGTGGTGAAGATTGGGGTGGTATAGATGAAGGTGGTGGTGGAGAGGTGAAGATTGGGGTGGTATAGATGAAGGTGGTGGTGGAGAGGTGAGAGATCGGGGTGTGTATAGATGAAGGTGGGTGGAGTGGTTGTGGTAGTGGTGTGTGAGGTGGTAGATAAGGTGGTGGATGGAATGGTGGTAGTAGGTGAAGTGGTGGAAGTGGTGGTAGTAGTGGTGGTGGTGATGAAAGTAATCCTCCTCCTCTTCTTCTTCACACCGTGGGGCTAAGCCATCCTTTTCTTCCTCGAGCCCCTCAAGGTGGATCCTCCCCCTGGAACACTATTGGGCTGATCAGGAGCATAAGTAGGATCAGTGTCAGCCTCCCCAGACTCGCCAGGGCGTCCTCCAACCTCCTGAATAGCTCGGTCGGTGGCAACCACCTACTCCCCACAGTCCGAGTCAAGGGCTCCTCATTTGTCTCATCCTCCTCATCAAGACGAAAGTCCTGATGGAACCCTGCAGCCTCTGTTCCACCTTGGATGGATGCTGGAGACGCTATATCAGCAGTGGGGGCCCTTAGTTGAGTGGGCCCTGCATCTCCACCATCACCGTTGTCGTCATCGTCGGAGACATCTTCAGGGAGCTCCAGTTGCTCCATATCCGAGTCACTGTCTGCGTGTCGCCATTTACGCCTCCTTGGCACCACGTAGTCCACCTTCGCCAGATGGCCGATGAGTCTCTTTACGGGGGTTTGACCTGCTTTCCCCGGTATACCTTCATATGACCCAGTGTCGTATCGTCCATAATCTCCAACGACACAGCGTCGTGGCTCTCCTTTGGTAGTGTGGGTAGCTTCTCATCAAAGATCATTGGTAAAAACCTAGGATACATGCAGTAATCCTCTTTGCCCTTCGCCTCCAAGTTCTCTTTCAAGTAAGAGAAATCATGCTAGAAAAGCTGAAAGGGTGGTTCAGAACCAGTGCCACATAGGCATTTTGAATCTGGTCTGAAAGATCATCAAACCCACCCCTTCGCGACCTAAGCACTTGAGGATGACATGTGCCAAGTACTCGTACTTGGGACACAAGTTGCTTTTGTTGAGCACACCAGCGTTAATATCCGTAGTGTACTTCATCCTCAAGAAGCACCCTCTCACCGTTAGTGGGTGAAGTCTGGTGGGGTGGTCTACATCATCACCTAACCCCAAGTACTCGCTGAATGTCCGCAGCAGTGATCTCAATATCCATCCCAAAGATAGAACTCCTAATGTTGTACGGCTCACGAGAGTGGTCAATCGATGCTCCCTCCCAGAAGGCCTGCTAGATAGACCTGTAGGGAGTGCATGGTGTAGATATCGCCTTGTGGATCCTGGATCGCTTGAGGAAAGCGATGATCCCTGCAAACTCAGCACCATTCAGAGTCGTGGAATCTAGATGAGCACAGATTTTGTGCTTGGGGTTGATGGACCATCTGTCCACCATCAATCTGTAACACAAGACATATAGACATTAGCTAACCACACGAAACAAATCAATTCTAATTAACTTGGTTGACTTCATTCTGGTTCATTCATGCGATTGAACTATGCGAATGTGTTCGGTCAGTTGACTTGGCACGCGACTAGATTCAGTCGGGTGACTAAGCAGACAACTGAGCAAGCGACTGAGTTCAATCGGTTGACTGAGCCAGCGATTGGTTCAGTCGGCCGACTGAGCTCATTCGTATGATCCATTTGGCCGATTGAGCCATTCGACGAGCTCAATCGTGCTATTGGAGTTCATCCTGGCGTCAAGTCGCATGACCCACTGTTCGGTCGACTATGATTTGAATTTTAACCAATTCTTGAAATTAGACGTCGTGTAATGGTTCATTAGACTTGCATTCAATATACTAATAACCTAATAACCTTTATTTCAACATTTTACTTGGTTTAGTTAGGTTATTAGTCAATATAAGGTCTCGGGTCTTGTTAGGTTCAAATTCTTGATTTTGGAGTCTAAACGACGGAATTTTTGGCATAATCACACCGCATTTTACCTGTATAATCAATAACGAAGGTCAGAATATGAGAATAAGCAAGGTATTTGGGTCAGATGAAAATTTGGCAGAGTGACGTTAGGCTGTGCGATTTTAGGGCGATTGGGGGTGATGAGTTGAATGCGATCGACTGTGGCCCTATTTATACTGAATCTGATTTCAATCGGCCGACTGGACCCATTCGCTCGGTTCATTCGGGCGAATGGACCTGTCGTGCGATTGGCTCAGTCGATCCCATTCAGTCGGCCGACTGGATTTCAGTCGGGCGACTGACTCATTCGCACAGTTCTATTCGGTCGAATGGTTCATTCTGATAAGCCATTCGGGTGAATGGTTCATACTCATATGCCATTCGGCTGTTTAGTGCATGAGTATGGTCCATTCATACGGTTGGTCCATACTCATGGTCTAGTCGTGCGATTGGATCATACTCATGATTTTGACTTTATGACCTTTTCTCACTTAAACCCCTTTTAACCTTTGATTAAACTTTATGAGCATTTGATAATCTCTGACATGATCATTTTAACTTGAAAAACTTTTGACCACCTCAGACGTGATCCTTTAAAGCAATTTGTCACCTCAGACATGACTGATTTTACCTTTGAAAACACGTGTGGTCACCTTAGACGTGACCCTTTTAGATGATAAACTCCCCTAATAAATTCCATGACGTAGTCCGATAACAAACAAACTGAATTGACTAAATTTAAACAAAATAAAAGACTTAAACTGAAATACAAAACTAAAATTTGTTTTTGACGTTTTGTGTGAGGTGAAAATCCTAGGATATTAATCTAATGGATTCGGTTCCGGAATAGGCAGCTTCAATTTATTTTGACCATAAATGGGCCAATTCAATTTGAAATCATACAAGCAAGTCAAATCATTTGGGACATGTTATCAACACTTTTTGATGCTCAATTCTTGTTTTTCATCTAGAGTCGTTAGCAAGTTTAGGAAATCATACTAGTACTATTAGATCCCTACATTGATTTGGACTTTCAAGAATTTTAGTCACAATGATTGTCAGTATACTGGTCCTCTTAAATCCATACACAGACTTTTGACACAGATTGGTGATAGTTTAAGGTTTGATTATTTCAACAAGCATTTGTGGATCCCACACTTATATGGTAATCGACATTCCTCAGGAGATTTTTGAGCGGTCTCAGGGTAGTTTTCAAGAAGAAACTATTCTTAGAACTTTCAGAGAGAAGCCAAGCCTCAGGTCAGTGCCACCGCACAGCAGAGAGGCAGCAAACAACAATGCAGTCTAGAATGTATAGGTTATGCTTATCCTCAGGTTAGTGCCACCGCACAGTAGAGAGGCACATAACCTATCTTCTTGTTTGAACAATTTTACTCTTTGGCACAGTTCTCACCAATAACATAAGTTATTAGTTTGATTGCGTTTGCTCATATTTTGGTCTTACGCACACATTTGTGGCGCTTATTCTGCTCGTCACCCCTTACTGGAATTTGTTGATTGTGTTAACCAGGGATAAGATGTTAACCCACAGTTTGTTGAACAACTTAGTTTGTTCTTGAGATCACCAACAAGGTCTAATCATCTATTGTGTTAAATCTATCGATATATAATCTGTGGTCTAACACCCTCTAGGTCTACTTTCTTTGTGTTACCTTAGTAGTAGCTAGTTTTACTATCATTTTTCCTTTTATATTGCTCAGACTACACAGAATTATACTTTCAAGTGTGCACCTTATTTTATTTAATCTTTTAAGTCCTTATGATTAACCAATATTTCAATAACTATGTCACCAACGGGTCAAACGGGTCAACTATGTTAACTTAGGATTGTTAAGTTTTCTGTGTACACGTACATATGTGTTCTAGGTAACCTTTGAAGGGTTGTCTTGGCACCTATCACCGGTCTCTTTATTCATTATGTTTGCACACCAGGTGAGTTCATACCCCTCTATTTTATAAACTCTCTTCTGAGGGAGGTAGCATACTTGTACTCAAACGCTATTTTATTATTATAAGTTGTGTATGTTTTAACATAGTGCTTAATACCTGGAAAGTCCTCACACTTTCGGATCGTTAATAATGATAACTAGCGGAAATCTTGGGTAGTACTATTGGGTCTGACGAGCCCCAACTGTGTGACTCGAGGTTAAACAGGTGCAATTTTGTACTAAACACAAACATCGTCACGACCTGGTAAGTCGTGACGGGAGGCAACAAACGAAACACAGTCAACTTCGATCGCGAAATCACTATGGTTATTACTTGTGAATATAGACTAGCTATCTATTTCAATACGCAAACTCTTGAACTCACCAACCATTATGTTGACATTTTTAGTATGCTATTCTCATGTCATTAGCTCAGCTTGCCATTAGGATCACAACACGGGTCCAACATGCATATTAAGACTTTACTTCATAGACATATTTGTTTGTTTTTCATTTATGAGCTTTAAACATTGGGTTGGTGCGTGTTTTTCCATATTATGCATTTTATTACTTTGGGTTTGTCTTATTTACAAAACGCTTCCGCATATTTTTAAACGTTTAAACTTTGGTTGATTTTGTTTGGAGTGTGGCATATAGTGTCGTTGTAAGTAACTAGTGACTGTGATCCTGGTTTGTTTACATGCCTCGCGAAAAACTCCGCACGTGGATTTTGAGGGTGTGACATAATTGTAAATTAGCATTGTTGTGTCTTTCTAATATGTAAACTACAATGATAAATTAATAACTTATTATAGTACATTAAAAATAATAATAAAATGACATAAAAATAATAATACACATGAGTTTTGAAAAACACATTAAAAAAATAACATGATTGTGTACTTTTAATTATAAAACATAATGATAGATTGCAAAATGTTAATATATATCCTATAACAAAATAATGACAAACATAACATATTGTGTTATATTTAATACTACAAGTATTCAAAAATAAATTGATGAAATAACATTATTGAAAACATATAATTATAAAACATAATTATATGTAAAAATAAGCTTACAAAATCTATTAAAAACAAGGATTAAAATAGTACATGGTGTTCGGTTAAACATTATGATTTTTGAAAAAAACATTGGTGAAAATAATATTATTATGTACTTTTAATTGTAAAACATAATAATAGTTAACAAGTTTGTATTATCTATTAAAACAATGATAAAATTAATATAAATGGATCTAAAACGTAAAACATTATAATGAAAACATATATGATACAATGAACTGATATTTGACATAATAAACGTATTAAACACAATGACCAAATGTCCTCCCCTTTAAAACAATAGAATGACACGTATTAAACTCGTAATCCTCGTTAGCCTATTTATATTAAATATTATTTTTACTATAACTCTTAAATGTTTATGGGTTTACAATAAAAGAACTTTTGACGAGTTGTATTATAACTCAAGACAGTATGAACTATTATATTTTGTACAACTCTTAAGCATTTGTGTACAACTTGATGTTGCATATGGTTGATATCAAAAGGTCTGCTTTGGTTAGATTAGGAGAGAGAGTTCGGCAATTTATAGTTAGAGAAATGGTTGCCGGGGGTGGCTGTTAGTCGGTGTTTTGGTCACTGGAGTAATGAATGGCCGACCTCCTCTCTGCACCTAGTTTTGTAGAGAGAGAGAAAGAGAGTGTCTCCTGTTGGTTTTACAGAGAGAGAAGGGGTTGCTGGTGGTGGTTGGCTACTGCTTTGGTGGCCATATGGATAGTGGCGGACATATGTGTAATTGAGGGTAGCCTTCGCTACCCCTCAACTTGTTACGGATAGTGTACAATTTTTTGGTTTTACGTTACCCCTAAAAAATTTAAACTCAACACTTCATAGAAAGTTTTAATTTTATAAATAAATATATAATCATTTATAAAAAACAATACATTTTACAAAAACATAAATAACCATTACCCATTATCAAATAACAAAAAAACTCAAAATATCCATACCCTACACAATACAATAATAAGCTCAATCAAAAAATTATATATACTAATTATTTGTATGCATTATAAGTTATATTATGTGTTTTGTGGGATGTACTCATTTTTTTAATCTTTAACCTTTTTATTTTAACCTAATAATTTTATATATTTTATAATTAACCTCAATATTATTTTTACTTTCAACTTTGGTCCTCTATAATTTTTAAATTTTACAAATTTTCTATAATACGTTTCGATCTAAGTTTTACGAGTTAACATGCCACAATGTGCGTGTGTGGTTCAACATTTTTTCACTTATTTTCTTCCAATTTAACGGTCATGTCATAATGCGTTGATTCTAGATCAATTTACTTATTGTTTTATTTTTTTGCTTGCGTAAGTGTATAATTCAATGTTTTACGTCTACTTTTCATTCGATTTATTTATTTTTTTGTTTTATTAGTTTTTTCAGTGTTGGTGGTCACTGGTGGTGGTGTGTCATTAATATTACTTAGTATAGTTTTATGCATTCCGTTGTAACGCGAGTGAGCTTAATACTAGTATATAATATAACAAAACAATACCCTTTTTTCAATGTGATACACATTTATTTATTCTTTTATGCAAAAAAAGGAAAAAAAGAAAGAAAATGAAACAACTAATGCTTTTGTTGTTTCTTGTTAAAAAACCTTGACAATTTGTAACGAAAACTTAGGAACATTGTTAGAATGATAAAAGTATGGTTCATATTCAAACGTCTATAATATTTTATCAAAACTCAATTTTAAAAGTAAATGATAATAAAATAAAATTGATAATGCAAATTGTATGTGAATCTATTATGAATGCTCTTATATGGTTGTTTGTTTGTCACAAACATTTTATGTTTAGTTTATTGATTCTAGTTATTGTTTAAACTTGAAATTTAAAGAACATAAATCGTTTTGCTATGATAAAATGTAAGTTTTTTACAATGCATTTAATTACGTCTATTCTCCGACTAGACTCAATCGAACAACCCAAAATTCTTTAAGTTGTTTCATTAGAAGCTAATTATTAAAAAGTAGTAACCCCATAGTAAATAATTTTGGTTCCGCCTCTACATGTATGGTAAAAAAATACGTTACCCCTAAACTAGTCTTCTAGATCCGCCACTGTATATGGACGTTGCCCGCCGGTCTCCGGACCTTTGCGGGTTGCTGATCTCTAGTGATTTTGGTGGCAGCTTCGTGCATATGCTCTATTCTAGCCCTGATTGTTTCGGGTTTTGATTTGGGGATTTTGGATACAGTGCCTGCCATTCACAATTCTTTGGTTGGTCATCGTCTTGACCTCATCGGTATCATTGATATTTGCGGTTGTAGCCCGTATGTAGCCACTAGGGTTTTCGGTGGTGTCTAGTGTGCTCCTAGCAAACGACGATCGCTCATAACCCTTTAGTGTTTCAAGATCTTGTTGCCCTACCATCATCAAGGCCGCTTCTAAGTTGTAATTCTTTGGCCGTTGCATGTCATGCCTTCTCGATGTCCCCTCAGTTTTGTCACCGGTGGTGGCCTTCCCCCGTCACGAGCTTGATCTTGATGTGACGGTGACGAAAGTGGTAAAGGTGGCCTGGTCAATTTGTTCCATTTGTGGCTGGTTCTGGTATCTTGATGTTGGCAGTGACAACGACAATGATGGTGGTCTTGTTGGTTTGTGTTATGTCGATGATGATGAGGTTTTGCCTCATCGATACCGATTATGGTTTGCTATCTTATTTGTGACACAGTAGAGATGTCGATGATGACGAGTTGTCGTTCATCCGAGGCTACCAGTTTCTATGACCATGGCTATGATTGAAATTCAAAACCCGTGTTGGTTGTCATGGCTTAGCAACCGTTTATGGCATGTAGCCACAACCGGTTAACGGTTCTGAGCCCGGTTAATGCTAATTGTTATTATTGTAAGGTGTTAGTTGTTGTAATGTCCGTTTATTGGTTATAATTGTATTCAAAAAAATTTATCATTTACTGTTGCATAGCAACCCACTTTGATTTGTAGCCATTGCATATTTTAATTATGAGCCTTGTTTGGTTTGTTATGCATATACGACTATAATGGATTCTCTAAGCCATGGTTGACGACCGTTTATCACACGTGCAATGCGCGTGGCTAGATTTAGCTAGTTATTGTTAAAAATTCATAGAGTTTAATTTATTTTATCGTAAATTGTGTTCTTTTTCTTTAACAATCGTAACTCCACTACAAGAAATATGTCCATTTGCGGCGACACCAATAGCAGCGACAAGGCTATTAGCGGCGACATGTCGCCGCTAATAGCTAGCGATCCGTTCCTGACTGATTGACTTAATTGTGGTCGTTGATTAGTCCCCAGATCTCACGGCTGGGGTTATATCGTACAACACCAATAGAGGCAACATGTCACTGCTATTGGTGTCGGATTTACCTGGGCACATTTCCCTCTCCCCCAATCATTCGCGTGCCTTATCCACTCCACTTCCACACAGGAGACTGTACAGGCCACCACCGCCGCACCTTCCTCCCCGTCGCACCTTCCTCCCTGAAGCCGCACCACCATCCCCATCGCCGCACCACCATCCCCACAGCCGCACCACCATCACAAATTACAAACTTAATTGTTTCGCAAAAGGCTCCAAATCAAGCCGAAGAAGACGATTTAGATGAAGGGGATGAATAACATATTGTATCAATGGGTCATAATTGTTTTAGAATACTTCTGTTTAACTTTAATTATGACTAAATGACTTATGTTTGTACTTTATGTAGTATGATTGAATGATATTATGAAATCTAGATTTATTTGTATGAAATATAATATTATTGGGAATTCTAGGTTTATTTTGATTATCCGAAAAAACTAGAAATATTAAAAAAAAATTTAAAATTTAAAAAAACATTAGCAGCGACACCAATATTAGCGGTGACACTTAAGCGGTGATATTTGTATCATTAGCGACGAACTACTAGCGGCGACAAGTTGCCGCAAAAGGCTACGGCGGTGACAATCATAGGTAATAGCGGTGACACATGTCGCCGCTGGTGATAAAAAATTTTGTAGTGTCTGTTTTTAAAAGTATCCGGATCCTATTATTTTTTTTCTTGGTGCACCAAAACACAATTCAATTCTTAAAACAATCGGTTGATTTCCCAAGTCCCCATCTCCATCGCTTCAGCTTGTGAAAATTCGAAAATTCGCTCTCAACGCTAGTATACACACTCACACCTTGGTTTTTCACTAACCTGTATTCTAGTCTAAAAAGCCAAATATAAATGAATTTTTCTTACACCTTGGTCTCACCGTCATCCCCACGTCTTATTACCACCATCTTCAACCCTTTAAACATGCAGGTCAAAACCTGTGTAATGTATATCGGCTACAAATTTATTATTAGAATGAAAAAAGAGGGGTTTGAGGATGGGTTTTGCTTTAAATCCTCAAGTCACAGCTTAAATTAACATAAAAGAACCAAATTTACATGCTGATCACACAAAAACGCAAAATAAGCTTTTTCCCATGGCCTATAATTCGTTTCATTCCTTTAATAAAACCGATCGAACCGATTTCATTAGCTACTAAAACCGATCGAACCGATTTCATTTGCTAATTTAATTATAATTTTTAAAAATTAATAAAGATCAAAATCATAGTTTTAACATACCACATATGTGGAATTAAATTAATGGGCCAATATAACTTAGTAGGACCTGTTTGATTGACTCTTCCAATAAGGACCTTCGAAAATGCATTGTGAGTTTCCTAAAAATCCATGCGTCAAGTCCTATATATTATGTGACAAAACAAAAAAAGAAAACACACCCAATTACTTAAACAAAAAAAGAAGATAAACATGAGACAAGTGGAACACCGGTGGTTGTCACGGTGGTTGGCCAGCTTGCTGGTGGTGGTGGTGCTCATAACCGTGGCGGAGCAAGTCACATCACAGCCAACTGATAGAAACAGCACTCTGATGAGACATTATTGTAGTTTGTACAGAGGTATGAGCGAAAAGTATTTCTTGAGCAACCTTAACACCACCCTTTGTAGCCTTCGTCAGCAGTTAACCACCAGCGGCTACGCTGCAGCACGAACTTTGCTCAATGGTGAGTCCGTGTGGGGGCTCGCTTGGTGCAGGGGTTATCTTTCCATTCCAGATTGTCTATCGTGTTTCGACTATGCTGTTAATCAGCTAAAGGTATGTGGGCTTGGCAATGGTGCTCATGCTATTTATAGCGACTGTGATCTCAGGTGCGCACATGTATACACATCTTCTTGCATGGTTATGCTTGCATTTAGTTTGGTGTCTACATTGCTAATGTTGCTAGAGTTTGTTTGATGTAGGTATGAGAACAATAACTTCTTCACTGAGGCTAATGATCGGGCTGGTGTGGTATTATGTGATAACATAACATCTTCTCAGCCAACAGAATTTCGAAAAGCAGCAGAGAAGTTATTATCAGACCTTCGAATTGCTGCACCAAGAGCATCCAAGTATTATGCAGCCTCTACAAGAGAAGTAGCTGCTGGTAGTGCAACCGTTTATGCCATTGCGCAGTGCAATCTAAACATTAGCCAGAGTGTTTGTTTAGAATGTTTAAAGTTGAGATCCAAATCTTTATATGATTGTCTTCCTACTATTTCGGGGCGAGCAATGGATAATGGGTGTTTCATGAGGTATGACAAGACTCCGTTTTTTGGACCAAACCAGACAACTGATATTTCATCTCTCCTTTGGGATGGTGAGACCTCCACTCTTCTAAGATTGATATTTTTAAAAGTTAGTTAATTTGTCTTGTGCTGAACCGCTCGCTAATCTATATATATTATAGTTTTTGTTCACTAGATGTGTAGTTTGTCTGTAACGATAAATATTTTGCATGTCTATAACTTAGATTCAAGCAAGAAGAGATCAATAATTGGGGGGGTCGTTGGAGGTGTAAGCTTTCTGTTGCTTCTACTTGCAATTTTCTTATGGTGTTCCAGATCTAAGCAGAAAACTAGAGGCCAACAAGGTAAATACAGGATGAATTTCTTCTTCAGATAGTTAATTCTTTATGTCTAACCAACAACCCACATGCTCTCTTGAATATATTTACAAATTTTTTTCTCCAATTAACAGATAAATCAGTTGGGTCGATCGAATTGTTGCAAGGTCCAGCAACATATAGCTACAATGATTTGAAAGTAGCAACTAACACTTTCAGCGACGAGAACAAACTTGGAGGGGGGATGTTTGGAGAAGTGTATAAGGTACTATTTGTGAGAGTCAAAACTATATATACACCTCAATGTATACGGTTACTTCAGTTCATCGTTTATGTTTGGTGATGCATACCAGGGAACTCTCAAGAATGGGGATGTGGTTGCAATCAAGAAAACTTATATGGCCTCTAGAAGAGGAAAGACAAACTTCAATGATGAACTTAAGATCTTAAGTAATGTTCATCACAGACATCTTGTACGCCTTCTCGGATATTGTAGAAAAGGCCCAAACTTATTCCTTGTACATGAGTACATGGAAAATCATAGCCTTGATCAGTTCCTCTATGGTGGGTTGAAGCAATTTACTTAGTTTTGAATAACTGGTTCTGCAATGATCATTGGCATCTTTATCTTCGCTGCTGACATACATATCTCATGTGATAGGTGACAAAACGACAACTTTAAGCTGGAAACAGAGGTTTGATATAATCTTTGGGACAGCAAGGGGTCTTGCATATCTACATGAACAGTACCACGTTACCATCATCCATAGAGATATAAAAACCAGCAACATTCTACTTGACAGTGAATTTCAGCCAAAAATTGCAGATTTCGGGCTGATAAGACTACTACCCGAAGATAAAACTCATCTTAGCTCCAAATTTGCAGGGTCATTGTATGTTCAAATTATCAACACATATAACTTTTCTAATAAGGTTTCTTGCTCTAAGTGTGTTAACAATAACATCTTTAAATGTTTCTCGCAGGAATAGTGGTTATGTAGCACCTGAATATGCCAATCATGGACACTTATCTGAGAAAGTTGATACATATAGCTTTGGTGTTGTGGTCCTTGAAATTATTAGCGGAAAGAGATACAAGGATGCGACAGACAATGAATCAGTCACTCCAAACCTTCTTGATCATGTATGTGTATGAGTTCTATTGGTGTAGTGATTTAAGGTTTTAGTTATATTGTGCCCCATATATTCTATGGCATGATTATTTGTGTACGTGATGAATTTATAATCTTAATTAAGCACTTATGAACCTTGTGTTGTTGTGTGTATGATAGGCATGGAATCTATATGAGACTGGCACACATATAAATCTAGTGGATGACAAACTGGACCCTAGTGAATATGCAATAGAAGATGTGACTAAAATCATAGAGATCGCCTTGATGTGCACTCAACCAACTGTTTCAGCTAGACCTCTAATGTCTGAAGTGGTTACTCTTTTAAGTGACAAAGCACTTGAGGAAAGACCACGGATAAGGTCTACTGTTACCGACGATGATGTGAAGATTCAAGTAGTTATGGAATCATCAATTTCCAATGCCACTGCCTCCACCGTTCAACTTTCAGGCCGTTAAAAAGATTTCATAACCATTTCTGTTTTAAGTTGTATAATATACAATAAGATTTTCGAAATTGTATAGATTTGGTAGTCCAAGTAAAGAGAAGCTAATTAGCTGTTTATGGGTTTTACTTCTTGTTGCTTATATTTCAACTTGAATTGTTTTCTTTCGAATCTAATTTGAATTTAGCTTTGATATTTTAAATTTTAAATAACCTGATTCGATTAATTCAAGGAAACTGAATCTTTATCTCATATATTCACACGCATCTTCATTTACATTCTAAGTAATGTTATGCTCTAGATCAACCATTTATAGTAGACACTAAATTTACCCAATATATAAGATCAAGAAATTTAAATTTTTTAATAAATTAGATAGAATAAAAAAAGAAACAAAAGACCAAACGAGACTACGCAGTCCAAGAATCATATGATAAAGGAAAAAAAATTAACCATTTAATCATTGCATCAAGAAAAACTATATTACAACAACAATATAACAGAGTGTTTTGGTATATAGAAATCCAATGAATTTTATATATAAATTTCATTTGTCAATATGTTTTAGGTGGCAAAATTAAGTTTAAAGTTATATTAACATATACTAGCTTTAATAACCCCTGTATTACACGGGTTTAATAAATAAAATAAAAATTATTAATTATAAAATAATAGACTAATACATGATATGATTGAAATTATGTATGAGTAACAACTATTAGTAATAAAATAATAAAATAAAAGTGTATTTTATTTTTTTGTTTTTTTCAAAAATAAATTAAAATTTTGTCTTAAAATAATGTTTTAAAAAAATTTTATTTTTAAAATTTATTTATTTAAAAAAATTATTTTAAAAATTTTCTTACTATAACTCCTTATTTTAATTAATTTTGTTTAATAAAAAATTTACTTTAAAAAACCAATTTTGAAATATTATATAAAAATAGTTTTATTTTTTTTGGAAAAAATCGTTTTATAAAAAACTATCTCTATAAAAATAGCATTAATAAAAAAGATTCTCTTTCTTATTTTTATTAAAAAGCTAAATATAATATAAAAATAAATAGATAATATTATTAATAATTAATATGATTATTTAATAAGAGAGAAAAACGGAAAAAGTTTGATTAGAATAAATATGAATGGTGACAAGTGACACACTCATTTACTCTTTTATTAGAATAGAAGATTTGTTGAGAAAGGAATTACACTTTAAATTGGAATAAATTCCCTAAGAAACATTAAAATGAAAGATTTCAATTTTTTCCAAACTAAAAAAATCAATAAAAGAGTTAGTAACATATTTGATTTAAATTACCTATAATTAAATAACTTAAGTAATAAAACGATTACAATATATTTTTTAAAAATTTTTGTCATTAAAAAAACTTTTATTTTAAAAAATTGTATTTGAAGTACATTCCATTTTCTTTTAAAAAAATACTATTGTTTGAAACAATGGTTTTTAAAACATTTTAAAAAATTGTTTTTGAAACAATTTTTTTATCCATGATCAATCTAACATGGAAAATTCATATGAAACAATGAGTACAAAACTCAAGTGTTAGATGAACATAACTAGCAAATTGAGTATGTGATGTAATGAAACTTTTAAATGTCTTTAGGGCTGCAAACGAACTGAACGTTTAGCGAATAGTTCATGAGTCGTTCTACGAGAATTTCGTTTATGTTCGTTCGTTTATTAAATGAACGAACACGAACACGAAAATTTCGTTCATTTAGTTAAACGAACGAACATGAACACAACCCGCATTCATTCATTTATTGAAGGGATCGAGATCTAGTTTGATCAATTAGATTAGGATTTGCAGCGGAATAGCACACGAATCAGACAAAATTCTAGCAAGAATAATATGAATATTCAATTAAACAGTAACAGTTATAGAGAGAGATTTTTCTGCAAAAAGAATGTTTTCATTCATGCACAAACTTCCCGCAGGGGGAAATTAGGTCAACATTCCTTATATAAGGAATGTGACATCAGCTGACGTCATTTGATAGTGACATCTAACTGATTTATACAAACAACTGAAAGTAAATTAAACTACTGAAGATGTCCACAACAACTGAGGACACCTTCATTAAAAGCTAATTATAAACTAACATTACAACTACTGAAGTTATAACATCTGAAGTATAAGAACTTCAAATGTTTTACATAACATAAAACTACTGATTACAAACTACTGAAATGTAAACCATCACAACTACTAAAGAGAACTACTTCAGCTGTTGTGACAACTTCTGAGAACTTGATCTTCAGACTTTGTCTTCAGACTTTGTCTTCAGCAGTTGTCTTCAGACTTTGTCTTCAGCAGTTGTCTTCAGACTTTGTCTTCAGCAGTTGTCTTCAGACTTTGTCTTCAGCAGTTGTAGATCACTTCAGTTGTTTTGATGTCTATGGGACTTAAAGGTTTTTCTGATCTAGCTCATTGGTTCTTTTGGTCCAACAAACTCCCCCTGAACCAATGTAGCCAAAACCTTTAAAATTATTGAGGTCCCACTTATTGGCAGAAACAAAATCTGGATCAGCTCAGGCCAGGGAAGAGATTTCAGAAGGTTTGATTGGCAAAGGATGAATGGGAACTCTGTCTTGGGGAATTGGACACAGAGCTGTTACCCCATCCATGAAACCTACTTCCCAATGATAAGTCTATAAGACTCTCTGACATAGGCCTCAAGGAAAACAACTTGTTCTTCCATTGTGAGTTCTTCAGCTCCACTTTCAAAGAAGAACTCAGGCCCATAGTACTCAGATAAGTACTTAATATGCTTTTCATTTTTCATCTCCACAGTTGTTATCTCTCTGTATGCAAACTCATCAGGATGAGTGCCTTCAAGCAATAACTGGAGCTCATTTCTTCTTATTTCTTCAAGCTTCTTGTAGATTAACCCCTTTTTTACCATTTTGTTTTCTAGTAAAGTTTGTGGAGTCATTTTAGACTTGTAAGCTCTCTTGAAGTCATCAAGAATTTCCCAGGGTGACACTACAATGGCCAGCATTATCACAGCATCTACAATCTTCTTTACTTGGCAATTGTATCTGCTTGGAATCTTCATTTTGTGAATTCTGTCACTTACTCTGAGGTCAGGCCAAATTCTCACTCTCTCTTTCTGATATTGGAATGTAAATCTGAGAGCATACAACCTCTGAGCATGTTTCTTCATAGCTTGTATGGATGAAGACTTGGGAAACTCTTTATCAATCATCCTTAACAGCTGCTCATCATGTTGTTTGTGCTGTTCTTCTTCTTCAAGTTTGACTTTTACCATTTGCCTTTGGAAGTCAGGTGTGATTATTGTTGGTTTACTCCTAGGCTCAAGCATTTTTATTTTGAGAACAGCAGAGAGTGGCAGACTATCATCCTCATCATCATCATCTTCTTCTTCCATCCTCAACACCCTTCTCTTCCTCTTAGGTGCATCATTGGTAATAGGTTCAGTAGGTTTCTTAGGTAAAGGAGTTGGTTTTGAGGGTTGTGAAGGTTGTTGTTTTGGTTTGGGTGATAGTGCAGGCTGCTCTAGCATCTTGGATGTGAGTGAAGCTTTGGATAATTTTGCCATATCAGTCCTTTTCCCAGCACCAGCTTCATCAAGAGCTTCTACGATCAATCCTTTGTTAAATACTTCAGAAGAACAGATTTTGGTGGTTATCTCCAAAATATTGTCTCTGGACCATGACTTTACTTCAATAACTGACCTTCCCAGATGTTTTGATATAAATCTTGCCATAGTTTCCAGCCTTTCTCTTTCTTTCTCACTCCAACTTGCCCATCTTTGTTCAATTTCTTGAATCTCTAACCTTCTGATCTCAGAGTCAAGTTGGCAGTGTCAAATCCTTAGAGTTGATCAATATTCTTAGCCATAGATCTGCTATGTTGCTCATCAGCTTCTTTGATCAATTCTTCTAACTTTTTCTCAGTCTTTTCAGATCCTTCAGTCTTTTTAGAGCTTTTCTTCCTCTTATAGGTGATCATTTCCGTTTCTTTCCTCTCTTTTTCTGCTTCCTCTTCAACTCTTTTTCTTTTGTCTACTTTCACTGACTTAGACTCCCCCTTTTTGGGTGCATTGGGTTCAGGGGTGTGAATGTCAGAAAGTCTCTTAGAAACAGCAGCATCAACTAAAGATTGAAGATTTGAGGAAAGCCTCTCATCAATGGCTTGATGTACAGTGTTTGTGATTATGGAAGTGATGAGAGGTAAGGATGTTTGAAAGGCAACAACCATTTGCTCAGAAGGGTTCTGTCCCTGAGAAATGGCACCTGAAGCAGAGGCTGGTGGCAAATTTGTTAAGAGTGGCTCAGTGTTTGGGATAGTTTCAGGAGAAACCGCCATCTGTGGGTGAATGTGGGCAGATGGACTTGATTCTTGTGACATTTTGGCAAGCATTTCTTGTAGTCTGCATACCTCAGTCTCAAGAATAGTATTGTGGGCTAGAACATCAAAGAAAAAGCCCAGGTCATCATCAGTCTGTGCTGAATCAGCTGACCTCCTGATGAAATCAGGATGAACATGTGCTGAGTGTAGATCAGTATTCACATGTGCCCCTATTTCTCGGAACTGGGGACTTCTTGCCTCAGGATGATGTCCTTCATTGGCATTTTCCTCTGGTGAGGACTTAGAAATGATACCATCTTCATCCTGATCATGTGTTGAACAAGAAGAAGAGGCAGCCTCACCAGATGTTCTAATCTCCTCCTCTACACAGGGAGATTGAACTCTATAATCCCTGTGCTGTGGGTTATCAGCTACATTATAATCCTCTCCCTCAATTGTTGAGGTTTTCCCAGTGGTAATAGGCTTCTGGGAAGGGGTAGAGGAATGTAGTTGAGTCAGCACTTGTGCAATAACCACAGTTCGGCTTGTAGGGGTGGCTTCAGTGGGAGATAGGTGTGAAAAGGATTGCACCTAGGGTGAATGGTGCTCTTCAATGGCAATCCTCTCAAGTGAAAGAGATTTCAGTAATGTGGTTTCCCCATTTTTGGTTGCATCAGGATCCTGTTGAGAGGATTCCTGAGCGGTTTCAGCTGGTAGAGTCCTGGAAACTACAGGGGGATTACTTCCCATAGGTTCAACCTACCTTTGTGTTGTAGGGGCATCATCAGGGGACTCAACTCCCTGAGTAGCCTTTTTGGTTTGTTTGGAATGAGGTTTGGAGGGGACTTTGGATTTGGAGGATGAGGCTGTGGGTACCTTCTGCTTGGGTTTTAGCAGTTTGGCAGCCTCTTTGAGGTGTGGGTCAGAGTTGTGCCTGGAGTATACCTCTGGCAAAACTACCACAGCAGGGACTCCAAGGCCAACAGGGCCATCAGATTGTAACTGATTCATGATTATGGCCATAAGAAACCTTGGATATAATAGCCATATGCTAGCTACAGGTTTCATTGCCAGATCTTTTAATTCTAAAAATATAATTTCAGAAAAATTTAAGCTTTGGCGTTCAAGAATAGAATACAATACCTGCTGCCACCTGGATGACATTTGATCCCATGAAGAGGTTTTGGGGGCAAGGCAAACCTTGATCATGTGGAAGATTAGGCGTTCAGCATCATGGAAGTGCTTCTTTATAATGGTTGTAGCACTTAGGTTGCCCTCATAGCCTGGTTGATGAATGAGAGATCAATGGTGCCCTTCGGGTATTTAGTGACAAAGGTAGCATCATTCAGATCTAGCGTTTGGCGAATGATAGCAGGAGTGACTACCACCTTCTTCTGGTTTACAAATGACTGGAGAGTGATCGCGACATCATTCTCACCAGTATGGATGGTAACATTTGTCCAGAATTGACGAAGAGAGTCGGGATAGATGGTTGGATTCAGAAGAAAAGCAGTTTGATACTGGGAATCAGCCATCAGATCAATAGCATCATCAAACTTAGTCCAAAAGGTCGATTTTGTGAAGTAGGCAACACAGTTGTGTCGAGGTTTGATTTGCATGGTCGCCATTAATGGGAGATGAACGTTCGGAAATCAATTTATGAAAAGTTTGAAGTTAGGGTTAGGTATATATAGGTATGAAACGGATGAAAGAAAACAGCTGAAAGTTTTGGTTTTAGTCAGCAGTTGTTAGAAAACAACTGAAGACATGGTTTTAACTTTCAGATTTTGTAAACAACTGAAGACTTGATGTTTGTCATCAGTAGTTGAAAACTACTAAAGACTTGGTTTTGGCTTCAGTTGTTTTGAAATGAAATAGTAGTGGTTTGAAACAATTGAAGAATAAACTTACTCATCAGTTGTTGTCGTCAATTCACATATCTCAGTTGTTTCATTTGACCTTAACACTTACTCAGCAGATTATCTGATTTTCAGATGTTTCATTGGTCATCAGTACTTATCTGTTAGAATATACGTCAGTAGTTGTAACCACTTCAGTACTTTGCAACAGATAAAGTACTTCAGTACTTTAAGGAATTTAGTCTTCAGTAGTTATGAAAAACTGCTGAAGATAAAATAGCTTCAGTACTTATTTGTGACAGCTGTATACTGATGCTCATCAGTATGTGGGAGCTGAGATCATCAGTAGTTGTCAATTTATTCAAGCTGCAGCATACCAAGCCTTAGCACTAGATTTTGAAAAGTTGCACTGTCCAAAGGCTTAGTAAATATATCTGCAAGCTCATCAGCACTAGGAACAAACTTTGGATCAATCAGACCTTTTTCATAACAATCCCTGATAAAATGATGTCTGATCTCAATATGTTTGGTCCTAGAATGCTGGACAGGATTCTTAACAATACAAAGAGTTGAAGCACTATCCATCAATAAAGGAGTCTTAGCCTCTGTAATGTCATAATCCAGTAATTGATTCTGAAGCCAGAGTACCTGAGATGTACAACTTGCAGCAACAATGTACTCTGCTTCAGCAGTGGATGTAGCAACAGAAGTTTGTTTCTTACTCTGCCAAGAAACTAAACAGTTGCCTAGAAATTGGCATCCACCAGAGGTTGATTTTCTGGTTAATTTACACCCTGCATAGTCACTATCAGAGAAAGCAACTAATTTGCAAGAGTGCCCAGTGGGATACCAAAGTCCTAGAGATTGAGTTCCTTGCAAATATCTAAAGATCCTTTTGACTGCAATCATATGGGATACTTTAGGTGCAGCCTGAAATCTAGCACATACACAAGTTGCAAACATGATGTCTGGTCTAGAAGCTGTAAGGTACATCAAGGAACAAATCATACATATGTAAAGAGTTTCATCAACTGCTTTACCTTTCTGATCAGCATCCAGTTGTGTGGTGCTGCACATGGGAGTAGAACAGGGCTTACAGTTTTGTAAATCAAACTTTTTCAATAAATCCTTTGTATATTTTGACTGATGAATGAAAATTCCATCAGCCTTTTGTTTGATTTGCAACCTCAGAAAGAATTGTAATTCTCCCATGACACTCATTTCAAACTTTTGTTGCATCAACTTAGTAAAGGTATCACACAACTGTGGATCAGAGGATGCAAAAATAATATCATCAACATAAATTTGAACAAGGAGCTTATGGATGCCTACTTTCTTAATGAATAAGGTTTTATTTATGGAGCCTCTAGTAAAATTATTTTGAAGAAGAAAGTTAGACAGTGTTTCATATCAGGCCCTAGGTGCTTGTTTTAGTCCATAAAGAGCCTTATTAAGCTTATACACCCAATCTGGATGTTTATGATCTTCAAAACCTGGTGGTTGGCACATATAAACTTCTTCTTTTATTTTACCATATAAGAATGCACTTTTGACATCCATTTGAAAAACTTTGAGATTATGAAAAGCAGCATAAGCTAAAAACAATCTGATTGCTTCCAGTCTGGCTACAGCGGCAAAGGTTTCATCATAATCAATACCTTCTTCTTGTGAAAACCCCTGTACAACCAGTCTGGCCTTGTTCTTGACAATTTGGGCTTTTTCATCAGTTTTATTCCTAAACACCCAATTAGTGCCTATGGCACACTTACCTTGGGGAAGAGGACCAGTTCCCACACTTGCTGCTTTTGAAACTGAAGAAGCTCAAGTTGCATAGCTTCAACCCATCCATTGTCTCTTAATGCAATATGATAGTTCTTTGGCTCTTTCTGACTGATGAAGAGAGCATAGAAGCAAAAGTTGGACAATTGACTTCTAGTTGAAACATCAGCATTGATGTCACCAATGATTTGAGACATGGGGTGATTCTTCAGTTCTTGATACTCAATGAGATCTGTGCAAGTGTTTGTAGGTGATTCAGCAGTAACAGATTGTGATCCAGATTCTTGAAACCTAGAATGAGATGACAATTCAAATGAAGTAGAGGATTTAGAGATCTCATCAGCATTTGTTGTGGATGGAACTGCTGAAGCTACAGGAACATCAAGTTTAGTAGACTCAGGCAGTTCATCACTAAAACTTGCATTTATACCAACAGATGGATAACATGTTGCAGAAGATGATGGATTCACAGAACCTGCAACATTTGGAGACTGATAAGGAACATATTGCAGTATGTCCAGATCAAATAACTCCACAGGGTTTTGTGGGATTTTCTCCTTTGGAATTCATTAAACTTTACATGCAAGGTTTCTTCTACAATCTTTGATATGCAATTAAAAACACTGTATACCTTGCAAGTAGAGGAATACCTAACAAAGTACCCTGCATCCACCTTTGATTCAACAACACCAGGAGTGAAAAAGCTTTGATGTGATTGAGATTGAGATTGAGATTGTTGACTTGATTGAGATGGTGGAGGCTCAGGTAGGGCATGTGATTGTTGAGCTATGGGTACAGGAACCTGATTGGATTGTGGCATGTAAAAACAGGATAGGGATATGGCATTTGACCTTGAGGAACAAAATATGCAGGAGATGATTGATTTTGTGAATGATGACCAGAACTGGTAGAATGTTGCCCTTTGTTTTGTGAATTATTGCTTGGAAAGGTCACAAAGGGTGCAGAAGAGTTAGATCTAGATGATCTACACTCTCTTGCAAAATGTCCAAGTCTATGGCACTTGTGACACCTCAACTTGCTCTTGTCAAAACCAACTTTGGGTTTTCCAGAGAGACCAGGGAATTTTCTACCTGTCCTTTTGTAAAATTTTTGAGATCTGATATTAACTAATACCATTTGGCTCAAAATATCCATCTCTTCCAAATCATCATCAGCAATTCCTTTCAAATCATCCATCAAAAAGCACAGATTGTCACTATTACATCCTGAATTACAATCAATACCAGCAAAAGCATGATCTCCACTGTTTGAAGAGAAATCAATATGCTCATCATAGGAATTTTCTGATGTAGCATATTCTGACTCATGACCAACCAGAGCAGTATTCTCTAGTACAAAATCATCAGTGAGCTTCCCAGATGATGTCAGTTTTCTTTTCTGTTCTATCTCTCTTTCAAATGTTAGCAGTTTCCCATGAAGTTGGGTGAGAGATAGATTATCTAGATTTGCATTGGAGCGTAGGAAAATGGTATATGTGTCCCATCTCTCAGGCAGGGATCTGAGAAATCTGTTGTTCATCTGACTGTTTGTATATTCATGTTTAACCATTTTTAACTCAGATATCAAACAGGAGAAACGCTTAAACTGTTGAGTCAGTGACTCACCCTTTCTATGAGAGAATGTCTCATATTGCTGGGCAAGGATTTCTCTATTGTTTGCTAAGACCTCATCAGTTCCTCCAATTGTTCTTTCAGAGCAACCCAGAGGTCATGAGCAGATTCATAATGCATAAGTCCAGAATAGATTTCATTAGGCAGTGCCATGGCCAGAATTCCATGGGCTTTAGCATCAATTTCAAACAGTTTCAGATCTTCATCTGAATATTGCTCTTTCTTCTTCGGAATCATTTCATTGGTTTCCGGATTACTCACCATAGGATTATATGGTCCATGAACCACAGATTTCCAACAACCTGAACTATTAACAGACAGGTGATGGAGCATTTGTCGTTGCCATATGTTGTACTCACTCCTAACAAGCATCAGAGGCTTTGTTGAGGAGCCAGTATTGTGAGGATCATTGATTGATGCGGCCATTTTCACCAATTCAAACAGGTTCAATAAGAGTTTAATAGATCTAACTCAAAAACTCAACAACACAGTTTGAAACAAGAAGAATCTCAAATTGATTCACAGGAAGCAACAGAAAAACAAACTCTATAACCAATTCTTGCAAATTTGCTAATTCGATCAAACCAAGATATCAAAAGAACAGTTTCAATGATCAATTGTTAAATCGATCAATGATTAACCTGCTCTGATACCATTTGAAGGGATCGAGATCTAGTTTGATCAATTAGATTAGGATTTGCAGCGGAATAGCACACGAATTAGACGAAATTCTAGCAAGAATAATATGAATATTCAATTAAACAGTAACAGTTATAGAGAGAGATTATTCTGCAAAAAGAATGTTTTCATTCATGCACAAACTTCCCGTAGGGAGAAATTAGGTCAACATTCCTTATATAAGGAATGTGACATCAGCTGACGTCACTTGATAGTGACATCTAACTGATTATACAAACAACTGAAAGTAAACTAAACTACTCAAGATGTCCACAACAACTGAGGACACCTTCATTAAAAGCTAAGTATAAACTAACTTTACAAATACTGAAGTTATAACATCTGAAGTATAAGAACTTCAAATGTTTTACATAACATAAAACTACTGATTACAAACTACTGAAATGTAAACCATCACAACTACTGAAGAGAACTACTTTAGCTGTTGTGACAACTTCTGAGAACTTGATCTTGAGACTTTGTCTTCAGACTTTATCTTTAGCAGTTTTCTTCAGACTTTGTCTTCAGCAGTTGTCTTCAGACTTTGTCTTCAGCAGTTGTCTTCAGACTTTGTCTTCAACAGTTGTCTTAAGACTTTGTCTTCAGACTTTGTCTTCAGACTTTGTCTTCAGTAGTTGTAGATCACTTCAGTTGTTTTGATGTTTGTGGGACTTAAAGGTTTTTCTGATCTGGCTCATTGGTTCTTTTGGTCCAACATTTATGTTCAGGAACGTTCGATAATGTGTTTGTTTATGTTCGTTAGTGTTCATTCGTGAACGTTCGATAAAGTGTTCGTTTATGTTTGATTATATTTTTAATTATTGTGTCAGTTATTTTTATGACTATTATATCAAGTATTTTTTGATACATATGTTAACTACTTATTATTTTTTATTGTGTAATCTTTGTAATAAAAAATATAAATTTTATTCTAAAATAAATCTATAATAATTTGTATGCGTTTGTGTTTATGAATTTTTTTGTGTTTATGATTTTTTTTGTGTTCATCATGTTCATGAACAGTTGTTTGCTTTTATTTGTGTTCATTTGTGTTCGGTAAGTGTTCGTGAATAGTTCATGAACATGTTCATTTTCTTAATGAACGAACATGAATAATAAATCTCGTTCGATAAGTGTTCGTGAACAGTTCATGAACAAGTTATTTCTTAACGAACGAACACGAACAAAGTTTTGTTCGTGTTCGTTCGGTTTATTTACAGCCCTAAAAGCCTTATTATACATGCCGATTGAAAATTGTCATAATATTGTTATTTCATGTTCACCCTTCTCATATGGGATGAGAATAAGTCTAATATGTTTTTATGTTTTTTTTTACATTTTGGTTTATTGATATTTTTGACTTAATTTCTTGAGTACAAGAAAATGATTAAACTTGAAAAGATTTGTTACTTGTATTTTTAGGCATTATTTATTATTATTTTAGGATATGTTCTTATCACATGTTTTAGTAGAATAAAGTCTACTATGAATGTGTTTTGTTGTTTATAGGTGAAAAACGATTAAGAGAGTTGAGATTAAACTAAGATTGGAAAATGTATTTGTAACACCCGGTTATTTTAAAAGTCTAGATAAAAAGAATAAAAACAAGAAAGGCAATAAAGTCCAAGTGGAGGGACTAAAAGTGTCCAAAAAGGACAAAACTTTCAAAAGTTGGTGTAAATGTGAGTATGGCCGCCCATCCTCACCTCACTTCCCCATTTTCTCGGTTTTAGAAAGAGAGAGAGAGCAGAGAATACTCTCGGATTGAAGAAGAAGAGGAAGAAGAGAAGTCGAATTCAAGGTAAGAATTCAAGGTTTTTATGCTTTTATGTCGGGTTTTATCCCGGTTATGTGCTTGTATGCTTATGGGTTGTGTTTGTGCTCGGGTGTGTGTGTTTTTGGTGTTGTTTCTAGGTGTTTTGAACTCTTTGCAAGACCTCAGGCCCAGTAACCAGCTTCGTGCACAATGTTCGAGTATAGCCTATGGCATTGATCCGGAATAAAACGAAAAGATGAACGGTGAATGTACTTGCCTCAAGTACTGGAGTCAGCTTCGTGCACAATGTTCGGGTTCTATAATAGACCTCAGGCCCAGTAACCAGCTTCGTGCACAATGTTCGGGGTAATGTACATGTCACAAGATGTAATGAATGAACGATGGTTAACGAACGTAATGAAAGATAATAACGATGTTATCTGTATGTATGTATGATGTATGATCACGAACGAAACGTATAGTATGGACTCTGTAAAGGAATAAATAACGATTTTATGTATGTTTTATTATAAAACTAGAACTCACTCAGCAACGCTGACTTTTATACGTTTTCAGTTGGCAGGTAAACATTGCTGAGGATGGCACGAGGCGGCTACTCAGCTCTTTTGGTTGGCATCTATTTAGTTAAGGCTTTTGTGATGTAATACAACGATATAATTTTGTAACCGACAAATGATGCATTACTTTGCAAAAGTTTTTAGGATGAAATGAAATGCCATGTGGTTTATGCTTTCTGCTGAAATGTTTTGATGAATAAATGTAAAGTATATGTTTTACGTGCGAATGAATCACCAGTTGTAAGCGTCCCGGGAACGGGGCCTTACAAGTTGGTATCAGAGCCAAAGTTTAAGTGAAATGGGTAAAATTTCAAAATAAGCCTTAACTTAAACTGAGAATGGGACAGAAGGGAATGGGATGCCAATCTGTGTAGCTGTGTGCCATCAGGTATTTTCGTAATGTTAACCGGTTTATGTACGCATGGTATGTGGTTATGTGTTGTATGTAGATTTAGATACTGATTAAGTCAGGATAGGAGATGCTTGGGGTATGAAGAGTAAAGTAAGTGGCTAATCACAACTGGCCACTATAATTAGGGACTTACTATACTTGACATAAACTGAGTGTACCTTGAGTGACCGTGTTGGTGTTTGAATCTTATAGTGTGCGTTTAGAGGATGGTCGGTGGTAGACCTTCGAAGGTTTCGTCAGGTGAAGATTGTGGTGGACGTGGTGCTGGACCGCATGTCACAAGAAGTATGGCTAGGGCTGCTGAAGTAGCACCCAAAGAGCCTGAGATCCATCACCCGGAAGCCGGTGAAGATAGTGCTAGTCTGAGGACCCTGTTGACAGAGGCTGTTGTTGAGGGAGTTCAACAGGCCATGCAGACGATTCGTCCGGGTATAGTGACTGAGGTAGTTAAGGCAGTGAAGGAGACGACCGCGATGGAAATGAACAAAGAGGGTAGCAATGAGAAGAACTGCAACGGAAAGCGGGTCGAACGTGGGGGTTACACCCCATATAAAAAGGTTTCCAGGACGCATAACCGGTGTGTAGCTTCATCCGGTCCGGGGATAAGGAAGTGTGGCAGATGTGGGAGGGAGCATACCGGTGAGTGCAGGATTGGGATGAATGTATGCTTCAGGTGTGGTAAGCTTGGCCACATCGCTAGAGACTGTAAGAAGCCATGGGACGAGAGTTTTGGCACAATGAGGAAGACTGGAATTGCGGGGTCGAACCGGTGTGATAAGTGTGGACGCAGGCACCCCGGGAAATGTAGATTGGGGAGCAATGTCTGTTTCTGATGTGGAAGGACCGGACACGTAGCGAAGAAGTGCGATATGAGGCGATGCTTTTCTTGTGGTGAAGAAGGTCACGTGAGCAGGGACTGTAAGAAGCTGAGGGCGGAGAGCTCTGGGGTGAAGAAGAGGCTGGAGGAAGGATGGCAGAGAGCAGGTGCCAGAGCTTACACCACGACCCGGGGAGGAGGCTAGAGCTGATCCCGATGTCATGTCAGGTATGTTTCTAGCAAACCAACTTATGCATCTGTATTGTTTGATTCTGGTGCTAGAAGGAGTTTTATTTCCACTACTTTCTGTGCTGAGTTAACTGTTAGTAATAGAAAGGTCAGTGCACCATTCGATGGGGAAACTGCTATCGGCAAGTCCACTAGAATTACTGAGGTGATAGAGGACTATGGCATAGAACTAGAAGGCCATAGGTTTGCTGCTAGGTTACACGTGATACCCCTAGGTGGATTCGATGTAGTGCTAGGGATGGACTGGTTAGCAACCTATGAAGCAAACATCGCGTGTCGCAAGAAGATGATTCGATTGACGGAACCTGACGGGAATAAGGTGACAGTTTATGGTGATCGAGTCACGACGATCCTGAAAATGATTTCGATAACGGTGGCGGGGAAGTGCGTGAGGTGTCACACCCCAACCTTGATGGCGGAAACGTTGAGATGTGAGGGTTAAGATTGTTCACAACCACATAACGCTATATTTAAATATGAATATTAGAATTATAAGTTTCAAAAGGCATAACAAACATAAGTCTCAAACATGAAATAAGTTCCAAACAAAACAAAACATTACATAAATATTTTATTTATTAAACTAGGTCCCAAGTCCTAGTTTTATTCAAGCTTCAAAAGTCCACTTTAAACTTGAGGATTTCCTCAAACATGATAAAAATAAAAGGTCAACTATAAATAGTTGGTGAGTTTCCAAGATTTTCATACATAATATGATAAAGTTACAAGTAGCAATTCATGTCATAGGTCATAAGTTAGTAAGGTTATAGAACACATATCGTTACAACCAAACCTCGACTTGATTACAAGTATATAAGATTGGCTAAGTGTATTTGGTTCCCATGATGAACAAGCATACGTCATCAGGAGCCGACAATACCTCGGCTTTAGCACCAAATAGGATTGCCAGGCCCAAAGATCTAAGACGCCGCCAGGCTAGCAATAGTTAATGATTGCAAACAAGAATATGTATCTCATATAAACACTTACAACACACAAATAACCATGACAAAAATATGAATTGCAAGTGCTTTACAAGTCTAAACATTTACAAGTGTATAAGAATAAGAATCATGTTTCACCCCAAATTAGTGTGAAAATATAAAAAGGGGGCAAGGAAAACTCACTTGGTCAAATAAGTATATAATGAAGATCAATAAGAATAATATATGTCGTTCCAAGATAAAACGTCACAAGGCACCTAAATATATCAATATTACAAGATTTAGGTTAATAAGAGATTAACAAGTTAACATGAACTAGGGTATTAGAATTTTGGATATTTTTATAAAGTTAATAAATTCTTATAAAAATACCATTTATGAAATTTATAAAATTTATTTTTAAGGAAATTGATCCTTTGTAAATAACTTGTTATTTTATTATAAAATTATATTTAAATTCTATAATTATCATGATAAACACTTATATATAAGGTCTAATATTAATTTAATATCTTTAAGTATTATATAACAATCTAATTTTTATAAAAATGCTTAATTATCATATTTGTAAATAATTTTACATTAAAATATTAAAATGTTTTACAAGATAAATTTTTAAGAAATATTTAGATGACTTTAAAAATATTTGGGGTTATAAAAGTCATTTTTATAATTATTATAAATTTTCTATAATTAATCTAAGGCCAAAAAAACATTAAAAAATTACATAAGGGTGCCCGGGTTCGAACCCGGGACCTCATGTATGTGGGGGTAATGCTCTAACCAGTGAACCAAGGCTCTCAGCCATGTTATGTATTGGTTTCTAAATATTATAAACCCGTTTAAGGAAAGTTCCCCAAACCTCAAGAACCCTAGAATCATTTGATTCCAAATCGAAGTGTAATTCGATTTTGTAAATACTTGAAATCATGGGGCTTTTGTTCCCCATGTATAGCCGAGCATAAGCATGTGTTTAACTTACTTGATTCGATCGTATTCGATGTTCACGTATGAACCTAAGTTGCGACCGAGGAGAAACTGATTCAAGCTGCAATCGTCGATGGAAATTGAATTCCTTTTACAGTAAGCTTCTAGTGACTCTAAAGATGAGAAGCCCTCTGTTAATTGCAAGTTACAAGCTCGAGATAAGGTCTACGGGTGTTGCAGGTTGCGACTTCAAAGAGGTAATCGAAGGGGATGTTGGTGTTGATTCCAGGTGAAATTGGTGATTGAATTCGATTGGAGTTAGATAAACGCACGCTTTGGTTGAGTTGATATGATTATTATTAGTGTTTAATGAACGAACGGTTAACGTGTTGATGTCGAATGATCTTCAAGCCCAATCGACACCTTTAATCACGAGTTATGGCTCATAAAGTGTTCGAATCGGTTTTAGGATGCGACTAGAATCGATTTGGCATCAAATTTGGCGGTTATGGTTCGGTTTAGGGGCTAACCGATCTTGGCCGGAGATGTCGGCGGCGCCTCGCCGGAATTGCGGGAGTGAAAAATGGAATGGGGTTTGGGTTTTGTGATTTACACGTTTGGTCCCTGTGGTTTTATTAGTTTACATTTTATGCACCAACTTCTCAATCAAATTTTCATATTTGCAACCAATCCCCAAACTTAATTTAAGTTTATGTTTTATAAATGGTTAGATTTAATAACTCTTATAAGTTATAAGTAATCTTATTATAAGTAATCTTATTATAACTAATATAATATTCATTATTATTACTTATTATTATTATATTATTATTATTATTATTATCGTTTGATTTAATATTTTATTTATTGATATTCATATATTAAAATTTAATGGCAACTAAGGAATATGCATAAATAACCCATGAATTTCAAGATTGATAACAATGGCCCTTCTAAAAATAAACAAGATTAACTTTTAATTAACAAAAAATACGAGATGTTACAGTCTCCCCAACTTAAAAGAATTTCGTTCCGAAATTAAAAGAACTGAAACTATACAAATAAGAACGGTAGTTCTTCTTCATGTGCTCCTCACGTTCCCAAGTAAATTCAGCGCCACGTTTATTTTCCCAACGAACCTTGACGATTGGGGTTGTTGTGGTTCTAGTCTTCTTCATTATGTGATCCATGATCTCAACAGGTTTCTCAACAAAATGCAATGACTCGTCAATCTGGATGTCTTCCAACGGAACATGCAGACTTTCGTCAACGAAGCACTTTCTCAAATTTCAAACGTGAAATACAGGGTGAACTCCACTAAGGTCGGAAGGTAACTCCAGTTTATAAGCCACTTTCCCAATCCTTTTCAGGATTTTGAAAGGTCCTACAAATCTTGGAGCCAGTTTACCCTTCTTTCCAAAGCGAACAACACCTTTCCATGGTGAAACCTTAAGAAGAACCATATCCCCAATTTGAAATTCCAATGGCTTACGTCGCTTGTCAGCATAGCTCTTTTGACGACTTCTCGCCACTTCAAGGTTCTTGCGGATAATAGAAACTTTATTGGTTGTTTCTTGTATAAGTTCAGGACCGGTGATGAAGTTTTCACCAATGTCAGTCCAGCAGATCGGTGAACGACATTTACGACCATAAAGTGCTTCAAACGGTGCCATCTTGATACTCGAGTGGTAACTATTGTTATACGAGAATTCCGCGAGCGGTAGATGCGTATCCCAATCACCACCAAAGTCAAGAACACACAGGCGTAGCAAATCCTCCAAGGTTTGGATCGTTCGTTCGGTTTGACCATCAGTTTGAGGATGGTAAGTCGTGCTTAGGTCCAATTGAGTACCCAAGAGTTCTTGCATAGAAGACCAAAAGTGTGAAGTGAAACGAGCATCTCGATCGGAAATGATATGCAAAGGTACCCCATGACGATTTACAATCTCATCAACGTATATACGAGCTAACCTTGATGTCTTGTAAGTGTCACGTATAGGTATAAAATATGCTGATTTGGTCAATCGGTCAACGATCACCCATATGCTATCATGTCCTCGAGAAGTTCAGGGTAGCTTAGTTATGAAGTCCATGGATATGTGTTCCAACTTCCACATAGGGATCTCGGGTTGCTCAAGTAATCCACTTGGACGTTGATGTTTGGCTTTAACCTTCGTACACGTGAGGCACTTAGCTACATATGTCGCTATATCTTTCTTCATTCCAGGCCACCATTATTGACCACGTAGGTCCATGTACATCTTATCAGAACTAGGATGAATAGAATAACGAGTTTGATGAGCTTCGTTCATGATAACGGTACGAAGATTATCACGATTTGGAATCCAAATTTGATTTGCGAAGTACATCAACCCATTGGGTTTCGTTTCCAATCGGGTTAAAAGATTAGGCTCCAGCTCATCCTTCATTCTTCCTTCTTGTTGCACCACTTGTTGAGCCTCCAAGATACTAGACTCGATGTCACTATCTATTCTTAAGTTTTGTAGCAGTACGGTAGTCTCGTTGACATCTAGTCGGATCTCAGTGTCGAACTCACCCAAAGTGTAAAACCATTAACGTCGATCGCGAATTTCTTGGAATGAGATCATCTTGTTGTGAGTCTTTCGACTTAGTGCATTGGCTACAACATTTGCTTTACCAGGATGATAACGAATGTCACAATCGTAATCACTAATCAACTCCACCCAACGACGTTGTCTCATATTGAGATCTTTTTGATTGAAAACGTGTTGAAGGCTTTTGTGATCGGTGTAGACTATACATTGCGTACCATACAAGTAGTGTCTCCAAATTTTCAAAGCAAAGACAACAGCACCAAGCTCGAGATCGTGTGTTGTGTAATTCACCTCGTGAACCTTCAATTGTCTTGATGCATAAGCTATGACCTTCCCTCGTTGCATGAGAACGCAACCAAGGCCTTGTTTAGATGCATCACAATACACGGTGAAGTCATCATTTCCATCGGGTAGGGTCAAGATAGGAGCATTGCACAACTTGTGCTTTAACGCTTCAAAAGCTTCTTCTTGCTCAGAACCTCACTCGAATAGTTTATTTTTTTGTGTCAAAGAAGTGAGCGGCTTCGCGATGCTCGAGAAGTTGGCAATGAATCGCCGATAATAACCAGCAAGACCAAGAAAAGAACGAACTTCGGTAGGAGTTGTAGGAACACACCAATTTTTCACAGCTTCCACCTCTGCAGGATCAACGTGAATTCCTTGGCTATTCACCACGTGTCCTAGAAATTGAACTTCCTCGAGCCAGAAGTCACACTTCGAGAACTTCACGTACAATTGCTCTTTCTTCAACAACTTGAGAACCAATCTCAAGTGCAGTTCATGATCGGTGTTGGATTTGAAGTAGATAAGTATGTCATCAATGAAGACGATCACAAACTTGTCTAGATAAGGCTTGCATACTTGGTTCATGAGATCCATGAAAACAGCAGGAGCATTGGTTAAACCAAAAGGCATCACCATAAACTCATAGTGCCCATAACGATTACGGAACGCGGTCTTTGGGATGTCATCATCATGAACTCGTAATTGATGATATCCAGAACGTAGATCAATCTTCGAGAATATCGCAGCTCCTTGAAGTTGATCAAACAAGTCATCGATGCGAGGAAGAGGATAACGGTTCTTGATGGTAAGCTTGTTAAGCTCACGATAATCGATGCACATACGAAACGATCCATCTTTCTTCTTCACGAAAAGAACAGGTGCACCCCAAGGCGAAGAACTAGGATGGATGAAACCCTTCTCGGATAGCTCTTGAAGTTGACTAGAGAGTTCTTGCATTTCAGACGGTGCAAGTCGATATGGTGACTTAGCCACGGGGTTTGATCCCGGTATCAAGTCAATTTTAAACTCAACTTCACGCACGGGAGGTAAACCACTAAGGTCATCGAGAAATACTTTAGGAAAGTCTCGTTCGATAGGGACATCCTTAAGTTCTTTCCTTTTGACTTTCGTGTTGACCACGTAAGCCAAGAAAGCCATATACTTCTTGCTTAAGCATTTTCGGGCTTGAGTGGAAGACATGAGTTTAAGTCCTTTGGGAGATTTTTCACCGAACACCTTCAAAGTATCTCTAGAAGGTAACGGTATACAGATGCACTTCTCGAAACAAATGATCTCGGCATGGTGTTTGGCTAACCAATCCATACCAATGATGACGTCGAAACTTCCAAGTTTCATAGGGATAAGATCGATAAGAAAATCATACGTGCCAAGACTTAAGATGCAATCACGAATAATGACATCAATGGTGACCGGTTCTCCATCGGCAACTTCAACGGTAAGAGGTCTTTCTAGTTTCGTATGTGGCTTAGCAAGAATGGGTTCAAACTCTAACGACACAAAACTCTTATCGGCTCCAGAATCAAATAGGACATATGCATAAGTTTTATTAATAAGGAACATACCTGTTCAATTTTAAAGGTATTTAACGATACAGTTAACGCATGGAAAGAATTAGGTCACACAAGTCAAAGGTAAGTTAACATACCATTTACCACATCGTTGTTTGCTTGTGCTTGATTTGCGTTGATGTTGAAAGCACGTCCTCGGGCTTGTGGAACATTACCCACAAGACGAGGGCATTGTGGGCGAAAATGACCAGGTTCCCCACATTTGTAGCAAACACGGTTTGTGACCACGGCGGCATTGTTAGGTGCACGGTGGCAAGTCGCCACCAAATGACCATATTTACCGCATAAGGTGCAGATACGGCATGGTTGATTCCCAGATGATGATACCTACAAGTGTTGCACATCGGCTGAGGACCAGCATAGGCCCTAGCCCCAGGCACTTGTGCCACAGGTGTAGCCGCAGGTACAAGTTGTCTTTGGGGTTGTTTGGGTGCAGCCACGACATAGTTGTGTGCCAATGTAAACTTGCGCTTCTTGTTGTTGTTGTTGTTGTTGGACGGTTCAGCTTTGGTCTCCTTAACGGCCTCGGTAGCCATCTTTTCCACCTTCTTGGCACCCTTCACAGACATGGTGCCCGCTCGTATATGGTTCTCGGTGAGTTGAGCGGTGATAGTAATGGCTTCTTCTAAAGTTGTGGGTCGGCTACACACCACAGCATCTTGAATTTGGGGTGGTACACCTTTAATGAACTTCTCGATGTTGCGGGGGACAGTGTCGACCATATGAGGCAGCAATATACTCAACTCATGATGCCTAGTTGATTAGGCCAAATGATCACCATCGTTTTGCTTCAAATTCCAGAATTCCTCTTCCAACTTTTGTAACTCGCTTCTCGGGCAGAACTTCGCGATTGCGATGTTCTTGAACTCTTCCCAAGTAAGTGCCAAAATAGCATCGGCCCCACGATTTCTCTTCTCGCTATTCCACCAGGTGAGAGCCCTTTATTGGAGCATGCTAGTGGCATAACGAACTTTGAGTGCGTCGGGACACTCACAGTTGACAAAAGTGTTCTCCATGCTCTCGAAGCACTCAAGAAGACCAGTGGATCCTTCATTGCCACTAAAACTAGTGGGTTTGCAAGAGCTAAAGTGCTTGAAAATGCAAGTTTGGTTGTTGAGCCCTTGGTTAGAACTATTCTCCCCATGACCGTTGTTGCTAGAGTTGGTCATTAAGGTGCAATTGAGTTCAGCAACCATGGTTGGGATGACAGCTGCCATTTGTCGGGCAATCATGGCGGCTAGCTTACAATCAGGACTTCCACGCTTTCCATGATGACGAGACATGCTGGAATATGCAAAATGAGTTAGATACGAGGAAAAGAATAACAAGGATCATAATTCAACAAGGATAAGACAAGAGTTGTAAGGCACATGGAATGGTTTCATTTGGTAACGCATTAGCATTTGGAAACTTTGACACGTCAAGGTAAGTTGACCCACTCACCTTAGGAATTTGTGTATGTTGACCATAGTTTATCACTCATCCCAGAAATCCCCAGGTAAGCATAACTAGTCCCGTAGGATTTATGCGATATGCTTGCCTTAGCCCGAGGGCCTTTTGCCAGGAAATCCAGAATACAAGTGTCTATGTGTCACACAAATTTCTTAAGTTCATGAAATCAAAACCTTGATGAGATTTATATAGATTAGACATAACGTCTAAAGATCCAAATCATAAGCATAAGCATAAGTTTCCACATGTTGACGAGAATAAGATTAAGAAGTTTCATTTGTCGGGGAGAGTTAAAGAGTCAAAGTTAAGTTTAGGGAGACATATAACAAAGTTTAAACAATTACAATGCAAACCTATGCTAAGGCATTAAGTTGCATATAAGTATGGTATAGCATTATGTAGGATGTAAACAATATATATATTCCAAGAATATAAATATTATTCTATGAGGTTCATGTATAAGCTATAGTCTAGGTCACCATTTCTAATAACCTCAATCCCTATAGTTATGGGCTCTCATACCAATCTGTCACACCCCAACCTTGACGGCGGAAACATCGAGATGTGAGGGTTAAGATTGTTCACAACCATATAACGCTATATTTAAATGTAAATATTAGAATTATAAGTTTCAAAAGGCATAACAAACATAAGTCTCAAACATAAAATAAGTTCCAAACAAAACAAAACATTACATAAACATTTTATTTATTAAACTAGGTCCAAGTCCAAGTTTTATTGCAAGCTTCAAAAGTCCACTTTAAACTTGGGGATTTCCTGAAACATGATAAAAATAAAAGGTCAACTATAAATAGTTGGTGAGTTTCCTAGGTTTTCATACATAATATGATAAAGTTACAAGTAGCAATTCATGTCATAGGTCATAAGTTAGTAAGGTTATAGAACACATATCATTACAACCAAACCTCAAGGTTATGAATTGCAAGTGCCTTACAAGCCTAAACGTTTACAAGTGTATGAGAATAAGAATCATGTTTCACCCCAAATTAGTGTGAAAATATAAAAAGGGGGCAATGAAAACTCACTTGGTCAAATAAGTATATAATGAAGATCAATAAGAATAATATATGTCGTTCCAAGATAAAACGTCACAAGGCACCTAAATATATACATATTACAAGATTTAGGTTAATAAGAGATTAACAAGTTAACATGAACTAGGGTATTAGAATTTTGGGGATTTTTATAAAGTTAATAATTCTTATAAAAATACCATTTATGAAATTTATAAAATTTATTTTTAAGGAAATTGATCCTTTGTAAATAACTTGTGATTTTATTTATAAAATTATATTTAAATTCTATAATTATCATGATAAACCCTTAAACATAAGGTCTAATATTAATTTAATATCTTTAAGTATTATATAACAATTTAATTTTTATAAAAATGCTTAATTATCACATTTGTAAATAATTTCACATTAAAATATTAAAATGTTTTACAAGAAAAAATTTTTAAGAAATATTTAGATGACTTTAAAAATATTTGGGGTTATAAAAGTCATTTTTATAATTATTATAAATTTTCTATAATTAACTTAAGGCCAAAAAACTTTAAAAAAATTACATGAGGGTGCCCGGGTTCGAACCCGGGACCTCATGTATGTGGGGGTAATGCTCTAACCAGTGAACCAAGACTCTCAGCCGCGTTATGTATTGGTTTCTAAATATTATAAACCCGTTTAAGGAAAGTTCCCCAAACCTCAAGAACCCTAGAATCATTTGATTCCAAATCGAAGTGTAATTCGATTTTGTAAATACTTGAAATCATGGGGCTTTTGTTCCCCATGTATAGCCGAGCATAAGCATGTGTTTAACTTACTTGATTCGATCGGTATTCGATGTTCACGTATGAACCTAAGTTGCGACCGAGAAGAAACTGATTTAAGTTGCAATCGTCGATGAAAATCGAATTCCTTTTACAGTAAGCGTCTAGTGACTCTAAAGATGAGAAGCCCTCTGTTAATTGCAAGTTAACAAGCTCGAGATAAGGTCTACGGGTGTTGCAGGTTGCGACTTCAAAGAGGTAATCGAAGGGGATGTTGGTGTTGATTCCAGATGAATTGGTGATTGAATTCGATTGGAGTTAGATAAACGTACGCTTTGGTTGAGTTAATATGATTATTATTAGTGTTTAATGAATGAACGGTTAACGTGTTGATGTCAAACGGTCTTCAAGCCCAATCGACACCTTTAATCGCGAGTTATGGCTCATAAAGTGTTCGAATCGGTTTTAGGATGCGACTAGAATCAATTTGGCATCAAATTTGGCGGTTATGGTTCGGTTTAGGGGCTAACCGATCTTGGTCGGAGATGTCGCCGGCGCCTCGCCGGAATTGCGGGAGTGAAAAATGGAATGGGGTTTGGGTTTTGTGATTTACACGTTTGGTCCCTGTGTTTTATTAGTTTACATTTTATGCACCAACTTCTCAATCAAATTTTCATATTTGCAAACAGTCCCCAAACTTAATTTAAGTTTATGTTTTATACATGGTTAGATTTAATAACTCTTATAAGTTATAAGTAATCTTATTATAGCTAATATTATTATTCATTATTATTACTTATTATTATTGTTATAATTATAATTATCATTATCGTTTGATTTAATATTTTATTTATTGACATTCATATATTAAAATTTAATGGGAACTAAGGAATATGCATAAATAACCCATTAATTTCAAGATTGACAACAATGACCCTTATAAAAATAAATGAGATTAACTTTTAATTAACAAAAAATACGAGATGTTACATGAGGCGTGGATGTAGTGCCTACTTGACCTACATAAAGGACGTGGACGCGCCAACCCCACAGCTATCGGGACGTACCAGTTGTGTGTGACCTTCCGGACGTATTCCCGGAAGACTTACCCGGTGTGCCATCAGATCGTGAGGTTGAGTTCCAAATTGACTGATACCCGGTGCTCAACCCGTTGCCAAGCCACCGTACCGGTTGGCTCCGACTGAGATGAAAGAGTTTAATGAGAAGTTGCAAAAACTGCTGGATAAGGGGGTTCATTAGACCGAGTATCTCTCCATGGGGGTGCTCCGGTATCATTTGTGAAGAAGAAAGATGGTAGTATGAGGATGTGTATTGACTACCAAAAGTTGAATCAGTTGACGGTGAAAAACCGATACCCCCTACCAAGAATAGACGATCTGTTTGAGCAGCTCCAAGGTGCCAGTTGGTTTTCGAGGATAGATCTCCGATCTGGTTACCATCAACTAAAAGTGAAGGAGCAGGACGTTTCTAAAACAGCTTTTCGCATGCGCTACGGTCACTATGAGTTACTCGTTATGTCGTTTGGATTGACCAATGCACCAGCTGCTTTTATGGATCAGATGAATCGAGTGTGTCAGCTAATGTTAGATAAATCGGTGATTGTGTTCATGATGATATCCTGATTTATTCGAAGAGTGAGATTGAGCATGTCGGTCAAATTCGAGAGGTTCTGGAGACGTTAAGAAGGGAGAAGTTGTATGCAAAATTCTCCAAGTGCGCATTTTGGTTACGCGAAGTTCAGTTTTGGGTCATGTGGTGAATCCCGATGGGATTATGGTGGACCCAGCTAAGGTAGAGGCAGTGACGCAATGGAAGTCTCCAAAGACGCCATCCGAGATTCGTAGTTTCTTGGGTTTGGCGGGCTACTATAGGAGATTTATCCAAGACTTCTCTAAGATTGCTTCTCCACTGACTAAGTTGACCCGGAAGGATGTAAAGTATGTATGGGGTCAGGCTCAGGAGAAGGCATTCGAGGAGTTGAAGGCGAGGTTGACTCAAGCTCCTATCTAGTCGTTGCCCGATGGAAGCGAAGATTTAGTGGTGTACTCAGACGCTTCTTACTCGGGGTTGGGGTGTGTGTTAATGCAAAGAGGAAAAGTTATAGCCTACGCATCCCGACAGTTGAAGGTTCATAAGGTCAACTACCCTACTCATGACTTGAAACTAGCGGCCGTGGTCTTTGCACTAAAGATATTGAGGCACTATCTGTACGGAACGAAGTGCACCATCTTCACCGACCACAAGAGCTTGAAGTACTTCTTCGAGCAAAAAGACTTGAACATAAGGTAGAGGCGATGGTTGGAGCTTATAAAGGATTATGATTGCGAGATCCATTACCATCCGGGCAAAGCTAACGTGGTGGGTGATGCTTTTAGCCGGAAGGAGAGGCCCGAGCCAATTTGGGTGAAAGCATACCAACTAATCATGACCTCTGATGTAATGAAACAAGTCAAGGAGTTTCAGAATGAGGCATTCAAAGAAGATCATCTAAACTCTGAAAGAATGAGAGGTCTGGTTTGGGAATTGGGTGAAAACACACTTCGTGTTACAACTCGATTTATACGAGTGTGGATTCCTCGTTTCGGGGATCTACGTGTGAGGATTTTGTATAAAGCTCACAAGACTCGATACTCCATTCATCCTGGTGCCACAAAGATACATCATGATATAAAGAAAGATTATTGGTGGACGGGTATGAAACGTGACGTGGCGGAGTATGTGGGTAAGTGTAACATCTTGAAATTTTGTTAACTAAACGTTAACTTCGTTTATACTTATAAGGGTCATTATTGACAATTAATAAACTCATGTGTTATTTATGCTTATTCTCTTTGGTTATAGATGTAAGAAAGTTAAAAATAAAAATATCAAATAATATTAATTATGTTAATATTATAATAGTAATAATGTTACAAGTAATAATAATAATAATAATAATAATAATAGTATAATAATAATAAAATTGTTAATTTAAAAGTGTTTAAAATTTTAATTAAAAAAACTTGGGGGACTGTTTTTTTGAATTTATAAACTTAAAACAAAGTTTTAGCATAAATATAACTATTAAATACTGCAGGGACCAAATGTGTAAAATCACAAAACCTAAACCCCCCCCCCATTTTCTTTCCCGCAAACCCGGCGAGACGCCGGTGGTCGCTCCGGCTATACTCCGGCGACCCTATTAGTGCCTTAAAACCTCGATTTATGATTGGAAACCGTTTCCAATTGAGTCGTGTGCCTGATTCGAATCGATTAATATAGATTAATTAAGATTAAACACCAGTTACACAAGCTTTCGAGCTCGAGTAACCGTCGGGCTTGTTTTAATCGATTAACAATTAAAACCTAATATTAACACAATTAAACCAACTTAAATCGATCATAAATCCATCTCTAATCGACTACAACACTCAAAAGCACTCAAATCAAACCCAAACTCTGAAATTGATCACCTCTTTCCCGCAACCTGCAACTTAGTCGAAACTACCCTTCTAAGCCTTCTTAGTTCAAATTGATTAAGGGTTCTTCATCTTCAGATCATCCGAAGCTTCATACAAGTTTAATTGGGTTATCAACCTCGTTTGCACCTTGAAGCACATCCCCGCAGTCGCGAATCGTCCTTGAACTTGAGACCATCAATTCGAACTTAATAACGTAAGTACCACACATCTTGTGCTCGGTTTCACATGGGCAATCAAAGCCCTATGATTGATTTCATTAACAATATCAAGTCGATGTTCAATGGAATCAAATCGATTCTAGGGTTCTTATGAAATTGGGGGTTTTTGTTTAAGTGTGTATTTAACAATTAAAGAGCGGATTCTAACGCGGCTGGAAGCCTTTGGTTCACTGGTAAAACACATGACCCCTAGACAGGAGGTCCCCGGTTCGAATCCGGGGAACCTCATGTATTTTTTAGGCCTTTTTGGCCTTCAAATTTAATGTTAAAAATTTCTGAAAATTATGGAAAATCAATTCATAAACTTTGTTTCTTTTAAAATTATTTAATTATTTTTCTGTAATTTATTACAAAAAAAATATCTTTATAATATTATCCTAACGTTAAATTACAATATTTTATAAAAATGTAGACTTTAAAATTTATTTTAATTTACACAAACTAATATTTCAAACATTACTTTAATCTATTGTTTAATTTTATGTTCTTTTTATTTAAATTACAAATTGATCTAAACTTGATAAACATTACAAATTATTATAAAAGTTATTATTAATCCATTGTTTATATAAAATATAAATAAAATCGTTTCTCCGAGAATATAAATTAGTTCTTACTTGGCAAATATAATCAACAAAACCCCAAACATCAAGTTGATTCCTAGTCCTAACCTTATTGTAGAGCTTTAATCTTGTAAATATATATTTAGGTGTCTTGTGACGATACACCTTGGAGCGACGCTTGTTATTATTCTTATTAATCGCCATTATATATTTATTGTCAAGTGAGTTTTCCTTGCCCCTTTTTATATTTTTCACACTATTTTGGGGTGAAACATGATACTTATACATCGTACACTTATAAACGTTTGAGACTTGTAATGCACTTGCAATTCATCTTTATATTTTGTCATGGTTATTATGTGTTGTAAATGATTATATGAGATACATTGTTTGTTTACAATCATTAACTATTGCTAGCCTGGCGACGTCTTAGATCTGTGGGCCTGACAAGCCTATTTGGTGCTAAAGTCGATGTATTGCCGACTCCTAGGAGCCGTATGCTTGTGCACTAGGGAACCAAATACACTTAGTCAATCTTTTATACTTGTAATCAAGTCGAGGTTGGTTGTAACGATATGTGTTCTATAACCTTACTAGCTTATAACCTATGACATGAATTGCTACTTGTAACTTTCTTTTTCATATTATGTATGAAAACCTTGGAAACTCACCAACTATTTTTAGTTGACTCTTATTTTTATCATGTTTCAGGTCAACCTCAAGTTTAAAGTGATCCCTTTTGAAGCATGCTATAATCTAGGACTGGGACCTAGATAATGAAATAAAAAGTTACATTATGTTATGTTATGTTGAACTTTTTCTTGTATAAGACTTATGATTGTATTTTCCATTTCAAGACTTATGATAATATATTTACAATTTAATATCGCGTTATGTGGCTGTGAACAATCTTAACCCTCACATCTCGACGTTTCCGCCGTCAAGGTTGGGGTGTGACAGATTGGTATCAGAGCCCATAACTATAGGGATTTAGGTTATTAGAAATGGTGACCTAGACTATAGCTTATGCATGAACCTCATAAGATAATATTGATATTCTTGGAAATATATATATTGTCATGCTACATAACGCTATACTTATGTGCAACTTGATGCCTTAGCATAGGTTGCCTTGTAATTATCTAAACTTTGTTACTTGTCTCCCTAAACTTAACTTTGACTCATTGACTCTCCCCGACAAATGAAACTTCTTAATCTTATTCTCGTCAACACGTGGAATCGTATACTTATGCTTAAGAATTAAATCTTTAGACTTATGTCTAATCTATGTAAATCTCATCATGGTTTTGATTTCATAAACTTAAGAAATTTGTATGACACATGGACACCTGTATTCTGGATTTCCTGGCAAAAGCCCTCGGGCTAAGGCAAGCATATCGCATAAATCCTACGGGACTAGTTATGCTTACCTGGGGATTTCTGGGATGAGTGATAAACCATGGTCAACATACATAAATTTCTAAGGCGAGTGGGTCAACTTACCTTGACGTGTCAACGTTTCCAAATGGTAATGCGTTACCAAATGGAACCATCCCATGTGCCTTACAACTTTTTGCTTTATCCTTGTTGAACATTAATCCTTGTTATTCCAATTCTTATATCTAACTCACTTGTATATTCCAGCATGTCTCGTCATCATGGAAAGCGTGGAAGTTCCGATCGTAAGTTAGCCGCCATGATTGCTCGACAAATGGCTGCTGTCATCCCGACCATGGTTGCTGAACTTAATAGCACCTTAATGACCAACGCTAGCAACAATGGAAATGGTCATGGAGAGAATAGCAACAATCAAAACGGGAATAATCAACACGGGAATAATCAAACTTGCACCTTCAAACACTTCAGCTCTTGCAAGCCCACTAGTTTTAGTGGCAAGGAAGGAGCCACTGGTCTTCTTGAGTGGTTCGAAAGCATGGAGAATACCTTTATCAATTGTGAGTGTCCCGATGCACTCAAGGTTCGTTATGCCACTAGTATGTTCCAACAAAGGGCTCTTACCTGGTGGAATAGCGAGAAGAGAAACCGTGGTCCTGAAGTTGTGCTAGCACTCACCTGGGAGGAGTTCAAGAACATCGCCATCGCAAAGTTCTGCCCAAGAAGTGAATTGCAAAAGTTGGAAGAAGAGTTTTGGAATTTGAAACAAAATGATGGTGATCATTTGGCCTACTCAACTAGGCATCATGAGTTGAGTATACTGCTGCCCCATATGGTCGACACTATTCCCCGCAACATTGAGAAGTTCATTAAGGTGTACCACCCCAATTCAAGATGCTGTGGTGGGTAGCCGATCCACAACCTTGGAAGAAGCCATTACTCACCGCTCAACTCACCGAGAACCATATACGAGCGGCACCATGTCTGTGAAGGGTGCAAAGAAGTTAGAGAAGACGGCTACCGAGGCGGTTAAGGAGACTAAAGCTGAACCGTCTAACAACAACAACAACAACAACAAGCGCAAGTTCACACCGGCACGTAACTATGCCGTGGCTGCACCCAAACAACCCCAAAGACAACTGTACCTGCGGCTACACCTGTGGCACAAGTGCATGGGGCTAGGGCTTATGCTGGTCCTCAACCGATGTGCAACACGTGTAGGTATCATCATCCGGGGAATCAACCATGCCGCATTTGCACCTTATGTGGTAAATATGGTCATTTGGTGGCGACTTGCCACCGTGCACCTAACAATGCCGCTGTGGTCACAACCGTGTTTGCTACAACTGTGGGGAACCTGGCCATTTTCGCCCACAATGCCCTCGTCTTGTGGTAATGTTCCACAACCCGAGGACGTGCTTTCAACATCAACGCTAACCAAGCACAAGCAAACAATAATGTGGTGAATGGTACGTTAACTCATCTTTAACTTTTGTGATCCGATTCATTTCATACTTACCTGTATCGTTAAATACCTTAAAAATTGAACAGTATGTTCCTTATTAACAAAACTTATGCCTATGTCCTATTTGATTCTGGAGCCGATAAAAGTTTTGTTTCATTAGAGTTTGAACCCATACTTGCTAAGCCACATACGAAACTAGAAAGACCTCTTACTGTTGAAGTTGCCGATGGAGAACCGATCACCGTTGACGTTATCATTCGTGATTGCATCTTAAGTCTTGACACGCATGATTTTCTTATCGATCCTATCCCTATGAAACTTGGAAGCTTTGACGTCATCATTGGTATGGATTGGTTAGCCAAACACCATGCCGAGATCATTTGTTTCGAGAAGTGCATTCGTATACCGTTACCCTCTGGAGATACGTTGAAGGTGTTCGGTGAAAAATCTTCCAAAGGGCTTAAACTCATGTCTTGCACTCAAGCCCGAAAGTGCTTAAGCAAGAAGTATATGGCCTTCTTGGCTTACGTGGTCAACACGAAAGTCAAAGGGAAAGAACTTAAGGATGTCCCTATCGTACGAGACTTTCCTGAAGTATTTCCCGATGACCTTAGTGGTTTACCTCCCGTGCGTGAAGTCGAGTTTAAAATTGACTTGATACCGGGAGCAAACCCCGTGGCCAAGTCACCATATCGGCTTGCACCATCGGAAATGCAAGAACTCTCTTGTCAACTGCAAGAGCTGTCCGAGAAAGGCTTCATACGTCCTAGTTCTTCGCCTTGGGGTGCACCTGTTTTTTTCGTAAAGAAGAAAGATGGATCGTTTCGTATGTGCATCGATTATCGTGAGCTTAACAAGCTTACCATCAAGAACCGTTATCCTCTTCCTCGTATTGAAGATTTGTTTGACCAACTTCAAGGAGCTGCTATTTTCTCGAAGATCGACTTACGTTCTGGTTATCATCAATTACGAGTCCATGATGATGATATCCCAAAGACCGCTTTTCGTACTCGTTATGGGCACTATGAGTTTATGGTGATGCCTTTTGGTTTAACCAATGCTCCTGCTGTCTTCATGGATCTCATGAATCGAGTATGCAAGCCTTATCTAGACAAGTTTGTGATCGTCTTCATTGATGACATACTTATCTATTCCAAGTCCAATACTGATCATGAACTGCATTTGAGATTGGTTCTTGAGTTGTTAAAGAAAGAGCGATTGTACGCAAAGTTCTCGAAGTGTGATTTCTGGCTCAAGGAAGTTAAATTTCTAGGACATGTGGTGAATAGCCAAGGGATTCACGTTGATCCTACAAAGGTGGAAGCTGTGAAGAATTGGTGTGTTCCTACTACTCCTACCGAAGTTCGTTCTTTTCTTGGTCTTGCTGGTTATTATCGGCGATTCATTGCCAATTTCTCGAGGATCGCGAAACCGCTCACTACTTTGACACAAAAGAATAAACCATTCAAGTGGGGTTCCGAACAAGAAGAAGCTTTTGAAGCGTTAAAGCATAAGTTGTGCAATGCTCCTATATTGACCCTACCCGATGGAAACGACGATTTCACCGTGTATTGTGATGCATCTAAACAAGGCCTTGGTTGTGTTCTCATGCAACGAGGGAAGGTCATAGCTTATGCATCGAGACAATTGAAGGTTCACGAGGTGAATTATACAACACACATCTCTCGAGCTTGGTGCTGTTGTATTCGCTTTGAAGATTTGGAGGCACTATCTGTATGGTACGCAATGTATAGTCTACACCGATCACAAAAGCCTTCAACATGTTTTCAATCAAAAAGATCTCAACATGAGACTACGTCATTGGGTGGAGTTGATTAGTGACTATGATTGTGACATTCGTTACCATCCTGGTAAAGCAAACGTTGTAGCCGATGCACTAAGCCGAAAGATTCACAACAAGATGATCTCATTTCAAGAAATTCGCGATCGACGTCAATGATTTGACACCTTGGGGGAGTTCGATACTGAGATCCGACTAGATGTCAACGAGACCACTGTACTACTACAAAACCTGAGAATAGATAGTGACATCGAGTCTAGCATCCTGGAGGCTCAACAAATGGTTCAACGAGAAGGAAGAATGAAGGATGAATTGGGACAAATCTTCTAACCCAATTGGAAACGAAACCCAATGGGTTGATGTACTTCACCAATCGCATTTGGATTCCAAATCGCGATAACATTCTTACCTTTATTATGAACGAAGCTCATCAAACTCGTTATTCTATTCGTCCTGGTTCCGATAAGATGTACATGGACCTACGTGGTCAATATTGGTGGCCTGGAATGAAGAAAGACATAGCGACCTATGTAGCTAAGTGCCTCACATGTAGGAAGGTCAAGCCGAACATCAACGTCCGAGTGGATTACTGGAACAACCTGAGATCCCTATGTGGAAATGGGAAACATATCCATGGACTTCATAACAAAGCTACCCCGAACCTCTCGAGGACATGATAGCATATGGGTGATCGTTGACCGATTGACCAAGTCGGCACATTTTATACCCATACGTGACACTTACAAGATCAAAGTTAGCTCGTATATACGTTGATGAGATTGTAAGTCGTCATGGGGTACCTCTGCACATCATATCCGACCGAGATGCTCGTTTCACTTCACATTTTTTGTCATCTATGCAAGAGCTCTTGGGTACACAATTAGATCTAAGCACGGCTTACCATCCTCAAACTGATGGTCAAACCGAGCGAACGATCCAAACTTTGGAGGATTTGCTACGTCTCTGTGTTCTTGATTTTGGTGGCGATTGGGATACGCATCTACCGCTTGCGGAATTTTCGTACAACAATAGTTACCACTCGAGTATCAAGATGGCACCGTTTGAAGCACTTTATGGTCGAAAATGTCGTTCACCGATCTGTTGGACCGACATTGGTGAAAACTTCATCACTGGCCCTGAACTTATACAAGAGACGACCGATAAAGTTTCTATTATTCGCAAGAACCTGGAAGTGGCGAGAAGTCGTCAAAAGAGTTATGCTGACAAGCGACGTAAGCCATTAGAATTCCAAGTTGGGGAGATGGTTTTCTCAAGGTTTCACCGTGGAAGGTGTGGTTCGCTTTGGAAAGAAGGGCAAACTTGCTCCAAGATTTGTAGGACCTTTCAAAATCCTGAAAAGGATTGGGAAAGTGGCTTATAAACTAGAGTTACCTTCTGACCTTAGTGGAATTCATCCTGTGTTCCACGTCTCAAATTTGAGAAAGTGTTTGGTCGACGAAAGTCTGTACGTTCCGCTGGAAGACATTCAGATTGACGAGTCATTGCATTTTGTCGAGAAACCTGTTGAGATCATGGATCGCATAATGAAGAAGACTAGAACCACAACAACTCCAATCGTCAAGGTTCGTTGGGAAAATAAACGTGGCGCTGAATTTACTTGGGAACGTGAGGAGCACATGAAGAAGAGATACCCATTTTTATTTGTATAGTTTCATTTCTTTTAATTTCGGGACGAAATTCTTTTAAGTTGGGGAGACTGTAACATCTCGAAATTTTGTTACTAAACGTTAACTTCGTTTATACTTATAAGGGTCATTATTGACAATTAATAAACTCATGTGTTATTTATGCTTATTCTCTTTGGTTATGGATGTAAGAAAGTTAAAAATAAAAATATCAAATAATATTAATTATGTTAATATTAATAAGTAATAATGTTACAAGTAATAATAATAATAATAATAATAATAATAATAGTATTAATAATAATAAAATTGTTAATTTAAAAGTGTTTAAAAATTTAATTAAAAAAACTTGGGGGACTGTTTTTTTGTAAATTTATAAACTTAAAACAAAGTTTTAGCATAAAATGTTAACTATTAAATACTGCAGGGACCAAATGTGTAAAATCACAAAACCTAAACCCCCATCATGATATAAAGAAAGATTATTGGTGGACGGGTATGAAACGTGACGTGGCGGAGTATGTGGGTAAGTGCCTTACTTGCTTGCAAGTGAAGGCAGAACATCAGAAGCCGTATGGGAAGATCCAACCTTTGGATATACCTTAATGGAAGTGGGAGCACATCACCATGGATTTCATTACGAAGTTGCCACGTACTCCGAAAGGGTATGATGCCATATGGGTGATTGTAGACCGTCTAACAAAGAGTGCTCACTTCCTACCGATTCGTGAGACATATTCATCTGAGGGGTTGGCTAACATGTTCGTCAAGGAGATTGTAACTCGTCATGGTGTACCGGTGTCCATTGTGTCTGATCGTGACACCCGGTTTACGTCTAAATTCTAGAAGAAATTCCATGACGCCATGGGGACGAGGTTACATATTAGCACGGCTTATCACCCCCACACTGATAGTCAGTCAGAGAGGACCATTCAGACGTTGGAGGACATGCTTCGGGCATGTGTAATCGATTTTGGTGGAAGTTGGGATGACCACTTACCGTTAGCCGAATTCTCATATAACAACAGCTATCATGCCAGCATTGGTATGCCACCATATGAGATGCTATACGGTAGGAGACGCAGAACACCCGTTTGTTCGGGTGACATTGATCAGAAAGAGTTGGGAAGCGTCGAGGTAATCGAGGCTATGACTGAGAAGCTTGAGAGGATCAAAGCCTTTATGAAGGCAGCTAAAAATAGACAGAAGTCGTATGCCGATAAACGACGTAGACCAATTGAGTTCCAGGTGGGTGACTGGGTTATGTTGAAGGTCTCACCTTGGAAGGGTATTATTAGATTCAGGAAGCGGAGCAAATTGAGCCCAAGATATATAGGCCCTTTCCGAATCATTGCTCAGGTGGGAGAGGTGGCCTATAGATTGGAATTGCCAGATGAGTTGAGTAGAATTCACCCGACATTCCATGTATCTCATTTAAGAAGGTGCTTAGCTGATGAAGACATGATTGTTCCATTGGAGGACATCGAAGTTGATGAAAGGCTTAATTATGTGAAGCAACCAGTGGCAATCATCGATCGTAAAGAGAAGAGGCTGAGAAATAAAGTGGTTCCTCCTGTGCGTGTACAGTGGAAGCACAGGAAGGGATCCGAATCTACGTGGGAAACTGAGGAGGAGATGAGGCAGCATTATCCTCGTCTGTTTGAGGAATAACAGGTTTCGGGGACGAAACCTATATAAGGGAGGTGGACTTGTGTAACACCCGGTTATTTTAAAAGTCTAGATAAAAAGAATAAAAACAAGAAACGCAATAAAGTCCAAGTGGAGGGACTAAAAGTGTCCAAAAAGGACAAAACTTTCAAAAGTTGGTGTAAAGATGAGTATGGCCGCCCATCCTCACCTCACTTCACCACTTTCTCGGTTTTAGAGATAGAGAGAGCAGAGAATACTCTCGGATTGAAGAAGAAGAAGAAGAAGAAGAGGAAGAAGAGAAGTCGAATTCAAGGTAAGAATTCAAGGTTTTTATGCTTTTATGTCGGGTTTTATCCCGGTTATGTGCTTGTATGCTTATGGGTTGTGTTTGTGCTCGAGTGTGTGTGTTTTTAGTGTTGTTTCTAGATGTTTCGAACTCTTTGCAAGCGGTTTAAAAGGAAGAACACCCAAGTTGCACCAGGTGAGTTCTAGACCCCGGTTTTTACATGTTTTAAACTATCTTTGGGGGCTAAAAACGTATTAAAATGATTTTACAAAGTTTATGTGATTACCCGTATGTAATGTGTATGTTGGATGTTAGTTTTGGATGGTTTATAGGCTACTCATGTTTAGAATAGCCACATTATGCTTAGAACCGATAGGTTTGATGATTAGGGTTGAGAATATTCTAGAAACATGTTTACAGAATGCTCATGCGCCTAAATAAGTGTTCATACGTCTGAAATTGCCTTAGAAAGAATCAAGTGTATGTCATGCGCCTAAACAATAGCTCATGCGCCTAAACAGTAGCTCATGCGCCCAAAATTTACCTTAGAAATGTTTAAGTTCTGCTCATGCGCCTAAACAGTGGCCCATGCGCCTAGAAATGTTAGACGAATGACTAAGGGTAGGGCCATGCACCCCAATAGTGCCCATGCGCCTGAAAGTGGCCCATGCGCCTAAGTGTTCATGCGTCTGAATAGTACCCATGCGCCTAGATTGGGCTGGAATTTACTAAGTGTTCAGACGTCTAGAAGTCCCCATGCGCCTGAAAGTGGCCCATGCGCCTGAAAGTGGCCCATGCGCCTAAGTGTTCCCCATGCGCCTGAATAGTGTCCATGCGCCTGCATAGTGCCCATGCGCCTAGGACTTAGATTATTTTTCTGATTTTTGGGGAAAATGTGTAAAGTAGGCTTTGACTTGGGAAATTCCCGGGGGACTATAAGTTGACTTTTGGGGTCATAAATGGTATGATAGGCATGTTATGGATGATGATGATAACGATGTTGCATGAATATGCATGATGTATGTTATGTATGTATGATGCCCTGTGATGATGTATGTATGGTATGTTATGTTATGTTCTGTATGATGATGAATGTTTATCTTTCCATGGCTTTACATGTTATGTTAATGAATGAACCGAAAGTATTATGTAACGTAAAGTGAAAGATAATGAAAGAGGAACATGATGAATGAATGCATACATTAACGAATGAATGAACGTAAAAAGTCTTGCAAACAAACGTATGGAGGTTCACACCCAATGAAGGGTGTTAGCTCAACTGGGTACGGGTTAGCTACCCCAGAAGGATGCACACTGGGGTCCAATCCTTGTGATTGACCACACATATGGGATCCTTGCCGCTTGCCCCAGGTACTGGAGTCAGCTTCGTGCACAATGTTCGGGGTCTATGAAAGACCTCAGGCCTAGTAACCAACTTGTGCATAATGTTCGGGGTATAGCCTATGGCATTGATCCGGAATAAAACGAAAAGATGAACGGTGAATGTACTTGCCTCAGGTACTGGAGTCAGCTTCGTGCACAATGTTCGGGGTCTATGATAGACCTCAGGCACAGTAACCAGCTTCGTGCACAATGTTCGGGGTAATGTACATGTCACAAGATGTAATGAATGAACGATGGTTAACGAACGTAATGAAAGATAATAACGATGTTATCTGTATGTACATATGATGTATGATCACGAACGAACGAAACGTATAGTATGGACTCTGTAAAGGAATAAATAACGATTTTATGTATGTTTTATTATAAAACTAGAAGTCACTCAGCAATACTGACTTTTATACGTTTTCAGTTGGCAGGTAAACGTTGCTGAGGATGGCACGAGGCGGCTACTCAGCTCTTTTGGATGACATCTATTTAATTAAGGCTTTTGTGATGTAATACAACGATATAATTTTGTAACCGACAAATGATGCATTACTTTGCAAAAGTTTTTAGGATGAAATGAAATGCCATGTGGTTTATGTTTTCCGCTGAAATGTTTTGATGAATAAATGTAAAATGTATGTTTTACGTGTGATGAATCACCGACTGTAAGCGTCCCGAGAACGGGGCCTTACAATATTGAAGACAACGGATGGTTTATGAAGATTTTAAAAAGAGATATTTAAATTTAAATTTTAAATTTTAAAGTTATCTCTTAAAAATAATATCTCAAAAAGAATAAAGATATCTATTGATTGATTTAAATATATTTTATGTACATGAAGATGGGAAGAAAAAAAATCATCTTGGCCCTCTTTGGAGTTCGAGACTTGAAGAAAAAAAGAAAAAACATTGGGATTTCTTTTTGAGTTCGAGACCTAAAAGAAACAAAGGAAGAAACATTTTTAATTTTTATATATTTTATTTGCTAGATTCGACACACGCAACCCCAAACCAGGGTTATCTTATAATCACCATCTCCACCTTTTATTGCCACCATCTTATACCTTTTAAACATGCACATCAAAATTTGTCAAATGCACATCGGATCCAAAGTACCCTATAAAAATTCATTAATGCAGGTTTCTAATCAAGTTGTCATAATTGGATAAAAAATAAATAATTTAAAGGACCTAAATACTATAATTACTAAGGGTAAGTAATAGTAGTCTCTACCGGAAATTAATAAAAAGTATTAAGCTTGAATACCTTAAACTAAAACACAAATCAAAACTACGAAAAAGTATTTTTAGGTTTTTTTTTGTTTATAATGAAAATTAAATTAAATGCAAATAACTAAGAAAGCAATAATCTTGATTAGTATTTTGAAAACTATAACGAAAAAGACAATCACTTTCGAGTTCAAGTTCAAAGGTCCACAATTCATAGATATGATTTTGTGAAATTACCCAATTAAGGTGATAATCAAGAAACAAACTTACAAGGCTCGTTTGTTCACAAAATTGCCAATTCATAGATATTAAGGGGGTGTTTGTTTTTTAAAAAAACCTCTTCCCCACCTCTTCATCTGCGCGCTCGCAGACGCGGAAAGAGGTTTTTACTTCGCAGAGTGTTTGTTTTCCGGAAGACGTTTCATTAAAAAACGTCTTCCTGACGTCTGCACGGAGAAGATGTGGAACAAAGTCTTCTGAAATCTTCACAACCTCTTCTAACCCATCTCTTCACCTCTCCTATCTACACCATCGCCCCCACTCTACACCACCGCCCCCGTCACAGTCGTTTTCCACCGCCGCCGCGCCTTATCCCGTCTCAGCCTACCCCCCTTCGGCCCCCTTCGACCGACCATCGCAACCCCTTCAACCGACCCTCGCAGCCCCTTCGACCCCCACCCAATTCGAGACACCTTCGCCCCCCCCCCTCGACCCTCGCAGCCCTTTCGACCCTCGCAGCCCCTTCGACCCTCGCAGCCCTTTTGACCCTCGCAGCCCCTTCGACCCTCGCAGCCCTTTCGACCCTTACAGCCCCTTCGACCGACCCTCACAGCCCTTCGTCCAAGCAGCAGCCCTTTCGCCCAAGCAGAAACACCTTCAACCCCCCCCCCCCCCACACCGGCCGGTCCGCAGACTGCAGACGTTTTTCTGCAGAAAAAACAAACAACACCTAAGTATTCACACACAAATCAAATTGCTTATAATGTAAGGAAACCGAATGCTAATGATAGAATGCACATAATTAACAAACAATACATTTAACTTTAATCAAACAAACAATTGAATTCTTGTGTCAAAAGAAAACAAAATAATAATCAAATCCCAATTATAACCATGTTGTTTCACTTACAAGAACTATCTACTCGAAGCGATTACGAACGATTTAGCCGTTCATCGGTATGCTTGGATCTTCAATGTTGATGTTGTTGGAGCTTGATCTCGGGTGATTTTATTGTGAAAGAAACTCCCAAAATCATCTTCCAAACATCCAAAATTCGCAAGTATCAAAATTTGATTTGAAACCTATGAATTATCTTTAGATAGTGTTGAAAAACATGAAAATTCAAAAGTTGATCGGTTGTCAGCACATAGTGCGCTGGTAGGAGAGCATTATATTATGTGTCAGAGTACTATACGCTGATAGTGGAGCGTAGTACGTTGATAGTGGAGCATAGTACGCTATGTTATCTAGGTGTTATGCATTACACTGGTGTTATGGTACTATGGGCTGGTAGTGGAGTATTGTATATTGGAATACCATTTTTGGCCTCTTTACTCCCAATGGCTTTGGTTTCACTTTTAAAAGCTTCCATGTTTCTATAACCTTCCATTCACACATTAAGACGTTCAAATTATAATATGTTAACTCTAAACGCATGCAAATACAAACATGTCTCAAAGTAACCTCTTTTATATTCACAAATGTATAAAAGCACAAAGTTAACTATGTTTATCACCAAACAAACAACACCCAACCAATCAAATTTTTTTTCCAATTTAGAGCTTTAAGTTTGGGTTACAATCAAACGAGTGAGAAATATAAATAAATATATCATATGTTTTAATGGCTGATATCCTCCTCTCCACAAGCACATCCTTGAGTTCTACTCTACTTTTATTTTCTTTACTCGATGAATTAGATGTATTTCAACAAGCGCGTTGCATGCGTTTTTAATGTACAATTTGTAATTCACAACAAAAAACTGAAAGATGGGCCTATGCTTGTCGTCAACTATCCGTATATAAACCGAACACCATAAATGCCACGAGTTAGTCGCAAAATAGATAAACATGAATCATGTGCCCTGAAAAGTCCCAAAAAATATAATCGCAGCAGGGAAGAACCGTTGTCGACACAATTAAATACTATTAAGTCAAAACGTCAAAAACTACTGCTATTTAAAGATCATAAAAGGTGTATGAGCAAAGATAAAACTGAGAACAAAGCATATTGATTTAAAATGTTTAATATGTAATTTAATAACACTATGATATTTTCTTTATACCATCTAATACAAACTAAAAAGGTAAAATAATGTAAATTTGGTTTAAAAGTGTTTTTAAATGCAACACTACCCCCGCACAGTTTGTATGTTAAGCACATTGAGAAACAAATCTAGAAACAAAGTTAATGTGTAACTACCCATACTTTTGCTGATTTGTATGAGATTGTAGTAGATAGTATATGGTGTTGGTATTTACCCGGAATTTCTTAGTGTTTGATTCAGGAATGGACTTCGATCTTTTCTCGTTTCGTCTTCTATGCCCTGTAGCAACTTGATGTAATCTATAGAGGGTAAAGGGGCACTAACTTTCAAAATTATATGAAATAAATAATAGTAAAATCAGTATCAAAACAGTGCACTAATGTCGGTTTTATTTTCTATAATCAGTAGTGTTTCAGTTTGCTTGAACCCTGGAATCAGATATTAAGCAAGTAGCTAGTATACAATCTCAATTCTCAAGCAATCAAGGTTTCACATTCCAATTTGATGAACAACAATTTGACACTAAAGGCATCAAGAAAACACACTGTTGCCCCCCTTTGTATCGCCGCAGCTCGTTTGAGCTTTAATTCTAGAGTGTATGAGGGGATTAATGAACTTGATGACCAACTGTCACAATTTGCTCATCTTCCAATGGTGTGAGCTTAGTTGCGGATGGTGGGTTCTTCTTACTCATTCCCGCTTCCATAACTCGTGTGACGTGTTTTTTTATTTACATTTCAATATTAAAAAATGAGTCTTTGCAATTTCATATGCGCTTGACCACGTCGATGTCACGGCCCCAACGTGCCGGGTAAATCCTTACTACCTATAATAAAAAGTGATGGTTTCTGGAATCTATTTGAGGATGGATTTAGTTCCCAATCCAGAAATCACAGCTTAAATCAACATATACAAGAACCAAATCAGTTCATACTGATTTAAAAAAATCTAAATAAGCTTCTCCCCATAGTTCATTTCAATGCTGCAATAAAAAGAGGCGGCATCCCTTGAAACCGAACTTATTTTATTATGTAATAATCCATAAACCATAACAAACTAATTGGACTAAATTTATAATTAAAATTAAAAAAAAATACAAAAGTATCAAATTCATAGTTTTAACTTTTAACATACTACAAAATATAGTCAATATATGTGGAATTTATACTATGAACCCTTCCGTCCTAGTGGTAGCTTCATAATGCGAGTTCGTGGGGTTGAGACACGTTTGTGGCAATATGCTCTGGGTGAGTGATGGGGTATTCTCAATTGTGGGTTCCTTTTGAACGGGTTGATTCCGGTCACCATGCTTCTATTTTTCAGAAAGAAGGATGATCCATTTACCTGGGTAATCCTAGGTGTTTTGTGTAGAATTGGATTCTAATATGATATCATTTACACAAGTCTCTAATAATCAATATAGTGAATTTGATAGAACTTACTTGAAGAAGAAGATTCCATCTTCTGATTATGAGATGATGATGAACTCATGACGATTAATCCGATTGAGAGTCTTGTTTGTCTTCAATTGATGGATTGAAATTATTATATGGTGTAAGAGTTTCTTCTCATTCCCTGATGAATATACGTAGGGAGAGAAAAGTTGAATTGATAATTTGACAAACAGACTCCTAAATCTTTTAACTACCAGTATTTACATATTAGCTCTTTAGGATATTAACTTCCATCAAATTATATACCTTAAGTATTAGGACTACACATAGATAACCCATATAAATGCCAAATGGTCAAAAGGCCACATAATTATTTCTAACATTCTCCCACTTGACCGTTCAACTATTGTACTAAACATCTATGTGTAATTATTAATATATAATATAACATTCATTGGCCAAGTGATCTAAATTGATCATGTTCATTAAACCTTCTTATAATAATATCAAAACAAATAGATACAATCATTTGCATTATTATCAATATAAGACCCTGTCCATTATGACATTGATATCATCACAAATTATAGCTTAGGTGGTAAAAACGTTTGTCTAGAGTAAACATAATAGTGCACATACGTATTCATAAGTATAGACAAACTTTACATATGAGTGAAGTATGTAACTGTATATTAAATATTATATATATATAGGGGAGGGTTCCAATGAAAACTATATTATAATTGAAAACTAAGAAAACCACTTATTCACCATTGATCTTTTTGATCCATGGTTGACATTAACTAGTGGTATTTTAGTAATTAAAGAAAAGATTATGAGTGATTAAATAAGCATTAAGGGTAAAATAGAAACAACACAATATAATTAATTGGTAACTACCAATTATAATTAACAAAATTCCTAAATTTACTCCCTTCTCCATTTTTCTCTCACCTCTCTCTTATATTTAATAACGATTTAAATAATCAAGTGTATTTTTTTTTTATTTTAAATCAAAAAATTAAATCATCATGTTTCTTCTGAAAAACAAATAATCTAAAGAAAACGACTACTTATGCATTCGTAACATCGTGTTACGTATGCGTAACATTGTGTGTTACGTGTATGTAACACTTTCATACATATGTGTTTCATTGTTAACGAACCAATATGAACATCTAGAATGAGTTACATACATTTTAAATAAAAAAAATTCAATGCTAAAAACAATTTCAATAGTACATATATGTAACAGCAGAGTTACATATACGTACCAACACTTACATATATATGTGTGTGTATGTGTGTGTGTGTGTGAATACAAGTCCAACTTACGAATACGTAACAAACAAAAGTGCATATATGTAAACAAAAAACTTACACATGCATCTAGTAAAGTTATATAAACATTAAAACAATAGAGTTATATATACAAAACAACACAAGGGTACATATATGTAACAATAGAGTTATGTGTATGCAACAACAATGATACATACCCGTAAAAGCCTAATACCGTTTCCATGTATACATTATGCATTTCACAACTGAAGTTATCGCTTACTCGAGCAGAACATGAATCATCCTCTATCTAGAGGAATATCAAATTCACAATTCCAAAATCTATCAAATCACAGAGAGTCTGTGCGAGACTAAAATGATTAACGTTCGAGTCCACACATTTAAAACCAATTATTATGATATATCTATAACATATATAATTTTGTTCTTATTCAATTCTTATGTTAATTCAATTATGCATAATATCTAACCAATTAAACAAGCCATACATAACCACATAAAATCATAAAACAAAGAAAACACGAATACATAACCTAATATCAAAGCAAAAGAAATTCAACAAACAATTCATCAGGAGAGCACCCCAATCTCCTCTTCTTAGCAGCATTAATCTGTGTGGTTTCTATGTCAAGTTGCCATGGCGAAACACTAATCGTAAGAGCAAGCTGCATCTGCAACTCCTCCTCGAAGAAACAAGAACGTCGTCTTCAAATATTATACCTCAATCACCTTTAATAAGGACTTTCTACTTAGAGTCATCCTCAATTAGCTCCATCCTTGTTCAAAATTATGTATTCTTCCTCCTATTAGGATGGCTATATTAACAATCAACTGAATCCCTCAATCGTAGTAATTAGGTTTCTGCGTTGTCAACATCGAAAACGCTTGATCAAGACAAGACGATCTCTAATTCGTTAAAGCACTTACACATTGTCGTCGGAGGTTGTCTATTTCCTCCTCTCTCGAGGTCTCAGACATAACCTCCTCAGGGTAAATCCCAGTGTCTAAGGTCAAACGCAATAGCATGATCTATGAAGATCTCTTTGGGTTCAATACCCGGATTGATAAAACAACTCGGTGCGCAGAGGGAAACGGAAGATCCAATACAAGCATCCCGTAAAGAGTGAGCACATGGGCTCCCTCACAGGGTGAAATGATCACGAAACAGATAGATAACCGAACAAGTAATGAGGAACACGTATGAGATATAAAATGCACACAGTCCTGGCATGCAAATCTATATGAAGGTTCCTAGGTTATAGTCTAGGTCAAGTGTATTGCCTAATTCTCTATAACCAATGGCTCTGATACCAGTCTGTCACACCCCCGCTAAGAGCGGAAACACGGGGATGTAACGAGACGGGAATCGTCATAACACATGGTAAGCGATAGAGATGCAATAATAATAATGATGACAAGCGTGTCATGACGACACCCGACAACAAGGGGACTTGTGTCGTGTTTAGTCAGTATTCACGACAACATAGCCATAAGCATAAACATGATACATGAATCATATAACAAAGATGATAACATTGTATACAATTCCCACAACTCGGGAACAAGTTACGAAGTATAATGTTGTTTGAAACAGATACAACAATTGTTTTCAACATGACAAGTTTAGCCCAGAAATGCATCCTAGGGTCTCCACTAAGGCAGCACACCTAGAACCTTAGCTAGCATGATCACCTGAAAAGATATGCTCAAAATGGTCAACAAAAATTGTTGGTGAGTTGCAGGTTTAAAGTAAATAAGTAATTGATGCTGTATAAAGTTGTTGCAGAATACCGTGCATACAGTTATAAGTAAGCAAAATCACATGACAAGAGCTTTACAACCAAACCTAACGACGTACACAAAGAATCTTGTCGGAATATATTCACCCAATGCTCGTTCCTGGCTTTGTTGCTACTAACTAGTATACTAACACGAGGGTGGGGGTGTCAACCCAGTACTACTACCAATACCTATCCGTCGGTTCCCACACTGGAATTAATGGTTGTAAGAAAGAACCACAAAGCAGACTCAAGCATGTATAGATAAGTACCCACAAAACAGTAGCACGTTGATTCTAAGTATGTAAATTGTATGTATGTTGTACAGCATAGAAAACGGGCGAGCATACTTTTCCCCCATGTTTGTAAATGTTTGTAAAATAATGTAAGCATAAAAAGGGGCCACGAGACTCACATGTTAAGTGGTAAGTATGAATGATCAAGATTCCCAACAGTTGAATGCAATGATCGGTCAAACACCTATTGACAGTTATTGTTAAGCATTAATGACGTATGTAAAGCGTATAGTAATGTTTGGTCGATTCGGGTTGTATCGGTTCGGTCGTGGGTAGCACACACACAAGCGGACACACGCATCAGATCTTATGTAGATCCAAGTACTAAGAGTAGTCGTCATTGCTTATGACATCCTTGTAAAGATCTTATTGTTATGAAAGATGGCACTTGTTAAGTATTTGTAGTTCCAAATTGGTTGTCGGTAATTGTAAAATGTTAGGTTGATTTCAATTGAAATAGTATGTGCATGTTGATAGCGTTGACTTTAATCTTTGTGGTCAAGCAATGACACTTTTACTGATGTTACTTTATCATCATCAGGCGTTCAAGAGGAAATTCACACTCAACATCATCAGTCACACAACAGGACCAGACGCTTGTCTCAACGCTCCATTCGTACGAATCAACCTTCAATCGTACAAATCAGCTTCATTGGCGCGATTGAACCTTCATTCGTACGACTGGCATTCAGTCGTACCACACAACACTCAATCGCACGACTTAACCTCCCTACGCACGAATCAACATTCATTCGTACGAATCAGCTTCATTCGTACGACTGAACCTTCATTCGTACGATTGGCCTTCAGTCGTGCGATACACGCACAGTCGCATGCATTCATTCACCCGCATTGACTCAATTGCACACACACTCATCCGCATTGAATCAATCGCACGCACATTCATTCGATCGCACAACTCAGTCACATGACATCCCTAGTCGCACGATTCAGTCGCCCGAAAGACATAATCGCATGACTCAGTCGCACGACTCACCCAGTCGTACGGCTCAGTCGCATGACAGACCCAATCGCCTGAACTGCAGGTTCGCGACTGCAGAAGTGCAGAGCAGGCTGCTCCGAGCACGGGTTTTACACAACAAGGACCTCCAGAAACACTCTTCAAACATACACAAACATGAAACACAAGCAGAAAGACCTCACACGCACCCACACGACCTCATGTGTTCGGGTTGAACCCGAACACCCGAAACCCTAGTTTGGACAGCCATGAATAAGCAAGAAAACGGACAACCAAGGTCGTCTACCTGCTAGAATAGAGTAGACTAGGCTGTAGACGGAGTCTAGACGATGAGAACAAGACCAAGCGGGTTGGATTTGGTGCTAGAATGAAGAAGATGTGAAGAAGAAGGTGAAGAGGATGAAGAAGATGAAGATGAAATGAGATTAAGGGCTGGAATATGGGTTTATATACCCAGCCCAAGTTTGCAAAAATGACAAGTTTAGTCCCTGCACTTAACCCCCGAATTCCCCAAAATTTGCTTCAGTTGAAAACGACTTTAAAATGTTCGTTGTATTAAGGTTAAAAGCGTGTTTAATGGTAATTGATAGCTTAAAATGGTTTTATTAATGACAATGATTATAATTAAAATGATACATTTGGTGATAATGGTGATGAAATTTATAAAAGGGTTTATGCTTAGCACAGGTTCACGGAGGAAGTACAGACACAAGGGTAATAAAGCAGATATGATTCCTTAAAGCAGGAGTTCATGAAGAAGAGGAAGAATAATTAAAATAATTCTATGCTTAATTATGTCGTTCGACGGACCTTAAGGTGACGGATGTCACACCCTGTGTGCATAATAGGGTAGTTAACCCGCAGCACAGTTGAGCTAACGACAACATGGTCGTGTACCTCTTGTAAGCTTGCAAGACTTGTTAACATTTTCATTAATGTTCCTCTTCTTTTCTTTATTGCTCTTCACTTTATTATTACGATATACTTACGTTACGATAATAACATACCACATAAAGTCACATACTATAAGTAATAATAATAATAGCAATAACAATAATAAGGAACAATCATAATCAATCATATCATGCATGAAACAACATCATTAATAAGCCCTTAGTTAACCTCAGTCAAAACCCTAAGGCACAGACTCCCAGGAAAATTCTGTAAAAATTTCTAAGTCTTAGGCGCATGGGAATTATTTGGGCGCATGAGCCCTATTCGGGGGTTTCATCACTATGTAGGCGCATCAGCCAACATAAGCATTTTCACTTTAGGCACATGAGCTATTCAGGCGCATGGGCACTATTTGTGCGTATGAACACTTAGACGCATGAGTAATTCAGGCGCATGGACACTTAGGCGCATGAGCCACGTGGGCGCATGGGCACTATTGGGGCGCATGGCCCTTTACTTAGTCGTCCAGCTAACATTTCTAGATGCATGGGCCACTGTTCAGGCGCATGGGCTATACTTAATCATTTCTAAGGCTTTCTTAGGCGCATAGGCTACTGTTTGGACGCATGGATTACACTTAATTCTTTCTAAGGCATTTTCAGGTGCATGAGCCTTATCTAGGCGCATGGACCTTCAGCTCAACATGTTTCCAGTATGTTTTCAACCAATCATCAAATCCCTTTGTTCTAAGCTTAATGTGGCTATTCTAACATGAATAACCTATAAGCATTCAAGAATAACATTCATTCATGCACAATACATACGAGCATACATACTCAAACATTTGAAAATCTTTTACATACATTTTCAGCCCCAAGATATTTGAAAATAAGTAAAAACCAGGGTCTAGAACTCACCTGATGCAACTTGTGTATATCTTCCTTTTAACCCGCTTGCAAAGAGTTCAAAACACCTAGAAACAACACCAAAAACACACACACCCGAGCACAAACACAACCCATAAGCATACAAACAAATAACCGGGATAAACCCGTCATAAACACATAAAAACCACGAATTCTTACCTTGAATTCATTCACTTCTTCTTCTTCTTCTACAAACCGAGAGTTCCCTTCTGCTCTCTCTCTCTCTCTCTCTAGAACCGAAGAAAATGGTGATGTGAAGTGAGGGTGGGCGGCCATGCCCACCTTTACACCAACTTTTCAAAGTTTTGTCCTTTTGGACACTTTTGGTCCCTCCACTTGGACCTTATAGCTTTTCTTTCTTTTAGAAAAATAACCGGGTGTTACAAGTCCACCCCTCTTATATAGGTTTCGTCCTCGAAACCTGTTATTCCTCAAACAGACGAGGATAATGTTGTCTCATCTCCTCTCGGTCTCCCACGTAGACTCGGATCCCTTCCTGTGCTTCCACTGTACACGGACAAGAGGAACCACTTTATTTATCAGCCTCTTCTTTTTACAATCGATGATTGCCATCAGTTGCTCCACATAATTGAGCCTTTCATCAACTTCAATGTCCTCCATGGAACAATCATGTCTTCATCGGCTAAGCACTTTCTCAAATGAGATACATGGAATATCGGGTGAATTCCACTTAACTCATCTGGCAACTCCAATCTATAGGCCACCTCTCCTGCACGAGCAATGATCCGAAAAAAGCCTATATACCTTGGCTCAACTTGCTTCGCTTCCTGAATCTGATAATACCCTTCCAAGGTGAGACCTTTAACATAACCCGGTCACCCACCTAGAACTCAATTGGTCTACGTCGTTTATCGGTATACGACTTCTGTCTATCTTTGGCTGCCTTCATGAAGGCCTTAATCTTTTCGAGCTTCTCAGTCATAGCCTCGATTACCGCGATGCTTACTAACTCTTTCTGACCAATGTCACCCCAACAAACGGGCGTTCTGCATCTCCTATCGTATAGCATATCGTATGGTGGCATGCCAATGCGGGCATGATAGCTATTGTGGTACGAGAACTCAGCTAACGGTAAGTGGTCATCCCAACTTCCCCCAAAATCGATCACACATGCCCGAAGAATGTCCTCTAATGTCTGAATGGTCCTTTCTGACTGACCATCAGTTTGGGGATAATAAGCGATGCTAATATGTAACCTCGTCCCCATGGCATCATGGAATTTCTCCAGAATTTAGACGTAAACCGGGTGTCACGATCAGACACAATGGACACCAGCACACCATGACGAGTTACAATCTCCTTGATGAACATGTCAGCCAACCTCTCGGATGAATATGTCTCACGGATCGGTAGGAAGTGAGCACTCTTCGTCAAGCGGTCAACAATCACCCATATGGCATCGTATCCTTTTGGAGTACGTGGTAGCTTCGTAATGAAATCCATGGTGATGTGCTCCCACTTCCACTCCGGTATATCCAAAGGTTGGATCTTCCCATACGGCTTCTGATGTTCCGCCTTCACTTGCAAGCAAGTCACTTACTCACATACTCCGTCACGTCGCGTTTCATACCCGGCCACCAATAATCTTTCTTCATGTCTTGATACATCTTTGTGGCATGAGGATGAATGGAGTATCGAGTCTTGTGAGCTTCATCCATAATCCTCACACGTAGATCCCCGAAACGAGGAATCCACACCCGTCCAAATTGAGTTTAACACCAAGTGTGTTTTCACTCAATTCCCCAACCAGACCTCTCATTCTTTCTGAGTTTAGATGATCTTCTTTTAACGCCTCATCCTGAAACTCCTTGACTTGCTTCATTACGTCAGAGGTCATGATTAGTTGGCATGCTTTCACCCGAATCGGCTCGAGTCTCTCCTTCCGGCTAAGAGCATCGGCCACCACGTTGGCTTTGCCCGGGTGGTAATGGATCTCGCAATCATAATCCTTTATAAGCTCCAACCATCGCCTCTGCCTCATGTTCAGATCTTTTTGCTCGAAGAAGTACTTCAAGTTCTTATGGTCCGTGAAAATGGTGCACTTCGTTCCGTACAGATAGTGCCTCCAAATCTTTAGTGCAAAGACCACGGCTGCTAGTTCCAGGTCATGAGTAGGGTAGTTAACCTTATGAACCTTCAACTGTCGGGATGCATAGGCTATAACCTTCCCTCTTTGCATTAATACACACCCCAACCCCGAGTAAGAAGCATCAGAATATACCACCAAGTCCTTGCTCCCTTCGGGTAATGACAAGACAAGAGCTTGATTCAACCTTACCTTTAACTCCCCGAACGCCTGTTCTTGGGCTTGACCCCATACAAACCTTATATCCTTTCGGGTCAACTTAGTCAGTGGAGAAGCGATCTTAGAGAAGTCTTGGATAAATCTCCTATAGTAGCCCGCCAAACCCAAGAAACTACGAATCTTGGATGGTGTCTTTGGAGACTTCCATTGCATCACCGCCTCCACCTTAGCAAGGTCTACCATAATCCCCTCTGGGTTTATCACGTGACCCAAAAATTGAACTTCGCGTAACCAGAACACGCATTTGGAGAATTTGGCATACAACTTCTCCCTTCTCAAGGTCTCTAACACCTCCTGAATGTGATCGGCATGCTCCTCCTTGCTCCTTGAATAAATCAGGATATCATCAACAAACACATGTACTGATTTATCTAACATTGGCCGACACACTCGATTCATCAAGTCCATAAAAGCAGTTGGCGCATTGGTCAGACCAAATGACATAACAAGGAATTCATAGTGACCGTAGCGCGTACGAAAAGCTGTTTTAGGGATATCCTGCTCCTTCACCTTCAGCTGATGGTAACCAGATCAAAGATCTATCCTTGAAAACCAACTAGCACCTTGGAGTTGATTAAACATGTCATCTATTCTTGGTAGAGGGTACCGGTTCTTCACCGTTAACTTGTTTAGCTCTCGGTAGTCATACACATCCTCATACTACCGTCTTTCTTCTTCACAAACAGGACCGGAGCACCCCAATGAGAGATACTCGGTCTAATGAACCCCTTATTGAGCAGCTCTTGCAACTGTTCCATGAGTTCTTTCATTTCTGTGGGAGCTAATCGATACGGTGCTTTGGCAACGGGTTGAGCATCGGGTACTAAGTCAATTTGGAACTGAATCTCGCGATCCGGTGGCACGCCAGGTAAGTCTTCCGGGAATACGTCCGGAAAGTCACGCACAACTGGTACATTAGATAGTTGCGATGTTGGCACGTCCACATCCTTCACGTAGGCCAAGTAGGCACTACATCCGCGCCTCATGCACTTTCCCGCCACCGCCATCGAAATTACTTTCGGAATCATCACGACGCGATCTCCATAAATCGTAACAAAACTCCCATCGGACACAACTAATCGAATCATCTTCTTGCGACACACGATGTTTGCTTCATAGTTTGCTAACCAGTCCATCCCTAGTACTACATCAAATCCACCTAGGGGTATCATGTGAAACCTAGCAGCAAACCTATGACCTTCTAGTTCTATGGCACCGTCCTCTATCACATCAGTAATTCTAGTGGACTTACCAATAGCAGTTTCTACATCGAATGGTGCACTGACCTTTCTACTAATAACAGGAAACTTAGCACAGAAAGTAGTAGAAATAAAACTCCTACTAGCACTAGAATCAAACAATATAGAGGCACACGTTGGTTTACCAGAAACATACCTGACACAACATCGGGATCAGCTCTGGCTTCCTCCCAGGTCATGGTGTAAGCTCTAGCACCTGCCCTCTGCCCTCCTTCCTTCGGCTTCTTCTTCTCTGTCCCGGAGCTCTCTTCCCTCGGCTTCTTGCCGTCTCTAGCGATGCCACACCTTAAGCATACGTTCATCCCCATTATGCACTCACCAGTATTGTCACACCTCCTCAGCCCTGATCCAAATGTGACCACGTCGATCACCCACCTTTGCCACCTTCTTGTGGAGCAGTTCTACCATGTCCAAACCGTTTTCCATTCCAGTTCCGACTACCACCATCTTTCTTATCCACCTCAGCCACCACCACCTCGCACTCATCGTATAATCTGCCAGCCAAGTCAACTGCCGACCTGAAAGTGCTCGCCGGGCGGCAATCATATGCCTACGGATATCCGTTGGCAGCCCCTGGATGTATCTTTTAATCTTTCGTGACAATGGTGTCACTTGATCTGGCACCAACCGTGCCATTTCATTGAATTTGGTAGTGTATTGCTGGTGTGTCATCATTCTCGCCTCCAGCTGCAAGAAATATCTTTCCACCTTGTCCATCTCTCTGTGAGGACAAAATTCCTCGATCACTAGCTTCTTCAGTTCAGGCCATCTCATTTTTCCAAGGCCCTGCTACCCTCGGCTTGGACAATGTTGTCCCACCAGCACAAAGCCGAGTCCACAAAGGAGTGTGGGTAGCGAATTTCACCTTTTGATCCTTACGGCACTCACTGATATCGAGGACAGCCTCCATCTCCCGTACCCACCAGTGAGCAGCTGTCGTAGTGTCGCTTCCATCGAAAGTAGGGGGCTTGTATCTCATAAACACCCCATAGTTGCAGCCCCATGTCGCCTCCGGCGCAAGCTCTTCCTCCTCATCCTCATTGTCGAACGGAACCGTCTCAGTCTCGGGCTGTCTTCTTTCGCCCGTAGGTCTACCCCTTTCCTTTCTCTCCTCCCTCTCTAACTGCCTTGATCACTTCGGTCACCACAGACGGTAGAATCGTCTGCATGACCTGGTGAACCTCTTCCACCACAGCCTCCTTACTGAGGCCCTCAAATTGGCGCTCTCATCGCCACCCTCCGGATGAGGGGTCTTTGGTTCTTCCATGAACCACTTTCTCGACTCTCGGGTCTCCCTCTCTTGGGTCGCGGAGCAGCACCATGACCCACCACAAGAGGCTTTTGAAGATCGACCGCCAGCCATCCTCTATAAGCACACTACAAGATTCAAACACTAACATGGTCATTCAAGGTAATACTCAGTTTATGTCAAGTATAGTAAGTCCCTAATTACAGTGGCCAGTTGTGATTAGCCACTTACTTTACTCTCATACCCCAAGTCTCCTATCCTGACTTAATCAGTGTCTAAATCTACTAAGAGCACATAATCAAATAGCATGTGCACATAATACCGGTTAACTTTAGGAAAAGACATACCTGATGGCACGTAGCTACTTGGGCTGACATCCCTCCATTTCTCTCATTTTCAGTTTAAGTTTAGGTTTTAAAAAATTATTTTAACCCAATTCTCTTAAACTTTGGCTCTGATACCAACTTGTAAGGCCCCGTTCCCGGAAACCCACAGTTGGTCAATCATGGCAATTAAAGCATCGCAATTAACAAGCTTAAGCAGTGGAAATAACTTATCAAAAGCCATTCACTTCATTTAAAATATTTGTGTTAAGCAATACATCATCATTGACTGTTTACAAAAGACTTGTTTTATGCATTACACAAACAACAGCAACCAGAGTACGAATGGATGTTAGACTTTTCCTGCCGAGTAGCTTCTCCCTCGTGCCATCCTCAGCAATAATACCTGCCAACTGAAAATATATAAAAGTCAGCGTCGCTGAGTGAGCTCTATTTTATAAGTAATAAAATACTTTCTAGGTTGTAAAGAAAATACTCTTTTCTGCAAAATACAACTCTGTACTGTATATGCGAGCACACATCAACTATATGAACAAATATTGTTCGTTCCCTTTACTGTAGGCCTTGTATATTCTATAAATTTTATCTTTATGTTTCACTTTCTGTATGGACCAGTGAGCAATACCCCAACAATAGCGCGTGGGGAAAACGGGCGATGGGCCATCTATATCTCTCGAAAGGGTCAACTGTATCCCTCGAAAGGGTCATCTGTATCCCCCAAAAGGGTTCTGGGTACTATGTACAAGGCCAACCCAATCACCCAGGGTATGCTGCAAAGGTACTGCCAATCTTAATTGATTGACCCTGTGTGCATAATAGGGTAGCTAACCCGCAGCACAGTTGAGCTAACGACAACATGGTCGTGTACCTCCTGTAAGCTTGCACGACTTGTTAACATTTTCATTAATGTCCTCTTCTTTTCTTTATTGCTCTTCACTTATCATTACGATATACTTTACGTTACGATAATAACATACAGTAAAGTCACATACTATAAGTAATAATAATAATAACAATAACATAATAAGGAACAATCATAATAAATCATATCATGCATGAAACAACATCATTAATAAGCCCTTAGTCAACCTCAGTCAAAACCCTAAGGCACAGACTCCCTGAAAATTCTGTAAAAATTTCTAAGTCTTAGGCACATGGGAATTATTTGGCGCATGACCCCTATTCGGGCGTTTCATCACTATGTAGGCGCATCAGCCAACACAAGCATTTTCACTTTAGGCGCGCATGAGCACTATTTGTGCGTATGAACACTTAGACGCATGAGTAATTCAAGCGCATGGACACTTAGGCGCATGAGCCACTTGGGCGCATGGGCACTATTGGGGTGCATGGCCCTTTACTTAGTCGTCCAGCTAACATTTCTAGACGCATGTGCCACTGTTCAGGCGCATGGGTTGTACTTAATCATTTCTAAGGCAATATTAGGCGCATGGCTACTGTTTGGGGGCATGGATTACACTTAATTCTCTCTAAGGCATTTTCAGGCGCATGAGCCTTATCTAGGCGCATGGACCTTCTACTCAACATGTTTCCAGTATGTTTTCAACCCAATCATCAAATCCCTCTGTTCTAAGCTTAATGTGGCTACTCTAACATGAATAACCTATAAGCATTCAAGAATCACATTCATTCATGCACAATACATACTAGCATACATACTCAAACATTTGAAAATCTTTTACATACATTTTCAGCCCCAAGATATTTGAAAACAAGTAAAAACTAGGGTCTAGAACTCACCTGATGCAACTTGGGTATATCTTCCTTTTACCCGCTTGCAAAGAGTTCAAAACACCTAGAAACAACACTAAAAACACACACACCCGAGCACAAACACAACCATAAGCATACAAACACATAACCGAGATAAACCCGTCATAAACACATAAAAACCACGAATTCTTACCTTGAATTCGTCCACTTCTTCTTTTTCTACAAACCGAGATTTCCCTTCTGCTCTCTCTCTAGAACCGAAGAAAATGGTGATGTGAAGTGAGGGTGGGCGGCCATGCCCACCTTTACACCAACTTTTCAAAGTTTTGTCCTTTTGGACACTTTTGGTCCCTTCACTTGGACCTTATAGCTTTTCTTTCTTTTAGAAAAATAACCGGGTGTTACATTGAGTTATTACTATTTGAAATGCTCATCGTCGCACTATTATCACAATAAATTTTCATAAGCCTCTGTATGGAAGTAACGATTTTGAGTCTCTTAATCAAATTTCTTAAAAGCATCGCATGGCACGTGGCATTATAACATGCAACATATTCTGCCATCATAGTTGAAGTAGTAGTCAACTGTTGTTTGTGACTCTTCCATGGTACGGGCCCACCCGATAGCATGAAATGTATCTTGAATTAGACTTTTTATCGTCTTTGCACTTTGTAAATCAGAATCAGTATAGCCGATAACTTCAAAATCACATGATCTCCTATAAGTTAACTTGTACTCCTTTGTCCCTTGTAAATATCGCAATACTTTCTTAGCAACTTTCAAATGATCTAGACCGGGATTTGATTGATAGCTGTCTAGCATGTCGGTTATATATGCGATGTCGGGATGAGTACATACTTGAGCATACATTAAACTTTCCACAACGGAAGCATATGGTATAAGTCTCATTTGTTCCATTTCTGCCTCTGACTTAGGGCATTGATAAGACCCAAAACTATCACCCTTAACTACAACAGATGGAGAACAATGTTGCATATTGAATCTTTTAAGTATTTGCTCAATATATGCCTTTTGAGACAATCCTAATGTCCCAATGCTTTGATTTCGGTGGATTTCTATTCCAAACACATAAGCGACTTCACCGAGATCTTTCATATCAAAATTAGTGGATATTAATTTTTTTGACACATGCAACATGTCTAAATTATTACTTGCTAATAAGATGTCATCGACATATAATACAAGTATAACATATTTACTCCCACTCATCTTGAGATAAATGCATTGATCTACTTGATTTTTAATAAAGTTGTGCCTTTTCATCACTTTATCAAGTTTGATGTACCATTGTCAAGATGCTTGCTTTAACGCATAAATTGACTTATTCAATTTTCATACCATGTATTCTTTGCCTTTAGCCTCAACACCTTCAGGTTGTTTCATGAAGACATCTTCGTGCAAATCTCCATTTAAGAATGTAGTTTTAACATCCATTTGATGTATAAACTACTACAGAAACAGCTATTTCCTGCGGATATTTTGCTACGAAAAATATTCGTAGCAAATTTGTTAATGAGTAGCTATGGATTTGCTATGAATATATTTTGCTACCATTTACCTACAGATATATCATAACAAGTTGTGTCCGTAGCAAATCCGTAAGTAAATTTAATAAAAATTGATAAAATTAATATATTAAAAAACAAATTAATAAAATTCATAGCAAATCTGTAGTAAAACCAATAATTAAAATTTTGGGGAAAAAATAATAGTTAGTCTAGCAAAATATGTAGCAAAATTCGTAACAAGAATAAGAAATACATTTAAAAAGTTATTTTAATAAAATTTGTAGGAAGATCTGTAGCAAAAGTGAAACATATGTCTTTAAATAATGAATAAAAAAGTTCTTCATGAATTCCATAGTAAAATCCATAGCAAAATGAAAATTCCAAAATATAATTAACAATAAATATCTATATCGTAGCAAAATCATAGCAAATAAGAAAATAAATTTTAAAATAATTTACGTAGACTTCATAGCAACATTCGTAGCAAATCAAAGATTCATAGTAGAACGAATAAAATAAATATAGAAAAAAATTATGTAATAAATCCTTAGTAAAGTTCTTGAGAATAAAAAATGGTAATTTTAGTAAAAATAAACATAAGTTTTTATTACAACTTCGACAAAACTATAACAAATATAATTTAAGTAACACTGATATTAATCAATATGATCAATTAATAAATTAATGTAAATTATAAATAATTAGTATCAATTATGATCAATTAAAGAAAATTAAGTGGTTAGCAATTGACATAATCAAAGTAAATGAGGGTCGATATATAATAGTCAACTAAAAACAAAAAATAGTAGCTCTAAGTTAAAATGTGCTACTAAACCCATGACTATTCTAAGGGAATCCTTTCTTGACATGAGAGAAAACATCTCTTGATAGTCGATTCCCTCCCTTTGAGTATAGCCTTATGCAACCACATGCGCTTTAACGTTCAACGTTTCCATGTTGGTCTAAGTTAGTTTTATAGACCCACTACAACCAACAAGCTTAGCACCCTTTGGTAATTCAGTAAGTGTCCAAACATTATTTATCTTCATTGATTTCAACTCGTCTTCCATGGCATTAAACCATTGAGTTGATTGGTCGCAATTCATAGCCTCTTTGAATGTAGTGGGTTCATCAATTTTACCCAAATCAAAATCAACCTCATGAAGGTAAGTGACGAAGTCATCATAACTTATGGGTCGTCTGGGTTGAGAAGACCTTCTTAATAGCGATTCTTGAGTCTTTTGTTCATTAACTTCATGAGATGTGATGGAATTTGATGTCGACGGTTCCTCAGTGTTAGTCGTATCTTCATTATGAGAAACAGGTGAATCAATAATGGTTCAAATGGCTCACTTATAGGCACTGGTATATGAATGATCGATGCCTCTTTAGTTTCTTCATGAAGATCTATTTGTCTACCACCATCACTCCAACTCAAGTTTGTAAACTCAAGGAATTCAACATTTCTAGCCTCAATAATTCTAGTGGAATGAGAAGGGTAGTAAAATCGGTATCCTTTTGAACGTTCAGGATATCCAACGGAAAAAAAACTAATGGTTTTCATATCTAATTTCTTATACTGTGAATTATAAAGTTTAGCTTCAGCTGGACATCCCCATACTTTAACATAATTCAAATTAGGTTTTCTTCATGTCCATATTTCAAAAGGAGTCTTAGGGACATATCTAGAAGGAATTCAGGGAGATTACAGCTAGCCAACATACTACGTATCATATCCATAAGGGTACGGTTGCGCTTTTCAGCAACACCGTTTTGTTGAGGAGTTCCGGGCATGGTGTACTGATTTATTATACCATGGAATAATCATCAATAAAAGTAATAAACAACTTATGCCCTCCAATACCTACAGAAAATGGACCACATATGTTTATATGGATCAAATCAAGTAAACCTGTGCTTCTTGTAAAACCTTTCTATTTGTTTTGGTCATTTTTCACTTGATACATTGAACACATTTTTCAAAATCAGAAAAATCAAGTTTTGGGAGTACTCCATCTTTCATAAGTATGTTAATTCTTTCTCGTAAAATGTGACATAATCTTTAATGCCACAACTTAGAAGATGTCTCCATATTATTTTTTATTTTATTTCTCATTAAATTGTATTCTATGTTATAAGACAACAAGAATTTCCAAAACTTATGATCTAAACACAACTTATAAAGGTCTCCATCCAATACACCACAACCAACACTATGGGAATTGAAACTTAAAATACATCTACCATGTCCAAAAGTAAATATATATCCATCACTATCTAATTTTGGAACATAAATTAAGTTTCTAGTAATAGTTGGTACATATAAGGTTTCTAGTAAATTTAAAATAAAGCCTCCTTCAAGAACTAAAGAAAGAGTCCACACTGCTTCCACCTTAGCTACCAAGCCATTTCCCACTTTAATTGTCTGCTGGTTTCTTGCCAGCTTCCTTATTGTACGAAATCCTCATAAAGAATTAGAGATGTGTATAGTTGAACCAAAGTCAAACCACCATGTATTACAGGGAACATTAACAATGATTCATAAATCATATGGTTTAGGGCAATACCTTTCTTTGCTAACCATTCTTTAAATTTTGGACAATCCCTTTTAGGGTGCCCCTTTTTATGGTAGAAACAACATTTGGGAGTGCATTTGAATGTGCTAGTACTTGCTCTAGGGGTAGAAAACTTATTAGGTTTTGATTTATTTCGCATTTCAACCTTGCCTTTAAATAAACCCTTCTTCTTGGAGTCAGGAGTGGTTAGATGAACATCACACTTCTCTAGTTTTAAGCGTTCTTCTTCTTGAGCGCGCATGGCAATTAGTTCGCTCATCTTCCATTTCTCCTTTTGAGTGTTATAGTTAATCTTGAAAAGATCAAACTGATAAGGAAGAGATGTCATAATAAAGTGAACTAAAATCCTTCATTGATTTCCATGTCTAGAGATTTCAATTGATTGGCCATGTCATTTAACATCATGATATGCTTGCGCAAACCACCAACCCCCGGGTTATACTTGGTTGTTAACATTCTAAGGATTAGGATACCAACATTGGTTTTGAAGTACCCTTGAAATGGTCCTCAACCAAAGTCAAGTAAACCTTAGTATTATCAGAATCAGGGTTGGCTCCTCGAATGATTGGGGATATTGAATTCTTGATTATCATGAGTGACATTCTATTAGAACGCTCTTATTGATCATGAGTTTTCTTTTGTTCTACCGTGTAATTATTGGTAAGAGGAGGGGGAGCACTATGTCTTAAAGAATAATCAAGGTCTATAAATCCCAAGGTCAACTTAACCTGTTCAATCCAAGTACTAAAGTTATTTCCATTTAAAGGTTCGATTCCGTGCAAATAACCAAAACATGCTCGTAAGGTAGATGCGGATGCACATAAAGAATAAATAATATGCTCAGTTATAGCTATACAAAAATATAATTGGGATACATAAATAAAATTATATCATATAAGAAATAAAGACCTATTACTAACACCAAATAATAGGTAAGAATACACATTATGCTCAATTATTAACATCTCGTTGGTTCAGTTAACAATTAAACTTAAAATGTTGAATTGTAAAATTCGATAAACATACTTATCACAAAACATCGTTGGGCAAGATGCAATAAATATGTTTAATTCCATGGTTTAGATTATTAAAATATTACTGTTGGGTTTGTGATTTAATAACTTAAACAATGTACATTAAATAACTAAATAATAATGCTTATGTTGATTTGTATAACCTCCTATTGGTTTGGTTATTCAAACCATTATAGCATATCACTAAAATTTAGATTAAATTGCCTTACTGTAACAAAAATTCATTCACGTTGTGTTCCCGAGTCTCATTTAAAAAAAGAAATGAAAGGAAAGAAAAACTAGTTATGTTCCTGAGTTTTTTTAATGGAAGGAAATGAAAGGATTGTTAAAAACTTGTGTTTCCGAGTTTACTTAAGGAGGAAAATGAAAGAAAGTGGAAGGAAATGGAAGGAAAATAAAAGCAAAAATCAATGCTTCCAAAATGGAAGGAAACGGAGAGAAAGGAAAAGAAAATAAAGAAAAGAAGAAAAGATAAAAAAAAAAAAGAAAAGAAGAGAAGAGAAAAGAAAGTGTTTATTTTCTTTTCTCTCGTTAAGTAAACTCAGGAACACGACGTCAAAGTAATATTCTTTAACTGGATTATCATAGATTACAGTATATCACATACGATGACAATAAAACATATTGCAGTCATAAAAATACCCAATTACTTTAATACTAGTAATAATTAGCATATGAAAATTCATGAGTATAAAATATTAATGGAGTACAGATGTCATTTTTGGAAGTCAATTTGTAATCATGTATCATTTATGAGATTTTGTATATACAGCCATGGATGCATTAATTATCGCATAAATCAAACTTGAAAATTATATTGATACATCGATTGGCCTGAACAATTCAACAACTATATTATTCATATCACCTACTCACATATAACATCAATTAAGTTTTGAAAATTATGTTTATCTAAATTGAAATCTTCAACGAAACTTCACATCGGGATTTTTTTAAAACCAATTTTGAAATAGTAAATCCTCTTTCTTAAATTTTAGAACATTATTACGGGCATTTTAATGATTGCTCTGATACCACATGTAGAATTAGATTCTACATATGATATTATTTACACAAGTCCTTAATCAATCAATATAGTAAATTTGATAAAACTTACTTGAAAGAGAAGATTCCATCTTCTGATTATGAGATGATGATGAACTCATGATGATTAATCCGATTGAGAGTCTTGTTTGTCTTCAATTGATGAACTGAAATTATTATATGATGTTAGGGTTTCTTCTCATTCCCTGATGAATATACGTCGGGAGAGAAAAGATGAATTGATAATTTGACAAACAGACTCCTTTAATCTTTTAACCACTAGTATTTACAAATTAGCCTCTTAAAATATTAACTTCCATCCAATTATATACCTAAATATTAGGACTACACACATAACCCAAATAAATACCAAACGATCAAAAGACTGCATAATTATTTTTAACATTTTTGCTGTTGAAAAAAATAAGTGGAATGTATATGAGTTGAGTCATTTTGATAGGACATGTTTGATTGGTATTTCCAATAATGACTTTTGGAAATGTATTATTGTGAGTTTCCTTAGAACCCAGGAGTCAAGTCCTATATAAACTATTTATTATGTGATAAACTAATAAGAAAGAAAACACATCTCGTACAACAATAAGAAGATAAACATGAAACAAGAATAAGAAGATAAACATGAAACAAGGGGGAAACCGGTGGTTGTCACGGTGGCTGGCTAGTTTATTGGTGGTGGTGGTGATAATAACCACGGTGGAGCAAGTGACATCACAACCAACCAATAGAAATAGCACCCTGATGAGATATTATTGTAGTATGTACCAAGGCTTACACAAAAAGTATTTCTTGAGTAATCTTAACGCCACCCTTTCTGGCCTCCGTCGACAGTTAACCACCAACGGCTACGCCACAGCGCGCACTTTGCTCAACGGTGAGTCGGTGTGGGGCCTTGCTTGGTGCAGGGGTTATGTTTCCATTCCAGATTGTCTGTCATGTTTCGACTATGCTGTTGATCAGGTTAAAGTATGTGGGCTTGCTAATGGTGCTTCAATTATTTACAGCGACTGTGAATTAGGTACCTATGTATCTTTTGAAATTTATGACCTTCAAAACATTAGCAATTATAAAAACTATATTCAGAAATGGTAAGTTTCAATATGAGACATCATAGTTCAGTAGAAAAATAAGTAGTTTTTTAGTAATTTTGTGCTTTAAGGTGTTTACTTAGGTTATTGATGTATAATTTTACTAGCTTTAAATACAATACACGGGTTGAATAAATAAAATATTATAATTAAATTTATTAATTATAAAATAATATTTCAAGATAAGATATAAGATAAAATATGTTTAAAATTACGTATGACTAAAAAGTATAAGTAATATAAGAACAATATCAATTTTTTAAACTTTTTTCCCAAAAAATTAAGCATTTTGTTACGTAACAAATCATATTAAAAAATATCATTTTAAATTTTTTTGTCTTATAACTCTTAATCTTAATAGGAAAGAAAGACGAGAAAATTTTTATTAAGATGAATGTGGTTTTGTCGTATGTCATCCATAGTTACTTTTTTATTAGAGTAAAAGATTTCTCACAATCTAAAATAAAATAATTTTATTAAAAAAATATGACACTTATCATAAAAGTCTATGAATAAAACATAATAAATGTAAATCTAGCAATATTAATTATTACTAATAAAATACAAGTTGTAAATTAAATTTTAATGAATGGTTATATTTCTTAATTTTTTAGTTTGTGAATAAATGATATTTGAGAAGTACTCTAGGGGAGATATGCATGATATTAGAATTTTTCTATGTGCACGTGCACGTACACGTACATGTACATGATATTTTATATACATATACATATATGATATTTTAAAATTTTGTAAGGGTATATATTAAATCCTCCGTAAAGTTAAATTTATTTTCGATACAGGTATGAGAATAATAACTTTTTTAGTGACGATAACAATCGGGCTGGCCTTGTATTTTGTGACAACACAACATCGCCTCAGCCAATAGAATTCCTTAAAGCAGCAGAAAAGTTATTATCAGACCTTCAAATTGCTGCACCAAGAGCATCCAATTATTATGTAGCTTCAACACGAAAAGTAGCTAACAGTAATGCAACCGTCTATGCCTTTGCCCAGTGTTATTTAAACATAAGCAAGAGTGTTTGTTCCAAATGTTTAGACTTGACAACCGTGTACGGTTGTCTTCCTTCTATTTCGGGGCGGGCAATGGACAGGGGATGCTTCATGAGGTATGACATGACTCCATTTTTTGGACAAAACCAGACTGCTGATATTTCATCTCTTCTTTGGGATGGTGAGACCTCTACTCTTCTAAAATTGATATTTTTCAAAGTTAGTTGATTTTGCTTGTCCAATCGATAACCACCTCTGTGTGTGTGTATATATATATATCTGTCTTTTTCACTAGTTCTGTAGATTTTATGTACTAATGAACATTTAGAATGTCCTTCTATAACTTACAGGAGATTCAAGCAATAAGAAATCAATAATTGGGGGGGTTGTTGGAGGTGTAAGCTTTCTCTTGCTTCTACTTGCAATATTCTTGTGGTATCACAAATCTAAGAAGGCAGGTAGAGGCCAACAAGGTAAACACAAGATGATTTCTACATAGAGCTGTTTAATTAATTTATTTTTACGTATAACTATCAATTTACATACTCTCTAGAACATATTATAATTTTATTCCATGTCCAATTGATAGATAAATCAACTGGATCAATCGAACTGTTGCAAGGTCCAGCAACATATAGCTACAATGATTTGAGGGTGGCAACAAATAACTTTAGTGATGAGAACAAACTTGGAGGGGGGATGTTTGGAAAAGTATACAAGGTATTCAATTTGCGAGACCATAGTATGTATGTATGTATATGTATGTATGCATTAATGTGCATAATTTAATGTGAACTTAGTTCAATTCATTGTTATGACTGGTGACGCTTTCCAGGGAACTCTCAAGAATAAGGATGTGGTGGCAATCAAGAAAACCTATATGCCCTCTAGAAGAAGAAAGGCACACTTCAATGATGAACTTAAGATCTTAAGTAATGTTCATCACAAGCATCTTGTGCGCCTTCTCGGATATTGTAGAAAAGGCCCAAACTTATTCCTTGTACATGAGTATATGGAAAATCAAAGCCTTGACCAGTTCCTCTATGGTGGGTTGAAGTAGTTTACTTGGTTTTCAAACCACTAGTTCTACAACGATTAGCATCTCTATTTAGCTTGTAACATTATTTTATGCGATAGGTGACAGCATGATGACTTTAAGTTGGAAGCAAAGGTTTGATATAATATTTGGGACAGCAAGAGGACTTGCATATCTACATGAACAATACCATGTAACCATCGTCCATAGAGATATAAAAACCAGCAACATTCTACTTGACAATGAATTTCAGCCAAAAATTACAGATTTTGGGCTGATAAGACTATTACCTGAAGATAAGACTCATATCAGCACTGAATTTGCAGGGCATTTGTATGGTTAAATCAATACATTAACATTCATGAATAATGTTTTTATATAAATGTGTTAACAATAATAATTTTCAAATATTGTCTACAGGAATAACGGTTATGTAGCACCTGAATATGCCAACCATGGACACTTATCTGAAAAAGTTGATACATACAGCTACGGTGTTGTGGTCCTTGAAATTATTAGCGGAAAGAAATATAATGATGTGGTTGATGATAAATCAGTCCCTCCAAACCTTCTTGATCACGTAGGTGTATAAATTCTATGGTTCAATGATTTATGGTTTTAGTTATGTTGTGCATTATTATATGGTGTGGTTATTTGTGTACACAATAAGATGATAATCTTAATTGAGTAAGCTTTTATTAATCTTTCTATTGTTCCTGTTACAGGCATGGAATCTATATGAGAGTGGAACACATCTGAATATAGTGGATGACAAATTAGACTCTAGTGAATATGCAACAGAAGATGTGACTAAAATCATAGAGATCGCATTGATGTGCACTCAACCAACTGTTTCAACTAGACCTACAATGTCCGAAGTGGTCACTCTTCTAAGTGACAAAAGACTTGAGGAAAAACCACAAGCGAGATCTGTCAGTACTGACAACGAGGTGAAGATCCAAGTAGCTACATAATCATCAATTTCCATTTCCAATGCCACTGCCTCCACGGTTCAACTTTCTGGCCGTTAAAAATATTTCATAAAGGTTCTTGGTTTAAAGTTGTATAACTATATACTATAAGATTGTCAAAATTTTATAGTTGTTGCAGCCCAAGAAAGAGAGTGCTAATTAGCGTACGTATATGGGACTCGTTTCTTGTTGCTTTATAGTTTAAAAGAATCTACAGCACCTTGAACTCTAGGAGTTCAATATATAAGTATACTACCACTTCTTGTTGCTTTATAGACCACTGGCGGAAACTCGTCGTATATGTTGGTTTAGGCCCAACATCACACAATAAATAAGAAACAAGATAATGTACTTTACTAGTTTTCAACTCTCTACTTGCATTCATACTCAAACTTACATTTAGTTAAGTTAACAACCTTTGCACTTAAATAAAAATAAATTACCACTAACCCACTATTTTGACTCATAAAAGAACTTCCAAGGGATTACAAGGTGTTAGCAAGAACACACAAGCCCAATCAAAATTGCTGTTGTCACCCCGTGGATCTTGAACAACCGGAGGGGGGGGGGGGGGTGTTTCGAGTTTCGAAGCTGGTTTTGGATAGTGATATTCAGGATCGCGCGTTGCGCGATAGATGTTTGATTTTGTATACCAGACGTTATATATTCTAGTGACCTTCACGGGTTGTTCACATCATTACTACAAAAGCCAATGTTTGGTTTTATGAAGTTAGCATTACCACGAAAGACAAGGTTTCACAACTATCTATGTTGAAGATTGTAGGCCACCATTAATAGAATCTGTGCCATCAATGATTAAATCATTCAAAGCCATTGACCATAAAAATATTAGATCAAGCTTAAATAACATGAGTTGCAGGGCTATCACTTTCAAAACTACTCGCATGTGTTTTAAACATTCATATAATTCAGAGATACTTTACGTCACCACTTCTTTGAAGACATCCTCTGTATAGACCAAAACCACCCTGCCCTAGGAAGCAACCAGGCCTAAAATTATTTGTTGAGCTGTAAGTTCATAGGATGTGAAGGTTTGTATGGCAAATATAACCATTTAGTGAACCCTTTGGCTAGGACGTGAAAGTTTGCTCCACAATATAATCATTTTGACCTCTAAGATTGACTTGTTTAGACAAGTTAAAATATGTTGCAGTCCAATTATCACTTAAGTTGAGTACTAAACCTGTGAGCAAGACCTTCAATCTAATAAATATAAGGTAATATTGTTTGTGCTCGTTTAATCACCTTTTTGATGCACCATGTAATGAAGTATCACAATCTCATGGGCTGCTTCAGCTTTGATGATCTCCATCCACATGTCCGATAAAATTTAAATCTGTTGAATATACACACAATATGGAGCACAAACTATTAGTATATTGGTTCATTGGATAAAATAACACATAAATTAGTAGTTGGTTGTCAAGAGTATGCCATAATCATGAATTAAGAAAAATACCAGGGAAGTATGTCATTAATCAAAAGAAATTTAATTTAGTCAACTTGCCAAAAGCTTACCTCTTTTATATCCGAAGTTCTTCAATACCCAACATTTGGTTACTTGTTTATCCTACTGGAAGTAAACATGTTTTCATGATCGGCCTGTGGGAAAACATGTAATTTGATTTAACACGATATTGTTGGTCTGTGCCTTTTCTAGTTTGGTACCTTTTCTAGTTCAGTGTTGCTGGATGATTTGCTTTCTTTAATGAGGCTGTTCCTTTATCTATATGTGTGGAAAAAGATCTTGTTAGTCAACCTATTGGTGATATGTTACGGTAAAATTAATGTTGACTATGAACTACCTTTGTTTTGGAGCACCCGTGAGCTAGCGTTATACTCATTTCTGTCACGATTTGAATCCTTAACTAAACCAAATTCATCAACAAACAGGTAGAACGCACACTGCAAAACCCAAATGAGACGTTATTACAACTAAGAGTATCATGTCCCAAATTATGAGGGATACTTAGTCAGTTGCATGAGGTGGATTGGCAGGAAGTTTCTTAATGTTTAGAACAAAAATAGAATAATTAATTAGTGTTTTCATTGTCTTTTAGCACGTATACTTCAACAGTGAGTTAAATAAAGAACGTAGGATTAAGATCTTACCTCTAACTTCCTATTTTCTAACATGCTTTCCATGAACATGCCTCATCATTAGACGAACGCAAACGCACAAAACAACCAAATTTAGACTAATATGTATGAGGGCTTACCTTTTGATATTGAATTAGGATGGTCTAACAAGAACAAATTGGGAAGGAACAGGGAATGACAATGTTTTTTTGTGTGGACTTAGTGCGCTAGGTATGCGGAGTGATCACTCCTTTTTGGTCTTGGATGCGTTGATAATGGTTGTAAAGAATGCATCATGTAGCAACAGGCTATGAAATATATGAAAAGTCAACGAAACTACGTATTTAGATAGTGATAAACTAAAAAACATATATAGTACCTGAAGTGACACAAAAGACATTGTCTACCCATCCATGGATATGACTCCCTGCAAAGGTCCTTCGCACATACCTGCCAACTCCTTTATTATCAAAATTCCTTTTTTAAAGTGATAAGGAGAAAAGAAGATCTTTATGAGCTTACCCCATTGGTTGCCAATTTGCCACCAACATGTGCCTCAGCAAAGAAGTTGGTTGAGCTATAATAATAAAATATAGAATTTAAAATACAAATGAATTAAAATTAGAAGTAGACGTTATTGGTGAGATATCTGGCAGTGATTTTGTGAGTCATCTTAATTAAGCTCAATTCTGTATGCTTCAAGTTCAGTTATTGGTTCCATAGATGCTTTACATTCTCTCAATATTGAAATAGATATGAATAGCATAATGAGTTGTATAAAAAACTTAAAGTTCCTCATGATAATCAACATCACTATGGTATATAGAAGAGTAGTATTTGGTAAGAAAACCTGACATGTACAACCACATATAATAAGCTCTGGTATATAAAAGTGCAGTATTTGGTAACAACACTTGACATGTACAACTAAATATAATAAGCTCTCAATGCAAATACTTGAAAGCCATAGATCTCTTTTTTTAGTGATCTTTTTTTTATAAATGAAATGTTTGTAAAATATAAACACAAAAGTTCATTTTTTATGTTATCAATTGATCCACTTATAACAAATTTGTTAGCTGTAGAGGTGACCATAAACAATTAACAACATGTTGGATAAATGGTTTGCAAGAACCACATACTTTGATGTTGGTTTCTTTGGATCTGATATAAACATCCCATCACCTGCATCAGCCATAACTTCAATAAGCAATTGGCCATTAAAGTTTTCATTAATGGAAGAAAAGGTTATATTTCCATGCTTACTTGCAAATAGAAACATCACAACAATTAGATACTTCATAAATGTTGTTCCACAACTTTACAACTTTAACTAAATAACAAAAACTACATAACAATGTATGTATATGCAAACTATAGTTAAGAAATCAAAAAAGATTTACATAACCATTTAAATTAAATCTGTGATAGCTACTAATTATATATTATATTACCAGCGTTGAGTGTAACCGCTGGTAATATCAATATGGACCATTGGATCAGTCTGAAACTAAATCCTGACATTTTAAACTCGACGATTTTAACGGTTACAAGTTGGTTTTGAGGAGTTTTGGCGGTTCAAGAGAGGTTACATGAGGTTTTTACAGCAGTGTTTGTAGCATTTCTCATATGAGCAGGTTGTGAAACAATTTAAAAGAGATAAAACAAGAACATTTATGGTTAACAAATACCAGTGCACCTTAATATTTTATAAAATACAAATAGTTAACACAATCTACTAAAATTGATAACCTTTATGAAATTTGATATATATATATATATATATATACACACACGTAATACACTCGTGTCAGTCGATGCATGATAGCCTGAAATTTTTATAACATAAACTTTTAAGAAAAATTATGCAAAAATAACATATATAAAACTTACCTTAAATGGTTTTTAAAATAATGAAACCACTATATAATATTGATAAACGTTTATTAATACAATTATAAAACATTTTTGAAAGATAAGTTGAATAGATAATCTCTAATTTAGCAAAAAAAACGTATATATAACAAACACAATTAATGAACAGTAAGAGGTCTTTATGGTTAGTTAATTTACATATCGATTTTTATATAAATTCAATAATACAAAATTTTTAGTATTTTTCCAATGATTTAAATCAGCCTTATTTTATGAATTTAGTCCACTAACATATAAATTGCAGTTTAGGAGAGGTTACAGGAAGTTTTTGCAGCAGTGTTCCACTGCAGTTACTTTTACAACACTTCTCATATTAGCAGGTTGTGATACAATTTAAAATAGATAAAACAAAAACATTTATGTTATAAAAAATACCAATGCACTTTAATATTATAGTTAACACAATCTACTAAAATTCATAATGTTTTTGAAATTTGATATATATATATACACGTAATACACTCGTGTCAGTCGATGCATGATGGCCTGAAATTTTTATAACATAAACTTTTAAGAACAAATTATATAAAAGTAACATATATAAAGCTTATCTTAAAATGGTTTTTAAAAATAATAAAACAACTATATTGTTGGATCAAGAAGAAGGCTAATGCCACCAAAACAAAGTCACTTAGATAATTTTTGGTGCTGCATGCAAAGGCTTCCGAAGCTTAGCATGGAACTTCTGAGGGTTGTAGAGTTCTTTCGAAGACAAAGTGAAAGATCAACTTCCGAAGACAGAACTCTACTTTCGAAGTCAAGTATATACTTCCGAAGTTCAAGCCTTAGAAGAATAAACTGAAGACCACTTCTGAAGTATGATTAAAAGAAGAAGTCTCCAAGCCTTGGAAGAAGCAGCCTCTTCCGAAGTACAAATGGCTTCGGAAGTACTTACTCTTTCGAAGGCACTTAACCTTCGGAAGACTTTAGCTATAGGATCCCAGCTGGTATCAAAGTATATCCGGCTGTAGGTAGAATTATATATAGGTTCTTGCAGGATCGTTGAAGGGTGTGAGTTATAACACAACAACACAAAAGAGGAGATTAACCAAACTTTAATCAAACAGTAAACTGGATTAACCAAGATAAGACACTAAGAACACAAGTAATGTAAGAGACAGAACATAAAGAACACAAGTGTATGGTTTTCAAGAATGCAGTATATTGCTTTCTCTATGTTCTATTACAAGTGTTACAAAATCATATTAGAAAGATACAAGAACATGAGATACTTATACAACATCCTACAGCCGGCTATACTTTGAAAGCCAGCTGGATACAATTGACTAGACACACACAAAATCAATTGTAGAGTCAAAAGGCAGATTGCCTTTTGACTAGTGACTATGATATGCCATAGCTCACATCCTTATCTATTACAAAAAGGATAAAGTACATAAAGTAGAAAGTTACAGACTCAAGACCTCAATGTACAGTTACCAAAAGCATGGACCTTTTCACCAAACCATGTTAGTTGGTGACTTGTAGAGTTGCAGCAGAAAGGTGTCCAGCTTTATGGAACAGTACATCAGATAAAGCATGTTACTAAAAGTCTTCGGAAGAAATCCGTCTTCATGAACTTGAAGCTTCGGAAGACTTTGTCTCTAAGGCTTCGGAAGACTTCATCTTTGGCTTCAGAAGATGTTGGTCTTGGCTTCGGAAGATTTCACACTTAAAGTATTTATGTTGCACATGTGAAACTTCCGAAGCATTCCACTTCAATGCACTTGTGCAGCATGCAGGAAAGACTAAAGATGTTTAGGTTGCATCAGCCTCTTCATTAATCTCTACAAACTCCCCCTAGGCTGATGCTACAAAACACTTAGAAAACTTTAGATATAATAGTCCTCATTAGGATGATCACCATTCCTTTATTCTTAAGATGATCAGGATCCTTCAGGCTGTCAAAGTGTCTTCTCATGTCAAAAAGGTCATGTAAAGGCAACTGAAACATATCTTGCCATGTATAAATGTCTTCAATTCCTTGATCTCTAATAACATGCCACCTTTCTGGATTTGTGGTGTATGTCCAAGACAAGATGGGTCTTCCTGATGCTAGAGGAGCTACTAAAGTTGGAGTTGGTTGAGCATCCTCTGGCTGCACATCCTCAGGTTGTTCTGATTCATCCTGAGGTTCAGAAGGGGGTGCAGGCTTCTTCTTCTTCTTAGACTTTGGTTTAGAAGCCATCCTCTTCTTTCTTTGTCCAAATTTTAACTGAGAAGACTGGCCTGTAGCACCAGATTGATCTTCACTGTCTCTTTCAGTTGGGACTTCCTCTCTCTCAGGCTCAGAAGGAGAGGGAGGTTGACCCTGCTGTGGATCAGAAGATGAAGCTTGCTGAGCATTAGCCGGAGGTCCGGGTTGTGTTGTGTCTGTTTGTTCAACCTTAACCTCCACTTTAGGTGGGGCCTGACTGGAGTGGAGTGTAAGTCAGTGAGCACTCCACTCTCAATCTTCTGCTTGATTACCCTGATATGCTCATCCATAGTGGATAGAGACATGGGTCCAAGTCTCCTTCCAGAGAATCCATACAGCTTCAAGAAGCTCATCATCCTCTGTCTATCAACAGACTTCTTCATGCTCTTTTGGATGATGGCTCTTGACTTTGCAGCTTCTTCCCTCATCTTCTTCTTTGTTGTCTTTCTTTCCTTGACTAACTCAAGCTCAAGTTGTTTTAAATACTCAAACTCAACATAGTCATAAGGTAAGGGAAGGAGTGCATCTGCCTGATAGAGACCTGTGGCACTCAAGTAGTTTATCATCTTGATTCTGTCTTCTTCCTTATCTACCTGAGGTTCTTGTTGAACCACATCCTCTTGTTCAGGGCTTTCTTGAACTGGTGAGAGGGTAGGCATACCTCTATACAGTCTTTTTCTTTTTCTTTCTTCTTTGACCTGTACTAGGAGTTCTGCATCTTCTGCCTCCTTCTTCTCTCTTGACCTTTCCAGATCAACCAGCTCATTCAATTCATCTAAGGGGAAAGAAATGATATTATCTATGTCATAGTTCCTAGTCTACAATAGTTGATCTTGATTGCCCTTAACTCATCATTCTGAGTATCTGGTCTGGGGGCAGCCCTGATTGCAGACTCCATGAGTCTTGGAGACTCAGTAGAGGAACCTTCTCCCCTTAGCCTCCTTTTCCTCTCTCTCTCCTCCTCCTCAATCTCCTCAGATGTCATTTTTCTTTTCCCTTTGTCATTCACAGACCTTTGTGACTCAGGGTGGAGAGAGCTTTGGCCTTCATTGCTCGTTGCAGCATCTGAGCTCAGGCCAGAGAGAGGTTGAGAAGCACCTTCACCAGTAGGGTCTCAGAAGGAATATGGATCTCTGCAGCAGTTGGAGATGATGAGACAGGGCTCTCAAGTTCTGTCACTAGGCCTTCGGTCAAGGTTTCCCCTATGAAGCTAATCTTAGGGTCTGCCTCAACTTCCAGTTGACCGATGACATTGCCTGATTGCCTTAGTCCTTCTTAGACTGAACTCTACAATGATCCTGTCTTGGATTCTTCTAGCCAGTCTGTCAGCTTGTCTTGATTGCTTGGGTTGACAAGTGGCATGTTGACTAGATCCAGACCTTCATAGTAGTTCAAGGTCTGAAAATTGAAGACTTCTGTTGTCCTTGAACTCTTATGATGATGAGGGCCTTCCAGTTGTTGTCATACCTCCATCCAATGATGTGATTGAAGGATGATGAAGGTGACATAGCCCTTGGTATCCCATCCTCAAACAGACTCTGTATGAAGGAGTCTGTGTAGTCCACATCAATGTGAACTAGAGAAGGTTGCTGAGAAGGCACAGTTGCAAGTGAGGATGGTGAGTCCTTAATGTCCATTCTCTCAGAGGAACTCCCAGGTTCTGTGGCTGTAAGGACTTTCTCCCCCTTTTTGGTAGCATCACCCACTTGCATAGGTGAGCTGGAGGATAGATCAATCACATCCACATGTTCTTGTGTTCCTGGTTGAGCTCTCCTTAAGGGTCTCCCAACTAGTTTTTCCTTAAGATATGAAATCTCAAGTTGCTGATCATTGATCCTATTGTGTAAGGTAGTCACCTGAGATTCAAGGTGACTGACCTTTAAGACTAAATAGGTGCATGTTTTGGATAGTTGTTGCACTTTTAGTCTCAGATCCCCCTCATCTTCATCAGAAGAATCACTCAGGGTGGAGAAGATTGGACCAGAGTCCTTTCTCTCATGACCAGTTCTAAGTTCTTGGCCACTGTATTTCCTCTGCTTACTGGCAGTCTCAGTTGAGATGTCAGTAGGCTGAGTTGCCATGGTTGAGGTCTTAATGATGTAATCACTTGCAGAAGTGAGAGCCTCTTCCATATGGACATCCTGAACAGGTTCAGGAGTGTCCACCTCAGTTGTAGGTGACTGATGTGGGATAGATGTAGGAGACTCAGGAGTATTCATCTCTCTTTGTGTAGGGGAAAGAAGAGAGACTCATTATACTCACTGAAACCTAGATCTTCATCAGTATAGAAGTCAAGATTAGAAATTGGTTGGTTGAGGTCTATAGGCTGGGGATGGTAACCGTCCCCTGAAGGTTGATCACTTGAGTGTTGAGACTCAAAGTGATGGCTTAAGGCAGTAGGGCTAATGAACTCATCAGGCTGAGCATAAGGAACCTCAGCACTGATTCTGGAAAAAATGGGAGTGGTCTGCTCCTCAGGAGAAGTGGGAGCTCCAGTATCCACTTCTTCCTGTATGGGTGAGTATATGGGGGCCTCCACAGACTAAATATTCTGAGCAGGGGTTCGTTTGGATTTTCTTTTGTAGGTGATGGAGATTTGAGGCTGTGTAGGTGGTTGGAAAGTAGCAGGTGTGGGTATAACACTAGCTTGTACTGCTAGGTTGTCACCTTGAGCAATGAGCTCTAACATTTTTGGGACTAGGGCTGTTTCTACCCCAGAGAATCCAACAGTGGATTTTCTCAGTGTTTTAAAGATGTCGGGTGTAAGGCCCCGTTCCCGGGACGCTTACAGCTGGGTTCTCATCGCACATAAAACGTATGATTGCATTTGTATTTCATAAATCGCAGCGGAAAACTAAAACAATCTTTCATTTCCATGTAAATGCTTTTGCAGGTTAATACAACATTCATTACAAAATAGCTTGTTCGCATTACAATGAAAAAACATAATCAAAAGAATGCCATCCCAAAAGAGCTGAGTAGCTTCACGGTGTGCCATCCTCGCAAAACATTACCTGCCAACTGGAAAACATATAAAAAGCCAGCGTTGCTGAGTGAGTTCTAGTTTTATTACAAAACATACTTTACTTTCATATAAAACCATTCGTTACTTTTACATGATCACACATCGTACGTACACATAGATAATATCATTATTATCTTCTTCATTTATTCATTCGTTCATTCGTTCTTATGACTTACTTGCGCATCGGACATCATCCATACCAATACCATGTGTTACACTCCGGTTAGTCGTAGCTACTGGGCCGAAGTCAATAAATGAACAACTAAACGTATGCCACGGTACTAGGAGTAACCATCAGTCTTAGCTACTGGGCCGAAGTCAATAAATGAACAGCTAAACGTATGCCACAGTACTAGGGGTGAGCGGTAGAGGTTCTACATTAAGGGTCAATCACAAAGAAGGACCCGTTATCCGATGCGTGCAAGACGTTTCATTCGTTCATTAATGCATGCATTCAACATCGTGTTCTTCTTTCATTATCTTTCACTTTACGTTACATAATACTTCGTTCATTCCTTATCATAACACGTAAAGTTATGGGAAAGATAACATACATCATAATAAGGAACATAACACACACAGTCATCATTATCATACAGGACAACACCATACATACAAACGTGCATAAACTTGCAACATCATCCTCATCATCATGCCCAACATGCTTTCTAAGGCCTCAAGCGTCATCTTACATGCTCTTATGGGGACCTTTACGTCAAAACTTACATCTGCACTTTCCCCCGAAAGTCAGAAGTCAATCTATACCTTCCTCGGTACAACAGCCCTATTCGGGCGTATGGACACCCTTCAGTCGCATGGCCTCCATGCGACTGAACATCATGAGATTGAACTCAAGCGCATGAACATTTAGGCGATAAATCCACTCGTGCGAATGGACAATGCGGATGGACCTCATGCGAATGGGATTAATACGGATGAGCACTTATGCGACTGGCCCTTCAAGCGTGCGAATGGACATTCAATCGTGCGAATGGACATTCAATCGTGCGAATGGACATTCAATCGTGCGAATGGACATTCAATCGTGCGAATGGACCCCAATCGCACCCTAATCGGACATATGGCCTCCATTCGGCCTCCAGTCGGTCGCCTAGCCCTAACTGATGCAGAATGCAGTTCATCCCGACTGCAGCCGAGGGTTTTCGGCCTCCAAACTCCTCTAACCCATTTTAAGCCCAATCGACCATCCTAAACCTTAGGGATGCATACCACGACACCATTCAAGCACACACAAGCTCACAATCAAGCCACAAACGCATCATACATACACATACACATACACAAATGGGTCAACATACACATACCCAAAACCCGATTTCAGATGTTTTCCAGCCCCAAAATCGTTTGAAAACAAGTAAAAGTGGGGTTCTAGAACTCACACAAAAGCACAACGACAAGAGCTTCGATTTGGCTTGCTACATGATGATTTTGGCGACCCGAACCACCGAACCACTCTTTTTCCTCTTCTTCTCCTTCTCTCTTCTCTCTCTATGAAGTCTGAAATGTGGGGTGTGTGGGGAGAGTGGGCTGCCCTCTACCTACTAATATCACCACATTTCCCAACTTTTCTTCGTTGGCGAGTTTGGTCCCTCACTTTTGAACTTTATTTTCTTTTCTTTCTTCACCGGCTTCAAATAATAAATATTGGGTGTTACAAGTCCACCCCCTTAAATAGGTTTCGTCCCTGAAACCTGTTATTCGTCAACAAACCTGGATAATGTTGTCTCATTCTTCCTCAGTCTCCCACGTTGACTCGGATCCCTTCCTGTGCTTCCACTGTACACGCACAAGAGGAACCACTTTATTCCTTAGCCTTTTCTTTCGGTCGATGATTGCCACTGGTTCTCCATATAATTGAGCCGTTCATCTATTCGATATCTTCCAATAGGACAATCATATCTTCATCTGCTAGGCACTTCCTAGATGAGATACGTGGAATGTCGGGTGAATTCCATTTAACTCATCCGGTAACTCCAGTCTATAGGCCACCTCTCCTACTCGAGCAATGATTCGGAAAGGGCCTATATACCTTGGGCTCAACTTGCCCGCTTTCTGAATCGGATAATACCCTTCCAAGGTGAGACCTTCAGCATAACCTGGTCACCCACCTGGAACTCAATCTCCACGTCGTTTATCAGCATACAACTTCTGTCTGTCTTTGGCTGCCTCATAAAGACTTTGATCTTTTCAAGCTTCTCAGTCGTAGCCTCAATTACCTCGACGCTCCCCAATTCCTTCTGACCAATATCACCCCAACAAACGGGTGTCTGCATCTCCTACCGTATAGCATCTATATGTGGCATACCAATGCTGGCATGATAGCTGTTGTTGTAGGAGAATTCAGCTAACGGTAGGTGGTCATCCTAACTTCCACAAAAATCAATCACACATGCCCGGAGCATGTCTTCCAGTGTCTGAATGGTTCTTTCTGACTGACCATCGGTTGGGGGATGATAAGCCGTGCTAATATGTAACCCGTCCCCATAGCGTCGTGGAATTTCTTCCAAAATTTAGATGTAAACGAGTGTCGCGATCAGACACAATAGACACCGGCACACCATGACGAGCTACAATTTCCTTGATGAACAGATCAGCCAACCTCTAAGATGAATACGTCTCGCGGATCGGTAGAAGAAAATGAGCGCTCTTCGTCAGACGATCAACTATCAACCATATGGCATCATACCCCTTCGGGGTACGCGGCAGCTTTGTAATGAAGTCCATAGTGATGTGCTCCCACTTCCATTCCGGTATATCCAAAGGTTGGATCTTCCCATACGGCTTTTGATGCTCGCCTTCACTTGTAAGCAAGTAAGGCACTTACTCACATACTCCACGACGTCACACTTCATACCCGGCCACCATAATCTTTCTTCATGTCATGGTACATTTTCGTGGCACCAGGATGAATGGAGTATCGAGTCTTGTGGGCTTCATCCATTATCTTCACCCGTAGATCCCCAAAACAAGGAATCCACACACGACGAACGAGTTCTAACACCGAGTGTGTTTTCACCCAATTCCTAACCAGACCTCTCATTTTTCCGAGTTAAGGTGATCTTCTTTCAATGCCTCATCTTGAAACTCCTTGATTTGCTTCATCACATCAGAGGTCATGATTAGTTGACAAGCTTTCACCCGAATCGGTTCGGGCCTTTCCTTTCGGCTAAGGGCATCCGCCACCACATTAGCTTTGCCCGGATGGTAATGGATCTCGCAATCATAATCCTTATAAGCTCTAACCATCGCCTCTACCTCATGTTCAGATCCTTTTGCTCGAAGAAGTACTTCAAGCTCTTATGGTCGGTGAATATGGTGCACTTCGTCACGTAGAGATAGTGCCTCCAAATCTTTAACGCAAAGACCACGACTGCTAGCTCCAAGTCATGAGTAGGATAATTGACCTCATGAACCTTTAACTGTCGAGATGCATAGGCTATAACCTTTCCTCTTTGCATTAACACGCACCCCAACCCCGAGTAGGAAGCATCAGAATAAACCACTAGATCTTCACTTCCATCGGGTAGGGGACAGGACTGGAGCTTGAGTCAGTCTTGCCTTCAGCTCTTCGAATGCCTTCTCTTGAGCTTGACCCCATACAAAATCACATCCTTTCGGGTCAACTTAGTTAGTGGGGAAGCAATCTTAGAGAAGTCTTGGATGAATCTTCGATAGTAGCCCGCCAAGCCCAGAAACTACGGATCTCGGTTGGCGTCCTTGGTGACTTCATTGCATAACCGCCTCCACTTTCGCCGGGTCCACCATTATCCCATCAGATTCACCACATGACCCAAAAACTGAACTTCGGCAACACAAAACGCGCACTTGGAGAATTTAGCATACAATTTCTCCCTTCTCAACGTCTCTAGAACCTCTCGAATGTGACCGGCATGCTCAATCTCGCTCTTCGAATAAATCAGTATATCATCAATAAACACAATCACTGATTTATCCAACATAGGCCGCACACATGGTTCATCAGATCCATAAAAGCAGCTGGCGCGTTGGTCAAACCAAAGGACATGACAAGAAACTCGTAATGACCATAGCGCGTGCGGAAAGCAGTTTTAGGGATATCTGTTCCTTCACCTTCAACTGATGATAGCCAGACCGAAGATCTATTTTGAAAACCAACTAGCACCCTGAAGCTGATCGAACAATTCATCTATCCTCGGTAAGGGGTAGCGGTTCTTCACCGTCAATGTATTCAGTTCACGGTAGCCAATGCACATCCTCATACTACCATCCTTCTTCTTTACAAACAGGACCGGGACACCCCAAGGAGAGATACTCGGTCTAATGAACCCCTTATCAAGCAACTCTTGCAACTGTTCATAACTCTTTCATCTCCGTCGGAGCTAACTGATATGGTGCCTGGCAACAGGTTGGGCACCGGTATTAGATCAATCTGAAATTCAATCTCTCTATCAGGTGGTACTCCTGGTAAGTCTTCCGGGAATACGTCTGGAAAGTCACACACAACGGTACATCAGACAGTTGTGGGTTGGTGCATCTACATCCTTTACATAAGCCAAGTAGGCGCTACATCCACGCCTCATACAATTTCCGCTACTGCCATTGAGATCACCTTCGGGATCGTCGTAACTCGATCACATAAACCGGTACCAAACTTCCGTCAGGCGCTGTCAACCGAATCATCTCTTGGACACACAATGTTCGCCTCGAAGTCCGCCAACCAATCCATCCCAAGAACCAAATCGAAACCACCCAAGGTCATCACAAAACGGTTATAACAGGAAACTTATGACCTCAAGTTCCACATCACAATTCTCTATCATCTCAGAATCCTGGTAGACCTATGGCAGTTTCTACCTCAAAGGGCGCATCAACACGTTCACTACTAGTAGGCAGCTTAGCACAGAAAGTAGTAGAAATAAAACTCCTGCTAGCACCAGAATCAAATAGCACAGAAGCTAAAATTTGGTTCACCAGAGACGTACCGGACACGACATCAGGGTCTGTCCTAGATTCCTCCTGTGTCATAGTGAATGCCCTGGCGCTCGCCTCGGTCCTTCACTTCCCGTCTTCCTCACCCTGAACCCTCAGTCCTCGGGTTCTTACAATCTCTGCTCATATGACCAGTTTCCCCACAGTTAAAACATTTGCCCGACAAGCAATCCTTCGCCATATGCCCTGTCTTCCCACACTTGAAGCCACACATTCAAACCCAGCTACATTCTCCCGCATGATCCTTTCCACACTTACCACACTCCTTGATCCCACTCCCGATGGCCACGCGGCGGTCATCACCGTGCCTTTTTGTTACCCGTCGAGGCATCACCCGACAAAACTCCTCCCATTCCAGTCCGATCACCACCACCCTTCTTACTCGCTTCAGTCACCACCACCTCCTGCTCGTCATACAGCCTCCCTGCCAAATCAACCGCCGACCTAAACGTGCTTGGTCGGGCGGCGATCATATGCCGGCGAACATCCACCGGTAAACCCTGATGTACCTCTTGATTTTCTGAGACAGAGGCGTCACCTGATCAGGCACGAGTCGTGCCATTTCATTAAACTTGGTGGTATACTGCTGGTGTGTCATGGTTCCAGCCTCCAACTGCAGAAACTCCCTTTCCAACTTATCCATTTCCCTGTGAGGACAGAACTCCTCAATCACCATCTTCTTCAACTCAGGCCATTTCATTCTCCTATTGCCCGATTACCCTCTGCTTGGACAATGTTGTCCCACCAACATAGTGCCGAGTCCACAAATGAATGAGTGGCAAACTTCACCTTCTGATCTTCTCGACCTCGCTGATGTCGAGGACGGCCTCCATCTCTCTCACCCATCGTGAGAAGCGGTAACATTGCCATTACCGTCAAAAGTAGGGGATTGCATCTCATAAATGCCCCGTAGTTACATCCTCGCACTGCCTCTGGCACAGCTCTTCTCTCTTCTCCTCTTCATCATCAGACGGACCGTTTCAGGCTCTGGTGTTCCCGTTCTCCAGAGGATCTTTTTTTCTTTCTTTTCTTTCCTTCTCGTACAGCCTTAATAACTTCAGTTACCATAGACGGTAAGATTGTCTGCATGACCTGATGGACTTCTTCTACAACAGCCTCCTTTACTAAGGCTCTTAGATTGGCGCTTTCGTTGCCACCCTCCGGATGGGGGTCTCTGGTTCTTCATGAACCACCCTCTCAACTCTGGGTCTCCCTCTCTTGGGTCGCGTTTCAGCACCGTGACCTCCACCCCTAGAAGCTTTCGAAGATCTACCTCCGCCATCACACGCACACTGAAAGATTCAAACACCAACACGATCATTCAAGGAACAACTCAGTTTATTTCAAGTATAGTAAGTCCCTAATTACAGTGGCCAGTTGTGATTAGCCACTTACTTTACTCTCATACCCCAAGTATTACCTGTCCTGACTACATCAGTATTTAAATCTACATACAACACATAACCACATACCATGCGCACATAAAACCGGTTAACTTTACGAAAATACCCGATGGCACGCAGCTACTCAGATTGGCATCCCATTCCCTTTCCGTCCCATTCTCAGTTTAGATTAGGTTTATTTTGAAAATTTACCCATTTCACTTAAACTTTGGCTCTGATACCAACTTGTAAGGCCCCCCGTTCCCGGGACGCTTACAGCTGGGTTCTCATCGCACATAAAACGTATAATGCATTTGTATTTCAAAATCGCAGCGGAAAACTAAAACAATCTTTCATTTCCGTAAAAATGCTTTGCAAGTTAATACAACATTCATTACAAAATAGCTTGTTCGCATTACAATGCAAAATATTAATCAAAAGAATGCCATCCCAAAAGAGCTGAGTAGCTTCACGGTGTGCCATCCTCAGCAAACATTACCTGCCAACTGGAAAACATATAAAAAGTCAGCGTTGCTGAGTGATTTCTAGTTTTATTACAAAACATACTTTACTTTCATATAAAACCATTCGTTACTTTTACATGATCACACATCGTACGTACACATAGATAAATCATTAATTTTCCTTCATTCATTCATTCGTTCATTCGTTCTTTATGACTTTACTTGCGCATCGGACATCATCCATACAATACCATGTGCTACACCCCGGTTAGTCGTAGCTACCGGGCCGAAGTCAATAAATGAACAACTAAACGTATGCCACGGTCTAGGAGTAACCATCAGTCTTAGCTACTGGGCCGAAGTCAATAAATGAACAGCTAAATGTATGCCACAGTACTAGGGGTGAGCGGTAGAGGTTCTACATTAAGGTCAATCACAAAGAAGGACCCGTTATCCGATGCGTGCAAGACGTTTCATTCGTTCATTGATGCATGCATTCAACATCGTGTTCCTCTTTCATTATCTTTCACTTTACGTTACATAATACTTCGTTCGTCCTTATCATAACACGTAAAGTTATGGGAAAGATAAACATACATAATAAGGAACATAACACACACAATCATCATTATCATATAGGGCAACACCATACATACATAACGTGCATAAACTTGCAACATCATCATCATCATCATGCCCAACATGCTTTCTAAGGCCTCAAGCGTCAACTTACATGCTCTTATGAGGAGCTTTACGTCAAAACTTACATCTGCACTTTCCCCCGAAAGTCAGAAGTCAATCTATACCTTCCTCGGGTACAACAACCTATTCGGGGTATGGACACCCTTCAGTCGCATGGCCTCCATGCGACTGAACATCATGTGATTGAACTCAAGCGGATGAACATTTAGGCGAATAAACATCACTCGTGCAAATGGACAATGTGGATGGACCTCATGCGAATGGGATTAATACGGAGAGCACTTATGCGACTGGACCTTCAGTCGCATGACCCCATGCGACTGGCCCTTCAATCGTGCGAATGGACATTCAATCATGCGAATGGACATTCAATCGTGTGAATGGACCCCAATCGCACCCTAATCGGCCGTATGGCCTCCATTCGGCCTCCAGTCGGTCGCCTAGCCCTAACTGATGCAGAATTCAGTTCATCCCGACTGCAGCCGAGGGTTTTCGGCCTCCAAACTCCTCTAAACCCATTTTAAGCCCAAATCGACCATCCTAAACCTTAGGGATGCATACCACGACACCATTCAAGCACACACCTCACAATCAAGCCACAAACGCATCATACATACACATACACATACACAAACGGGTCAACATACACAGACCCAAAATCCCGATTTCAGATGTTTTCCAGCCCCAAAATCGTTTGAAAACAAGTAAAAGTGGGGTTCTAGAACTCACACAAACAAGCACAACGACAAGAGCTTCGATTTGGCTTGCTACACGATGATTTTGGCGACCCGAACCACCCGAACCACTCTTTTTTCCTTATTCTTCTCCTTTCTCTCTTCTTCTCTCTTGAGTCTGAAATGTGGGGTGTGTGGGGAGAGTGGGCTGCCCTCTCCCTACTAATATACCACATTTCCCACTTTTCTTCGTTGGCGAGTTTGGTCCCTCGACTTTAACTTTTTTTCTTTTCTTTCTTCAACGGCTTCAAAATAATAATATTCGGGTGTTACACCGGGCTTCATCTGTCCCAATTTAAAATGTTACCTGTTTCCCTTACTGTGAGCTCAGTTCACAGTTAAGAATGTACTGGACATATCTAGGAAACATGTATACTCTAGGAGTCTAAATTAGCCAGCAAATTGTATAAACAAACTAAGAGTACCTGAATTTGACCCCTTGAACCTTCCATGGACTATAAAGAGAGATCTTTAGGAATCTGGTCCCATCCACCATGCTTGTTTGATAAGCTGTGAATGACCACATGGAGCAGGAATCTCCATTTGGATGAGACCTTCCCTTTCCTAAAGGTCTTTACAGAGAAATCTCCCTCATACCCCATCTGCTCAAAGGAATGATTTACAGCTTCCTTTGGGAAGAACACCTCACCCTCTTCATCATCCAGCTGAAGATGTCAGTTGATGATGGCCGGAGTGATGAAGATTGTTCTCCCCTGCATTGTGGCAGACAGTGCCTTCTCCCCGTCCATAATGACCTCTTGGCAGGTCTTCTTCAAATTCAAGCAACTGATCCTCATAGAGTGGAGGATCAATGGTTAGGGAGGTGAAGTAGTTGGACAGAGACAAGAAATGGCAAACCTCTGAGAAATGAGGATCTTTCTCAGAGCATAACAGAGCAACTTGATTGTGTTGTCTGTGTAGCTACATGGTAAAGTTGGGATCATTTCTGTGAGCAAGGTTAGCCATTGTGAGGTAGCTTAGAGAGAAGAAGAAAGAAAGAAAGAAATTTCAGAGAGAAATTTGGGTTTTTAGGTTTGGAGGAAAGCAGATGATAGAAGAGGGGGAAACCGTTGGGTTTATATGAGAGAGGGATTTCAGATAAAGTTTAATGAAAGAGGATAAATTTAAAATCCGGATGTCAGTCCCACCTCTGAAAAAGTAGTTTACTTTTTGCTCAAAAAGTAGTTTTCTTGGAAGTCAAAAAGCTTCCGAAGGTTAATTATCTTCGGAAGTTTTAATGAAAAAGCTTCCGAAGCTAAAATGACTTCGGAAGAATTTCCTGAGAGTATTTGATGATTTTGCTTCGGAAAAAAAAATTAAGACTTGATTGCTTTGTATAGAGATCAACAAAGCTTCCGAGAGTTAATTTTTGCTTCGGAAGGAAAAGGTCCGTGAAAATAAGTAAGTGTCTAAGATAACTATTTAAGCTTCGGAAGATAAAATTGAAATCTCTTCCGAAGGTAAATTTCTTAGACAGTTAAATATTTTGGAGGTATGATTTTCTTCCAAAGTTAAAATGCATAACTTCCGAAGTATAAAATCATTAATTAATCTAAGGAATCTTCAGAGAAAGAGTTTTTTAATCCAAGGAAAACATGAGCTTATGAAGATGATGGACTAGACAACTTAGAACACACATTTTTAAGAAATAATAAGAATTAGTTTTAAGAAAAATTTACTCAAGGTTGATCATCCCAATAGCTGATATTAGATATTAAATTTGTTCATCAAAAGCTTTGTAAACAAATCAGCATATTGTTCATTTGTGTGAACCTTGACTAGTTTAATTAATCCCTTTTCATAATTATCTCTTATTAGATGATACCTATATTGATGTACTTTGTCCTTGAGTGTTGCACAGGGTCTTGTAATTGAGATAGCACTGTTGTTGTCTATGTGGATGGAGTCTCCTTGAAATTTAACCCATAGTCTAGCATTTGATTCTGAATCCAAAGCACTTGAGCACAGCAGCTAGCGGCAACAATGTATTCAGCTTCAGCAGTTGATGCAGAGACACAGGATTGTTTCTTGCATTGCCATGAGACAACCCTTCCACCAAGAAATTGACATCCCCCAGATGTAGACTTTGCAGTCATATTGCAACCATCATAATCACTATCTGTATAAGCATACAGATTGAAGTCAGAATTTTGGGATACCATAGACCAAGTGTTGATGCACCTTTGAGGTATCTTAGAATCCTTTTGACAGTGATAAGGTGAGACATCTTAGGGTTGGCTTGATATCTTGCACAGATGCATGTAGCAAACATGATATCAGGCCTGCTAGCAGTAAGATACATAAGAGACCCAATCATAGCCCTGTATAAGTGTCATCTACACACCCCCTCAAGATCAGGACCAAGGGAGTGGTTTCTGGCTATGGGTGTCTTAGCAATCTTACAGTAGTCATATTGAACCTTTTGAGTATGTTTGAACATACTTTGACTGACTTATGAAGATGCCATCTTCAACTGCTTCACTTGAATTCCCGAAAGAATTGAGTTTCCCCATGGCACTTATTTCAAATCTGTCTGTTATCAGCTTCTCAAAGTCTTTGCAGAGCTTTGGATTAGTTGAACCAAAGATGATGTCATCCACATATACTTGAACTAGAAATATGTCTTTTCCTTGTCCTTGATGAAGAGATTTCCATCTATAGTCCTCTCCATATCCATGTTTACAGAGATACTCAGACAGTGTCTCATACCACTTCCTGGGTGCCTGATGCAGCCCATAGAGAGCTTTGTCAAGCTTGCAGACATAATCAGGATGATCAGGATCTACAAAACCAGGTGGCTGTTTGACATAAACCTCTTCATCTATCATTCCATATAAAAAGGACACATTTCACATCAAGTTGAAAGACCTTGAAGTTCTTGGATGCAGCAAATGCCAGGAAATCCTAACAGCTTCTAATCTTGCCACTGGAGCAAAGACATCAGTGTAGTCAATCCCTTTTCTTGTGTGTATCCTTGACAAACCAGTCTAGCTTTGTTCTTGATTATGATGCCTCTATCATCTTTCTTGTTCCTAAACACCATTTTGGTTCCTATGGTAGTCTTCCCAAAAGGAAGAGGACAAAGGTTCCAAACTTTCTGTCCTTTGAATTGAAGCAGCTCTTGTTGCATAGCTTCAACCCAAATTCCATCCTTTAGAGCTTCCTCAACTTTCTTTGGCTCTATCTGGGATAGAAAACAAGAGTGAAGACAAACATTTTCTTTTGGGTTTTTTGTCCTCTTGTCTTTACCCCGGAGACAACATCTCTGATGATGTTTGTGGTAGGAGATGAGACTTGTGGATCCTAAGTTGAGGAATCACAGCAAGTTGTTGAGAAAGTTCTAAATTAGAAAAATTAAGATCTAGCATAGATGCTTCTCCCACCACATCAGCACACTTTTCAAGTGAAACTTGATCCAAGCAGTGTGTGACTCATTGATGTTCTCATCTATGGTGTGGTTAGTGGCATTAAGAAATTCTTGGTCACTGTCACCATCACCATTGTTGCCTTCCACAGTTGAGGTGTTCTTATCTGGTTGTAGAGCCTCTAAGCTAGAATTTGAAGGCATACAGATGTATCAGATGAATTTTGTCATGGTTGTGCTGATAGAAACCTCATTTGCAGAAGTAGTTCCAACTGGAGCTGAAGATGTATGACTTGAAGTCTTCCTAGCTCAAATCTTGGGTCAGAATCACATGTATTTAAATCTTCTGCAGATCCTGAAACATTCTCACAAGATTTGTTAAAACGTAGTGGTAACCAAATCAAGATCAAATAGCCAATCTGGACCAGAACCAGCAACACATGGGGTGTGTCATTGAAGGTCACATTGGCTGGACTCCTCAACTATTCTAGTTCTAAGATTGTACACTCTTAAGCCTTGCTTGTGAAGAATATCCAATAAAGTGTCCATCATCTGATTTCTTAGCAAACTTGGCAATTGATCTTTGGTATTCAAGATGGTGCAAGAACATCCAAATGAACTGAGAAAACCAATGAAAGGTTTTCTTGTGCCAAAGTTCATAAGGAGTCTTTCCATGAGTCTTAACTACTAACACTCTGTTCTGCACATAGCAGGCAGTGTTGACTGCCTCTGCCCAAGAAGGTGTGGGCAGCTAGAGTCAGACATCATGGTTCTTGCAGCTTCAATCAGTGTCCTGTTTCTCCTCTCAGCACACCATTTTGTGAGGAGTCCTGGGAGCACTAAATTGTCTTGCAATACCTTTTTCATCACAAAATGTATCAAGGGTTTGGTTCTTGAATTCTGTTCCTTGATCACATCTTATGATTTTGACCTTGTGATCAGGCTGATTCTCAATCTTTAAGATGAAATTCTTCAGAATCTTAGGAGTCTCATCCTTAGTTCTAAGGAAAAAGACCCAAGTGAATCTTGTAAAATCATCTGTGATCACTAGACAATATAAGGTCCTTCTAAACTCATTACACTGGTGGGGCCAAAGAGATCCATATGTAACAAGTGTAGGGGTGGTATGATGGAGTTCATTTCCTTAGGCTTATGAGATACCTTATGTTGCTTCCCTTAGGCATACAACAAGTGATCATCACTTGTAAACTCTTTCTTTGGCATTCCAGTTACCACGATCATCGCTTAATCAATTATTCATGTTCTTAAAGTTTACATGGCACATTCTTTTATGCCATAGGAAAGACTCATCACTATTGGCTTTAGATAGAAAGCATGAAACTTCTCCGGAGGAGAGGTTTCTTGCAGATCCATCTTGTACATGTTTCCTTTCCTGGGGGCTCTAAGCAGGATATGCTCATGAGAAATGACCACACCAGGCTTAAGAACAATGCACTCATGCTTAGTAAAGAGCATCTTATGACTTTGATCACAAAATTGAGATACACTCAGAAGACTGTATCCAAGCTCCTTAACAAAGTTTACCTTTTCAATGTTGAGCTTACCATTTGTGACCTTGCCCATTCCAGAAATGTAACCACCTTCACCTCCTCTAAAAGCAACAAGTCCTCCATCAATCCTTTCAAAGTTCTGGAGTAGTGACCTATTACAGTCATGTGCCTGGAGCAGCCACTGTCTATGATCCAAACATTTCTGTCTGTCTTCAGCTGTCCATACACAAAAGAGAATAATTAGTTACATCTAGAAACCCAAGCCTTGCTTGTCTTAGGCTCACTTGCAGAAGGTAAATTAACTGTAATAGATCCTATGGTTGTATAAGAGGATCTTGAGCTGTTGTTGATGGAGAAATCTCAGTCACTTGGTCTTTCTTAGACACCACCACCTTGGGAGTCTTGGACTTGACCTTCAAAACTTTAGAAACTTTTGGAGTTTTAGAAGTTTTGATGACTGAACCTTCGGAAGATTCTGCAAACACTGCAGCAGACTTTAGTGCTTCGGAAGAACTCCTTTCTTTCGAGACCAAGTGTTCTTCCGAAGAGAATTTTCCACTTCCCTTCTTGTTAGATTTGAAACTTCCAAAGGAAAATGGTTTTCCTTCCGAAGCCTGAATCTTCTTAGAACTCTTTGAAGCCTTTGTTTTGGCCATATGGATAGTACCTTTAGGATTGAAGGACAATCCTTTGCAATGTGAGTGATGCTGTCACACATAACACAATTCATCTTCTTCTTCACAAGAGCCTTGTCTTGAGAGTAAGACTGTCTTTGGTCACTTCCTTCTCTACCTCATCTTGCAGATGCTGAGACAGTCCTCTTGGGCTGAGAACTGTGCTTGGAGTTTGATGGACCAGGCTGTGCAGCAGTGGTACACAGCAGATCAGTCTTCTTCTTGCTGCTGAGATGAGTTGAGCAAGAACCAGAACTCTTAGCAGAGTTTTGGTTGATGCCTTCAGTCCCTACCACTTTAAACCCTGTAGAAATAAAAACTTGTTTCTGCTTAGAGTCAAAAGTAGCCTTGATCTCTTGAGCCTTCCTTGCCTTTCTTTTGCTCTTTCTGATCAAGTTCTTTCTCATGGACTTGGTCATCACAGTCTTCACTTTCTCCTCAGAAGGATAGTGGCCTTCTTGGAATCCTCCTTTTCACTCTTTGTAGAGGGATTCTTCACTATCTCTTCTTCATCCTCCTTACTCATAGATCTATGAGAGGAAGCTCATCTTCACAAGTTCCACACCTAGGAGATCTTACTGACAAGATTGTGGTGGAGGAGCTATCTCATTGGATCCTAGTCCCTGTCTATTTTGATAGCACACTTTGTTGTGCAGGGATGAGGATATCATGTTCTTGAAGGTCTCTTCTTCAAGAACACTCTTTTCTGCCCTGGCTTTGCTGATCACAAGCTCAGCCTGGCACTCAGTTAACTTGGTTATGAGATCTTTAATTTGAGTCCTAAAATTTGTGTGTTCATGTTTTAGAACTGAATTGTTTTCTCTAAGTCCTCTATTTTCAGCTTATAATCATTTTCAGAGTTTCTAAAATCAGATTTTAAAATGTTAAGGACTCAATATCATATCTCAGTTCCAAGTTATAGGACTTGTACCTGTTAACTTTAGCAATGCATTCAGGAGTATAGAGATGTTTCAATACCTTGGCTTCATCATGATCTGCCATCAGTGCTTGGTTTGGAGAGGCATCTTCAACCTGAAAGCTCCAGTCAAAGCCTCCTTCTTCAACAGCAATAGCATCTTGCTGCTTTGACTTCTCATTATGGAGAACTTTGTCAGTGTAGTTTGGTCTGGATTGTGTTTGGCCACCATTGGTTCTAGGTGCCTTACACTCTCTGGCAAAGTGCCCCATCAAGTTACAGTTGTAACACTTGACTTTGCCTTTGTCCAGTCCAAGCTTTCCACTGGTTGCATTGCTTGGGAACTTCCTTCCAGTCCTCTTGTAGAACTTCTTGGCTCTGTGAGTGAGAAAAGCCATCTGCTGGACTATTTCCATGTACTCCAGATCATCTGGATGGATACAGTCCAGGTCTTCAAGAGTGAAAAGAGAGTTGCCACAACTTTCATCAAAAGACACAAATGCTTGAGAAGAGTTTGTCTCTTGGAATGGGCTTCCTTGAGTGTAGTTCTCCCTTGGTGTCTCTGAGAAGGTGATGAAAGGACCCTTGGGTGAGTTGTCAGGGTAGCATATAAGATGATGTTTTGGTTCTATGCTATCCCTTTCAACCACATGTAGGGCTGAACCCATTTGATTGTTGAGTTACCAGATGAACCCTGCATGTTCATCTCCATCTGTAGCCACTGAGAATCCCATATAACTCTGTCAGAGTGAGTTTTAAGATTTTCAGTTCTCTTGATGACCACACAGTAGTGTGTCCATTGCCTAGGAAGTGAGGACATGAACTTCCTTACAATGTCTCTATTTTCAAGAGAACTCCTCCATCCACTAAGGTATCCACAATCTCAACATACCTAAAGTATTGCTGAGTCATGGTCTCACATGTTTTGAAGGTGAAGTTTTCAAACTGCTGCTTCAGGAGATCCTTCTTGTTCTCCTTGGCTTCAGAGAAACCTTCATACATCAGTTTCAGTGCATCCCACAGCTGCTTAGCTGTTTTGCACTTCTTGAAACCTCTGTACACAGAGTTTGGAAGGGCAGTTTGAAGAGCTGTCATGGCTTTCCTGTCTATATCTACTCTCTTCCTATCTTCATCAGAGTAGTTAGCCACATCCTTGGGGATCATACCAGCACCAGTAGCAGAGGGTGTGCTGGTTATGAAAGGTCCATTTTCTATAGACTCCACATTTTTGAATCAAGAGACCTGATGAAACCTTCCATTCTTAAACACCAGGTGTCAAATCATCAAGAGTGATCAGTGGGGACTGTTCATGGTTCCAGTTTCATATCAGTTTTGGAAATGGCTGGCATTTGAAAAGTTTGGTATTTGTGTGTGTGAAGGATCTTAAGATGGTGAATCTTATATCAAGAGACTGAATGCTCTAATACCAAATGCAGGATCGTTGAATGGTGTGAGTTACAACACAACAACACAAAGAGGAGATTAACCAAACTTTAATCAAATAGTAAACTGGATTAACCAAGATAAGACACTAAGAACACAAGTAATGTAAGAGACAGAACATAAAGAACACAGGTGTATGGTTTTCAAGAATGCAGTATATTGCTTACTCTATGTTCTATTACAAGTGTTACAAAAGCATATTAGAAAGATACAAGAACATGAGATACTTATACAATATCCTACAGCCGGCTATACTTTGAAAGCTAGCTGGATACAATTGACTAGACACACACAAAATCAATTGTAGAGTCAAAAGGCAGATTGCCTTTTGACTAGTGACTATGACATGCCATAGCTCACATCCTTATCTATTACAAAAAGGATAAAGTATATAAAGTAGAAAGTACAGACTAAAGACCTCAATGTACAGTTACCAAAAGCATGGACCTTTTCACCAAACCATGTTAGTTGGTGACTTGCAGAGTTGCAGCGGAAAGGTGTCCAGCTTTATGAAACAGTACATCAGATAAAGCATGTTACTAAAAGTCTTCGGAAGAAATCCGTCTTCATGAACTTGGAGCTTGGAAAGACTTGTCTCTGAGGCTTCGGAAGACTTCATCTTGGCTTCGGAAGGTGTTGGTCTGGCTTTGGAAGATTTCACACTTAAAGTATTTCTGTTGCCATGTGAAACTTCCGAAGCATTCCACTTCAATGCACTTGTGCAGCATGCAGGAAAGACTAAAGATGTTTAGGTTGCATCAGCCTCTTCATTAATCTCTACAGTTCTCTTTGTAACTCATTGTAATAACAACTGCTTGTAAGAGTCTGTATTATTGAGTTGAGAAGCAATATATAAAAGTACCTTGAAAATTACTTCCTGTGTTCTTTATTACTTTCTATATTGTGATCAACTCTTACTAATTCTTCTTATCCAGAGTGTTGTTCTAGGTGAGTGAGTTGAGAGGAAAAATAAGTGTTTAGTGACAAACATCGATCCTGTAATAAACAAAACATAAGCTTATCTTAAAATGGTTTTTAAAAATAATAAAACAACTATATAATTTATTGATAAACGTTTATAAACTAACATTAATAAAAACGTTTTTGAAAGATAAGTTTAATAGATAATGTCTAATTTAGCAAAAAAACGTATATATAAAAAACACAATTAATGAACAATTAAAGAGGTTTTTATGTTTACTTAATTACATGGCATTGATATTTATATAAATTCAATAATACAAAATTTTCAACGGTTTTCCAATGATTAAATAATCAGCATTATTTTATGTATTCAACCCACTAACGCATAAATTATGGTAACGCATAAACTATAGCAGTTTAAACAAGCAGTTTGAACAGAAGTTGATGGTCAATACTCCTCTCATTTTGGCAAAAAAGTAGTTAGTGGTGAGTAGTTGCATTATATTCTGCTTATATAAGGGCAGAATAGTGCATGTGGGAAAAATGTTTCAACTATTCTTCTGGTATTTCAAGATGGATAACAAATCTAGCAAAAGCCTTGTTCGAGAGGAAAATGTGAGTTATTATCAAAAAATCCAAAGTTTGCTCATTATTTTGTAGAGCTTTCGTAATTTCTTTATGTTTTCTGTTTTCGGGCCTTCTAATGGAAGCATTTGTTTAATGACAACATATGGATAATGAGAGTTTGGATGTTCTTACCTACACGCAATATCTTAGAGCCTATGTTTCACAGCTTTCTTATGAATTTGGTGTTGAGGTGAGTTGTTTTAGTTTATATGTATACAATAGTTCATGTTTTCTTTTCTTTTTGGCTTATATTTCTAATGGGCTAACTCTTTGTTCCTCTTTTGTGTTGACTTTAATATTTTTTTTCAGGATTTCCGGGCAAGAAAAACAAAAAAGAGCTGAAAATCTGTCAAACTGGAAGTGGGATGAGGTTGTAGAGATTAACAGTTCAGAAGACACACCTGATGCAACTCCTACAAGGCCTAATAGCAACAAAGAAAGTTGTGATGTTAACAGCTATGAGTTTGACCCTTCCGATGATGACTCAAGTGATTCAGCAAACTCTCTCCAAACTTTCAACAAAAACCTAAAGGTTCCAAAGGTGTTGATTTTCAGCCGCAACCACCCTAGGTCTGTCTAGGGTTATATTTTGTTTGCTTTATGTTGTGTTTGTGTAAGGATATTATCATGTTTTAGGTTCTATTAATTCTAACCTTTTGATAGAATTTGGTCACACATGTTTATCGGGATGTTTCACTATTATGTCGTGTATGTTTATGTTTAGTGATTGTGTTGTGTTGTTTCTTTCTTTTGTCTTCTTCTATTAAAGTTTAAATATTTGTTCTATAAAAAGAAAAATAGTGATATATTAATTATAATATGATATTTTAAAATATGATATAATTAAAATTACATATAAATAAAGACTATAAGTAATAAAAAACAATGATATTATTTTCTTTGAACTTTTTAAAATTATTTTATCAAAATTTTTTTAAAAACCGTTCTAAATCAAAATGTTTTAAAAAATGTCATTTTATCAAATATCTTATTATAATTTGAATTCCAAATTTTTATGGTTCATAAAAAATTAATTTCTAAAAACACTAATAAAATTACTTCATATTTTTAAAATAGTTTGATGTTTTTTAAAAAAAATGTGAAACAAAATATTGTTTTTTAGAAAAATATTTATTAAAGGACCTGTTTCTTAATTAATTAAAAACAATTTTAGTGTAAAAAAGATTTGTTCTTCTATTAAAGTTTAAATATTTGTCGTGTAGAAAGAAAGAGAGTGATATATTAATTATAATAAGATATTTTGAAATATGATATAATAAAGGCTATAACTAATATAACAATGATATTATTTTCTTTGAACATTATTTTAAAATTATTTTTATCAAAAAAAATTTAAAAATTCCTTCCAACTCAAAATGTTTTTAAATAAAATGATATTTTCTAAAATATCTTATTAAAACTATGAATTGCAAATTTTAATGGTTCATAAAAAAATTAATTTCTAAAAACACTAATTTTAAATATCTCATTTTTAGAAAAGTTTGATGTTTTTTAAAAATTACTTATGTTATATAAAATATTGTTTTTTAGAAATTATATTTATAAAAGGAACTCTTTCTTAATTAATTAAAACTATTTTAATATAAAAAATATTAAATAATATAATTAGTAAATAATGTAAATATTTAGTATGAGAGATTAGCAGGAAAGCTAGACTTAGGATGTTTAATATTGTCACAAGTGTCACCTAAAAGCTTTCTTTTATTAAAGTAGATAGATTGATTATATATATGTACATATGTGTTGAAAAGATATATATTCCAAATAATTGAGGGTTTAATTTGTATAGCAAATAAAAACTATAAAAGCACACTGTGTATTAAAATAAGTTGTTAAATATTTATGGAATTCATACGATGGAATTTGATTACTTCATATAAATAAACTAATGTTCAATATTTTTCAGTAATGCCATTATACAAAACGTGTGAGCCAATCAGGAACCAAGTCTAGTGTGAGGTATGTACTTCTTATATTAATCCAATTATATTAAGTGTTTGGTAACATAATGAGATAGTGCACAAATGCATCAAATGCATGGTACGAGAAGTCATAGTAAGGACAAGGCATGTAGCATTGTATTGCCATTATAATTCAACAATAAGTTGTAGATTATTAAATTATAAAGATTTACCTTTATCTTTCTAATTGTCTCCATTCGCCAGCCGTCAATGCATGCGCGGTCATATGACGTGTAAAATGTGCGGACTGTAGGAAATAAGTAAATACGTTAGATATTCAACATAGATCAATCCACTAACATTCAAATGCCACAACTTAATAACACTTTAACAAGGTCAAGCCCTAATAATAAATCAAAACATTCGAGGGCATTCATGCTAAGTAAACCCATGTATGATTATTATTATTATTTTGGTAGTTTTATTGACTAATTTATGTGTTATATATCTAGATGGAGTTTTGTAGGCCTGCTAGCGGTCAGCCTCCATCAATGGTTCGTTTGTTTGATTCTGACATCATCTCGAAATACTAACAAGAACATCGTTGAAATCTTCGAGTTCAATTAGATGTACTTGCAAGGAAGTTGAGTTACTATCTTATGATGCTTATGTCTTGGAGCGACAGAAAACAGAAAATAATGTGCTCACAGGTTTCATTATTCAGTGCCCAAACTTCTTATTTATTAATATTGTTTTTAATTAACTAAAAATATTGTTGAAGAAGAATAATAATAATTTCATCGTTGATCACCTAGGAAGCCCAGGAACCGCGTTTCGTCAGGAAGTTTTTCACCGGCCTTCCCACCCTCTCTGCTATATGATGGACTACAATGGTTTTATTGGTTCAATTGAGTCACCTTTATTTAAAGCATTCATGTGACAACTCACTCAATTTCGTTATGCCAATGCAATAAACTAGTGATGTAGCACAACCATGTAACATAATTTTCGGAACGAAGATTTTTTCAACATGGGGATAATGTCACATATGGTAATTTTCCGTTACCAAACTCCGTTAGTTCTGTTAGGTCTTGCATACATGTGTCATGAGCACACACTAGTTGTCGTTGAACGTTGGTGACTTAATAACAATAATCTATGATAAATAATAATAATCTAATTAATAATATTGGTTATTAGTTATGATTATGTGATTCATAAGTTTATAGAATTTTAAATATTTATTTTGTGAATTTTACTTGATAACGTGACTACGAGTTATACATATTTCATAAGCTTTGTTATTAGTTAAAATGTTTATGATTTTTATTGTTGGTTAATAATGTTTGTGTTTTGTAGTTAAAAGTATTGAAAAAGTGTCAAAAGATTAACTTTTATAAAATTTAAACAAGAAGGTTTAATTTGTAATTACCATTTAACTAAATGTTAGCAAAAATCAATACCCTAGCCCCCTTACACCCCCTCAATTGGCCAAGCACCCCCAAGCACCTATTCTTTGCGATTTTGATCCAAGAACACACATACAATTCATATTTCATTAGTTCCAAGAGATTACAAGGTGTTAGCAAGTTTAATCGTTGATTTCTACGCATCTAAAGGTTAGTTTTGATTAGTTTTTTTTATAGTTTATGATCTTGATGAACCCTAGTTTTGAATTGATGATGAAAATATGAAATTGATGATTGATAGATGTTAATATGATGTTAGTTAGGTTATATGAATGTTGGATTATGTTGATTATGTAAGAAATCCATGAATTAATCATGTAGTTCATACATTACCTTATGAGGAAACTTTTTGTTTTTGAAATTCATGATTTGATGATGATATGATGTTAGATACAATATTTAGATGTTAATTTAATTATATTGTGCAAGAAAGTTCATGAAATTGGTGTGTAGATCATAACTTACAAAAGTATAAACTTTTATGCATGATGATTGGGAATTTTCATGATTTAGTGATGATTATCATGTTAGAATGAATGCTATGAACTTGAATAGGTATAAAGTTGATGAAATTATGAATGAATTGGATGTTGGATAGCTTTCGGGGATTTCTTTCCCAAAAGGGAAAATTTATTTTTGAAGAACATTGGATATAATTATTTGAGCATGATTTTGATGTTAAGGTCATGTTAGAATGATTATTGATGATGTTTAATGTGATAGAATGTGTTAATTGATTTGTTTGGATGCTTGGTTGCTCATGTAAGGAATTTGATTTTGGTGATTATACATGATGATAATGTGGTTAGTGATTAGGGAATCATGTTTCAGATTGGAATTGATCATTATTATGTATGTTGGTTGGAATGAACCTTGTTGATGAATGTGATTATGATTGTCATACACGTGTATGAATCTGAGGCCCCTACTTAGCAGGACTAGTAGGGTTTAGGATGTGAAGTCGTGAGCAACTTCACATGACATGTAATACATGATTAGAGTCCACGTATGATTTATTAGTTGTAATGTATTATATTTGTGTTGGGCATGTTGGTTGTTTGAGATGAGTATAAGTTGTATGATAATCTAATGTAGCATGATGCTCTAGGTAGAACTTGGGTTGATGACGTGAAACACGTGGATAATTTGTATGATATTCATGTATGTTAAGTTGTTATGCTTGATTAAGCAATATCTCAATTAATACGTCACCAACGGGTCAAAAGGGTCAACTAGGTTAACCTAGAGTTGTTAAGCTTTCTGTGTACACATACTTATGTACTTGTGTGTTCTAGGTAACCTTAAAAGGTTGTCTTTCCATTCATTGTCAGTTTTCTTTGTTATTTTTCGTTGCGCATCAGGTGAGTTCATGCCCCACACTTTTTATACACTCTCTTTTGGGGAAGATAGCATACTTTTTTACAAACGCTTTATTATTATAAGTTATTTTATAGTTTAACATAGTATGATATACCTTGAAAGTCCTCACACTATCGAATCGTTAATAATGGTAACTAGTGAGAAATCTTCGGTAGTACTACTGGGTTTGACAAGCTCCACCTTTGCGACTTGAGGTCAAACGGATGCAATAATTTCCTAAACACAAACATCGTCACGATCTGGTATCAGCTTTGATCGAAAAATTACTATTGTTATTAGTTGTGAATATAGACTAGCTATCTATTTCAATGCACTTCTTATTTTATGCAAATGTTATTGTTTATATTAAACACAAACTCTTGAACTCATCAACCATTATGTTGATATTTTTAGTATGCTATCCTCAGGTTGAACTCTTGAACTCCAACATGCATTTTACGACTTCATCTTAAGTCATAACACTTGGATTTTATTTATGAGATTTAAATAATGGGATAGCGCGTGTTTTGCCAAATTTTGTATTTATATACTTTGGGTTTGTCTTATTTACAAAACGCTTCCTCATGGTTTTAAAGTTTGAACTTTGGTTGGATTTATTTTAAATATGACATATAGTGTCATTCGGAGTAACTAATGATTGTGATCCTGGTTTGTTCACAGGTCTCGCGGTAAAACTCTACACGTTGATATTGAGGGTGTGATAAATTGGTATCAGAGCCATTGGTTATAGGGAACTAGGTTGCATACACACTAGTCTATAACCATACATAGTTGGTTAGTTACTTGTGCTTATCCCCTTTACTGTATATTCATTGGCATACACATCACATACACTGCAGTATGGCATCTTGATCGTCTTCATCCCCTATTGGACATGCTCCTGGAAAGGAACCTAAGGTTCTTATTGTTCATTCGTCGTCTATGAGTTATGGTTCTAGACCTTCTGTATTTATGTCTGATGTGTAGTTTACGGATAAGCCAATTATTGAGGGGGACATGGCTAATCCTAACAAATGGGAATGGTATCATATTACACTGATTATGATGTTGGAAAAGAAAATTGTTCCATGTACGATCCCTACCCTGACTGACGATGCCATATTATACCCACTACCATGCACACCTCATAGGGTTATTGCTACTTTGGTGGCCTCTCATAATCGACTGCAACGAGTGGTTGAAGAGAAATTTAAAAGGTGAGATGCGCGACAAGAGCATGAAAACAAAGTGTACGAAGAAATGGATGAGTCGTGGGTCGATATTCAAAGACGCCAGGATGGTCAGAGAGATCAAGGCTTTGCGTTGATAGGTTGCTGGGTTGACGGCTACGCTAAAACGCAATGCATGATAAGCTTCATAAGGCTATCGTTCGTATACACGAGTCGGAAAAACAACTCAAGCCTCAGGAGGCCATAATGGAGAGCCTCAGGAAGTACTCAAGGAGGTACCCGAAGACGAACCAGAAAAATGGAAGAGAACAGTGATGGATTTGAAGTGATTGACTAATTCCCTTATTTATCTGACTTGAACTACATGGTATTTTAAAAACAACCTATGTGGGAAGGATCAACCACCAATCAAGTGAATTGAGCTCTATCTTCGTGGGTCGGCGCCAAATATAAAAATTATGGTGACTCCTTCGAGCCCTACTACTATTTAGCATGTTATCTGACTAGCTCACAAGCTTATGGATCGAGCAGTGGAATAAGGCAAACTACCCACACGAGACATTGTAACAAGCGTACCTGACAACAAATGCAAGTAGGATATAATGGAAACAAGGGCTCATCATATAGTAGCCAACCCCAGCAGCATCAGCGATAACAGTAAAAAAGAAGGTTTAACAATAATCACAACTTCAATCGATCACCTGCCCCAACTCAAGAACCAAGTGGTTATGCGGGAAAAAATCCCAAGTGCAGTTGATGCAACTAACATTACACTGGCAGGTGTAACAGTTTTTGATGCTAGAGTTATGGGAAGGTTCGACACGCGACGAAGGATTGCTTATGAGGATTTGAGGAAGAAGTCTCAACAGTCCCAGGAAACGCCAAAAGGTTGCTTCGAGTGTGAAAAATAAAGGCATTACAAGAGAAACTGTCCTCAATTAATGAGAATTGGTAATGGCACCGTGAATGGTGGAAATAACAACAATGGTGGCAACGATGACAATAACGGCGGTAACAATGGTGGAGCTAAAGGGAGAGCCTTTGTCATGGGTTTAGGTGAGGCTCTAAACATTCTTACTACTGTTACTCATAAATTTCCTATTAATGGTCATCCTGCTTCTGTATTGTTAGACACTGGAGCCTATAGGAGTTTCATCTCTACTAAGATTTGTAGACTCTTAAATGATATGACTTTTTGTTGGAATCTAAGTATATGGTGGAAGTAGCTAATGGTAAACAAATTTCGTACATCATTATGGGTTACCAGATAGAACTTGCTAGCCATACCTTCGATATCAATCTTATGCATGTTACATTTAGAAGTTTTGATGCAGTCGTGGGCATAGATTGGCTATCCAAGAAGCAGGCAGAGGTAATTTTCATGAGAAGGTCTTTTGTATTCCTCTCATGGACGGGGAAATCCTCTAGGTTAAGGGCGAGAAGAGTGGTGCAGTAATAGACATCATATCATTTATGAAGGCGCAAAAGTGACTATGCAAGGGTCACTTGGCCATATTAGCCCTTCTCAGTGACAAGCAACTAGAGGAGAAGAAGATAGAAGATATTAAAATGGTTCATGACTTTTTAGAGGTGTTTCTAGAGGATCTACCAAAACTACCACCTCATTGTCAAGTTGAGTTTCAGATCGATTTGACTCCCAGAGCAGCTCCAATTATGCGAGCACCTTATCAGATAACACCAAATGAACTACAATAACTATCTACATAACTCCAAGAGCTATTGGATAAATTATTTATTCAACCGAGCTCATCACCATGGGGAGCACCTGTTCTCTTTGTTAAGAAGAAAGATAGCGCATTCCGAATGTTTATCGACTACAAAGAATTGAACAAGGTTACAGTGAAGAACCGATACCCTTTACCTCGTATTGATGACTTGTTTGATCAGCTTCAGGGATCAAGCTATTACTCAAAGATTGATCAGAAGTCCGGTTATCATCAATTGATATTTTAAGAAGAAGACATCTCGAAAATTGCGTTCCGTACTTGTTATGGTCATTATGAGTTGTTAGTCATGCCTATTGGGTTGCCTAATGCACCAACAATATTCATGGACCTCATGAATCGTGTGTGCAAATTCTACCTCGATCAGGTTTTCATTGTGTTTATCGACGACATCTTGATCTATTCTAAGACCAAGGAAGAACACGAGGAGCACCTACGTTTGATCTTGAAACTACTTTGAAAGGAACAGTTGTAAGCCAAGTTTTCTAAGTGTGATTTCTGGATTCATGAGGTGCAATTCTTGGGTCACATTGTTAACGAGAAGGGAATACATGTGGATCATGCGAAGATTGGGGCTATAATGAACTGGTCGGTACCCAAGACGCCTAATGAGATAAGGCAATTCCTTGGAGTGGCAAGATACTATTGACATTTCATTAAGGGACTTTCTAAAATCGCTCAACCTCTCATGCCTTGACCCATAAAGGAACAACTTATAAATGAGGTGAGAGTCAAGCTGCTTCAAGTTATTGAAATAGAAACTCTGTAGCGCACCAATATTAGCGTTACCAAAAGGAAATGATGATTTTGTGGTTTACTGTGATGCTTCTGTCCAAGGACTTAGTTGTGTTCTAATGCAACCTGACAAGGTAATAGCCTATGCCTTGAGACAACCAAAGGTCCATGAAAAGAACTATACTACTCATGACTAGAAGTTAAGTGCAGTAGTATTTGTCTTAAATATTTGGAGACATTACTTGTACAGTACCAAGTGCACTCTTTCACCGATCACAAGAGTCTTCAACATATCTTTGAGCAGAAAGAGCTTGTAAGGATCTAGCATTTATGGATTACAATATCAAGTGAAAAGCAAAAACTCAAATCATATGAGAAAGACAAGGAAGCGAGAACTTCAAGATGATGGAAAAAAATCTAATCGTGCAAAAACTAGAAGTTGTCGCATGAGAAGTTGATGTGTTCTCGCAAGAACATCCGCATAGTATATATAGATGTTTTTCCTTTGTATTTCATTATATGTGTTCATTTGTAAAGGTATTCTGAGAGTGAGAGAGCAGAGAGTGGTGTGATAAGCCACCTGAGGGGAGCTCACCTTGGGTGGATCGAGCTTAAACGACGTAAACTCATTTGGTATTGTAATCATTTGATTAATAATATTTGATTAAGTTTTTTTAATGTTCATTGATATCACACACTCACCCATGTGTCTTAATTTGATTATCAGGTGCAACAATATGTGGAATCGATCGTGACAAGGACTTTACACTACCCAACACCTACGTATGTGTTTTCTGGTGTTTAATTATTGCTTCCTGACTGCTATTGTTGTAAACAAAGTATGGTTGTCTTAAATATTTTGAAAGGCTATGAGATGTTTTTTTATAATGTAGGGTTGTATGGTGCCTATCTAATTTTGTGCATTGGAGTTTACGTGACATCCTTGTTCGTTACAGAATAAGGTGAAGGTAGAAGTATTTAAAAAGAACAAACAATAACTATTTATTTTGCCTACAAGTTTATATCTTTTTATATATGATGGGTCAATATAGGTAGGGGTCTTTCGTATTATGTACATGTGTTGTGTTAAATATGTTTCTCTGCTTAGGTTCATTCAGAAACTTTTCTATGTCTAAATGAATCTCCCCTTTTATTGAGTGTACAAATATACTAATTGAAGAATTGTTTATGAAAGAGAAAAAACATCCAACACAAGTGAAGGATTTTATTTTAATGACGGTACGCTTGAAGATTGCTGCATTCAAGTTCAAAGATAAACCGAGCAACCTGGAAATTATGCAAAGATGGAAGATCAATAGAGCGGAGCTGGCTGACAGCAAGGATGGCCATGGCTAATTGAAGAATTGTTTTTTTTATATAAAAGTCTATTTCTAAGTACAACTTAAATGTCATGTAACTTAGGGAAATGATCTAGTATGTGTTCTTTATTGTGATGGGGCTGTCTAGCGAGTCTAATGATTTTTTTCTTTTATGTGAAAATGGCTTGTCAGTGTGACACACAGTCACATTACTTGTACTGCTTTGATGTATTAATAGAATCATCGAGGTATTTCTTTACCAAAAAAAACATGTCAATTCAATTCAGCCATCTTGTAAGAAACACGTACACAAGTGAGCTTTTCATCGCAACGCGACGATTGTGATAAACCTAGTTCTATTAAAACTATAACATCAATATGACGGTGTGATAGTATGACACCACCAAATGAAGTGTAATAGTATTAAAACTAGAACATATATAATACTTGAAATCAAACTTGGATAATTTAAGAGTCGTAATATCACTATCAAATTGAAATTATTCAGTGGTTTACCTGAATAAATCAATTGGATATAACCCAAACAATATCAAGAATTAGTACGTTGTGTTATGTGATTTTTGTTAACCTATAGAAGAAGAATTCAAGAGAAAAGTGACCAAAATATGATGATTCAATACAATTTCGTGAACCAGCTCGACCCCAGGCAATGGCTCTACCCTTTGGACCTCCCTACCAGGGGCGCTGACCACGGATCCCGGCCAAGGGGATGTTGCCCCCTTGGAACCCCCATTATTTAGGGGCTTCGACCATAAGAATATTTTCAATATTGAAGATCGTAATAAACTAAAATAAACATGCATTAAAATATTTGATATTACATTAAGTTTGATATGACGGCGTGGTGGTATGACACCACCAAATGAAGCGTAATAGCAAAGAAATGACAAAATGTAGCCTTGATATATGGATATAGATAAAGTAGTGGTTGAAGGAGAATTCACTTGGATAATGTAGGGAATTGAAAATAAGAAACGTAAGAAAAGAGAGTGCTGTAAAGATGTCGGAAAATAGAAATCATTAATGTAGGGACTTGTAAAGATGCGGGAAAACATAAATAATTAGGGTTCTAAACAAATCAAGTGTTTAACGAATTGTTCATGAGTTGTTCGAAAAAAAAATCGTTTACATTTATACATTTAACAAATAAGCGAATATGAACAAAAAACTTCGTCTAATTATCTAAATGAGCGAACATGAACACGGTTAATGTTTGTTCAATTACATTCGTGAACGTAATAAAGGTTTTATCTATTAGAAGGGATATTTTAAGTTGAACTCAAACATTATATAAATTAGTTTGTAGAAATTTATAAGTATGATTATGATAGATATTTTGATAAAAAAATTTAAAGAGAGTGTGTGTGAGAGAGAAAAAAGAGATAGAGACGATGTGATAATTAATTATATTGTATTTTAGTGTTCAAAGTAAATTAATTATATTGAATTTAAAAAAGAAAAAGAAAAAGTGGGATGAATACTCGGATAATTATATATAATACTCTTTTTCCGACAAGAAAAATAGTTTGGGCGGCCTACAAAGGTACAACTTGACAAACTCTTGTTACTCAAATATTAGGTAGTATAATATCTTCAGGTAGATTTCATAATTCTATCAATAAGCCTTTAATCAAATGTTATCTGAGTATGTAATAAGTAATGATTAAGGATTTAAATGTATAATAGATGCATATTTATCCAGAAAATAGATATGATTTGTATAATAGATGCAAGTAGTAAGATTAATAAAATATATAAATTTACAAAACACGATCCAAAATACTGTATTAAATCGAACATGGTTTTATTACAAAAGTTGCCTCTCTTATAAAATGTTGAGTAAAACATTCACTAAACATATAACCAAGTATTTGATGCAACCAATGTTAATCAATACTTGTTGCATGCTAGTACTAGTTGTTAAACATTAATTTCATGAAATGTTAATATAAATATGTAGTTTAGTCAATTGACTATATTTTGAATTTCCAAACCATGCTTGTGGTTTTCTATGTCTGGTTTACTTGGTTCGGCCAAAAGCCCACTTGTTTACAGTTTACCCACATGATATGACTTTGATCATCATGTACTAGGCTTTCATATATTCTTATTGTGAAGTATTAAAAGCCAAAACAAGTGATGACTTCCGAAGTTAAGTTTATTCCGAAACTTGACATAGTTCTTCCGAAGCTTGGTTGATATCTTTTAACTTCAATTGAGAGAGGGCTTTCGTCCATTAAGTTCTTAGGAAGCTTTCCGTGCAACAAATTCGTCTATCATCACTATTTGAGCATCAATTCGATTTGTATGTGGCTGCGACTTACTCATCGTTGAGTTCCCCTTCAATTCGAACCTATTCGGGTAAGTTAAATACATGAATATGCTCGATTAAGCATGGGTAACAAACTCCCCATGGTTAATTTGGTTATTAACATCGATTTAATGTTCAATTTTGGCTCACACCGATCTAGGGTTCTTAAGGTTTGGGGGTTTTTGTTTGAGTTTGTATTTAAGATTTAAAATGCGGTATCTATCGTGGTTGTAGCCTTGGTTCACTGGTTCCATGTTCACTTTCCCACTTAGAGGTCACGGGTTCAAACCCGGTGACCTCCAACTTTTTTAGAGTGTTTTGCAATTTCTAAAAAATATATAAAAAATTCTAAAAATTATAAAAAAATCATTTTATAAACTTCATGTATTTTTAAACCATTTAAATATTTTTCTGCAATTTGTGTATAAAAATATCCTTATATTTTATTTAAAATTCTAAAATTAATGTTATAGTTAGTATATATTTAGAATTTAAATACTAGTTTATACAAATTATTATTTCAACCATTGTTTGTTTAGGTTATCGATTAAATCGTTTCCATTTTATTTGGTTACAAAACCTTAATCAAAACTTATGAATAATACAAAATTTTTATAAATGTTATACTTACTTCATATATTACACAAAATGTAATAATCATTTCTACGAAAATATAATTAGTTTTCGATTGATAAATAAAACCCCAAACATCAAATTGAACCCTAGCCCATAATAATTCGTTGCACTCAATATTAAACTTTAACCTTGTGAATATATATGTATTTAGGTGTCTTGTGGCGTTTCATCTTGGAACAACGTTTACTATTAATCTTATCAATCTTCATTCTTATACTTATTTCGTCATGTGAGTTTTCCTTGCCCCTTTTTTTCACACTATTTTGAGGTGAAACATGATACTTATACATCATACACTTATAAACGTTTGAGACTTGTAATGCACTTGCAATTCATCTTTATATTTTGTCATGGTTATTTGTGTGTTGTAAGTGATTATATGAGATACATAGTTTGTTTACAATCATTAACTATTGCTAGCCTGGCGACGTCTTAGATCTTTGGGCCTGACAAGCCTATTTGGTGCTAAAGCCGAGGTATTGCCGGCTCCTGATGACGTATGCTTGTTCATCATGGGAACCAAATACACTTAGCCAATCTTATATACTTGTAATCAAGTCGAGGTTTGGTTGTAACGATATGTGTTCTATAACCTTACTAACTTATAACCTATGACATGAATTGCTACTTGTAACTTTATCATATTATGTATGAAACCTTGAAAACTCACCAACTATTTATAGTTGACCTTTATTTTTATCATGTTTCAGGTAACCCCCAAGTTTAAAGTGGTCTTTTGAAGCTTGCATTAAAACTAGAACGTGGACCTAGTTAAATAAATAAAATGTTATGTTATGTTTTGATTTATGTTTGAACTTATTTCATGTTTGAGACTTATCTTTGTATTTCCTTTTGAAACTTATAATATTAACATTCACATTTAAATATAGCGTTATGTGGTTGTGAACAATCTTAACCTTCACATCTCGACGTTTCCGCCGTCAAGGTTGGGGTGTGACAGATTGGTATCAGAGCCCATAACTATAGGGATTTAGGTTATTAGAAATGGTGACCTAGACTATAGCTTATGCATGAACCTCATAGAATAATATTTATATTCTTGGAATTATATATATTGTTTGCATGTTATATAATGTTATGCCATACTTATGTGCAACTTGATGCCTTAGCATAGGTTTGCCTTATAATTATTTAAACTTTGTTATATGTCTCCCTAAATTTAACTTTGACTCTTTGACTCTCCCCGACAAATGAAACTTCTTAATCTTATTCTCGTCAACACGTGGAAACTTATGCTTATGCTTGTGATTTGGATCTTTAGACGTTATGTCTAATCTATATAAATCTCATCAAGGTTTTGATTCATGAACCTAAGAAATTTGTGTGACACATAGACACCTGTATTCTGGATTTCCTGGAAAAAGGCCTTGGGCTAAGGCAAGCATATCGCATAAATCCTACGGGACTAGTTATGCTTACCTGGGGATTTCTGAGATGAGTGATAAACTATGGTCAACATACACAAATTTCTAAGGCGAATGGGTCAACTTACCTTGATGTGTCAACGTTTCCAAATGGTAATGCGTTACCAAATGGAACCATTCCATATGCCTTACAACTTTTGACTTATCCTTGTTTAAATATAATCTTTGTTATTCTCTTACTCGTGCCTAACTCATTTTGCATATTCCAGCATTTCTCGTCATCATGGAAAGCGTGGAAGTTCCGATCGTAATCTAGCCGCCATGATTGCCCGACAAATGGTTGTTGTCATCCCGACCATGGTTGCTGAACTCAATAGCACCTTAATGACCAACTCTAGCAACAACGGTCATGGGGAGAATAGTGCTAACCAAGGGTGCAACAACCAACCTTGCACTTTCAAGCACTTCAGCTCTTGTAACCCACTAGTTTTAGTGGAAGGAAGGAGCCACTGGTCTTCTTGAGTGGTTCGAGAGCATGGAGAACACTTTTATCAACTGTGAGTGTCCCGAGGCACTCAAAGTTCGTTATGCCACTAGCATGCTCCAACAAAGGGCTCTCACCTAGTGGAATAGTGAGAAGGGAAATCGTGGGCCCGATGCTATTTTGGCACTTACTTGGGAAGAGTTCAAGAACATCACCATCGTGAAGTTCTGCCCGAGAAGCGAACTACAAAAGTTGAGGAGGAATTCTGGAATTTGAAGCAAAAGGATGGTGATCATTTGGCCTACTCACCTAGGCATCATGAGTTGAGTATATTGCTACCTCACATGGTCGATACTGTCCCCCGCAACATTGAGAAGTTCATTAAGGGTGTACCACCCCAAATTCAAGATGTTGTGGTGGGTAGCCGACCCACAACTTTGGAAAAAGCCATTACTATCACCGCTCAACTCACCGAGAACCATATACGAGCGGGCACCATGTCTGTGAAGGGTGCAAAGAAGGTGGAAAAGACGGCTACCGAGGCCGTTAAGGAGTCCAAAGCTGAACCTTCTAACAACAACAACAACAAGAAGCGCAAGTTCACCCCAGCACGCAACTATGTCATGGATGCACCCAAACAACCCCAAAGACAACTTGTACCTGTGGCTACACCTGTGGCACAAATGCCTGGGGCTAGGGCTTATGCTGGTCCTCAGCCTATGTGCAACACGTGTAGGTATCATCATCCGGGGAATCAACCATGCCACATCTGCACCTTATGCGGTAAATATGGTCATTTGGTGGCGACTTGCCACCGTGCACCTAACAATGCCGCCATGGTTACAAACCGTGTTTGCTACAACTGTGGGGAACCTGGTCATTTTCGCCCACAATGCCCTCGTCTTGTGGGTAATGTTCCACAAGCCCGAGGACGTGCTTTTAATATCAACGCAAATCAAGCACAAGCAAACAACGATGTGTTGAATGGTATGTTCCTTATTAATAAAACTTATGCCTATGTCCTATTTGATTCTGGAGCCGATAGAAGTTTTGTTTTGTTAGAGTTTGAACCCATACTTGCTAAGTCACATACGAAACTAGAAGGCCTCTTACCGTTGAAGTTGCCGATGGAGAACCGATCATCGTTGATGTCATTATTCGTGATTGTATCTTAAGTCTTGACACGCATGATTTCCTTATCGATCTTATCCCCATGAAACTTGGAAGCTTCGACGTCATCATTGGTATGGATTGGTTAGCCAAACACCATGCCGAGATCATTTGTTTCGAGAAGTGCATCCGTATACCGTTACCTTCCGGTGATACCTTGAAGGTGTTCGGTGAAAAATCTTCAAAAGGACTTAAACTTATGTCTTGCACTCAAGCACGAAAATGCTTAAGCAAGAAGTATATGGCTTTCTCGGCTTATGTGGTCAACACGAAAGTCAAGGGAAAGAACTTAAGGATGTCCCTATCGTACGAGACTTTCCTGAAGTATTTCCCGGTGACCTTAGTGGTTTACCTCCCATGCGTGAAGTGGAGTTTAAAATTGACTTGATACCAGGAGCAAACCCCGTGGCTAAGTCACCATATCGACTTGCACCATCTGAAATGCAAGAACTCTCTAGTCAACTTCAAGAGCTATCCGAGAAGGGTTTCATCCGTCCTAGTTCTTCGCCTTGGGGTGCACTTGTTCTTTTCATGAAGAAGAAAGATGGATCGTTTCGTATGTGCATCGATTATCGTGAGCTTAACAAGCTTACCATCAAGAATCGTTATCCTCTTCCTCGCATCGATGACTTGTTTGATCAACTTCAAGGAGCTGCCATATTCTCGAAGATTGATCTACGCTCTGGATATCATCAATTACGAGTTCATGATGATGACATCCCAAAGACCGCGTTCCGTAATCGTTATGGGCACTATGAGTTTATGGTGATGCCTTTTGGTTTAACCAATGCTCCTACTGTCTTCATGGATCTCATGAACCAGGTATGCAAGCCTTATTTAGACAAGTTTGTGATTGTTTTCATTGATGACATACTTATCTACTCTAAATCCAACACCGATCATGAATTGCATTTGAGATTGGTTCTTGAGTTGTTGAAGAAAGAGCAATTGTACGCGAAGTTCTCGAAGTGTGACTTCTGGCTCGAGGAAGTTCAATTTCTAGGACACGTGGTGAATAGCCAAGGAATTCACGTTGATCCTGCAAAGGTAGAAGCTGTGAAGAATTGGTGTGTTCCTATAACTCCTACCGAAGTTCGTTCTTTTCTTGGTCTTACTGGTTACTATCGGCGATTCATTGCCAACTTTTCAAGAATCTCGAAACCACTCACTTCTTTGACACAAAAGAATAAACCGTTCGAGTGGGGTTCCGAGCAAGAAGAAGCTTTTGAAGCGTTAAAGCACAAGTTTTGCAATGCTCCTATCTTGACCCTACCCAATGGAAATGACGACTTCACCATGTATTGTGATGCATCTAAACAAGGCATTGGTTGTGTTCTTATGCAACGAGGGAAGGTCATAGCTTATGCATCGAGACAATTGAAGGTTTACGAGGTGAATTACACAACACACGATCTCGAGCTTGGTGCTGTTGTCTTTTCTTTGAAGATTTGGAGACACTACTTGTATGGTACGCAATGTATAGTCTACACCGATCACAAAAGCCTTCAACACGTTTTCAATCAAAAAGATCTCAATATGAGACAACATCGTTGGGTGGAGTTGATTAGTGATTATGATTGTGACATTCGTTACCATCCTGGTAAAGTAAATGTTGTAGCTGATGCACTAAGCCGAACGATTCACAACAAGACGATCTCATTCCAAGAAATTCGCGATCACGTCAGTGGTTTGACACTTTGGGTGAGTTCGATACTGAGATCCGACTAGATGTCAATGAGACTACCGTACTGCTACAAAACTTGAGAATAGATAGTGACATCGAGTCTAGTATCTTGGAGACTCAACAAGTGGTGCAACAAGAAGGAAGAATGAAGGATGAACTGGAGCCTAATCTTTTAACCCGATTGGAAACGAAACCCAATGGGTTGATGTACTTCGCAAATCGAATTTGGATTCCAAATCGTGATAATCTTCGTACCTTTATCATGAATGAAGCTCATCAAACTCGTTATTCTATTCATCCTAGCTCCGATAAAATATACATGGACCTGCGCAGTCAATATTGGTGGCCTGGAATGAAGAAAGATATAGCGACTTATGTAGCTAAGTGCCTCGCGTGTACGAAGGTTAAAGCCGAACATCAACGTCCAAGTGGATTACTTGAGCAACCCGAGATCCCTATGTGGAAGTGCGAACACATATCCATGGACTTCATAACTAATCTATCCCGAACCTCCCGTGGACATGATAGCATATGGGTGATCGTTGACCGATTGACCAAATCGGCACATTTTATACCAATACGTGACACTTACAAGACATCAAGGTTAGCTCGTATATACGTTGATGAGATTGTAAGTCGTCATGGGGTACCTCTGCACATCATATCCGACCGAGATGCTCGTTTCACTTCACACTTTTGGTCGTCTATGCAAGAACTTTTGGGTACTCAATTGGACCTAAGCATGGCTTACCATCCTCAAACTGATGGTCAAACCGAGCGAACGATCCAAACCTTGGAGGATTTGCTACGCCTATGTGTTCTTGACTTTGGTGGAGATTGGGATACGCATCTACCGCTCGCGGAATTTGCGTATAACAATAGTTATCACTCGAGTATCAAGATGGCACCGTTTGAAGCACTTTATGGTCATAAATGTCGTTCACCGATCTGTTGGACCGACATTGGTGAAAACTTCATCACTGGTCCTGAACTTATACAAGAGATGACCGATAAAGTTTCCATTATCCGCAAGAACCTTGAAGTGGCGAGAAGTCGTCAAAAGAGTTATGCTGACAGGCGACGTAAGCCATTGGAATTCCAAGTTGGGGAGATGGTTCTTCTAAAGGTCTCACCGTGGAAAGGTGTTGTTCGCTTTGGAAAGAAGGGCAAATTGGCTCCAAGATTTGTAGGACCTTTCAAAATGCAGAAAAGGATTGGGAAAGTGGCTTATAAACTGGAGTTACCTTCCGACCTTAGTGGAGTTCATCCTGTATTTCACGTCTCAAATTTGAGAAAGTGCTTGGCTGACGAAAGTCTGCATGTTCCGTTGGAAGACATCCAGATTGACGAGTCATTGCATTTTGTCGAGCAACCTGTTAAGATCATGGATCGTATAATGAAGAAGACTAGAACCGCAACAACCCCAATCGTCAAGGTTCGTTGGGAAAATAACGTGGCGCTGAATTTACTTGGGAACGTGAGGAGCACATGAAGAAGAGATACCCGTTCTTATTTGTATAGTTTCATTTCTTTTAATTTCGGGACGGAATTCTTTTAAGTTGGGAAGACTGTAACATCTCGTATTTTCCGGTTATTAAAAGTTAATTTTGTCATTGTTGTCAGTCTTGAAATTCATGGGTTATTTATGCATTTTTTTAGTTGTCATTAAATTTTAATATATGAAAGTTAATAAATAAAATATTAAATCAAACAATAATAATAATTATGAGAACAATAATAATAATAATAATAATAATATTAATAAATAATAATAATAATAATAAAACTTATAATAATAATAATAATAAATAATAATAATAATAATATAATAATAATAGTAATAGTAACAATAATAATACTAATAATAAAATTGATAATAATAAATTATTAACAATCATGAGAATTTTATCAATTAAAACTTAAAATAACTAAGCTAGGGGGGCTAAATTGTTAATTTTTAAAACTTTAAATGCAAGTTTTAAGCATAAAATAATAAGAATAAAAAATATAGGGACCATTTGTGTAACTATTGGAAATTAACTCCACTCTTTTTTTTTCCCGATTCTCCGGCCATTTGCCGGTGTAACCTCCGGCGGCTCCGGCGAGCCTTTGAACATCAAAATCATTCGACTTCGTAACCCAAAACCGATCTGAATTGTTTTACATACGTGTTTCGAACTTGAATGCATCTAATAATTGAGGGTACAAGTCGGTTACCACCCCATTCGAAAGCATAACCGAAGCTCGATAAGATCCAAAACCGTTTGAGCATTAAACGCCAATAATAACTCAATTAACTCAACCTAATCTTTCATCTATCTATTCCTAAACTTGTAATCAACATAATTTTACCTGAAACACACACAAACGTTGCATTCGATCCTCACCTCTGTCGTGACCTGTAACTTATTCGAAGACCCTATCCTGAGCTCTTTTAACTTCAATTGAGAGAGGGCTTTCGTCCATTAAGTTCTTAGGAAGCTTTCCGTGCAACAAATTCGTCTATCATCACTATTTGAGCATCAATTCGATTTGTATGTGGCTGCGACTTACTCATCGTTGAGTTCCCCTTCAATTCGAACCTATTCGGGTAAGTTAAATACATGGATATGCTCGATTAAGCATGGGTAACAAAATCCCCATGGTTAATTGGTTATTAACATCGATTTAATGTTCAATTTTGGCTCACACCGATCTAGGGTTCTTAAGGTTTGGGGGTTTTTGTTTGAGTTTGTATTTAAGATTTAAAATGCGGTATCTATCGCGGTTGTAGCCTTGGTTCACTGGTTCCATGTTCACTTTCCCACTTAGAGGTCGCGGGTTCAAACCCGGTGACCTCCAACTTTTTTAGAGTGTTTTGCAATTTCTAAAAAATATATAAAAAATTCTAAAAATTATAAAAAAATCATTTTATAAACTTCATGTATTTTTAAACCATTTAAATATTTTTCTGCAATTTGTGTATAAAAATATCCTTATATTTTATTTAAAATTCTAAAATTAATGTTATAGTTAGTATATATTTAGAATTTAAATACTAGTTTATACAAATTATTATTTCAACCATTGTTTGTTTAGGTTATCGATTAAATCATTTCCATTTTATTTGGTTACAAAACCTTAATCAAAACTTATGAATAATACAAAATTTTTATAAATGTTATACTTACTTCATATATTACACAAAATGTAAATAATCATTTCTACGAAAATATAATTAGTTTTCGTTTGATAAATAAAACCCCAAACATCAAATTGAACCCTAGCCCATAATAATTCGTTGCACTCAATATTAAACTTTAACCTTGTGAATATATATGTATTTAGGTTTCTTGTGGCGTTTCATCTTGGAACAACGTTTACTATTAATCTTATCAATCTTCATTCTTATACTTATTTCATCATGTGAGTTTTCCTTGCCCCTTTTTACTTTATTTCACACTATTTTGAGGTGAAACATGATACTTATACATCATACACTTATAAACGTTTGAGACTTGTAATGCACTTGCAATTCATCTTTATATTTTGTCATGGTTATTTGTGTGTTGTAAGTGATTATATGAGATACATAGTTTGTTTACAATCATTAACTATTGCTAGCCTGGCGACGTCTTAGATCTTTGGCCTGACAAGCCTATTTGGTGCTAAAGCCGAGGTATTGCCGGCTCCTGATGACGTATGCTTGTTCATCATGGGAACCAAATACACTTAGCCAATCTTATATACTTGTAATCAAGTCGAGGTTTGGTTGTAACGATATGTGTTCTATAACCTTACTAACTTATAACCTATGACATGAATTGCTACTTGTAACTTTATCATATTATGTATGAAACCTTGAAAACTCACCAACTATTTATAGTTGACCTTTATTTTTATCATGTTTCAGGTAACCCCCAAGTTTAAAGTGGTCTTTTGAAGCTTGCATTAAAACTAGACGTGGACCTAGTTAAATAAATAAAATGTTATGTTATGTTTTGATTTATGTTTGAACTTATTTCATGTTTGAGACTTATCTTTGTATTTCCTTTTGAAACTTATAATATTAACATTCACATTTAAATATAGCGTTATGTGGTTGTGAACAATCTTAACCTTCACATCTCGACGTTTCCGCCGTCAAGGTTGGGGTGTGACAGATTGGTATCAGAGCCCATAACTATAGGGATTTAGGTTATTAGAAATGGTGACCTAGACTATAGCTTATGCATGAACCTCATAGAATAATATTTATATTCTTGGAATTATATATATTGTTTGCATGTTATATATGTTATGCCATACTTATGTGCAACTTGATGCCTTAGCATAGGTTTGCCTTATAATTATTTAAACTTTGTTATATGTCTCCCTAAATTTAACTTTGACTCTTTGACTCTCCCCGACAAATGAAACTTCTTAATCTTATTCTCGTCAACACGTGGAAACTTATGCTTATGCTTGTGATTTGGATCTTTAGACGTTATGTCTAATCTATATAAATCTCATCAAGGTTTTGATTTCATGAACCTAAGAAATTTGTGTGACACATAGACACCTGTATTCTGGATTTCCTGGAAAAAGGCCTTGGGCTAAGGCAAGCATATCGCATAAATCCTACGGGACTAGTTATGCTTACCTGGGGATTTCTGAGATGAGTGATAAACTATGGTCAACATACACAAATTTCTAAGGCGAATGGGTCAACTTACCTTGATGTGTCAACGTTTCCAAATGGTAATGCGTTACCAAATGGAACCATTCCATATGCCTTACAACTTTTGACTTATCCTTGTTTAAATTATAATCTTTGTTATTCTCTTACTCGTGCCTAACTCATTTTGCATATTCCAGCATTTCTCGTCATCATGGAAAGCGTGGAAGTTCCGATCGTAATCTAGCCGCCATGATTGCCCGACAAATGGTTGTTGTCATCCCGACCATGGTTGCTGAACTCAATAGCACCTTAATGACCAACTCTAGCAACAACGGTCATGGGGAGAATAGTGCTAACCAAGGGTGCAACAACCAACCTTGCACTTTCAAGCACTTCAGCTCTTGTAAACCCACTAGTTTTAGTGGAAAGGAAGGAGCCACTGGTCTTCTTGAGTGGTTCGAGAGCATGGAGAACACTTTTATCAACTGTGAGTGTCCCGAGGCACTCAAAGTTCGTTATGCCACTAGCATGCTCCAACAAAGGGCTCTCACCTAGTGGAATAGTGAGAAGGGAAATCGTGGGCCCGATGCTATTTTGGCACTTACTTGGGAAGAGTTCAAGAACATCACCATCGTGAAGTTCTGCCCGAGAAGCGAACTACAAAAGTTGAGGAGGAATTCTGGAATTTGAAGCAAAAGGATGGTGATCATTTGGCCTACTCACTAGGCATCATGAGTTGAGTATATTGCTACCTCACATGGTCGATACTGTCCCCCGCAACATTGAGAAGTTCATTAAGGGTGTACCACCCCAAATTCAAGATGTGTGGTGGGTAGCCGACCCACAACTTTGGAAAAAGCCATTACTATCACCGCTCAACTCACCGAGAACCATATACGAGCGGGCACCATGTCTGTGAAGGGTGCAAAGAAGGTGGAAAAGACGGCTACCGAGGCCGTTAAGGAGTCCAAAGCTGAACCTTCTAACAACAACAACAAGAAGCGCAAGTTCACCCCAGCACGCAACTATGTCATGGATGCACCCAAACAACCCCAAAGACAACTTGTACCTGTGGCTACACCTGTGGCACAAATGCCTGGGGCTAGGGCTTATGCTGGTCCTCAGCCTATGTGCAACACGTGTAGGTATCATCATCCGGGGAATCAACCATGCCACATCTGCACCTTATGCGGTAAATATGGTCATTTGGTGGCGACTTGCCACCGTGCACCTAACAATGCCGCCATGGTTACAAACCGTGTTTGCTACAACTGTGGGGAACCTGGTCATTTTCGCCCACAATGCCCTCGTCTTGTGGGTAATGTTCCACAAGCCCGAGGACGTGCTTTTAATATCAACGCAAATCAAGCACAAGCAAACAACGATGTGTTGAATGGTATGTTCCTTATTAATAAAACTTATGCCTATGTCCTATTTGATTCTGGAGCCGATAGAAGTTTTGTTTTGTTAGAGTTTGAACCCATACTTGCTAAGTCACATACGAAACTAGAAAGGCCTCTTACCGTTGAAGTTGCCGATGGAGAACCGATCATCGTTGATGTCATTATTCGTGATTGTATCTTAAGTCTTGACACGCATGATTTCCTTATCGATCTTATCCCCATGAAACTTGGAAGCTTCGACGTCATCATTGGTATGGATTGGTTAGCCAAACACCATGCCGAGATCATTTGTTTCGAGAAGTGCATCCGTATACCGTTACCTTCCGGTGATACCTTGAAGGTGTTCGGTGAAAAATCTTCAAAAGGACTTAAACTTATGTCTTGCACTCAAGCACGAAAATGCTTAAGCAAGAAGTATATGGCTTTCTCGGCTTATGTGGTCAACACGAAAGTCAAAGGGAAAGAACTTAAGGATGTCCCTATCGTACGAGACTTTCCTGAAGTATTTCCCGGTGACCTTAGTGGTTTACCTCCCATGCGTGAAGTGGAGTTTAAAATTGACTTGATACCAGGAGCAAACCCCGTGGCTAAGTCACCATATCGACTTGCACCATCTGAAATGCAAGAACTCTCTAGTCAACTTCAAGAGCTATCCGAGAAGGGTTTCATCCGTCCTAGTTCTTCGCCTTGGGGTGCACTTGTTCTTTTCATGAAGAAGAAAGATGGATCGTTTCGTATGTGCATCGATTATCGTGAGCTTAACAAGCTTACCATCAAGAATCGTTATCCTCTTCCTCGCATCGATGACTTGTTTGATCAACTTCAAGGAGCTGCCATATTCTCGAAGATTGATCTACGCTCTGGATATCATCAATTACGAGTTCATGATGATGACATCCCAAAGACCGCGTTCCGTAATCGTTATGGGCACTATGAGTTTATGGTGATGCCTTTTGGTTTAACCAATGCTCCTACTGTCTTCATGGATCTCATGAACCAGGTATGCAAGCCTTATTTAGACAAGTTTGTGATTGTTTTCATTGATGACATACTTATCTACTCTAAATCCAACACCGATCATGAATTGCATTTGAGATTGGTTCTTGAGTTGTTGAAGAAAGAGCAATTGTACGCGAAGTTCTCGAAGTGTGACTTCTGGCTCGAGGAAGTTCAATTTCTAGGACACGTGGTGAATAGCCAAGGAATTCACGTTGATCCTGCAAAGGTAGAAGCTGTGAAGAATTGGTGTGTTCCTATAACTCCTACCGAAGTTCGTTCTTTTCTTGGTCTTACTGGTTACTATCGGCGATTCATTGCCAACTTTTCAAGAATCTCGAAACCACTCACTTCTTTGACACAAAAGAATAAACCGTTCGAGTGGGGTTCCGAGCAAGAAGAAGCTTTTGAAGCGTTAAAGCACAAGTTTTGCAATGCTCCTATCTTGACCCTACCCATGGAAATGACGACTTCACCATGTATTGTGATGCATCTAAACAAGGCATTGGTTGTGTTCTTATGCAACGAGGGAAGGTCATAGCTTATGCATCGAGACAATTGAAGGTTTACGAGGTGAATTACACAACACACGATCTCGAGCTTGGTGCTGTTGTCTTTTCTTTGAAGATTTGGAGACACTACTTGTATGGTACGCAATGTATAGTCTACACCGATCACAAAAGCCTTCAACACGTTTTCAATCAAAAAGATCTCAATATGAGACAACATCGTTGGGTGGAGTTGATTAGTGATTATGATTGTGACATTCGTTACCATCCTGGTAAAGTAAATGTTGTAGCTGATGCACTAAGCCGAACGATTCACAACAAGACGATCTCATTCCAAGAAATTCGCGATCACGTCAGTGGTTTGACACTTTGGGTGAGTTCGATACTGAGATCCGACTAGATGTCAATGAGACTACCGTACTGCTACAAAACTTGAGAATAGATAGTGACATCGAGTCTAGTATCTTGGAGACTCAACAAGTGGTGCAACAAGAAGGAAGAATGAAGGATGAACTGGAGCCTAATCTTTTAACCCGATTGGAAACGAAACCCAATGGGTTGATGTACTTCGCAAATCGAATTTGGATTCCAAATCGTGATAATCTTCGTACCTTTATCATGAATGAAGCTCATCAAACTCGTTATTCTATTCATCCTAGCTCCGATAAAATATACATGGACCTGCGCAGTCAATATTGGTGGCCTGGAATGAAGAAAGATATAGCGACTTATGTAGCTAAGTGCCTCGCGTGTACGAAGGTTAAAGCCGAACATCAACGTCCAAGTGGATTACTTGAGCAACCCGAGATCCCTATGTGGAAGTGCGAACACATATCCATGGACTTCATAACTAATCTATCCGAACCTCCCGTGGACATGATAGCATATGGGTGATCGTTGACCGATTGACCAAATCGGCACATTTTATACCAATACGTGACACTTACAAGACATCAAGGTTAGCTCGTATATACGTTGATGAGATTGTAAGTCGTCATGGGGTACCTCTGCACATCATATCCGACCGAGATGCTCGTTTCACTTCACACTTTTGGTCGTCTATGCAAGAACTTTTGGGTACTCAATTGGACCTAAGCATGGCTTACCATCCTCAAACTGATGGTCAAACCGAGCGAACGATCCAAACCTTGGAGGATTTGCTACGCCTATGTGTTCTTGACTTTGGTGGAGATTGGGATACGCATCTACCGCTCGCGGAATTTGCGTATAACAATAGTTATCACTCGAGTATCAAGATGGCACCGTTTGAAGCACTTTATGGTCATAAATGTCGTTCACCGATCTGTTGGACCGACATTGGTGAAAACTTCATCACTGGTCCTGAACTTATACAAGAGATGACCGATAAAGTTTCCATTATCCGCAAGAACCTTGAAGTGGCGAGAAGTCGTCAAAAGAGTTATGCTGACAGGCGACGTAAGCCATTGGAATTCCAAGTTGGGGAGATGGTTCTTCTAAAGGTCTCACCGTGGAAAGGTGTTGTTCGCTTTGGAAAGAAGGGCAAATTGGCTCCAAGATTTGTAGGACCTTTCAAAATGCAGAAAAGGATTGGGAAGTGGCTTATAAACTGGAGTTACCTTCCGACCTTAGTGGAGTTCATCCTGTATTTCACGTCTCAAATTTGAGAAAGTGCTTGGCTGACGAAAGTCTGCATGTTCCGTTGGAAGACATCCAGATTGACGAGTCATTGCATTTTGTCGAGCAACCTGTTAAGATCATGGATCGTATAATGAAGAAGACTAGAACCGCAACAACCCCAATCGTCAAGGTTCGTTGGGAAAATAAACGTGGCGCTGAATTTACTTGGGAACGTGAGGAGCACATGAAGAAGAGATACCCGTTCTTATTTGTATAGTTTCATTTCTTTTAATTTCGGGACGGAATTCTTTTAAGTTGGGAAGACTGTAACATCTCGTATTTTCCGGTTATTAAAAGTTAATTTTGTCATTGTTGTCAGTCTTGAAATTCATGGGTTATTTATGCATTTTTTTAGTTGTCATTAAATTTTAATATATGAAAGTTAATAAATAAAATATTAAATCAAACAATAATAATAATTATGAGAACAATAATAATAATAATAATAATATATAATAAATAATAATAATAATAATAAAACTTATAATATAATAATAATAATAATAATATAATAATAATAATAATATAATATAATAATAATAATAATAATAATATAATAATAATAATAATAATAATAAAACTTATAATAATAATAATAATAATATAATAATAATAATAAAACTTATAATAATAATAATAAAACTTATAATAATAATAATAAAACTTATAATAATAATAATAATAATAATAATAATAATAAAACTTATAATATAACATTCACATTTAAATATAACGTTATGTGGTTGTGAACAATCTTAACCTTCACATCTCGACGTTTCCGCCGTCAAGGTTGGGGTGTGACAATTTATAACCACATAATGCTATTATTTAATTCAAATATTATAATCATAAGTTTCAAATTTAACATTACAACATAAGTCTCAATATGAAAATAAACATAACATAAGATGAAATAATCCAAGAAAATTCATTTATTAAACTAGGTCCAATCCTAGATATGAGTAAACTTCAAAGATAACATCAAACTTGAGAGTTTCCTGAAACATGTAAAAAATAAAGGGTCAACATAACATTTGTGCGATTTTCATAGTTTTCATACATACATATATAAAATATGGCAATTCTTGTCATAAGTTAGTGAGCAAAGTAACTAGGGATGTGTGACAAATGTAATAATCAAACCTTGATAGTTTACAATATTACAAGTTTACAAGATTATACGATTAGCTAAGTGTACTTGGATTAACCAACCAGGTTTGCCCATAGTTCTATGACGTCGCCAGGCTAACAATAGTTAATGATTGTACATATAATAGTCATCATATGGTAATTACTAAAGTTCAACTAACCACAACAAACAAGGTGAATTGCCCAAGTGTTTACAAGATTCAAACGAGTTTACAAGTGCAATAATCATACGGTAACATGTTTCACCTCAAAGTGTAAAAATAAGCAAAAGAGGTATGGAAAAACTCACATGATCAAACAATAAATAATTGATGATGAATAGGAATAATAATAGGCGTCGTTCCAACGTAAACCGTCACAAGACACCTAAATATATATATATATATTATATATATATATATATATATATATATTATATATATATATATATATATATTTACAAGATTTAAGTTTAATGATACATTTAACGATTTAATGAGAACTAGGGTTTCAAGGACAATTTGGGGTTTTGATGAATAATACTTAATAATGAAAACACTTTATTTTAAATTTTAAAAAAAGGATAATACCAATTAAATAGTTTGTCATAAAGAAATGAATTTATAATAATTAACAAAACTTAAATATAAGCGTAAATATCTTTTTATATTTATTTGTAAAAATTATGATTTTAAACAATAACTTTTGAACTAATAATATTTTGTAGTGATATACATGATTAAAATCTATTTTTTTAAATAACCTAATTATAACTTTGGTTTCATAGAAATATCAAATTATTTAAAGAAATAAATTTCCAGAAATTTATTAAGTGACTTTAAAAATAATAAGGTTTACAAAACATTTTTTATAATTTTTAGAAATTTTTCTATATTCTTTTATAAGCTAGAAAGCACTAAAAAAATAAGTGAGGTTGCCCGGTTTCGAACCCGGGACCTCTAGGAGAGAATGCCTATGGTTTACCGGTGAGCTAAGGCCTTGGCTACTTTATGAGTTGGACTTTAAATCTTAAAAACAAGGTTTCAATAAATCGCCAATTTTCCCAAGAACCCTAATTCCAATTTGATCCAATTAAAGGCTAAATCGAAATCGATTACTGTAATAAACATGGAGCTTTGATTCCCCATGAAATTTCAAGCATGTACATGTATTTAATTACCTGATTTAAAGATGAACTGGTGATAAATAGATGAGAACGGATCACGGCTATATCGCGGCTCGTTCAAGTTGCAAATGATAATGATACTCGAATTCGTTCTACAGAAGGCTTCTAATAGCTCTAATGATGAAAAGCCCTCTATCAATTGTAGGTTTCAAAGCTCAAAATAAGGTTTTCAAATGGGTTGCAGGTCGCGGCTTCAAAGGGCAATCGAAGGTGTGAGTTTGGTGTGTTTCATGATAAATTGAAAATGGTAATCGATTAGAGATAGATAGAAGATTGATTAGGTTCAATTAATTTGATTATTACTGGTCTTTAATGTTTGAATGGTCCCATGATTTAAAGACATCGGTTACACGGTTCATACCAATTCATAACCATTGTTTAAATGCATTTAAGGTTCATAAAAATGTTTGGTTCACGTTCACGAAGCGATTGGAATGGTTTGGATGAGTAACCCATCGGTTTTGGGTAAATTTGGCCGCGCCGGAGCTCACTAGAGCTTAGCCGGCGGTCGACGGGGGAAAGAGGAAAAGGTTTGGGTTTTTACGATTTTACGCAATTGGCCCCTATAGTTTCAATTTTTGTTATTTTATGTTTAAAACTTTTATTTTAAGGTTTATAGAATGACAAAACAACTCCCTAACTTAATTCTTGTAAGTTTTAAAAATTTTTTAAGTTTACTTACTTTACAAATGTTATAAGTATTATTATTATTATTGTTATAAATTTTATCATTATTGTTACCACTAGTATTATTGTTAACAATATTATTATAGTTGCTATCTGTTATAATTAATATTATTATTAACCATTATCTTAGTTATTATTATTATTATACTTATTATTATTATTTTATTAATACTACTATTATCATTGTTATTATTGTTAGAAATATTATTATTATCTATTATTATATTCAATTAATAGATAAAGTATTAACTTTCAAACTAATAAATGAACATAAGCAACCCATAAGTTTCATATTTGGAAACAATAGTCCTTACGAGAATAAATGAGGCTCACTTTTAATTAACGGAAAATACAAGATATTACAAGTGGATCTTCATGATATAAGGTATATCCTTAGTCTTAAAAGGAGTTTATTGTCTTTGGGGCTGTCGGAGAGTTCTAGTTATCATGTTTGTCTTAGAGATGGTAAAGATAAGGTGATTAAGGGATCTAATGTCTGGTAGTAGAAGGAATAATAATATCTATCTACTAGATAGTGCTTGTGTAGTAGAGCCCCAGGTGGCGACTGCCTCAAGTGATAGTAGTTCTAATGCTATGTTGTGACATAAGAGGCTTGGTCATATCAGTCATCAAGGATTGGTGGAGTTGCAAAAGCAACAGGTGATGACTGAGTTGCAGAATTATGATTTTGGTTTTTATGAAACTTGTATCCTTGGTAAACATAAGAGGGTAAAGTTTACAAGGGCTAAGCATATCACAAGTGGGTTGTTAGAATACATTCATTTTGATTTATTGGGTCGTGCTAAGGTTGATTCTTTGGGTGGAGCCAGATACTTTATGACCTTGATTGATGATTTTTCAAGAAGAGTTTGTGCGGTTATCTTACAGAACAAGAGTGATGCCTTTAGTAAGTTTAAGGAATGGAAAGTCCTTGTGGAAACTTAAACTGAAAGAAAAGTCAAGAAGTTAAGAACGGACAATCGGTTGGAGTTCTGCAATCATAAGTTCAATTAGTATTGTAAGGCTCATGGTATTGCAAGACATAGAACTATGCCTGGGAATCCACAACTGAATGGTTTGGCTGAGAGGATAAATAAAACTTTGCTTGAAAAGGTGAGGTGCATGTTGGCTAGTTCTGGTTTACCCAAGATATTTTAGGCTGAAGCTGTTTCAACTGCAGCTTACTTAGTCAATAGGTCTCCATCAAATGCATTAGACATGAAGACACCTATGGAGGCATGGTCAGGTAGAAAGCATAACTATGGGGAACTTAAGGTGTTTGGTTCTTTGGCTTATGCTCATATTAGCCAAGGGAAGTTGGAACCTAGGGCATGTAAATATGTTTTTCTAGGATACCCTCAGGGTGTAAAAACGTATAGGTTATGGAGGCTAGAAGGGGACAGACCTAGGGTGATAGTGAGCAGATATGTGATTTTCAAAAAGGAAGTTGTTTATAAAGACATTCAAGAAAAGGGGATGTAAAAGGTTGAAGGTCAGAGTGGGGTTCAGATTGAGGTGGAGCAGTAGGGTGTGAATGATAAAGGTGTTGATCATGGCACTTCTAATAGCCAGGGAGATAGTATGGAGGATTACCAGTTGACTAGGAATAGACAAAGGAGACAAGTGATACCTCCGCTCAGGTATAGAGAGGGGAGTGATTTATCTGCATTGGACTTTGTTGTTGCAGAAGAAGAAAGCATCTATGAACCGTTGTCATACTCTGAGGCTATTTCTGTGAAAGATAGCTAAAAATGGTGTAAGGACATGGAGGAAGAGATGGAATCTCTTTATAAGAATGGCACATGGAAGTTAGTGGATAAACCTGAGGGTCACAAGCCTGTGTCATGTAAGTGGTTGTTTAAACTGAATGATGGGATCTCTGATGGAGAACCTCCTAGGTACAAGGCTAGACTAGTAGCTAAGGGGTTTACACAGAAGCCAGAGGTGGATTACAATGAGATATTTTCGCCTGTGGTGAAGCATTCATCTATGAGGGTGATGCTTTCATTGACTGCTTCTATGGATATGGACCTACATCAGTTGGATGTGAAAACTGCATTTTTGCATGGGAAGCTGGTGAAACAATCTATATGAAGCAGCCGAAGGGGTTTGAGGTTAAGGGGCAGGAAGATAAGGTGTGTCTCCTTAAGAAGTTTTTGTATGGACTAAAGTGATCCCTTAGACAGTGGTATAAAAGGTTTGATGAACATATGATAAATAATGGGTTTAACGGAGCAGCTATGATAGTTGTGTTTATTTTAAAGAATATAGTGTGAACAAATTTGTTTATTTGTTGCTGTATGTTGATGACATATTGGTGGCTTGTCCTGACTTGAATGAAGTTGAAGCTACGAAGAAAATATTGATGTCAGAATTTGAGATGAAAGATATGGGTGAAGCCAAAAAGATATTGGGCATGGAGATTGAAAGAGATAGAAAACAAAAGTTGTTGAAGTTGTCTAAGAGGTCTTATCTAGATAAGGTGCTAAGTAACTATAGGATGGATGAAGTTAAGTCAGTAATTTTTCCAATAGGTGCTCATATTAAACTGTCAAGCACTGATTGTCCTACATTAGATGCAGAAGTTAGATATATGGAGAGAGTACCTTATGCCAATGTTGTTAGGAGCTTGATGTACTTGATGGTATGTACAAGGCCGGATATTAGGTATGATGTGAGTTTAGTCAGCAGGTATTTATCAAATTCGGGTAAAGCTCATTAGGTGGCTGTGAAATGGATCTTGAGGTATCTCAATGGTACTAAACACTATGGCTTAGTATTTGGGCATTATGAACATGAGAAGGTTGATAGGATTGTTGGTTATGTTGATTCAAATTTTGCCAAAGATCTGGATAGAGGAAGATCTATTACAGGGTATGCGTTTCAAGTGTTGGGTAACTTGGTGAGTTGGAAAGCTCAGTTGTAGCATGTGGTGGCATCATCTACAACAGAAGTTGAGTACATAACATTGAGTGAGGGGGTGAAGGAAGTTATGTGGTTGCATGGTTTTATATATGAGTTAGGGATCAAAATTGCAGACTCAATGGTGTATTGTGAACTAGGGTGCAGCCCAATTGTCAAAAAGTAGCATGTTTCATGAGAGAACAAATCACATTAATGTGAAGTTACACTTCATAAAAGATATGGTGAATGTTGGGAAGGTGAAAGTGAAAGGTGTTTCTACTTTGAAGAATCCAGCAGATGTGTTTACAAAGTCTCTACCTGGTGTGAAGTTCAAGTTTTGCTTGGATGCATTGGGAGTTGGTTAAAATCTTGTTTTGGATTTTAAGGTGGAGATTGTGAAGTATTAAAAGCCAAAACAAGTAATAACTTCCAAAGTTAAGTTTCTTCCGAAGCTTGACATAGTTCTTCCGAAGCTTGACATAGTTCTTCCGAAGCTTGACATAGTTCTTTCGAAGCTTGGTTGATATCTTCTGAAGGTTATGTTTGCTTCGGAAGTAAGTGTCTATGGTTTGTACTTTGGATATCTTCCGAAGGGAATCTTCCTAAGGGCTATTTCTATTCGGAAGATATAGTATAAAGTCCTTAGTGTATAATCTCAATATTTGTTGAGTGTGTCTGTTATTGTTAGTTAAACATTATAAATAGGGACCTAATGTAATCGGTGAGGGTAGCTTAGAAAAACCATCTGTAAATTCTTGTTCACGTCATTCTTGAAATTATTCTTTCTTGTACCATCTTTGTATTGTTAAAGTCTACATTCTTATTCTCAATTGGTTTTACTAACACTTATAATCACACGTAATAATTTTGGAATTAAATTAATTATGGTTTGTATACTCAACTAATTAGAAGCTTAAAGTTGAACATTTCTATTATTTTTATTTAATGTTTTATAAAGGAGTTAGCATATAATATTTTTTAAAACAATCAAATTTCATATCTATACTAATAAAACAAAATATCTATAAGCTCTATGTCATATTTCTACACTGTACACCTAGGCTTCACCTAGGAGTTGTACAAGTATTGTTATTAGAATAAAATTAACTATTAGTGATATAGATAAATGCTAATTATTATTTATATACTTTTCAAATTATAAGCATACAACCTTTACTAAAATTGTGTATTACACGAGTTGAATAAATAAAATATTAATATAATAAAATTTATTAATTATAAATAATATTATAAGATATGTTATGATTGAAGTTACGTATGAGCAATAACTATAACTAATTAAACAGTGATGTCAACTTTTTAAAATTTTGTTTTAATTTTTTTTTCCAAAAAAATAATAAACATTTTGTTATAAAACAAACCTTATAAAAATGATATTTTTATAAAAATTTCATATTATAATTCTCAAATTAGTTATTTTTTGTTGTAAAAATTGAACTTAAAAAAACAATTATTGGAATATTTTGTATTTTTTAAAAACGTTTTATTATTTAGAAAAATTATTATTTTATAATTTTTTTGTTTATTTAGAAATAATATTAATAAATAGGTCTATTGTTTAATTTATTTAAAGTAAAAGAAAGTTAAATTATATTATTAGTAATTAAGGTAATTATTGAAGATGAGAGAGAGACAGGAAATTTTGGTGAGGATGAGTGTGATGATTACATGTGACACCTCAAATTACTCTTTTATTAGAGTAATAAGAAAAGATAAGATTTTCTGATAAATAAATAACAAGATTCTTTTGATAACTGAAGTTGTTTAATATGAAAAACTTTTAAAATTACATTGTATAAAAAATTATTTCAAAAAATTAGAGTCTTTAAAAAATAAACTTTTTAAAGCAATTTTTTATTAAAGTTTAGAAAAATAACTTTATTTTTATATATCTAAACTAGTTAGTTGTGCGTAATATTAATCATATTTTATCTAAATAAGGATTTTATAATTTTCATCTATTAATAACTAATTTTATTTTTACTTTTATCAGTGCATTAAACATGCTTCTATACTATGATTTATTAATTTGGCATCTAATAAAAAATGATGCTAATGAGTTCTAGATCAAATCGTCTAAGAGAAGGCATCTTATGACTTTTCAAAGTGGAGGTTATGGGTTTGAAGTCTCATTAGGTGCAATATGCTTCTAGTGGGCCAATGATTTTACCACAGTGGACCTTTGAATGGTGGGTTTCCCTTGGAATGGTGGGCGAGTCGGGTCACCAGCGCTGTCTGTGTTCGCGGGCGTGGGTGGCCTTTCGCTAATGGGTTTACCCGGGTGACCGGGTTTAAAAATTATTCGTTGACCGTTCAAAAAAAAATAAAAAATGAAAAACTTGATATACAAATTTCAAGTAAACTAAAATACATAAAGTTAACCGACACTACTAATGATGTCTATCAAAATTAATACGGTAGGTCATAATATTTGGCATAACTATTTTTAATAAATACAGATGTATAGTTGTGTATAACCATATATAAGTATAGTTAAGTTTGATCAAATATATGGCTATGTTTAATCGAGTAGGGCATTCTTTGTTCAAGTATGATTGTGTTTTGCCAACTGTAATCATGTTTGACAAACAATTTTCAATATGAAACTTTCAATCATGCTTTTGATATTTTACAAGTTTTAGAAAGTCATATTACATCATTAATTAATTCAATCGCAAATTCGTTTAAAAAGAATGCTAGTCACAAACTCTTTCTACATTTTGGTGACAAATTTACGACACACATGTCTAGTTTCAAACTTAGCAATATAATTTGCAATGGAAAAAACATCGTTGTACATTGCTTCATATGAGTTTCATCATTACTTTTATGACAAAACACTCGTGTCACGAATCATCACAAAGTTAGCCGCTTATTCTATATATGAAGTCTCAATTCCTTCGTAAAATTAGTGACTACATTTGTTTGTCTCAAATGCATCTGTATGTAGTTGTGGAGCAACGTCAGGTGGGCAGCAAGTAATAGAACAAATTATTAAAGGGTTTACTATTGATTATTATTAAAGTTGAGCTTATGGTCCTTTTAGTTTTTAGGTAGCGTTTGATATGTAGGAATGAAGGGCAGAATGAAATAAACTATTGAGGATGAATGAACAAAGACATGTTTGATTGGTGAAATAATTGAATGAACCATTATATAGTTGATTTTATTTTTTTAAATTCATTCCATCCATCACATTTTTTTTTCATTTCATCCTTTTTTTATCATTAGTCACCACACCACTCACCCACCCACCCTGAACAACCACCACCGCCAAAGCCTGCCACCAGAATCCTCCAAAGGCCACCGCCACCATCGGGAACCACCGTTGGCCACTTCTGTCGTCGGAAACCATTTCTGTCGTCGGAAACCATTTCTGTCGTCGGAAACCATGGCCACCGGAAACTATCACCGGCCACTACTGCCGCCGGAAACCAACCTCGGGCCACCGCCGCTGTCACCGAAAACCAACCTCGGGCCATCGTCGCCGCCGGAAACCACTATCATCCACTGACCTGCCGCCTCCAGAAACCACCACCGGCCACCACCACCTACAAAACCCACTGCTCCCGTCAGTAGCCACCATGCGCCTCCGGAAATTACCACCGCCCACCAACAGCCGCCGACGTCGGAAACCATCACCATCATAACCATTTTACATTTCATTGATTCAATTTTCCATTTTTAACAAACAACAAAAAGTAATGATTAATTTATTCTTAAAGATGAATTAAATAAGACAATGGAATGTAATGATTCATTTTATTCTCTAATCCATTCTATTCTCTCGTTCATTTTATTCATTCGTCCTTTCCATTACCTCATTCCAAACAGACCCTTAGGGTTTTATTTAAAACCTTATATAATGTAACCAAAGTTTTAATAATATTCAACTATCCTTTTACCATCTTATATGATATCAGAGTTGTAGGGTCTCGGTGTGTTCTTTCTAGCGGCTCCGTCGACGGTACACTGCGTTGTCTAGGGTTTGAACTCGATGGTGACGTCTAGCTAAAGTTTGTATTTTTTACGGTGGCGCAACGAAAAGAAAGAAGGTAACCAAAACTCTAAACATCTGATACCAAGTAAGATGATAAAATATTGATTGATTATTCATTCTAAATATCTAGTACCTTGTAATTTCAGATAGTTAGGAAACAAAAGTGAAATCGGGCCTAATTAACCAAAGGTACCACCCGTGTAATTAAGTCTAAAAAATAGTTAGCATTTGTACTGTGAAAGTATATTCAGTAAAGCATTAAAATGCATCCTATTCATAGAAACAACTAATTAAACAGAGTCAAGTCAATAATATTTGTAGTAAAGGAAGATTAAGATATGAGCAGTGTTGACTGGATTGGATCGGCCGGTCCGACCGGTTCGACCGTGAATCAGGGGCTTGTCCGGTCCGGTCCGGTGTGATTCGTTTTGTAGTGGTCGAACCGGCTGGTTCGTCCCGAATCGCTGGTTGGACCAGGAAACCGGACCGGTTCGGACCGATTTTCGTTTTTTATTTTAATGGGTAAAAACGGGGTGTTAAACCATAAATTAGAACGTCGGATATACAAATATAGTTAAGTTTTATATATAACTATAAAATATATATTTAAATCATATATAAATTACTTATATTTAATTACATATATAAATATAATTAAAATATAGTTAAATCCGGTCCAACCGATCCGACCACCAAACCAGTAAGACGTCCGGTTCGACATCCGATCCGATTCTGAAAACATTAGTCTTGAGAGACATACTTGATTTAAGAATAGAATACCTGAATTACTCCATACCTTATAGTATTTTAAAAGTGGATTACATTCTATGACATGAATATCATTTTGAAGATGCAAATAAGTATATAAGAGTGTGAATATTGAGAACCAGTAAGTTCTCTGAGAAGTGGAACAATCGATTCTGCAAACGCCCCCATCATCCTCTAATCATAGTAGAACTTTGGCGCACATACATTGTCTTTGATAGTTGGAGCCTATAATGTTGAAAGCAGTTAAAATCATACATGAAAAGGGCATATACTTGACAAAACAAAACCGTTGCACCAGCCATGCACCACCATGACTATGATAGGAGCAATGAAAAATTAGAGTAAATTATATTGTTTGTCCTCTTAATTTAACCTAAATTTTATTTTCATTCATAAACTCAGTAAAAAACAAAAAAAAAACTTGACACATTTTGTAAAGCATGAGCAATCATCATTAATCAAAGAGAAAACTTATTTACATATTGATTGTCCATTTAATATTGACTTGTGTGGTTGTGTTCACCATTTCAATCATTATTCATTTCACGTTTGATGTATTAAGATCGATCTAGTGTACTCCTTCATAGATTTTACATCACGAGACCTTTATTTCTTCTCACCTAAACAAGAAAACATGATTTATGCATCATAGAAAAAATATATGATGTAATAATTATTAAACAACATGATACCTTTTTAGCTTTTTCTTTAAAAAAGACTCGATGATTCTTCTACAAATCTCTTATAAAGTTTGAAAACCGCCGCCAATTAAACCCGAATCAGACGTGTTGTGAGTTTAAAATTCGTAAAGTAAATGATCCTAGTACGAACACTAAAATCAATAAGGAACTTTGTGATCGATAAAATGATTAATGATGATAATTGTGGGAAAAGTTTTAGCAAACAATAAAAGAAATGGAGGGTTGATTAGAGTATAAAGTTGTAGTTCTTGTCTTCTCTCTCATCCCTTCTAAACTAAGTTTTAAGCCTATTTCCTAACAAAAATCCTTTCAGCTACACTTCATAGAATGAATAAATTGAGGGCCTTAGGCCATAACTTAATTACTAAAGCTATACTTGTCGTTGTCAATCTCTGGGTTTAGTGGTTCGATCTAAAATTAATCGAATAAAAATGAAGATGAAGTACATGTAACATGTTGATGTTGATGTGGGAGAAAAGTGGAATTACCCGGAGAAGAACAGGTACCCTCAAAAGTGCAGAAAATTTTTAGAGAGTTTGATCAAGGGGGTTGAATGGCGATGCTAGAGAGATACTGTTGACATTGAAAGAAGCAAGAAAAAACGTCGAGAAGAAGAGGGAATGAAAAAAATGAAACTGAAAAGAGATATCCACGAATACCCGTCTAGATTTAAATATGATATCATTATGACCTCTTCATATAAACCATAAAGTTGCAACAAAGATAATATACGTTACACGCTTGGCTGCTTAAACCTTCCTGTAGCCTCCAAGTTTAGAACATCTGATAGGATACTTCTAACCGAACCCGATGCCATCGTTGAGACGACACCAAGCCATAATATGAGACCAAACCTGAGACTCTTAGGGGCAAATTAACATGTATACATGTGTAATAACTAATAACAAAATGAAATCGATGTAATCAGCTAATAGCAAAAACGTAATAGTTATTATTAGTGCAGAGCATTTATTTCTATTCAAAAATTAAAACCTATTCTAAGGAACCAAAGTAAAATACATACATATGTATGTATGTATGTATGTATGTGTATATAATCATAAAAAGACTACCATAAGCATATGCGATGTCACATTTTTATGCTATTAGCCATCCAATTAGTTTCTTACTTTTGACCACGTACATTCGTCTAGATTGGACCATGAATAATGAATTGCATTTGCATTCAAAGTTGATGTTTTAATTTGTCCTTCATATATATGCTAATTAAAATCCGTATGTTAGTTTGTTTCATTGTATTTAGATTAAATTATTGAATAAATCAACAAACTATTAAATAAAATCTAGCTTTTATTTATATCTTGCATTATTAAAATGATTCAAATATTGTATAGCAAGTATCCGTGTAACACATTTGAAAATAACCTAGCTAGCTACGTACTACTTCGAAGCAATGCCAATCTTTAGCCAATCCATGAATTACACCTAAAAAATGATGGATATAAATCACTAAAACAAGTGTTAAAAGTAAACGTCTCTATAATAGATATAAATATTACATGTGCATAGAATCTAGCATTACATACAGCTAAATGCACAGATCTGGATAACCTAATGAGTTTATGTTTCGTTTGGTGGCAGTACCATGTTAGATATTTAAGTTCAGTTGTATTATATTATTGTCTTTATATAAATTAATAGCACAAGTCTGTCACCAATTAAATACTAAAAGTCATTTGTATATTCTTAATTTGGAAGTCGTAAAATTTAGTAAATTCTTAGATTGCTGTATAACTATCTATATATAGATGCTTTCCAACAATAAAGGCTCTTGGACAGAAAAACTTATTATTGAACCCAATCAGTTGATGATGGATCTATCAAAACCATTCCACCAAGAACAAATTATTGATTGGTCCCTAAATGAAGTCAAGAAGTCAGCAACAAAAGAAGAAGGTGAGAAGGTGAAACAATATGTTGGTGTTAGAAAGAGGCCATGGGGAAAGTATGCAGCAGAGATACGCGATTCGACCAGAAACGGGAAGAGGGTCTGGCTGGGGACATTTGATACTGCTGAGGCTGCAGCGTTGGCGTATGATCAAGCATCATACGCGATGAGGGGTTCTTCATCTGTTGTAAACTATTCGGTTGAAACCGTTAGGGACTCCCTCAATGGAATGCAGTGCTCCAGCAGCATGAATGGGCAGTCTCCTGCGCTTGCTGTAAAGGCGATGCATAAGCTTCAGAGGATGTCATTGACATCGAATTCGAGAGAAGAAGACAAGCAGCAGCAGAAAGACTTGTTAATTTTGGAAGATCTAGGATCTGATTTGTTGGATGAGATGTTAAGTTCATGATGATTATTATTTTCTGCTCTGATTTTAAAATTCTTATTTGACCTTTTTGAGTTTTGTTCTTGATCATATTGATATATATCTACATTAATGAATGATATATATTGTTGTGATCAAAGTTATAATAAAGGTGGTATACTGATCCAAGAGTATGGGGTTTACATTCAAGTTCTTCCATGGTTAAAACTTTAAACTTAAAAGTAAATATAAATAATCTGATGATGTTCAAGTGCTAATCACATGAGGCCATGGTGTTATACTGATCTAAGTTTATGGGGTTTACATACAACTCTATTGAAGATGTTTGATGTTCATATTCTAGGTTTTTATCTTATGGACTATGTATGGGTTTTCATACAGCTCTATTACACAAATCTAAATCATAAATAATTACGGTTCCGCCACTCATCATAATTAAGCAATATGTTTCAAATATGATGTGTTGCGAGTTAAAATTGATTAGCAATCTGATATAGTTATACAAAAACATATATGGAGAAGAGTCGGGTGTAAATGCCCAAGATACAAAACTATACCCAACTAGGGCTCAAAACTAATAATGCATTGTTTCAGTAAGGGCATATAGTTGTTTATTAGGCAAATTTCTCAGCCAAATGTTATGCCGAAACTAGTGTAAACTATTCCATCATCTTGTTGCACACGTAAAAATCAATGTGGATTTTCAAAAGATCCTTTTTTTAAGTTGATGTATATTGTTTAATATAGGAAGAATTTCTTATGTATTCTTATAAAGTTATTAAATATCATATATACTCAGGTCAAATATAAATATAAATATCATATATACCTTTACTAGATTAGTATTTCGCGTATTATACGGGTTAAATAAATAAAATATTAAATAGTTAATAATAAAAATTAACGAATTATAAAACGATCTTTTTTATATAAAATATGATTGACACTACTTACGAGTAATAAAAGAACGATATCATTTTTTTAACTGTTTTGTTTTTTTCAAAAAAAATTGGTTTTTTAAACAAATTGTTTCAAAACAATCGTTTAAAAAAAGTTTCATTTTTAATAATTTATTTATTATAACTTTGAAATTTAATTACTTTTGTTTCATAAGAATTTTATTTTTAAAAGTCACAGATTTTAAAATATATTGTATTTTTTAAAAGTTTGATTTTTGTTTAAAAACATTTCTTATTTTATAAAAAAAATTATCTTTTTACGAATTGCATTTGTAGAAAGATCTATTTTTAAGAAAAACTTATTTGTAATATGAAAAGAATTAAATAATATATGATCGATGTCGTGTGGTCGGTCAAAAATATATATTAAAGAGTCCTTAATCACCCTTAAGAGTAAAGGATAAGAAGAGTGTCGAATCCACAGCGAATCACAGGAAAGTGCTAACAATGATTAAATGAAGAGAACTAAACATTGAAAAGTAATTGATTTAAGGATTGATTTAAGAAATACTTTAATGAATGAAATAAAAGTTTGAGTTTTTAACAATTTTAGAGAAAAAGCAACCCACTTCAGGATTCAGGTTTGTCAAAGTTATAATTTTTCTTTAGTAAAACCTAATGGGAAGTCGTTAATGGTGACTTAAACATGATAAGATCTAAGTCATAATTATGGATAAAAGCTTAAAGGACCCTATTCACACAATTACCAATTTGAATAATAAAACCTTAATTTTAATACTCAATCACACAATGATTAAAGATAACCAAAATTATAGACTATCAATATTAGATTTATATATAATCAAGTCGTTTAAATAATCAAATCATAAATTGAATCTAAAAGAACTTAAATGGTTCAAGATCCAATCCCATATGTAGGTCACAACTAAGAAAAATAGAAACTTGTACAAAATCGTCCCTCGAAGTGAATCACAATTGATTTAGTCTTGCATCATCATTGATTCTTCAACAAATATATGATTGATCATGTGAATCCGGATGAACTTGATGTTGGAAGACCTTTGGAATGATGAAAAATGGTTGATTTTTGTCCAAAATTGTTGTGTCAAAGTTTTCAAGTCGAATTAGGGTGTTTTCCTTTTAAATCCCTTCAATTTAGGTCAAACCTTAACAAAATCCTGGACCCCGGCGTCGGCGGCGCCTATGGAGGCGTCAATGGCGCCACCTCCTTGTCAAAACTTTATTTTAATGTGTAAATTTTCGAGACATTTCCGTTGATAGGTTATGGGTCCCGTAACTCTTTTCCTAGCTCAGGTTATGCCCGTTTAAGATACCGTTGTCGTGCAACTTCGGTTTATCATATCTTTACTTCTTGAGCTCCAATTCTCATCCCGTTTCTCCCAATTTCTTTGTATTCTTCATGTTTAACCTACAACCACAAAATAATCCCAAAAGTAACTCTATTTCTCATAAATTTACATGTAAACCATGGAAATAAAACGTTAAACATTGAACTTTCACCACCCGATCACAATCCCCACACTTACCTTTTGCTTGTCCTCAAGCAAAGCTCAATTTTAGTTTATAAAACCATCATTGAAAATATACATCACTAGTCACTTTTTTAAAATTTCAATTAGGTCCAAGGTCATGCCCTTATATATAAGATTTATATCGTTCAATAAATTTACATTCTAGCAAGTCAATTATATGCAAAATAAGAAATCACCCAACTAAGATTAACATGATTTTTAGTCTCATGTACACGCCCCTCACAATAATTCACTCTTCTCGACTTATATCTGGACTAGTAAAATATGTACTAGTGTAACCACTTAATAACCCAATATACCATCTTGTCCACATAAGCTTGTATAGCAATCATACCTCCACCATTGGCATAGATCTTGCACACATCTAAAGGAATTATGAGTTTTTGGGCTTAGGTACGGATAGAAAATTTTTGGCTTTTAAAAGTGACTACCGCAACCATAGATATAAACCAAATCGTTAAACCATCCTTATTAACTTGACTCACAGAGCTAAATCACTTTGATCCTTTTTGAACAATACTTTTTCTCATTTTTTTTCATTTTTTACTATTTTTCAATTTCTTATAAGCTTGACTTCATACGTTTTTTTACTTTGAATGGCTTAACAATCGGTTATCAACTAACAACTTAGGCTTTATGCATCAGTTTTAACAAACGAACGGCTTAAGGCTCAACATGGCTACTAAAGGATAGGATGAATAACAATAACAAACGATAACAAGTAAATGGGTTCCTAAATTGCCTTTGTCATTTATATGTAAACATCTTGCTTATGGTCTTGGTATGTATCAAACAATACAAATTCTATAACAAACATAGTATATGGCGTATTCTCAACAAATGAATATATAATTGTGTTTGAAGTAATAGGCTCAAAATCTCACCAAGTAGGAATTTAGGCTACCGATATGCACATTAGTTTATTATATCAAAATCTTGTTAACACTAACTAGACATCCGTCATATTTTCAAAAACGACCCTCTAGAAATACTTTATATCCCAACTTAAAGAATATGACCATGACCTAGCATCTACCCCAGTATTTTAGTAAACAACAAGTGCCTTATATTAAAATTTCTGATTTCATAAACACACTAAACTTTACTAGAAAACTTTTGTAAAAATTAACGCTTGACAGGATGTTAAATTTTTTTTGTTAATTCTTCATAACTCCCCTCATCCCCACACTTGAGATGTACATTGCCCCCAATGTACTAATTAAATGTTACTATTAGTGTGAGAACAAGAGAATTTTAAGATCAAACCCAATCTTATCACATTCTCAAATCATTTACAATGAGTCGGGGACTCACCATTAATAACCAAAAATTAAAACTAACTACAAATTAACTATTTTTAACAATTAATAAGGGAAACGAATGCACTTGGTTATATCTTTATGGCAAGATCTTCAATTGTACTAGTGATCTTCAACGTCTCGTCCACTAATCTACAAACAATACTAAACCCCGTGTAGAACCGAAGTTCTCAATTCATGATTAGCACCTTACATTTAAATCAATAATGCATTCACTTCCCCACACTTAAAGCATTGCATTGTTTTCAATGCATCTTTTAAGTGAAAAATTAATTAAAAATATTAACCTTTTTAATAAACAGAAAAGAATCACTTTGATAAAAGTCCTAAACTCACTTTCGTAGGAACTACGGTTGCTGTTAGCATATACAACAAGCCTTTTAAACTATCTGGTAGACCTGGGTGGACGAGTGTAGTCTCGTGAGGGTTTCTAGTAAACACACTCACAAAGTTGTTAAAGTAAAATAAAATTATAAATGAACAAAAAAAATTAATAAAAAACTCAAAATGCCATGGGTTGCCTCCCAAGTAGTGCTAAATTTTAGGTCTTCAGCCAGATCATACCTGATATTTGTTATGGTGGCTTAATTGTACATTTGCCTACCGAATTCCCGATAAACGCTCAGTAGTTGACATGCCAGTTTCGTAGTTGCTTTCCAATAATCGGCAAGTCAATTGAATATTTGGTGCATAGCCATTTTATGATGATTTGTCCAATGTCTTGTAATGTCACTTCTTTTTCTTTGTTCTTAAACCCTCTTCTTCAACTTTATTTGTTGGAATGATAAGCACGGGAGAAGGATTAAGATGAACTTGGATTATTTTAGGCTTTGGCTCATCTAAAGGTGTTATGTCTTCTATCAACTTTAAGCATACATGTCCCTACTCTTGAAGTTCTGTAACTTCTTCAAACACATCACTATGAATCACAGTATCCTTATCCAACTCAAATCGCTCTTGTCTTAGTTGAGCCATATCCTTCGCCAGTCGGCCAACTTGCTTAACCAATACCTTGAGTGTTTTATATCTTTCTTTGTCTTTTTTTTCATTTCCATCAACATGTTCAAGATTTCATCATGGTTAGAGTTTATTGAACCTTGGCGCTTCTCGTATAACACTTGAGGATATTCAGGATAGTAGTCATCTTGGTAACTTGATAAATATAACATCTTGGGTTCATAGTGGTTGACATCCCATTGTTGGGCATATTTGTATTCTATGTCTGAATGAGAATATTCTCTATAATTTGACGGTGGAGGTGCTTCATAGTGTGGATAATATGAGTGGGTTTCTTCATATTCATAGTTTGCCCTCACATATCCCATTTGTCGTATGTATTCAGAACATCTTCTTTCAATGTTTTCATATTTTCTCTAAAACAATGGACAATCTTGAACCCAATGATAAAGGCTTCCACAACACATACATGGATCATTATCCCAGTTGCAATCCATGGTAATATTAAAATTCTTGAGATTATACTAAGCCTGCAAACAAAAAGCAAATACCACATGTAATTTCGAACGACAAAAAGAAAAATTAAACTAAAAACGAGAAAAAGAAAATCTTTTTGGTTTTTTTTTGGATTTTTAAGAAAACAAATAACTATCACTAACACTAAGCGCAACGATTCCCCGACAATGGCACCATTTTGATCGATGTCGTGTGGTCGGTCAAAAATATATATTAAAGAGTCCTTAATCACCCTTAAGAGTAAAGGGTAAGAAGGGTGTCGAATCCATAGGGAATCACAGAAAAGTGCTAACAACGATTAAACTAAGAGAACTAAACATTGAAAAGTAAATTGATTTATGGATTGATTTAAAAAATACTTTAATGAATGAAATAAAAGTTTGATTTTTTAACAATTTTAGAGAAAAAGCAACCCACTTCAAGATTTAGGTTTGTCAAAGTTATAATTTTTCTTTAGTAAAACCTAATGGGAAGTCATTAATGGTGATTTACACATGATAAGATCTAAGTGATAATTATGGATCAAAACTTAAAGGACCCTATTCACACAATTACCAATTTGAATAATGAAACCCTATTTTTAATACTCAGTCACACAATGATTAAAGGTAACCTAATTCATAGACTACCAACATTAGATTTAAACATAATCAAATCGTTTAAATAATCAAATCATAAATTGAATCTAAAAGAACTTAAATGGTTCAAGATCCAATCTCAAATCTAGGTTACAACTAAGAAAAATAGAAACTTACACAAACTCATCCCCTGAAGTGAATCACAATTGATTTAGTCTTGCATTATCATCGATTCTTCAACAAATATATGATTGATCATGTGAATCCGGATGAACTTGATGTTGGAAGACCTTTGGAATGACGAAATATGGTTGATTTTCGTCCAAAATTGTTGTGTCAAAGTTTTCAAGTCGAATTAGGGTGTTTCCCTTTTAAATCCCTTCAAATTAGGTCAAACCTTAACGAAATCCCGGACCCCGACGTCGGTGGCGCCTATGGAGGCGTCAGTGGTGCCACCTCCTTGTCAAAACTTTATTTTAATGTGTAAATTTTCGAGAACTTTCCTTTGATAGGTCGTGGGTCCCGTAACTCTTTTCTTAGTTCAAGTTATGCCCGTTTAAGATACCGTTGTCGTGCAACTTCGGTTTATCATATCTTTACTTCTTGAGCTCCAATTCTCGTCCTGTTTCTTCCAATTTCTTTGTATTCTACATGTTTAACCTACAACCACAAAATAATCCCAAAAGTAACTCTATTTCTCATAAATTTACATGTAAACCATGGAAATAAAGCCGTTAAATATTGAACTTCACCACCCGATCAATATCATTTGTAGTTAATGTGATATTCATTAAGATAGAAGTGGAAAAATAAAAATTAATAGCTCTAGAATTGTAACAAGTTGCATACAAAGACTTTCTTTTATTAGTATTGATAGATTTATTGATTTATTTAATTTATGATAAATTTACCCTTTCCAATATATCTTCTCTTAGCATTTTCTTATTAGGTTTCTTACACATCTAATAAGTCTCAGAATACATAATTCTACGTTTTGCCTATCTTTTTACTATCTTCACTTAAGTTTAATATTCCCTTCAAATGAACTTGAAATATATTTGTTTACAATGGTGGAAATTAAAACGCCCTTTGTTTTTTTGTTTTTTGTTTTTTTTATATTGAAGGAATTAATTAAAGCTTAAATAATGGATTTGAATTCTACTTTCTGATGACGATTGGAGCAGGGATTGCCTGAAAAATTTGTTTACTAATTTCCAAAATTTCAAGTCTTCAGCCTTCTAGGATATAAATCAGTTGAAGATTTCATGGAAATGAACATACTCACAAATCTGCTAACAGTCATCGGCTAATGTTTATGTAGTACCTGATGGTGCCTTTTGTAGTGTTTGATCTTTGGAATATTTAAGAATAGCAACCAATTCATTGAAGAAAGGGATGAAGATGATAAATATATACGTAATATGTTGCAGGTCTACTGTCACTTTGTTGTGTGTTTTTTATTTGTTCTTGGTTATAATGAAAAACAAACAAATTTTAAAAAGTGAGGATTATATGTTTAACAAGTTTGTAAAAGACAAAAATATACATGTTCAATTAATATTACATTGCTTGTTTTGTATACAATACCATAGAGTTGTTTTAATAAAACAGGTGAATCTTATATTGAGGAGAATATTGTTGTTGTTAATATGAAATTTGAAGTTTAAAGTTGATTTAATATGAAGCTAACAGCTTTATAAAAATAAGAGTAGAATGGTAATTTTCTAAAAATATTTCAGAAAAATAAGTAAATATTATATTTTAATTAGTTCTTAATTAAGGCATATATGATATTTGATTTTCACATGGGTATATATGAAATTTAAGAAATTTGTATGTGTATATATGAAATTCGTCCTTTAATATCTTTGGTTAAGCTCCTATTTATGGAGAAATGAATTAGTAATTTTTGCAACAAAAGGAATCTAGTACTTAAAGAATAGTATGGATGTATTATGCGTAGATATGTCAATGTGGGAATGATATTACACAGCGAGAGATGTGCATGATAGAGTAAACATAATTGTAAGTTCATGACTTCATGATATTAGTTGTATTAAATCAAACTCATATAGAACTTAGATTTGATAATTTACTATAGGAATATGATTAGAGAATAAAATGAATCGAGTAGAAAAAAAGAGTTATGCAAATGGCATAGGGACGAATGGGGTCTCAAATTCCAAAACTCTTGTATATTGAAGATGTGACATAAAAGAATGTTATGCAAGAAAGACAAATAATATCCCAAGGTATAGATTGTTCGGTATAGTGATTTAAGTAAAAGTCATAAATGTAGTTTTGAGCTACCTAAATAAAGAGTGGGGGTTTAAACATGTAACATCATAACATGAACCAACTAACATGTCACTATTATAAAATCAAAGACAATAACATTGTTGCTACAACCATATCCACATCAAGGATCTCATCAAACCAAGTTGAATCTAGTGTCCCCGATCTATTCTTGAGCTTAAATCATCCTAGCTTCAACAAACAAAGAACATGTTAGAAGACGCCCAAAAGTGTAGCTCCAGAAACACCCATCAACATTCAAGATGGTGATTTATATGAATATGAACATATCAAACATGCATATTGTAAATATACATAAATATAAGATATTAGGGAGTAAAGGAAGATGCAAGTAAAAAGATAGAAAAAATATAACTTAATCTCAATCCTAAAAAGAAAGAGAGTGTGTGTTCCGGAAGGGAAGCACCAGCAAGCTCTCATAAGTAAGGTTATAAAAGAAATATGAAGATAAGTAGATAACAAATTAAAGAGAAGGTAGTTAGAAATTGAATATTCTAGTTTCAAGAGTGGATGAGCTCCTTTACGCAAGGAAAAAGGAAAGGAGAAACAAATTCTCTAGGGAGAGATCTAGAAATAAGATGCCAAGTGATGGTGTTTTCAATGGCATATATGATGATCAACCTATGAGATGATATGGTTTATTTACATTTCCTAATATTGGACTATAGGAATTCTTGTTGATTTCCCTTTTTCACTTTGAAGAGTCTAAGGTAACCTATTTAGGAATGCCCCATCTTAGGGATAAAAAGATTTCCTACTAGCTAGTTTAATAAGTTTATTTATGTTCTTTTGAATGGAGTAGTTTGACTAGCCATTCATCATTGCTACTTCTTTACTAAGTTATAACTTGTCTCAGTCGTTATAGGCGCCAGCCTACTTTACTATAATGAAAGAAAGAGAATGATCCTTCCTAGGTATGTTTTTCCTCATGATATTTTCCTCCTTAAGAGATGTCTTCTTGTCTTGGTGTGTCCTTGCCTCAACATTTGACTGTCTATCTTAACCTTTCTTTAAAGTTAGTCATTACGCATTATCCCTATTATAACCTAATGTTTGTCAAACGCAAGACTTGGTGTAAGGCCTGGAACTCAAGAGACCTCACAGTTAAATTCATATATAAGCATATAGTTCTAAAATTGAAATTCTCATCACAATAGTAGGAAAGATCCTTCTTCAACCTTAAAAATCTCATTATGATTGTACATAAATTTTTTTCCAAAACATAATGCATAAATATAAGAAATATGTTTGGTAACTTAAAACATTAAATAATTGGATGCCAGTCTTTAGACAACGTGACCTCTCATCTTAAAAAATATGTCCCCAACTCACTCATAGCATATCAAAGTTTACCTTGACATACTTGCTTAAAAGTCATTTTTGCTGAGTGAGTTGTCACACCCTAATGTTGATGGCGAAAACGTCAAAATGTGAGGGTTAAGATTGTTCACAGCCACATAACGCTATTGTTAAAACCCAAATATGATAATCATAAGCTTCAAATGTAACAATACAAACATAAGTTTCAAATAAGAAATTAATAATCGTAATAAGAAATAATTCAAGACAATTCATTTATTTAACTAGGTCCATTCCTAGATGTGAATAAGCTTTAAAGATGGCAATCAAACTTGTGTGTTTTCTGAAACATGTTAAAAATAAAAGGTGAACGTAACATCGGTGATATTTCCATAGTTTTCATACATTAATATATAAAGGACGCAATTCATGTTATAAGTTAGTGAGCAAAGTAACTAGGGATGTAAGACAGATGCACAATTAAACCTTGACAGTTTTCAAGTTTCCACGTTTATACGATTAGCTAAGTGTACTTGGATTAACTAAGTAGGCTTATCAAGCCCATAGATCTATGACGTCGCCAGGCTAGCAATAGTTAATGATTGCACATATAATAGTCAATACATGGTAATTACTAAGATCAACTAACTACAACATACAAGTGAATTGCCAAGAGTTTACAAGAATCAAACGAGTTTACAAGTGCAATGATTATAAGGTAACATATTTCACCTCAAGTGTAAAAATATACAAAAGGGGTATGAAAATACTTACATGATCAAAAGTATATAAATGTCAATTAATAAGAATAATAAGAATAATAAGCAAGGTTCTAACGTAGTCCTTCACAAAGTACATAAGTATGTATATATTTACAAGTTTAAGTTAAATGAGAAGATTAACATTTAAACATGGTCTAGGGTTTCAAATAGAACTTGAGGTTTTGATAAAATAAAAGTTAATAATACAAACACTTGATTTTTTATTTAAAGGTAAAAAACTATACCAACTAAGTAGTTTATCATAAAGGGCTAAATTTTATATCATTTATAATGGTTGACAAACTTGAACATAAAGTGTGAATACATTTTTATTTATAAAGTTATGATTTTAAACAATAACGCTTGAACCAATAATAATAATTTGTATGACTTAAATCATTATTTAAAGACTATTTTTATCAATTAAACCAAACATAATCTTTGTTTAATAAAATTATTAGGGTATTTAATGAAGTAAAAATTTTAGAAATTGATCAAGTGACTTTAAAATAATTTAAGTTCACAAAATTGATTTTTAGTAATTTTTTATAATTTTTTAACAGCTGAAAAAGCCCCAAAAAAAATAATGGAGGTCGTCAGTTCGAACCCGGGACCTCTAGTATAGAATGTGAGTGTAGAACTAGTAAACCAAGGCCTCAGCCGCGGTGTAACTTGGTTTCAAAATTCTAAAAACATAAACATAGGAAAATCCCTAATTCATATAAACCCTAATTTCAAATTGATCCAAATCAAGCAATAATCCATGTATGTTAATCGAATTAACGTTAGGGCTTTTAATCCCTATGCGAAATCTAATGTGTGAGTGGGTTCATCTTACTTGATTATGAACGAATTGAAGCGATCACACTTGGTTTAGTCTCGATCCACTTCGCGAAGAACAAATGTTTAGAATCGATGATCAAGTGAAGTTTTCAAGAAATTGTGATTACAGTGAGTTGAAAATGGATCGAATGAACAATACCCCTCTGTTAAATAGTTCCAATTTGATGTAACCAAACCTAAACGGTTGCGATTAGAATACGACTTTAAATGGGTTAAATTCTAAGTTTAACTCATCGTTTCAACTGGAATTGGAATCATTGGTGAATTAAGAACGTTGAGCTGAACGTTTGAACTCAATTAATTGGATTATTAATAAATTTTAATGGTCAAATGGTTCGGACTTCATCGCGGTTAACAGTTTCGATTGATTCCTTAGTGAAACAGACGTTTTGGTTGGTTTATTGATGATTACAGGTTCGATCCATGACTACGCTCGAGGGGAACCGATTTAATTTGATTAAAACACTTTCATTTCGGCCGTTTAGCCCTAGCCGGAGTTGGCCGGAGATAGCCGGCGAGATGGCCGGAAAAACCAGGTTAAAAGTAGGGGGTTGGGCTTGTAAATTAAAATTTTACATTTTGGCCCCTCGAACTTTGAGATGTTATTATTTTATGTGAATCATTTTCTTTTAAAGTTTATAAAATGACAAAACAACCCCTGAACTTAATTAACTTTAAGTTTTAAATATTTTTCTTTATTTTAAATTTAATAACTTTTATAAATTATTATTATTATTATTATTATTATTATTATATTATTATTATTATTATTATTATTATTATTATTGTTTTTATTACTATTGTTACTATTATTACTATTATTATTATTATTGTATGATTTAATACTTTAATTACTAACTTTCATAATTTAAAATTTAATGTCAATAAAGAAAATAAACATAGATAACCCATAAGTTTCATAAACGCCAACAATAACCCTTACAAGAATTAAAAACATCAACTTTTAATTAACTCAAAAATACATGATGTTACATGAGTTGTATTTTAGTGGAGCAAAACATAATAGTGCTTTGAGAAAATGGTCTTAAACGTTTATAAATTTAGACATATCACAAGTCTACTGTAAGCTTTCTTTGCACATAACGTAACATAACTTATACGCATAATCAAACTTCATCCAAATTATAACTTTATACACAATATATCTCAATAAGTAGCATAACTTGTACTTCGACTTTAATTGTAGCATCAATTTATACATATATTAACTTTATTTATCGCAAACTTTGCACGTAATCAGAACTTTATCAGTACCATAATTTTATACGTAACATAACATCAGTATACTACTGTAACATCCTGTATTTTTATGTTAATTAAAAGGTAACGTCGTTTATTCTTGTAAGGACTATTTATGCACATTATGAAAATTTTGATTTACTTATGCTCAATTGTTAGTTTGCCATTATTTTTTTAATATAACACTTAATAATATATCTATTAAATAAAAATAATAATAATAATTATAATAACACTAATAATAATATTATTAATACTAATAATAATAATGTGATACATGTGTACCTTGATTCTGATCTTAATATAATATGTCTATGTTGTCTTACTTATGTAATAGTTGGTACTTATGAAATACAAATGTTTGGTTGTGTTTATAATGTTTATAGTTCATTATAAGTTGTTTAACGCATATTGACTTGATTATATAGGTTTGTGGTTGATTGAACTAATATAATATATTACTATGGTTATACATTCAAACTAAACACATGAAGTTTCTCATGCGAATGGCCCGTGCTAATGGACCATAGCATGAACAACTTCATGCGAATGACTTAGTCGCACGACTGAACCAGGAGACTGGATCAGTCGTACGACTATAACATGAGATTGGCTCAGTCGTGCGACTGAACACCCAGTCGTGCGAATAGATCAACCGCATGGCTCAATCGCACGAATGAACCATGCTGATGGTTCATCGCCCGAATGAGAAACCTTAACCTATAAATACCACCTAATTCGTAGAAAAATGTAAGTATTCAATCCACTTCGACTCCAGACGTACCCTAGCCATCCAGAAGCCTCTAAGTTCGTACTCCAAGTTCATAGAACGCTGTAGATCGATTCCTAATCGATTCTTGACGTTAGTTTCAATACATTATTGTTTCTACGTGCGTTCTCACTGATTGAATCACCAATCAAATAGGATTCCGCACTATTTGGTTTGGTTTAACACGTTAATCAGTTGGTGTTTCGTTCAAATTCCTTATCCTAACAAGTGGTATCCGAGCTTGCTCTGATACGTGTTGATTCAATTGTCTTTGTTACAAAGTTGTGTTTTTCACTCAAAATGCAATCTTTTTGTGTATAAAGTTTAGTTTTTTCCGGCATACGGCTATTAGGATTTGGTAAAATCGAGTTTTTACGGTCAAAACAAGTTTAAACCTACGAATTATCAAACTTCAGCAAGTTCAGTCACACGATTGGCTCAATCGCACGACTGAGTTCATTCGCATTCTCCAACCGCATGATTGGACTCATTCGTACCTTATTCGTACGACTGAGAACTTCATTCGGTCTGTTTAACCGCATTAGTTCATTCGGATGACTGACCCTTCCGTATTGTTCAGTCGCATGATTGAACCATCCGCATTTGTTCAATCGCCCGAATAAGCCCATCGCTAACTTCATTCGCATACATCAGCGGTTTGTTAAAACCGTAAAGTTAAGTGAAATGGAGGATCAGTTTTTTGCATACACAGCTAGTAGATACTCGTATTCAGAATCTACTGTTGTTGGAGAACGAAGTGGGAATACACAATAAACCCCCGAAGCTTATCACGTTAGACGACTACCCACAATGGAAGCAACGGTTCGAAATCTACTTAAATGGAGTAGATACAAACTTGGGGAGGCAATAGAGTCGGGGTACAATATGCCAGTGGAGCTGACGGAGTAAAACTTACTCTAAGTGGCATGTTGGATGCACAGAAGGTAAAACACAACGCTGAGAAGAAAGTCTACGCTTTGCTCACTCAGTCTATTCCGAAGAATATCTTCCATCAGTATTCGGAGTACACTCAAGCAAAGAAGCTATGGGATGCGTTGGAGAAGGGTATGACGAAAATGCCTCTCTCAAGGCCATTAAGGCCAAAGCTTTGAAGAAGGAGTTCGACAACTTCTCGTCAATATGAAAGGAAGGTCTGGATGATGTGATCGACAGATTCTACCACTTGATGAGTGAGATGCACACTCATGGAGTAACTACATCGATGGAGGATAAGGTATCCACTTTGCAGATGGTCTACCAGAGAAATGGGCTTCCTTTGTATCAAATCTCAGACAGAATGGGATGCTCTCGAAGTTAGATATAAATGACTTATTCTGAAACTGAGAAAAGAGGAGCTTAGATGAAGTACAGAACTCAAAAGGCCAACTACGATCAGAATCCTGCACTCTACAATACGACTCCACAGGCAAGACATCTGGAGCACCACTGCAGACTGCCTTCGTCTCAAGCGCAGCAAATCCAGCACAACCTTCTACTTCAGGGTCCAACACGTCAGGGTCGTCTGGCACCCAGTATATTATACCTGAAGCTAATGCAGCAAAATTGAAAACCGATAATTCGGTAAGGTGACGGTTGAGGTGGCCAAAGAACACATGGACCTCTTAGCTGCGGTAGTCCACTCCTATGATAGACTAATTGCTGGAAAGATAGGAAATTGTCACTTGGCAGATGAAGACTATTGAACAAGGGATGAAATGGAGTTGGAACGTATGGACATAATGTGGGCTTTGGCAATGCTGTCCGACGAGCTAAAAGTTTGTCAAAAAGACCGACAGAACTTGGTTGCTACCAAAGACACAACCTTTGGCTTCGACAAGTCAAAGGTTACTTGTTTCAACTATGGTGAGAAGGGACACTCAAGCGGGAGTGTGTAAAGCCAAAGAAGACTGGAACGGTAATCCCTTCTCATCATTCAATCGTCAGGACAAAGCCACATCTAGCAGTTCTACTTCATCAAGTAAGGATCCAAAGCCTTGACTGCTAATGAGGATGAAGGACAGGACTGGAGCTTTCGGTTTGTCACCGGGAGAGTCCAACATAGCGAATGTGGAGGACATTGATGACGATTCTGCTAGTGAGGGAGACATAGCAGTAGAGCTTGTGATGTCAAATTCTGAAGACACTGCACATGTGGTCAACCATTTGGCTGAAGAAGAAAAATCTGCATCAACGTCAGAATCACCAGAACCAGAATCAACAGATTCTGCACTCATGGCTAACTCATCTTCAATATCTCAGGTAAGTACTACTGACCAGTTGTTTAATAATCATGCTTGTTTAGATTGTTATAAATTTAGAGAAAGTATAGATTTAAAATTACTAGTTTTAGATCATAATGATAACCTAGTAAAGGACCTGGAACTGTGCACTGAGGCAAATAGAGTGTTAAAACAAAACGAGTACAGTTATAAGGAAAAGATAGACCTATTGATAAACAGCTTAGGAAACAGAGGTAGTGGCTTTTAACCAAGCAAATGACATTAGGTACTATCTGAACTCCCTAAGGACACTAAGAAGCAAAAGGCTATTTTAGAAGTAGAAGTCAACTCTTTAAAACAAACTGCCGTTGGACAAGCTCATCACAGTTGTCCAACACTAGTGAGAGAGAAAATAATGGGAGGGGCTGGGATACAAAGTGGTTCCACCACCACCTGAGACCTTGATGACACCAAAGTAAACATATTAACAATTACCCATCAAGGATCAGTGGTTCCATTCTTTGTTAGTGATTCCAATTCTGTAAGTAAATCAAGTGAATCGACTCTAAACAAAGGAGGCCACTTCAAAGGAAAAGGAAGATGCCTTTTTGAACCTGGAACTGAATTTGAAAAGGTTACTTTAAAAGTCTGGTCCAAATCACTCAGAACCCAAAAAGACTATAAACCTAATCATTCACAAGCACATGTCAAGTCCAGTAAACAAGAGATAAAGAGTAAACCAGTACCAATTAATTAATTTGTAAAACCAATCATGCATCTCATAAGAAGTTGCAGGATCGTTCAAGGGCTTGAACACAATTACAACACAACAACACAATGAGGAGATTAACTAAACTTAATCAAACAGTGAACTAGGTAACCAAAGGTGATGCAGAGAACACAAGTAAAGCAAAGACAGAACAAGAGAGTATAGTTTTCAAGGGAGCAGTATATTGCTTTCTCAAGTTCTTTTACAAGTGTTACAAAGCATATGGAAAGATACAAGAACTTGGAATACTTATACTACAACCTACAGCCGGCTATACTATGAAAGCCAGCTGGATACAATTGACTAGACACTAACAAAATCAATTGTAGGATCAAAAGGCATATCTGCCTTTTGACCTTGTGACTATGACATGCCATAGCTCACATCCTTATACATTACAAAAAGGATAAAGTACATAAAGTGGAAAGTTTCAGACTCAAGACCTCAATGTACAGTTACCAAAAGCATGGACCTTTTCACCAACTCTTGTAAGTTGGTGACTTATCAGAGACGCAGCGGAAAAGGTGCTTTATGGAACAGTACATCAGATAAAGCATGTGTACTAAAAGTCTTCGGAAGAAATCTGTCTTCATAGGTTGAAGCTTCGGAAGACTTTGTCTCTTCAAGCTTCGGAAGACTTCATGTTAGGCTTCGGAAGATATTGGTCTTGGCTTCGGAAGATATTACACTTAGAGTATTTTCTAATGCTTTGTGTAATTCTTCCGAAGCATTCTTCACTTCAGTACTTAGTGCATGTTGCTGAAACACTTAGGCAGTTTTGGGTTGCATCAGACTTCAGGAATCCTTACAAACTCCCCCTAGGCTGATGCTACCAAAACACTTAGAAGATCTTTAATGTTTGTAGTCTTCAGAATAATCAAGACCATCCCTTTCTTCATTTGATGGTCAGGATCATCAAGACTCTCATAGTATCTTCTCATTTCAAAGAGATCATGCAGAGGTAAGTTGATTATGTCTTGCCATGAGTAGACATTTTCAACACCTTGATCTCTGATAACATTCCATCTTTCTGGATTGGTAGAGTAAGTCCAGGATAAGATGGTGTCTCGGTTGCTAGAGGAGCCACTTGCATAGGAGTTGATTGGGCTGCCTCATCATGCACTTCCTCAGGTTGATCTGATTCAGCCTGGGGTGTAGAGGTAGATGACTTTGGCTTCTTCTTTTTAGTCTTTGGTTTAGAGGCCATTTTCTTCTTCCTCTTTAATGTCTTTAACTGAGAAGACTGGTCTGCAGCACCATGTTGATCATCAGTGTCTTTCTCAGTTGGGTGTTCCTCCCTCACAGGTTCAGAAGGAGAGGGAGTTTGACCCTGTCTTGGATCAGAAGATGAAGTTTGCTGAGGCTCAGCTGGAGGTTCTGGTTCAGGTGTCTCTGGTTGTTCAAACTTGACCTCCACTTCAGGTGGGACTTGACTTGGAAGAGAGTGCAAGTCAATGAGTTCACCACTTTTAATCTTCTGCTTGATTACCCTTATATGCTCATCCATTGTAGATAGAGACATGGGACCAAGTCTCCTTCCGGAGAATCCATATGACTTCAAGAAGCTCATCATTCTTTGTCTGTCAGCAGACTTCTTTGCATTCTTTTGAATGATGGTTCTTGACTTTGCAGCTTCTTCCCTTAGCTTCCTTTTGGTTGTTTTTCTTTCTTGACTAACTCAAGCTCAAGTTGCTTTAAGTACTCGAACTCAATGAAGTCATAGGACAGGGGAAGAAGTGTATTTGCCTGATAGAAGCCTGTGGCACTCAGGTAGTTTATCATTTTGATTCTATCCTCTTCTTTATCTACCTGAGGTTCTTGTGGAGCCACATCTTCCTGTGCAGGACTTTCTTGAACTGGAGAGAGAGTGGGAGTATGCTTGTGAAGTCTTTTCTGTCTCCTCTCCTCTTTGAATTGGAGAAGTAACCTTGCATCCTCTTTCTCCTTATCTCTCTTGACACTTCCATGTCAGCCAGTTCATTCAACTCTTCTAAGGGAGGGAGATGATTTCATCAACATCATAGTTCCTGGTCTGTAAATAATTAATCCTGACTGCCCTTTGTTCATCATTTTGAGTATTTGGTCTGGGGCAGCCCTGATTGCAGCTTGCATGAATTTTGATGACCCAGAAGAACTTTCTCCCCTTAGCCTCCTTTTCCTCTCTCTCTCTTCCTCCTCAATTTCCTCAGGAGTCATTATCCTTTTCCCTTTGTCACCAACAGACCTTTGTGACTCAGGGTGGATTGAGGCTTGGCCTTCATTGCTTGGTGTAGCTTCCATGCTCTGGCCAGAGAGAGGCTGAGAAACACCTTCACCAGCAGGTGTCTCAGATGGAGTTTGGACCTCTGCAGCAGTTGTTGATGGTGAGACAAGGGTCTCAGGTTCTGCCACTGGGCCTTCAGCCAAGGTTTCCCCTATGAAACTAATCTTAGGGTCCACCTCAACATCCAGTTGACCGATGACATTGCCTGATTGCCTAAGTCTCCTTCTTAGAGAGAACTCTGCAAGGATCCTGTCTTGGATTCTTTGAGCCAGCCTGTCAGCTTGTCTAGATTTGCTTGGATTGACAAGTGGCATGTTGACTAAATCCAGTCCTTCATAGAAGCTCAGGCTTTGGAACTGAAAGACTTCTTGTTGACCTTGAACTCTGTGAAGTATGAGGGCTCTTCTGTCATCATCATACCTCCATCTGATGATGTAGTTGCCAGTTCCATGTGGTGGAGATGAGACAGCCCTTGGTATACCTTCCTCAAAGAGACTCCTGATGAGAGAGTCTATAGAGTCCACATTAATGTGAACTTGAGGAAGTTGCTGAGAATGCACAACAGCAAGTGGGATGGTGAGTCCTCTATGTCCATTCTCTTTGAAGAACTCCCAGGTTCTGTGGTTGTGATAACTTTCTCCCCCTTTTTGGTAGCATCACCCACTTGCATAGGTGAGCTGGAGGATAAATCAATCACTTCCACAGGTTCTTGTGTTCCTGGTTGAGCTCTCCTTAAAGGTCCCAGCTAGTTTTTCCTGCAGATATGAAATCTGGAGTTGCTGATCATTGACCCTGTTTTGCAGGGTAGTCACCTGAGATTCCAAGTGACTAACCTTAGAGACTAGATAGGTGCATGTTTGTGACAATTTTTGTACCTTTAGTCTCAAATTCCCCTCATCTTCATCAGAAGAATCACTGGGGATGAGAGGATTGGACCAAAGTCCTTCTCTCACCACCAGCTTGAGTTTCTTGGCTGCTGGTTTTCCTCTGCTCACTGGCAACCTCAGTTAAGATGCCAATGGGCTGAGTTGCCATGGTTGAGGTCTTAATGATGTAATCACTTTCAAAAGTGAGAGCCTCTTCCATATGGACATCCTGAACAGGTTCAGATGTGTCCACCTCAGTAATAGGTGACTGATGAGGGATAGACTGAGGAGAGTCAGAGGTACTCATCTCTCTTTGAGTAGGGAGGAGAAGAGAGACTCATGGTACTCACTGAATCCTAAGTCTTCATCAGTGTAAAAGGATAGGTTGGGAATTGGTTGGTTTAGATCCAAAGGCTGGGGATGGTAGTATCCCCTGAAGGTTGTTCACTTGAGTGTTGAGACTCAGAGTGAAGGCTTACAGTTGTTGGGCTAATGAGCTCATCAGGTTGAGCTTGAGGAACCTCAGCCCTGATAGGTAAAGTAATGGGAGTGGTTTGCTCCTCAGGAGAAGTGGGAGCTCTGGAGTCCACTTCTTCCTGTAAGGTTGAGTATTTGGGGGCCTGCACAGACTCAATAGCCTGAGCAGGGGTTCGTTGGGATTTTCTTTTGTAGGTGATGAATATTGGAGGTTGTGAAGAGGGTAGGAGAGTAGGTGTGGGTTCAACACTAGCTTGGACTGCTATGTTGTCACCTTGAGCAATGAGCTCTAACATTTTTGGGACTAAGGCTGTTTCTACCCCTGAGAAGCCTACAGTTGGCTTCTTCATAATTTTAAGATGCCGGGCTTCATCTGTCCCAGTTTAAGAATATTGCCTGTTTCCCTCAACTGTGAGCCCAGTTCACAGTTAAGAATGTGTTGAACATATCTAGGAAACATGTAATATTCTAAGGAGTCTAAGTTTGCAAGTAAATTAGTATAAACAAATTGTGAATACCTGAACTTGACCCCCTGAACCATCCCATGAACTATAAAGGAGAGATCCTCAGGAATCTGGTCCCATCCACCATGCTTGTTTGATAAGCTGTGGATAACCACATGGAGCAGGTATTTCCACTGGGATGAGACCTTCCCTTTCCTGAAGGTCTTTACAGAGAAATCTCCTTCATAGCCCATCTGCTCGAAGGAATGATTAACCGCTTCTTTTGGAAAGAACACTTCACCTGCTTCATCATCCAGCTGAAGATGTCGGTTGATGATGGCCGGAGTGATGAAAATTGTTCTCCCCTGCACTGTGGCAGACAGTGCCTTCTCCCCATCCATAATGACCTCTTGGCAGGTCTTCCAGAATTCAAGCAATGATCCTCATATAGAGGAGGATCAATGGTTAGGGAGGTGAAGTAGTGAGACAAAGACAAGAAACGGCAAACCTCTGAGAAATGAGGATCTTTGTCAGAGCATAACAGAGCAACCTGATTGTGTTGTCTGTGTAGCTGCATGGCAAAGTGAGGATCATTTCTGTGTGTAAGGTCAGCCATTGTGAGGTAGCTCAGAGATGAAGAGAAAAGAATGGGAAGGAAATTTCAGAGAGAAAGCTTTGGGTTTTAGGTATGGAAGAAAAGCAGATGATAGAAAGGGGGAAACCGTTGGGTTTATATGAGAGAGAAGGATTTCAGATAAAGTTTAATGAAAGAGGATAAACTTTGAAATCCGTATGTCGGTCCCACCTCTGAAAAAGTAGTTTACCTTTTTGCTCAAAAAGTAGTTTTCTTGAATTCGAAAAGCTTCCGAAAGTAATTTGTCTTCGGAAGTTGATTGAAAAAGCTTCCGAAGCTAAAGTGACTTCGGAAGAATTTTCCTGAGAGTCTTAAAGATTTATGCTTCGGAAGAGAAATAAACTTTTGAAGCTTTGTATAAGAATGAACAAAGCTTCCGAAAGTAATTTTTGCTTCGGAAGGAAAAAGTCCTTAAAATGAATAAGTGTCTAAGTTAGAATTTTAAGCTTCGGAAGATAAATTTTGACTTCTTCCGAAGGTAAAATTTCTTAGACAGTCATTTATTTTGAAGACATATTTTTCTTCCGAAGGTAAAATGTTATCTTCCGAAGTATCAGAAAATTTCAAGAATCCAAGGAAAGTCTTCAAAAGAGTTTTTTTATTCAAAGAAAACATGAGCTTATGAAAGTGATGAACTAGACAACTTAGGACACACATATTTGAAGAAATAATTAGAATTAGTTTTAAGAAAAATCTACTCAAAGTTGATCATCCCAATAGCTGATATCAGATACTTAAATCTCTGTTCATCAAAAGCTTTTGTGAACAGATCAGCATATTGTTCATCTGTGTGAACTTTGACTAGTTTAATTAACCCCTTTTCATAGTTATCTCTTATTAAATGATACCTGATGTTGATGTGTTTGGTCCTTGAGTGCTGCACAGGGTTCTCAGTGATAGAGATAGCACTGTTGTTGTCTATGTGGATAGGAGTCTCTTTGAAGTTAAATCCGTAGTCTAGCATCTGATTTTGAATCCAAAGCACTTGAGCACAGCAGCTTGCAGCAGCAATGTATTCAGCCTCAGCAGTTGATGCAGACACACAGGTTTGTTTCTTGCATTGCCATGAGACAACCCTTCCACCAAGAATTGACATCCCCCAGATGTAGACTTTGCAGTCATGTTGCAACCACCATAATCACTGTCTGTATAGGCATACAGATTGAAATTAGAATTCTTTGGATACCATAAACCAAGTGTTGAGGCACCTTTGAGGTATCTTAAAATCCTTTTCACAGTGATTAAGTGAGACATCTTAGGATTAGCTTGATATCTTGCACAAATACATGTAGCAAACATGATATCAGGCCTGCTAGCTGTAAGATACATAAGAGACCCAATCATAGCCCTGTATAAGTGCTCATCTACACACTCCCCCTCAAGATCTGGACCAAGGGAGTGGTTTCTGGCTATGGGTGTCTTAGCAGTTTTACAATCAGTCATGTTGAACCTCTTGAGTATATCTTGAACATACTTTGACTGACTTATGAAAATGCCATCTTCAACCTGCTTCACTTGAATTCCCAGAAAGATTAAGTTCTCCCATTGAACTCATTTCAAATCTATCTTTCATCAGCTTTTCAAAGTCTTTGCAGAGCCTTGAATTGGTTGAGCCAAAGATGATGTCATCCACATATACTTGAACTAGCAGAATGTCGTTTCCTTGTCCTTTGATGAAGAGAGTTCCATCTATAGTACCTCTCCTGTAACCATGTTTACAGAGATACTCAGACAGTGTCTCATACCACTTCCTGGGTGCCTGATGCAGCCCATAGAGAGCTTTGTCAAGCTTGCAGACATAATCAGGATGATCAGGATCTACAAAACCAGGTGGTTGTTTGACATAAACCTCCTCATCAATCACTCCATATAAGGCACACTTTACATCAAGTTGGTAGACCTTGAAGTTCTTGGATGCAGCAAATGCCAGGAATATCCTAACAGCTTCTAGTCTAGCTACAGGAGCAAAGACATCAGTGTAGTCAATCCCTTCTTCTTGTGTGTATCCTTGAACAACTAGTCTAGCCTTGTTCTTGATGATGATTCCTCTATCATCCTTTTTATTCCTAAAACCCATTTGGTTCCAATGGTAGTCTTCCCATGAGGAAGAGGACAAAGGTTCCAAACTTTCTGTCTTTTGAATTGAAGCAGCTCTTGTTGCATAGCTTCAACCAACTTCCATCCTTTAGAGCCTCCTCAACTTTCTTTGGCTCTAACTGGGATAGAAAACAAGAGTGAAGACAAACATTTGCTTCATGGGTTTGCCCTCTTGTCTTTACCCCGGAGATAACATCTCCAATGATGTTTGTAGTAGGATGAGACTTGTGGATCCTTAGCTGAGGGATCACAGCAAGTTGCTGAGATAGATCCAAATTTGAGAAATTTAGATCTGGTCTTGAAGATTGATCCTCCACATTATCACACTTATCAAGATTAACTTGATCCAATGAGTGTGTGACATCATTGATGTTATCATCTATGGTATGGTTATTAGCATCAAGATTCTTGATCACTTCACACCATCACCATTGTTATCTTCTGCAATTGAGATGTCTTTATCTGGTTGAGAGGCCTCTGAACTGGAATTTGAAGGCATGCCAGATGTATCAGCTGGATTTGTCATTGTTGTGCTGATAGAAACCTCATTTGCTGAAGTAGTTCAACTGGAGCTGAAGGTCTTCCAAGCTCAAATCTTGGATCAGGATCACCTGTATTTAAATTTTCTGCAGATCCTGAAACATGCTCACAAGATTTATTAAAACAGTTGGTAACTAAATCAAGATCAAATAGCCAATCCGGACCAGAACCAGCCACACTGGGAGTGTGCTCATTGAAAGTCACATTGGCTGACTCCTCAATGATTCTAGTTCTGAGATTGTATACTCTATAAGCTTTAGCTTGAGAAGAGTATCCAATGAAGTGTCCATCGTCTGATTTCTCAGCAAACTTGGCAACTTGATCTTTGGTATTCAAGATGGTGCAGGGACATCCAAATGACCTGAGAAAACCAATGAAAGGTTTCCTCTTGTGCCAAAGTTCAGGAGTCTTACCATGTGTCTTAACTACTAAGACTCTGTTTTGCACATAGCAGGCAGTATTAACTGCCTCTGCCCAGAAGGTGATAGGCAGTTTAGAGTCAGACAACATAGTTCTTGCAGCTTCAATAAGTGTCCTGTTTCTCCTCTCAGCAACTCCGTTTTGCTGAGGAGTCCTGGGAGCACTGTATTGTCTTGTAATACCCTTTTCATCACAAAATGTATCAAGGATTTGGTTCTTGAATTCAGTTCCTTGATCACATCTTATGGTTTTGACCTTGTGATCACATTGATTCTCAATCTTTAAGATGAAATTCTTTAGAATCTCAGGAGTCTCATCTTTAGTTCTAAGAAAGAAACCCAAGTGAATCTTGTAAAATCATCTGTGATCACTAGACAGTATAAGGTCCTTCCTAAACTCATTACACTGGTGGGGCCAAAGAGATCCATATGTAATAAGTGTAGGGGAGTAGTGATGGAGTTCTTTTCCTTAGGCTTGTGAGATACCTTGTGTTGCTTCCCTTTCAGGCATGCAACACAATGATCATCACTTGTAAACTCTTTCTTTGGCATTCCAGTTACCAGATCATGTTTGATTAATTTATTCATATTCTTAAAGTTTACATGGCACATTCTTTTATGCCATAGGAAAGACTCACTATTTGCTTTAGATAGAAAGCATGAAACTTCTCCAGAGGGAGATGTTTCTTGCAAATCCATCTTGTACATGTTCCCTTTCCTGGGGGCTCTGAGCAGAATATGCTCATGAGGAATGACCACTCCAGGTTTGAGAACAATGCACTCATGCTCAGTGAAGAGCATGTTATGACTCTGATCACAAAATTGAGATACACTCAGAAGATTGTACCCAAGCTCCTTAACAAATTTACCTTCTCAATGCTGAGCTTACCATTTGTGACCTTGCCCCTTCCATAAATGTAACCACCTTCATTTCCTCCAAAAGCAACTGGTCCTCCATCAATTCTCTCAAAATTATGAAGTAAAGACCTATCGCCTGTCATGTGCCTGGAACAGCCACTGTCAATTATCCAGACATTCTTGTTTGTCTTGAGCTGTTCCTGCACAAAGAAAATGATTAGTTACATTTGGAAACCCAAGCCTTACTTGTCTTGGGTTCAGTAAGTGTAATAGAAGGTAATGCAACAGTAATAGATCCTATGGTTGTACAGAGGGGATCTTCGGCTGTTGTTGATGGAGAAACCTCAGTCATTTGGTCTTTCTTAGACTTCCACACCACCTTTGGAGTCTTGGACTTGACCTTCAAAACCTTAGAAGCTTTTGGAGCTTCACAAGTTTTAATGACTGATACTTCGGAAGAATCTACAGTCACTGCAGTAGACTTTAGTACTTCGGAAGAACTCCTTTCTTCCGAGACCAACTTTGCTTCCGAAGGTAATTTTCCATTTACCTTCTTCTTTGATTTGGAGCTTCCGAAGGAAACAGACTTTCCTTCCGAAGCTTGAGACTTCTTGAGATTCTTTGAAGTCTTTGTATTGGTCATGTGGATAGTACTTTTAGGATTGTATGGACAATCCTTGGCAATATGAGAAGTACTTTCACACATAACACACAGCATTTTCTTCTTCAAAGAAATCTCCTTTTGAGAGCAAGACTGGCCTTGGTCACATCCCTTTTTCACCTTCATCTTGGTAGATTCAGATACAGTTCCCTTGGGCTGTGAACTGTTCTTGGAATTTGATGGTCCAGGCTGTGCAGCAGTGGTACACAGCAGCTCAGTCTTCTTCTTTGTACTGAGATGATTTGAACATGAACCAGAACTCTTGATAAGAAGCTTTGGTGGATGTCTTCAGTCCTTATTGCTTTGAAACCTGCAGAGATAAACACTTGTTTCTGCTTAGCATCAAAGGTAGCCTTGATTTCTTGAGCCTTCTTTGCTTTCCTTTTGCTCTTCCTGATCAAGTTCTTTCTCTTGGACTTGGTCATCACAGTTAATTTCTTCTCCTCAGAAGGATAGTGGCCCTTGGAGGAATCCTCTTCTTCACTCTTCTCAGAGGGATTCCTCACTATCACTTCTTCATCATCCTCACTTACTGGATCTATGAGAGGAAGCTCATCTTCACAAGTTCCACACCTAGGAGATCTTACAGACAAGATTGTGTGTGGAGGAGCTATCTCATTTGATCCCAGTCCCTGTCTATTTTGATAACAACCTTATTGTGTAGGGATGAGGATATCATGTTCTTGAAGGTCTCTTCTTCAAGAACACTTTTCTCTGCCAGGGCTTTGCTGATCACAAGCTCAGCCTGGCACTTAGTCAACTTAGTGATGAGATCTTGGATCTGAGTTCTAAAATCTGTATGTTCATGTTTTAGTACTGAAATAGTTTTCTCCAAGTCTTCTATCTTTAACTTGTAATCATTTTCAGACTTTCTAAAGTCAGATTTTAATATGTTTAATGACTCAAGATCAGATCTCATCTCTAGGTTGTAGGACCTGTATCTATTTACTTTAGCAATGCATTCAGGGGAGCAAAGATGTTCTAATACCTTGGCTTCATCATGATCAGCCATCAATGCTTGGTTTGGAGAAGCATCCTCCACCTGAAAACTCCAGTCAAATCCTCCCTCTTCAACAGCAACCGCAGCATGTTGCTTTGTCTTCTCAGCCTGAGGGTATTGTGTGGTGAAGTTTGGTCTGAGTTGTGTTTGACCCCCATTTGCTCTGGGTGCCTTACACTCCCTGGCGAAGTGACCCATAAGGTTACAATTGTAACACTTAACTTTGCTTTTATCCAGGCCAAACTTACCACTGGTAGCATTGCTTGGAAATTTTCTTCCTGTCCTCTTGTAGAACTTCTTGGCTCTGTGAGTGAGAAGAGCCATCTGCTGAACTATCTCCATGTATTCCAGGTCATCTGGATGGATACAGTCTAGATCTTCAAGAGTGAAGAGATAATTTCCACAGCTTTCATCTGCAGACACAAAGGCTTGAGAAGAACTTGTCTCTTGGAATGGGCTTCCTTGAGTAAAGTTCTCCCTTGGTGTCTCCGGGAAGGTGATGAAAGGACCCTTTTGTGAGTTGTCAGGGTAGCATAGGAGATGATGTTGGGGTTCTATGCTGTCCCTTTCAACCACATGAAGGGCTGAACCCATTTGATTGTTAGAGTTGCCAGATGAACCTTGTAAGTTCATCTCCATCTGGTATCCACTGAGAATCCCATATAACTCTGTCAGAGTAAGAGTTTTAAGGTTCTCAGTCCTCTTGATTACCACACAATAGTGTGTCCATTGCCTAGGAAGTGAGGACATGAACTTCCTTACAATGTCTCTGTTCTCAAGAGGAACTCCTCCATCCACAAGGGTATCCACAATCTCAACATACCTGAAGTATTGTTGGGTCATGGTTTCACCTGTTTTAAAGGTGAAATTTTCAAACTGCTGCTTCAGAAGATCTTTCTTGTTCTCCTTGGCTTCAGAGGAGCCTTCATACATCAGCTTCAGTGCATCCCACAGCTGTTTAGCTGTCTTGCACTTCTTAAAACCTCTGTACACAGAGTTTGGGATAGCAGTCTGAAGAGCAGTCATGGCCTTCCTGTCAATCTCTACTCTTTTCCTATCTTCATCTGAGTAGTTGGCCACATCTTTAGGAATCATACCAGCACCGGTAGCAGAGGGGGTGCTGGGTATGAAAGGTCCATATTCAACAGATTCCCACATTCTTGAGTCAAGAGACCTGATGAAGCCTTCCATCCTCATGCACCAGGTGTCGAAGTCATCAAGAGTGATCAATGGGGATTTGTTCATGGTTCCAGTCTCCATATCAGTCTTTGAGATGGAAGCCATTTGAAAAGTTTAGTTTTTGTGTGTGTGAGGGATCTTAAGATGGTTAGATCTTATATCACGAGCCTGAATGCTCTGATACCAATTGCAGGATCGTTCAAGGGCTTGAACACAATTACAACACAACAACACAATGAGGAGATTAACTAAATCTTAATCAAACAGTGAACTAGGTAACCAAAGGTGATGCAGAGAACACAAGTAAAGCAAAGACAGAACAAGAAGTATAGTTTTCAAGGGAGCAGTATATTGCTTTCTCAAGTTCTTTTACAAGTGTTACAAAGCATATGGAAAGATACAAGAACTTGGAATACTTATACTACAACCTACAGCCGGCTATACTATGAAAGCCAGCTGGATACAATTGACTAGACACTAACAAAATCAATTGTAGGATCAAAAGGCATATCTGCCTTTTGACCTTGTGACTATGACATGCCATAGCTCACATCCTTATACATTACAAAAAGGATAAAGTACATAAAGTGGAAAGTTTCAGACTCAAGACCTCAATGTACAGTTACCAAAAGCATGGACCTTTTCACCAACTCTTGTAAGTTGGTGACTTATCAGAGACGCAGCGGAAAAGGTGCTTTATGGAACAGTACATCAGATAAAGCATGTGTACTAAAAGTCTTCGGAAGAAATCTGTCTTCATAGGTTGAAGCTTCGGAAGACTTTGTCTCTTCAAGCTTCGGAAGACTTCATGTTAGGCTTCGGAAGATATTGGTCTTGGCTTCGGAAGATATTACACTTAGAGTATTTTCTAATGCTTTGTGTAATTCTTCCGAAGCATTCTTCACTTCAGTACTTAGTGCATGTTGCTGAAACACTTAGGCAGTTTTGGGTTGCATCAGACTTCAGGAATCCTTACAGAAGTGTCTCAATCCCACATAATAAGGCCAACTGCGTGGACTTTACATCTACACAAAAACAATCACCGTAAAATTAAAAAAGCAAAGATCCTGCTATTTTGGAAGAGTAATGGTCACGTCACTTCTCAGTGTCATTATATCAAAACCAAGGGGAAAGTGAACTCCATATCTACACACCTAGATCTTTTAAGAGGAACTCTTTGACGACTCCAAAAAGGTCTAGTGAACCCAAAGTTAATCCATCAGCCATTCTTCTGTCTATCCAAACAGGCCTTACACAAAGCTGGTTTTGGAAGAAAACTCCGCCTTCCGCGTCTGAAATGAAAACAAACCAAAAACCAAAAACTAAGCTTCCCTCAACCTCAAATGTTCGATGGGTTGAATTTATGATGTGTGATGCCTCAGGGAAAACAAGCCAGTGAAGCTTTGGTTCCTAACATGAACACTGTTTTCATTGTATGTGCAGGGTGTTCGCTATAGTGCTGAGACTAACACGTGGATTGTAATAGCGGAGCATCCAGGCACATGACAGGAACAAATCTCTCCTATCAAATGTCAGACAATTAAAGGAGGGCAGTTTCATTTGTGGAAACAAAGGAGGTACATCACAGCCCAAGGAGAAGTGGGAAATGAGAAAGTTGTTTGATAAGGTAACTACGTCCAACAATTACAAAATACTTGCTCAGTCTCTCAAATTTGTGATAAAGGATTCAAGGTAGTCTTTGACAACAAGAATTGCTACGTTCTAAAGAAGGACTATGTGATCCGGAGGATCAAATCCTAATGTCAGCTTCAAGATATAATGATCTTTATGTCTTGGATCTCTCAAAGGCCTCCACAACGGATCGTGAAGTCCAATGCTTCTTGTCCAAGCTACTGAGAAGGACTCCATCTCCTGGCATAGGAGAATGGGACACATAAATCCGAGGAAAATGAACACTTGATCGAATGATCTTGTAAAAGGAGTAAATGTCAAAAACTTCCAACTCCAGATTTTTGTGTTGCATGCAAAAAGGGCAAACAGACGAAGAAGTCTCATAAGGAAAAGAGAGTTCATTCTATAGAACTTCCTCTAAGCTCCTTCACGTGGATCTGTTTGGTCCAGTCAGTACAAGAAGCATCGCAGGCGACTTTTATTGCTATGTAGTTACTGATGACTACTCAAGGTTCTCTTGGGTAATGTTTATGAAATCCAAATCAGAAACATTTGAATCCTTCAAGGAATTGGTAACGACACTGGAATCCCTATACAAGCTGAAGGTACGACAGGTGCACTCAGACAACGGATCGAGTTCAAGAATCAGAGGACGGAGAACTATTGCAAGGAAAGGGAATTGTGCATCAATTTACCTTGGCCTACACCCCTCAGATGAACGGAGTTGCTGAACGGAAGAACCGCAGCTTGATAGAGACGGCATGGACTATGCTGGCAGACTCGAAACTGCCTATCCAATTTGGAATGAAGCAGTGGCAATGCATGTTTATGCTTAATTGAGTTCTGGTAGTGAAACGCCGTGAAAAAACGTGCTACGAGTTATAGCGACGTAAACCTAACTTAGAATTTCTCGAGCCGTTTGGCGCACCGTGCACCCTGCTCAAGAAGACTCGGGAGGGAAAATTCAGTGAAAAGGTTGATGAAGGGATCTTCTAGGATAAACACCGAACAGAGAGTCTACAACAACTCAACAGGTCAGGTAGAGGTGTGGTGTAATGTTGATGTTCAGAGATATATCGCATGACCTGCTGGAAAAGGGCCTGCTTACTTCTTCGACTATGATGGATTCTTCAAGTCCTTCAACATACCTCTATCTTCTTCAGAAGACGAGTTGGCAAACAAGATGACGTACGATGTCTTGAACACACCGTCTCAAGATTCAACATCAATCTCCTACCAACTCAGGGGGAGCACTTGAAGTAAGTGACTCTTCCTCTGATGAAGAAAATAAGAAAATGATCAGGTCAACCAGGATGTACAGTTCCGACTACCACAAGTCCACAAGCATCTGCTAGTGATGCTTCGAATCTTCAGAACCTCAGACTCCGATTGCCTCAGATCCAGAACCAAATGTTCATAATCTTGACTCTGAGGTGGTGTTCCGATAACTCCTGGCTCACATCTAAACATCTATCATCCTTTGGATAACATTATAGGAGATGTGAGATCAGGTGTACAGACTAGAAATGTTGTACTCAGCTGATTATGCCTCTGTGATGGAAAAGGATACCTTCACGACGGTGCCTATCGCTGCTTTATGTCTCAGGTTGAGCCAAAGTATGTTAGTGAAGTACTAAATGATGAGGCTTGGGTTAGTGCCATGCAGGAAGAACTTCTTTAGTTAAGAAGTTAGGTGTATGGACACTAGTAGATAGGCCTAAAGGAGCTAAAGTCATTGGCACCAAATGGGTCTTCAAATGCAAGAAGGATGATCAAGGAGTGATCATCAGAAACAAGGCTCAGTTGTTGTTCAGGGTTTTTGACAAGTTGAGGGTATCGACTACAATGAAGTATTTGCACCAGTGGCAAGGATGGAAGCCATCCGCATCTTCTTTGCCTATGCATCTTATATGAAAATCAAAGTTTATCAACTAGATGTTAAGAGTGCATTTCTTCATGGTGAGATCCAAGAAACAGTGTATGTCAGTCAACCTGAGGGATTTGAGGACCCATATCACCGGGACAGAGTTTATAAACTCAACAAGGTGCTATACGGGCATCATCAAGCTCCACGGGCCTGGTATGAGAAACTCTCGACTCATCTTATGAAACACGCTTTCGCAGGGGAGTCATTGACTTTACATTATCAACGAAAAAGATGGAGACCTACTGCTAGTACAGATCTATGTAGACGACATAATCTTCGTTCAAGAATGAAGAATTATGCAAAGAGTTTGAAGCAGTAATGAAGGCGGAGTTTGAGATGAGTGCAATGGGAGAGATGAAGTTCTTTGTCGGGTTACAGGTGGATCAGACACCAAATGGGATCTTCCTACATCAAACCAAGTATGTAGGTGACATTCTCAGTCGGTTTGACATGGAGAATGCTTACAGCGGGCACTCCACTGCTACAAACCATGATGTAGCACCCGATGAGAATGGTGATCTAGTAGATGCCACTATGTACCGAGGGATGATTGGATCTCTCATATCTCACTGCCTCACGACCTGATATCATGTATGCTACATGTTTATGCTCACGATATCAGGCAAGCCTAAAGTGAACCACCTAATTAGGGTCAAAAGGATTTTTTGTTATCTGAAGGTACGCCCACACTTGGGTTGTGGTATCCTCATGATGATGACTTTGAGCTTACAGCGTATAGTGACTCGGATTACGGCGGCTGCAAGATGAACTACAAGTCTACATCAGCAGGGTGTCAGTTCTTTGGAAGGAGATTAGTTACCTGGCAGTGTAAGAAGCAGACCTCGGTTGCATTGTCCACCTGTGAAGCCGAATACGTTGCTGCTGCAAGCTGCTGTTCTCAAATCATATGGATTCAACAACAAATGCGGGATTACGTTTGAATTTCTCTTCTACTCCTATCTTTGTTGATAACTCTGCTGCGATTACAGTCACTAAAACCCAGTCCAACATCCAAAGACCAAACACATTGGTATTAAATATCACTTTATTCATGATTGCTTTGAAAAGAACTTAATCGATGTGGTAAAAAAAATACAGATTTTCAACGCGTTGACCTCTATACAAGGCATTTGATAAACCACGGTTTTTATATTTGTTAGAGGTCAACGGGGTTAAAAAGAAAAATGAGGTCATACCTGAAATGACCATGCATAGTCCGATGCGTCATGTCTAGTCTTTTTATTTTTCAATTTTTAATTTAATTTAATTTATTCTCTTGTTTTTGTTTAATTTTAATTAGCATAATTACAATTGTCTTTCCTCCTTGCCCATTAAAATCCTAAAATGCTAATCTATAGTGGTTTTATAATTTTAGGGGGAGCATCGGCCTAGGAAATTTAAAAAAAACAAGGGAAAAGGAGAGGCAAGCTTAAAATAAATAAGATCGTATGTGTGATACCGATTCAATGTTTGGAATATGATAGTACACAGGTTCAAACCATTTGGGACTTTAAAAATCAAAATTGAAAAGGATGCAAAGCTCAAGTATAAGTCTGTGTAGTCTGAGCAATATAAAAGGAAATATGATAGATAAGTTAGCTACTACTAAGGTAAAACAACGAAAGTAGACCTAGAGGTTGCTAGACCACAGATAATATGTCAGTAGATTCAACACAATAGATGACTAGACCTTTTTGGTGATATCAAGATTAACCTAAAATGTTTGACTAGTTGTGGGTAACACCTTATCCATGGTTAACACGATCAACAAGATTCCAATAAGGGGTGACGAGCAAAATAAACACCACAAAAGTGTGTGTAAGACCAAAGCATGAGCATAAGCACATGAAAATTGCAAATACAATCAAACTGATAACCTATGTTGTTGGTGAGATCTGTGCTAAAAGAATGAAAAAATTGCTCAAACAAGAAGATATAGGTTATGTGCATTTCTGCTGTGTGGTGGCACTGACCTGAGGATAAGCATAACCTATATATTCTAGAACTCATTGTTGTTTGCCGCCTCTTTGCTGTGCGGTGGCACTGACCTGAGGATTGGCTTCTCTTTGAAAGTTCTAAGAATAGTTTCTTCTTGAATACTACCCTGAGACCGCTCAAAAATCTCTTGAGGAATGTGATTACCATATAAGTGTGGGATCCACAAATGCTCATTGAAATAAACAAACCTAAAACCATCACCAAACTGTGTTGAAAGTCTGTGTATGGATTTAAGAGGACAAGTATACAAACAATCAATGTGGCTACAATTCTTGAAAGTTCAAATCAGTGTGGGGACCTAATAGTACTAGTATGATTTCTTTAATTTGTTAAATGACTCTAGATGAATAACAAGAATAGAGCATCAAAGGTTTTAGCTAACTTGTCCCGAATGATTTGAATATCCTGTCTGATTCCAAATTGAACTAATCCATGTATGGTTTAAATGAATTGAGGCCGCCCTCTCACAAAAAAATTATTCCTTAGAGCTACATCTTAGGAGTTAATCCTCACAAAATCACAAAAACATGTCCTAGTTTAAGTTTCCGCAGTATTTCCTTTATGTAAGTACAAAGTTAGTTTATTTCAGTTTGTGTAGTATCGGACTATGTCATGGAAGTTGATAAGGGACCTTATCATCTAAAGGGTCACGACTGAGGTGACCACATGTTCTTTCAAATAAAATTGGGTCACATCTAAGGTGACAAAATGTTTTAAAAGGATCATTTCTGAGATGATCAAAAGTTTTTCAAGTTAAAATGATCATGTCTGAGATGATCAAATGCTTATAACGTTTAATCAAAGTTAAACATAGAATATTAGGTATGGTCATAAAGTCAAATTCATGAGTCTGACCCATTCGCACGAATGGACCATGAGTATGGACCAATCATACGAATGGACCATACTCATGTACTAAACAACCGAATGGACATGAGTATGAACCATTCACCCGAATGGCTTATCAGAATGACCCATTCGACCGACTGAAAGTGTGCGAATGACCCACTGACGGTGAGAGGATGTTTTCTGAGGATTAAGTATGCTGGGGACATCAACTCAGGTGTGCTCAACAAGAGCAACCTGTGCCCCCAGTACAAGTACTTGGCACATGTCATTCTGAAGTGCGTAGCTTCCAGAAGGGGTGGGTTTGATGATCTATCAGACCAGATACAGAATGCCTATGTGGCATTGGTGCTGAACTACCCCTTCAGCTTCTCCAGCACGATCTTCTCTTACCTCATGGAGAATCTGGAGGCAAAGGGAAAAGAGGGTTTCTGTATGTACCCTAGGTTCCTCCAGATGATCTTTGACGAGAAGCTGCCTTCTCTTCCAAAGGAGCGCCACGATGTTGTGGCTTTAGAGATCATGGATGATACGACTCTGGGTCGTATGAGAGTTTACCGGGGTAAGTAGGTAAAGCCCCAGGTAACGAGACTAATAGGCCATCTGGCCAATGAGAGTTACGTGGCGCCAGGCAGACGTAAGTGACATCACGTAGACAGCGACTGAGATGATGAGCAGCTACAGCTCCCAGAGCACAACTCTGATGATGATGATGACTCTTCAGCTGCGGGGGGCACATCAGCGAGCGAAAGGAGGACCAAACGAACTCAAGATCCGAGTGCCTCCACATTCAACCCGGCAGCAGGAGAGCCGATGATCCAGGACAAGAGTAATGCTTAGATGTTTTATTATTATTTAAAATCTCTTGTATTTGGATCATGTATAAAATTAATGAAATGCATGTTTATATGTAATGGAAATAGTTATGTCTTGATTATTATGGTTATGTCTTGATTATTAACTAATGATTGATGTATTACATGTTTAAATCAAGTAGATCCAAATTATCAAAGGGATGAACACGATATCGCTCCCCTCCAACTGATCAAGACTCAACTGACCATGATTCTTGATCTGCAAGGGATTGTCAGAAGATCAGTGAGTTACACCCCTGAAGAAGGGGAAATAATTCATGATCTTACTAATGAGCAACTAGCAGAAATGTTCAAGCTCAATCCCGATGAGATTGTAAAGGACGCTCGCTCCAACTGTTGAAGGAGACAGTGACGACGAGCTGAATGACATTGATGAGATAGAGATCGAGGACGTCACGGCAGACCACTATCCAGAGTATGCTGACAAGGAGGGAAATGTGGTTCCCAATCTAGGTGATTCCCTGGTCAGTGATACATATGAGATATTGGATAAGATGGAGCAAGAGCCTGAGAAGGTTGAAGAACAAGCTCAAGCCTCAAACGCCGATGTGGATATCAGAAAGGCAGAATGGGCTGCATGTTTTGAGGAGATCCGAGCACAACGCTCTGCTCCTAAACCGAATGTCTACACCAAGCTCTACAAAGTGAAGAAACATCACAAGGTGTCAAGCAAGATTATCGCGTGGGCTCATTTTGATGATCTTAATGTATACGCGGTAAAGAGAGATGGGTATTGAGTACTTTAGATTCCCGCATGATCTAAAGTCTCTACCTGGTTTTGAGCTCAACCAGTTGGCTAAACTAAAGCTATTATATGCTAACCCGAGGAAAATGTCAGGCTGGTTTGAGGCTGCCTTAAAGAAAGAGTACCACAACAGATGGGTCAACTTCAAACCTTAAAAACCTACAAGGTATATCAGACGTTCTGAAGTTGATCCTATAACTGGAAAGCCCAAGATAGTGCTAAAGTCGAGTCCCCCTAGAACAATGTCAAGAATCCCTCTCAGGGAAATGCCACAGGACTTCACTCCACACTTAAGTGGTGGTACTATGATTGGAGAACAGGGGAGGCGGTCATAGTTCTGAACAAAGCGGGCAGAATGGATACTATCAGGGTATTTGACCCAATGTAGCTTACAAACTGTCAGCTACAGATGTCTACACACTATACAAGTGGCCACTGTTCTATGACACGCAGGATATTGTACAAGCCCTCCAATTCCAAAATGTGATACGGCTTTGCTTTGCATTTGAAATACATGTAGGAGTCATAAGAGAGGAGAAGTACAAGAAGTATGAGGAGGTTATGAAGAAGGTAAGACATTAGACAAATCTAGGTCTAAGGGGGAGTTTGTTGATACATGTGTACCTTGATTCTGATCTTAATGTAATATGTCTATGTTGTCTTACACTTATATAATAGTTGGGTACTTAATGAAATACAAATGTTTGGTTGTGTTTATAATGTTTAATATTTCATTAATGAGTTGTTTAACGCACATTGACTTGATTATATAGGTTTGTGGTTGATTGAACTAATATAAATAATATTACTATGGTTAATACATTCAAACTAAACAACATGAAGTTCTTATGCGAATGGCCCGTTCTAATGGACCATATGTATGAACAATTTCATGCGAATGACTCAGTCGCACGACTGAACCAGGAGACTGGATCAGTCGTACGACTATAACATGAGATTGGCTCAGTCGCACGACTGAACACTCAGTCGTGCGAATAGATCAACCGCATGGCTCAATCGCACGAATGAACCATGCTGATGGTTCAGTCGCCCGAATGAGAAACCCTAACCTATAAATACCACTTAATTTGTGGAAAAATGTAAGCATTCAATCCACTTCGACTCGAGACATACCCTAGCCGTCCAGAAGCCTCTAAGTTCGTACTCCAAGTTCATAGAACGCTGTAGATCGATTCCTAATCGATTCTTGACGTTAGTTTCAATACATTATTGTTTCTACGTGCGTTCTCACTAATTGAATCGCCAATCAAATAGGATTCCGCACTATTTGGTTTGGTTTAACACGTTAATCAGTTGGTGTTTCGTTCAAATACCTTATCCTACCAAATAATAATAATAATAATAATAAAAATAATAATAATAATAATAATAATAATAATGTTACAAATAACAATAATTTGGAAAATTTAATTTAAGTCCAGGGGGTTATTATGTTAATTTTAAAACCTTAAATACTAAAGTTTGTGCATGAAATATTAGGAATAAACCGCAGGACCATTTGGTAAATAACGGAAACCAACCCCCCCCTGTGCAACCCCGTTTTTTCCGGCCAGGGTATCGGCCAAATGCCGGTAGCCTTCCGGCCACCCCTAAAGTTCACCAAAACGGGAGTAATTCATCACCAAACCGTCCAAATAAAATCTAGCACACGAATCGAACCTGAAACCACTGATTAAACAATTTGAAACATCTATATTATTGAAAAATTCACTCAAAACCAAACCTCAATTTACTTCTTAACCGTTCACGCATTTAAAGTCTAATAATAATCCAATTAATCGACAACAACGATCAACTAACTATCTCTAACCTATTCCCACTTTCAATTGCACCTGAAAACACACAACCAAACCATTCGATTAGCAACTTCATCGTGACTTGCAATCTAATCGAAACCTATCGTTCAACATATCTAATTCGAAATTGATAAAGGGCTTTGCATCAACAACATCATTCGAAGTTGTCCTCGAGTTTAATTCCATTATCATCGGCATTTGATCATCGATTAAACCCCAAGCCAACCGTGACCTGATCTTCATAGTATATACCTTCAACTCATCATCAATCGGGTAAATAAATACATGTATATACGCGTAATTACATGGGGAATCAAAGCCCCATGTTCATTCCTCTAAACACCATCGATTTGATCTTCAATTTTGGTTCAAATTAAACTAGGATTCCCAAGAAATTGGGGCTATTTTGAAACCGGTGTTCTTAAGATTTGGGAACCAAGTAAAATCGCGGCTAAGGCCTTGGTTCACTGGTTACCCACTCACCCTATCAAGCAGGAGGTCCCCGGTTCGAACCCGGGGAGCCTCACACAATTTTTTTAGGCCTTTTTGGCCTTCAAAATAAATATTAAAAATTTCTAAAAATTATGGAAAATTATTTTATAAACCTAGTTTATTTTAAAATCAAGTAACTAATTTTTTCTATAATTATTTGATTAAAAATTACCTTCAAATTTTTATTAAAATTCTAAAGCTAATAGTTATAGTTAACTTAATTTTATTTAAAAATTAGATTTTAAATAATAGTTTTTATTATTTCAAAAGTTACCTTTAATTATTTAAATCATGTTAATTTCATTTAGTTATAAAAACCTTATTTAAACTTAATATATAAATCTTATAAATTGTTATAAATGTTTTCCCTTCAGATCTTTATATAAAATATAAATATATTTCTTAGCATTTATTTCAAGAAAATGTAATTGATTTTCACTTGTTAAATATAAGTGTTTGACAAAACCCCAAATTTTCTAACGAAACCCTAGTTCGCATTAAAACGTTAATTTTATTATAAAACTTAAACCTTGTAATTATATATATTTTAGGTGCATTGTGAAGGGCTACGTTGAAACGACGCTTGTTATTATTTCTTATTAATCCTCCAATATATACTTATTTGATCATGTGAGTATTTCTATACCCCTTTTTGTATTTTTACACTTTTGGGGTAAAACATGTTACATTATAAACTTTGCACTTGTAAACACGTTTGATTCTTGTAAATATATGGCATTTCACCTGTATGTTGTGGTTAGTTGAACTTTGTAGCTACCATGTAATGTCGAATATATGTACAATCATTAACTATTGCTAGCCTGGCGACGTCATAGATCTATGGGCCTGACAAGCCTGCTTGGTTAATCTAAGTACACTTAGCTAACCGTATATACTTGTAAACGTTTGCGACTTGTAAAACTTTTTCAATGTTTGATTGTGCATTCTGTCTTACATCCCTAGTTTACTTTGTTCCCTAACTTACAACATGAATTGCCATCTTTTATATATCTATGTATTGCAAACTATGGAAATCTCACCAACATTATTGTTGACATTTTTATTTTTAACATGTTTCAGGAAATACTCAAGCTTGATTACTACTCTTAAAAGCTTATCACATCTAGGATTGGACCTAGATAAAATAAATGGATGGGCTTGTTACATTTAACTTTTATGCATGATGTTTTCTTTGTTTGAGACTTTTAATTGTAATAATACATTTGGAACTTATGAATAATATATTTGGGGTTATTAATAGCGTTATGTGACTGTGAACGATCTAACTCTCACTCCTCGACGTTTCTGCCATCAAGGTTAGGGTGTGACAGATTGGTATCAGAGCCCATAACTATAAGGATTTAGGTTATTAGAAATGGTGACCTAGACTATAGTATGCATGAACCTTATAGAATCATAGTTACATATTGTAATTATATAGTTTGCATGCTACATAATGCTATGCCCTTTTATGTGTAATTTGATGCCTTAGCATAGGATTGTCTAAACATCGTTACTTGTCTCCCTAAACTTAACTTTGACACTTTGACTCTCCCCGAACATGAAAACTCTTAATCTTATATTCGAAGACACGTGGAATCTTATGCTTATGCTTATGACTTGGATCTTTAGACGTTATGTCTAATCTATATAAATCTCATCAAGGTTTTGATTCCATGAACCTAAGAAATATTGTGTGACACATAGACACCTGTATCCCGGATTTCCTGGCAAAAGGCCTTTGGGCTAAGGTAAGCATATCGTATAAATCTCATTGCGAGACCAGTTATGTTTACCTGAGGATTTCTGGGATGAGTGATAAACTATGGTCAACATCACAAGTTTTTAAGGCATATGGGTCAATTTACCTTGACCTGTCAACGTTTCCAAATGGTAATGCGTTACCAAATGGAACCATCCGCTTTATATTTAAAATATCAAAAATCCTTGATTCCTTGGACTGGTTTATCATCGAAACTCTAATATCTTCTCATTCCTATCTTAAAGAATGTTCCCGTTAATATTGAACTCATTATACTCCTCAATTCCTACGTTTAAACAACGTTATACGTTGTGCGCCTTATGTATCTATCTTCATACTTGACCAACGTGTATATGGATCTTAATATATCCAAAGATATTGGTCGTCTAAACCGAATGGTTTTCTTTAAAATTAAAATTGTTACTTAGGGTTTTCAAATGTCCTTAAAGTATGTCCCATAACTGAAATCATGCATGCCGAAAGCTGAAATATCTGCATCCCGGGATACCTGTCTAGGCAAGGTATACGCATAAAGTTCATTCGACCGTTGGATCCGTTTATCTGACCTGGAACTGATGAGATGAGTGATCGCTTATTGGTACGCGGGTCTACCGTAAAGTTGTGGTTGACGTAACACTTTGGGAAGTCAACGCATTTTCCTTTTATTTGAACCGAACGTTTACATCTCATTATTGTGTTGAATCATTTCCGTCATTGATCTTGTTTTCCTGACTTAAACCATTCAAGATTTGAGAACCTAACACAATTAACTCCGTTATCCTGAACTTTAACCTTAATCCTAGCAAGCATGATTTTCTTTTCCTGTTAATGTTACATTGATGCAATTTGAAGTTTCTTAATTTCTAGCCGATATTCTCTTCGTTTGCTAAGTCGAGCTTCATAAAAACTTCAAACCGTTTTTGCATCGTAGGCAATGCAAGAGTCTGCAAGTCAACCTATGACTTAGGACACTCGTATCCCCTAAATGATTCTATCTCATCAAAACAAGGGTGACTCCCTTACTTTGGTGATGACTTTCCATTCGCTATTACTGTTCTTATGAAATTTCATCATCAAGACAGAAGTGAACCTCATACCTTGATGACTATTTCCTTCTTTTTGTTTTTATGAATTCGTATTTTACAAATGGAATTATCTCCTTAAAATAGGAGTAAAATTTCATATCTTGATGATGGTTTTCAATTTTTGTATTGTGTGTTTTATGAAATCCCATCCTTTGAATCGAGGTGATTTCCTTGTTTTGAGGACAGATTTTAATCATTTTCCTTTGGAACTCATATTTCACGAATGAAATGACCTCACCAAAATAGGATTGAATCCCGTACTTTGGTGACAAAGATCAGTTCTCAATTGTTTTCTTGTTATTATGAAATTCAATCATCAAGATAGGTGTGAAATCCATACCTTGATGATAATATCACCTGTTTAAAATTTTATGGATGGTATTTTCCTCAAATGAAATGACCCCATCAAAGTAGGAGTGAATTCCGTTCTTTGATGAAACTTTTCATTTTACTATATTTTGTTTCCATGAAACTTCACTGTTAAGATAGGAGTGATTATCCTTACCTTAATGGTAAGTTACCTCATTTTATTTTTGTGGATCCTCAACAATGAGTTAGGATCAAGCTCTCGTTTGGTAGTTAAGAGTCATACTTTGGGAAATACACCACCAAGCTAGGAGTGATAACTACATCTTGGTGAGTATTCCCATTCCTTGATCTCAAACTTACCAGGGTTTTAAGACTTCAATTGACAAGAAACATGTAATAACTTGAAGGGTGAACACCATTATCTGATTTGTCGATGATAGTGTTCTAGCCGGTTAAGCTAAAGCATGAATCTTGAACTCAACAGGGGTCGTTGTTACTTTAGAGTAACCCTAGTTCCAAGCCTGGAACATTTAAATTTTAAATCGATTTCTTCTCTCATGCTTTTATGTTTCAATTTGATGTTTGACCTAGCTTTGTGGAACTTTTTATTGACCTTCATTCTGAGTTATCATCAAAACCTAATTGCACGATGATAACACTCCTAAAACAATCTTTCGTACAAGATAAAGTTATTATAAATTTATGCCATGCCGTAGCAATGTACGGTTGTGTTCATGAGTTTGATGGACCGCGTGTGCAAGCCGTACTTGGAAAGCTATTTGTCATTGCCTTTATCGTCGATATTCTGAATTATTTAAATTCCAATCCGATCATGAACGACATCTTTGTTTAACTCTTTACCCATAATTAAAAATGCAATTCCCATTATTTTGGATAACCTTGAACTCCTAATCTTGAAAATCTCTAAATCTCTATCTTGATTGCGACTCACAAGACTTGTTATTACATTCTTTCCGATGTGGACAAAAAGGATCATGAATTTCCGCGATTGGTATTCATGGTTTGGCATAAAGGAAATGTTGGTGTAGCTTGGTATATGTTCAAATTGCCTTGTATTTCTTGATGTCATTTGGTGCATTATTGACCGATTGGCTAGTTTCGCGCATTTCATATTGACTCATGTGAGATAACGAGTCGAGAAATTGACTCATACTTACCTCAAATAGTCGGTTACCATGGTGTGTCGTTAAACATCGATCGTTAATTCTGATGATCGATTCACTTTCTGTTATTAGCAATGCCTCTAATCATCTTTAGGAACCCAGCTCAAAATCTCGGCATATCGTATCATTCTTAACCTGACGGTTTAACCGGAGGAGCCATACGTATTCACAAGATATGCCTTAAGCTTGTGTCATTATATAGTGGCACTTGGGATTCTTAAATTCCGACGGTCAAACTTCCATTTTTTTTCTTATTGGCTTCAAGACGTCACTTTACTACACAACTTCATTCCATATGATGGGAGAAGTGTGACTTATAAGTCTAATATACCTCAGCAACTCATCAACGTTTCCTAACATTTCATGTGTCAAAACTCAAAGAGTTAGTTTGTCAATGATAACCTTCGCATTCCACTGGAAGAGTTCAAATTTGGATGCATCGTGTAAAATTCTATAATTCACAAAGCGAAGCATCTCACCCGTAATCAACACCAACCACAGTCCGTTAGTACACTTATCTTTCATCACAAGTCTCCTGTTCGTTTAAGTTTCATTCTTAATTTCGGGATGAAATTCTTTTAAGTTGGGGAGACTATAACATCCTGTATTTTTACGTTAATTAAAAGTTAACGTCGTTTATTCTTGTAAGGACTATATATGCCCATTATGAAATTTGTGATTTACTTATGCTAAATTGTTAGTTTGCCATTATTTTTTATATAACACTTAATAATATAACTATTAAATAAAAATAATAATGATAATTATTATAACAATAATAATATTATTATTAATACTAATAATAATATAATAATATAATAATAATGTTGTTACAAATAACAATAATTTGGAAAATTTAATTTAAGTCCACGGGGTTATTATGTTAATTTTGAAACCTTAAATACTAAAGTTTGTGCATGAAATATTAGGAATTAAACTGCAGGGACCATTTGGTAAATAACGGAACCCCCCCCCCCCCTTGTGCAACCCCGTTTTTTCCGGCCAGGGTACCGACCAACGTCGGCAGCCTTCCGCCACCCCTAAAGTTCACCAGAACGGTAGTAATTCATCACCAAACCGTCCCAAATTGAATCTAGCACACGAATCGAACCTGAAACCACTGATTAAACAATTGGAAACGTCTGTATTGTTGAAAAATCACTCGAAACCAAACCTCAATTTACTTCTTAACCGTTCACGCATTTAAAGTCTAATAATAATTCAATTAATAGGACAACAACGATCAATTAACTATCTCTAACCTATTCCCACTTTCAATTGCACCTAAAAACACACAAACCAAACCATTCGATTAGCAACTTCATCGTGACCTGAAATCTAATCGAAACCTATCGTTCGACATATCTAATTCGAAATTGATAAAGGGCTTTGCATCAACAACATCATTCGAAGTTGTCCTCGAGTTTAATTCCATTATCATCGGCATTTGATCATCGATTAAACCCCAAGCCAATCGCGACCTGCTCTTCGTAGTATATACCTTCAACTCATCATCAACCGGGTAAATAAATACATGCATATACGCGTAATTACATGGGGAATCAAAGCCCCTTGTTCATTCCCGTAAACACTATCGATTTGATCTTGAATTTTGGTTCAAATCAAACTAGGGTTCTTAAGAAATTGAGGCTATTTTGAAACTGGTGTTCTTAAGATTTGGGAACCAAGTAAAACCGCGGCTAAGGCCTTGGTTCACTGGTTACCCACTCACCCTATCAAGCAGGAGGTCCCCGGTTCGAACCCGGGGAGCCTCACACACATTTTTTAGCCCTTTTTGGCATTCAAAATAAATATTAATTTTTTTTTAAAATTATGGAAAATTATTTTATAAACCTAGTTTATTTTAAAATCAAGTAACTAATTTTTTTCTGTAATTATTTGATTAAAAATTACCTTCAAATTTTTATTAAAAGTTCTAAAGCTAATGCTCACATACGTAGCTACATCCGCTTTCTCTTAGGCCACCAGTAATGCGCCTTTAGGTCATGATACATCTTGTTGGATCCAGGATGTATAGAATACTTAAATTTGTGTGCCTGGCTCATAACTAAATCTCTCAGATTTCCATAAACAGCACCCAAAGTCTATCCATGAAATACCGAATTCCATACTCTTTCACCACCAGCTGTTTATCCACTCCCCTTAACGACCCAGAACCAACATTTTCTGCTTTTAAAGCTTCTATCTGTGCCTCCTTAACTTGTTTGGGTAGTTGGGTACTGATAGTAAGCTATAAAGCTCGCACCCGTCTGGGTTTAGCTGTTTCCTTCCGACTTAAGGCATCGGCAACTACGTTCGCCTTTCCCGGATGGTACTTAATAGCGCAATCATAGTCGTTTAGTAGTTCCACCCAACGTCGTTGCCTCATATTTAACTCTTTTTGCTTGAAGATATGTTGAAGACTCTTGTGATCGGTGTAGATAGTGCACTTGGTACCGTACAAGTAATGTCTCCAGATCTTTAAGGAAAAAACCACTGCACCGTATTCTAAGTCATGAGTGGTATAGTTCTTCTCATGAACCTTTAGTTGTCTCGAGGCGTAGGCTATCACTTTTTCTCGTTGCATCAAGACATAACCCAATCCTTGAATGGATTCATCGCAATACACCACGAAGTCATCCGTTCCCTCTGGTAGTGCTAATATCGGGGCAGTACAGAGTTTTTGTTTTAACAATTGAAAAGCTGATTCTTGGCTTTCACTCCATTTGTATGTCGTTCCTTTGTGAGTCAAGGCCGTAAGAGGTTGTGCGATCTTAGAAAATCCTTCTATGAATCATCGGTAATATCCTGCTAATCCTAGAAATTGTCTTATCTCACTCGGCGTTTTGGGTGTAGTCCAATTATTTATCGCCTCAATTTTGGCAGGATCCATATGTATCCCTTTCTCATTAACAATATGGCCTAGAAATTGCACTTCTCTTATCCAAAAATCACATTTTGAGAATTTGGCATACAGCTGCTCATTTTTCAATAGTTCTAAGATCATTCGTAAGTGCTCTTCATGATCCTCCTTGGTCCTAGAATATATCAGCATATAATCGATAAACACAATGACGAACTGATCAAGATAGGGTTTGCACACGCGGTTCATAAGGTCCATGAACACAGCAGGTGCATTAGTCAACCCAAAAGGCATGACCAAGAACTCATAATGACCATAATGAGTACGAAAAGCAGTCTTGGGAATGTCTTCTTCTTGAACTCTAAGTTGATGATAACCGGATCTTAAGTCAATCTTCGAATAATAGCTTGATCCCTGAAGCTGATCAAATAAGTCGTCGATACGAGGTACAGGGTATCGGTTCTTGACTGTTACTTTGTTTAACTCTCTATAATCGATGCACATCCGGAATGTGCCATCCTTCTTTTTAACAAAAAGAACAAGAGCTTCCCAAGGTGATGTGCTAGGTCAAATAAAGCCCTTATCTAAAAGCTCCTAAAGTTGTGATGACAACTCTTGTAGCTCATTTGGTGCTAATCGATAAGGTGCCCTAGCAATCGAAGCTGTGCTGGGAGTCAACTCAATCTGGAATTCCACTTGGCGGTGAGGTGGTAATCCAGGAAGGTCCTTTGGAAACACCTCTGGAAAGTCGCGCACTATGGAATGTCCTCCATTCTCCTTTCTTCGTTTGCTTATCAGTTACGAGTGCTAGAATAGCCACACGACCCTTTCGTAATAACTTTTGAGCTTTCATGTATGAGATGATGCCTATCACAGCACCACTCCTATCACCCCTGACGATAAGGATTTTGTCACCAACAGGAATTCGTATGATCTTCTCATGACATATGACTTCCGCTTGCTTACTAGAGAGCCAACCCATGCCTATCACAACATCAAAACTCCCCAGCGTAACAGGCATAAGATCTATAACGAAAGTATGACCAGCAAGTTCTATCTTACAGTCTTTAAGTGTAACGCCCGAATATTTATTATTTTGAAGCCGGTGAAGAAAGAAAAGAAAATAAAGTTCAAAGTCGAGGGACCAAACTCGCCAATGAAGAAAAGTTGGGAAATGTGGTGATATTAGTAGGGAGAGGACAGCCCACTCTCCCCACACACCCCACATTTCAGACTTCATAAAGAGAAGAGAAAAAGAAGAGAAAAGAGGAAAAGTGCCGGTTGGGGTTGGTTCAGGTCGCCAAAATCGTCGTGTAGCAAGCCAAATCGAATCCCTTGTCGTTGTGCTTGATTGTGTGAGTTCTAGGACCCCACTTTTACTTGTTTTCAACCGATTTTGGGGCTGGAAAGCATAAAAACCCGTTTTTGTATGTGTATGTATTTGACCCATTTGGGTGTGATGTGTGTGATGCGTTTCGTGTATGTTTCCAGGCTTGTGTGTGCTTGTATGGTGTTATGGTATGCATTCCTAAGGTCCAGGAGGGTTAATTTAGGCTTAAAATGGGTTTAGATGAGTTTGGAGGCCGAAAACCCTCGGCTGCAGTCGGGATGAACTCCATTCTACATCAGCTAGGGCTAGGCGACCGAATGGAGGCCATACAGCCGATTGAGGGGCGATTGAGGTTCATTTGCACAATTGGGATTCATTCGCACGATTGAGGATTCAATCGCACGATTGAGGATTCAATCGCACGACTAAGGTTCCAGTCGCACGACTGGGAGTCCAATCGCATGGGGAGTCATGCGACTGAGGGTTCAGTCACATAAGTGCTTTGTCGCATGAGTTCATTCGTATTAGATCAGACGCATAGGTGCCCATTCGCATTTGTTCCATCCGCATGAGGTTCATACGCACGACTGGATGTCCATTCGCCTAAATGTTCATCCGCTTGAGTTCAATTGCATGATGTTCAGTCGCATGGAGGCCATGCGACTGGAGGGTGTCCATATGCATGATTAGGGCTGTTGCACCCGAAGAAAGTGTAGTTAGACTTCTGGCTTTCGGGGGAAAGTGCAGATGTAAGTTTTGACGTAAAGGTTTCCCGTAAGAGCATGTAAGATAGCAGATATGGCCTTAGAAGCATGTAGGGCATAGAGATGATGATGTTGCATGTTATGTATGTATGATGTTGCCCTGTATGATGTGATGTGGATGCATGTTAATCTTCCTTAGTATGATGTATAATATCTTTCCTATGGCTTTACTTATTATGAGGAATGAACGAAGTATTATGTAACGTAATGTGAAATATAATGAAAGAGGAACATGATGATGAATGTATGCATTAATGAACGAATGAAAGAAGTCTTGCAAGCATTGGATATCAGGGTCCTTCTTTGTGATTGACCAAACGTGTAGTGCCTCTACCGCTTACCCCTAGTACTGTGGCATATGTTTAGCTGTTCATTTATTGACTTCGGCCCAGTAGCTAAGACTGATGGTTACTCCTAGTACCGTGGCATACGTCTAGCTGTTCATTTATTGACTTCGGCCCAGTAGCTAAGACTAGCCGGGGTGTAGCACATGGTATTGGTACGGTTGATGTCCGATGCGCAAGTAAAGTTATATTGAACGAATGAACGAATGAATGAATGAAGAAGATAATAATGATATTATCTATGCATACGTATGATGTGTGATCATGTAAAAGTAACGAATGGTTTTATATGAAAGTAAAGTATGTTTTATAATAAAACTAGAGCTCACTCAGCAACGCTGACTTTTTATATGTTTTCCAGTTGGCAGGAAATGATTGCTGAGAATGGCACCGTGAAGCTACTCAGCTCCTTTTGGGGTGGCATTCTTTTGATTGATGTTTTTGCATTGTAATGCGAACAAACTATTTTGTAATGAATGTTGTATTAATTTGCAAAAGCATTTACAAGGAAATGAAAGATTGTTTTAGTTTTCCGCTGCGATTTTGTGGAATAAAAGACTTTTTATATGTTTTATGTGCGATGAGAACCCAGCTGTAAGCGTCCCGGGAATGGGGCCTTACATTAAGGATATGCGTTACATGAATTTGTTTACCGTCGGCTAGTTCCATAGTGTATTTAGATTCTAAGGCAGAGGGTATATCACTTAAAAGACTACAGAACTTTAAGGACACGAAACTCCTATCGGCTCCAGTATCGAATAGTACCGTAGCAAAACGACCATTAACAGAGAACCTACCGGTAACAGTAGTGGAATCATTTAGAACCTCACCTGAGCCAATGACGAAGGCTCTCCCCTTGGCTCCATCTTTATTGCCACCATTACCAATACCATTACCACCGTTGTTGTTATTACCGTTGTTGTTGTTGTTATTGTTGTTGTTGTTGTTGCCATTACCATTTCTCCTTAGCTGTGGGAAGTTTTGCCTGTAATGCCCTTCTTTCCCACATTCAAAACAACCATTGGGAGTTTCCTGAGGTTGTTATGGCCTCCTTACCAGTTCACCAAGACAATCCTTAGCAGCGTGTCCAATTTTTCCACAGCATTGACACTTAAAGTTATCACACCTTCCCACATGATGGTAATTACACCGAGTGCACTTCGGATATCTACCACCATAACCACTGGGTCCTTGATTATTTGCAGCCATTTGGTTGAAGTTACGGTTATTGTCGAACCTTTGTTGTTGCTGAACTGGCTGTTGTTGCTGTTGAGGTTGAGGTTGACCGCTAGAAGATGATGCTGATGATTTGGTGTTGTTGGCACTATCCCACTTTCTTTGTTGTTGGGCATCGCCACAGCACCCCGTTTGGGTAGACGTCCTTGCTCCACGGCTTGGTCAGTTAGCTTATGAGCTAGCTGGATGGCTTGCTGAATTGTGGTTGGGTTGGAAGCAGTTACCATAATTTGGATTTCGGGTACTAATCCCCGTATGTAATGCTCCACCCTCTTATGCACCTCATTCACCATTCCCGAGCACAAAGTTGCTAGTTCATGGGTTCTGGTGGTGTAGGCCTCGATTTCCAAGCCCTGCATCTTCAATTGCCAGAACTCTATCTCTAACTTCTGCAGTTCATTATGAGGACAGTACTCCTCAGTCATCATTGTTTTAAACTCATCCCATGGAAGTCCATTCGCCATCGCTTATCCTAGCATCTGGACTTGCGCGTTCCACCAAGACAGAGCAGCACCCTCTAAAGTCCGTTGGCATACTTCACTTGATCAGCAGGTGGACAGTTACATTTGGAGAAGACAGACTCAGTCTTCTCGAACCATCGTACAAGCCCTACAGCACCCTCTGTACCGCTGTAGGTGTGTGGTTTACAGTCCATAAAGGGCTTGTAGGTACACACCGGTGGTCCTGTTTTAACACAACACACATTCATCGGACATCCCATACAGTTATGAAGGATATCAGATTTATATTTCTATCATTGTTTACCTGCTGGTTGACCCGCGTGGGCAGCAACCACTGCCGCCTGAACATGCTCATTAATTAGAGCAGCTAATTCTGCGGGGGTCATGTTAATAGCACCACCGCTCTGTTCTCCAGTGCCACGTCCACGTCCGCGTCCACGACCACATCCACGTCCACGTCCACGGGCATCCATTCTTTCCACTTTACATTCATAAATACAATAATGAGAAACATCAAACATATTTATCTCATTGAAGTACAATAAACAGTAAATAAAAGAAATAATGAATCATCACAACCACAACATTCATAACAAAAATGATAACCAAAGTAAATAAATTGTAAATGAGTCACAATGTATTTATCAATGTTAAAATTTAAGTTTGTCATTCGTGTGGGGAAACAACCCTTCCCACATAGGTTTCAAAAAGGAAAACACTACGTAGTCTAATTCATATAAAGAAAGTCAATCGACAACATCTAACCCATCACTGTCGTCCTCCATCTCCACCGGTTCCTCCTCCTCGGTTCCCTCCTCGGGATCCTCATCCTCAGGGTCTGCTGCAGGAGCAAGAGCTATAGCAATCTGAAGTGCCACTAGTTGGCTTCTAAGATGGCAATCCTATTATCGGCTACGGCGTCCCGCTGTTCACGAGCAGTCACGCGCCCTCGGAGTGCTATGAGACCATCTTGCATATGGTGACACCCGTTTAGGTTCTTCCAGTGTTGCTCCTCGAGTTCATCCAGTTGATGTCTCAGTTTGTACACCTCATGTTGCAGTGTACAGACTTCACTCGTGAGCCGCCTGACCTGATGCTACTCAGAGCCACCAGTACAAAAATCAGTTGCTTGTTGGACTGCATCATCCGTGGGAGTGAAGGCATTGGTTGGTCGGCATTGTACCTAGTCCTGGGCCTCGGAACAGGTACACGCTCCCTAACATAATATGATCAACGAATCTAGGATAGAAACTCCAGTCTCGTGGAGGGCCACGCTTCATCAATGCAAAAGGTTGATCCCAGTCAATCTCCTCTCAAGGATAAGCTAGTCGGGGCCAATCGAATCCATTGTCAGGTACAGGTGCGGGAGGTGGGGATTCAGATCATGAAGGTGATTCAGGCTGCTTACCCGGAGCTCTCGATGACGATGCCATGCTGCAGAGAGTGTGACGTGTATGCCAATGAGTATACAGTAGATGAGAATAAGGCACATGTAACTAATAACTGTGTGCGGTTATAGTCTAGTGTGTATGCAACTAGTTCCCTATAACCAATGGCTCTGATACCAATCTGTCACACCCTCAAAATCCACGTGCGGAGTTTTACCACGAGGCGTGTGAACAAACCAGGATCACAGTCAATAGTTACTCAGAACGACTCTATATGCCATAATTAAAATAAAATCAACCAAAGTATAAACTTAAACTGTGCGGAAGCGTTTTGTAAAACACCCAAAGAAATAAAAATGTATACAATGGAAAAACATGCGCCAACCCAAAAGAGTAAACATTAACCATTAAAATACTAAAAATGTCTTGAAGACCGAGTCTTAGAATGCAAGTGAAACCATGTAGTGCTCCTAATGGCAAGCAAGCTAATGACCTGGGAATAGCATACTAAAATGTAAACACAATGGTTGGTGAGTTCAAGAGTGATATTCAAACATAAGCAGTTTAATAACAGAGATATAAAAGTAGTGCATTGTAATAGATAGCTAGTCCATTAACAATAAATATTAACTCATAGTGATTTCGCAATTGAAGCTGACTGTGTTACGTTGTTGCCTCATATCACGACTTAACAGGTCGTGACAATGTTTAATAGGACAAATTGCACCCGGTTGACCTCGAGTCACACAGGTGGGGCTCGTCAGACCTAGTAGTACTACCCAAATTTCCCCGCTATTCAATATTAACAATTCAAAAGTGTGAGGACTTTTCCATGATATCAACACTATATTAATATTATACACAACTTGAATATATAAAGCGTTTGTGATTTACCAGTATGCTATCTCCCCCAAAAGAGATTAAATAAAGAGTGGGGCATGAACTCACTTGATATGCGTGATAGACACTTAGAGTTTTACTTGACAGATAGAATGGACAGACACCTTCAGAGGTTACCTATATCATATAAGTACATGAGTACGTGTATACAGAGAACATATGAAACCCTAAGTACACTACCACCAAGGACTCAAGGTTTGAGAAAACAAACGCGTTTGACCCAGTTGACCCGTTTGACCCGTTGGTGACTTTATGTGTTGTAAACCATTCAAGCAATCATACACATATATCATACATGGTTAACATTCAAATGGATCATATGTATGCTAATTATCTAGGTGTATCATTTAGATCATCATACAACCAAGTATCATACAAGTCATGCGAATCTAGAACATTAACATGTCCACTAGTTATAACACAACTAACATGCCACACAAAGATCAAATCACGCACCACATGCCATGTGAAGCCACTCACGACTTCACATCCTAAACCCTGCCAATCCTACTAAGTAGGGGCCTCAGATTCGCACGCGTGTATGATGATCACATTCACATTCATTAACTATGTTCATTGCATTCAACATACACCACAACAATCAGTTTCCAGTCCCAAACATGATGTCTTAGCTACTAACCAACATCAACATCATATATGCTCATCAAAGCCCAAACATCACCCATGATTATCCAAGCATCCCATACAACTAATTTAACATGTTCTATCACATTAGAATTCATCCATGAACTTACTAACATGCTCCTAACATCCCAAACATGTTCAAACTATCATCCATCAAACGTTGTGCAAATAAAGTTTCCCTTTTGGGAAAGTACATTCCAACATCTATCAAACACTCAATGTATTCATGAATTCATTACAATTACACCATCTCAAGCTCATAACAATATCTAGACATGATCAACAATGCCTAATCATCATAATCTAACAATCATCATGAACAAAAGTTTCCACTTTTGGCAAGATGTGAACAACAACATTCACTCTAAGATTTCTAGCATTCATATCAACAATCTAGCATCTAATTATCATCATGAACACATCAACAACATCAATCTATCATTAGATCATCATGTCATGGAAATAAAGTTACTATTATTAGTAACCTATGAACACCAACTTCAATTCATCATTTCTTGCAAGATCAATGTATCCTAACATTCATACAACCTACTAATCATCATATATTCATCAAACCATCATCAATCATCCATAATCTCACCAATTTCGAATTAGGGTTTGCCTAAAATCAAAGTTCATGATCAATCCATTAAAAACATACAATTCATGCATAATCAACGTTAAACAATATGTATTCAGTCAACTAACATATTAACATCCTCAAACAACATCAATTTCGACCCCATGAGCACCCATAAACGAATTAGGGTTCGGCCCTAACAAGAACTCCATAAAAACTTGTAAAATCTAACCTTTAAACGTGGGTTAACTTGCAATTGATGATTCCAACGTGTTGCAATCCTTGAAATCGACCAAAACCGATGCTTTGATGCTTGTTCTAGGTTGAAATCGCAAGGGAGGGGGTGTGAAGGGTGTTTGCGGCCGATTTGGGGTGGGGGCTAGGGTTTGGGGTGTTTTGTTTAATTTTAATTTCCATATTTACCCTTTAAGCCCTTGTAATTTGTATTTTGTAAAAACTATACTTTAAACTCTTTGTAAAGTATTTTTAACTTATTAAAATAAGGATATAAACTAATGAAAATCATTATATATTTTATCTTTATAAAAACACAAGACATACAAATAAATAGGCACGTTTCCGCGTTACACGATTAATTTCCTAATTAACATTTAAAACATGCAAACACATAAACATAATACCATAATCACATAATCAACTAGATTATCAATAATGTAACATTATTAATTATTATTAGGTCACCAACATTAAACGACAACAAGTGTGTGTTTACGACACGTGTATGCAAGACTTAACGAAACTAACGGAGTTTGATAACGAAAATTTACCGGATGTCACACTATGGGCCTGACAAGCCTGCTTGGTTAATCCAAGTACACTTAGCTAATCGTATATACTTATAAACGTTTGAGACTTGTAAAACTTTGTCAAGGTTTGATTGTGCATTCTTTCTTACATCCCTAGTTTACTTTGTTCCCTAACTTACAACATGAATTGCCATCTTTTATATATCTATGTATTGCAAACTATAGAAATCTCACCAACATTATTGTTGACATTTTTATTTTTAACATATTTCAAGAAATACTCAAGCTTGATTACTACTCTTTGAAGCTTATCACATCTAGGATTGGACCTAGATAAAAATAAATGGATGGGCTTGTTACATTTAACTTTTATGCATGATGTTTTCTTTGTTTGAGACTTTTAGTTGTAATAATACATTTGGAACTTATGAATAATATATTTGGGGTTATTAATAGCGTTATGTGGTTGTGAACGATCTTAACTCTCACTCCTCGATTTTTCCGCCGTCAAGGTTGGGGTGTGACAACTATAGACTTTATCGCACAGGACAAGGTTCTATTGTTAACCTATTTCATATTTGTTAACCTATTAACCTTCATCCAATGGTGAAAACAAATCTGGTGTAACAAGATGTTGACATGTGTTAACCATATTATTTTAATTGAAAATGGCATTCTAGTCATTTAACCATACACATAAAATCATATTTAATATTAGCATGACATGTGTCACATAATTACACACATTTATTTCTCTCTTTTTTTGGAAAAGATTCTCTCATTCTTTTTAGAAACCTTATAACATTTTTCCTACTATGTTATTTTTAATAAAAATTGCATCATTAAACTAATAATGTTTTGTCTATAATTCCATTATAGTCTTGACAAATGAAATTTGTCTTCAGTTGTTACATTAGTGTATGACACTTACATTAAAGTAACCAACAATTACGTTGACGTAGCAAATACTTACATTGATGTAACGAACAATTATATCAATGTAATGAAAGTATATTAAAAAAACCCACACATTGAGTTTAGGTAAAAACACACCAACTAAACTATGTATCCAATAATAACAATAACTTTAAATAGTAATTAAATGTTTTCTGTTTTGACGCCAGTGTTACATCGGTGTAAGAACCCGTTGCAGTTTAAATGGTCTTCAGTTTTGACATAACGATGAGTGATCTAGTTATCCATACTCGATCAAAAACAAGTTAAATAACCGGTCTTAGGTCCTTTCATTGTGTAAGAGTAAGTAAGGTCGTCTCCTCAGGGAATATGTGAAAAGTGTTTAATTAACGTGACTTGATTAACTTAAAGACTCAAGCTTTAGAATTAAAAATTGAAACTTTAAATGGATTACTAAGCAAAGTGCATAAAGCATTGAACTTTAAAATGAGTTTGATTAAATAATAAGAAACAATCACTTTCAGGTTTTAAGTTCTATAAGTTTAATAGTTATATTTTGGGGTTTCACAACACGACTCAAGATAGTGGCTTTTGATCGAAGTGATGACCGAGGAACAATATTTTAAGACTTGTTCATTCACAAGGTCATCAATTCATCTATATCACGTTATTTACTTTTCTCAATGAGCTAACGATGCAAGTAAACCAAAAAATGATGATAAAGTAAATAACTTTGTTTATAAACAAATTGTCTAAATCAATCAAACCCTCAAATACATTCAACCACAAAGTGTTTAATATGAAAACCCTAAGTACAACTAACCACCTCACTTGATAAGAACTCTCCACCCGAAAGCAATCACACGAAATTAGCCATGCATTACCGCCATTGAATCTTCGATCTTTACTTGATGATGATCAACGGTGATTGTTGTGACGAAATGGGAAGCTTGGAATACTCACAAGATACCTTCAAAGCCCGTGAATTCGTCTGAAAAAAGTTGGATTTTGAATTAGAATTGTTGATATTTTAATATCTTGAAACCCTGTGAACATAGGGATTTGTTAGGCCACTGGCGTATCATACGCCCAACTCATTGGAAATTCTGGCCAATACGCTGCCAATACGCCAACTGGCGTATGATACGCCCAGGGTGACGTATCATACGCTGAGACCTTGTGAAGTTTTGATTTTCACATGTAACTTTACTAGCTTTCCATTGACAAGTCGTGGGCCCCGTAACTCTTTTCCTAGCACAAGTTATGCCCATTTTAAGTTACCATGGTCTTGAACCTTCGGTTTTTGCATTTCTTCACTTCTCGGGCTCCGATTTCCATCTCGCTTCTTCCATACTCTTCATGTTTCACCAAAATTAGTTTTGGTTTCCCGTTTTGCATATTTTCATCCAAAATAAGCTTCCTTTAGCTCCAATCACCTATAATCCAAAACACAAACAACTTGAACTTGTTCCACCGTAATCGTGATGTAAAATCAAGCATTTAGATCAATTAAACACCAATTATTGACACGTGATCAATGAGCTACATGTTAAAATGACCTCTGTTATCTACTTTAATCCAATTACAAAATATTAAAAATGTTTTTGTTACATATCTAAGGCTATGCTAATAGTGCTAGAAAAAGTTATATTACAAGAACAAATCGGTTTGTTTTTTCCATTCTTATACTATAACACCTTAAATAAGTAAATTATGTTAAATTACAACATAAAAACACCTCAAATACTCACCAAAACATAAAACACCAACTATGAAGCCAAATTTTATGTTTAAAAGCCATACAAACATTTTATCCAACATGTGGTGTGCATGTAAATTACATCACACAAAATATAAAAACCTTAAAACATCTGTTAGGACCTGGTATTTGAATGAAATACCTAGTGATTAGCGTGTAAACCAGATCAAATAGTGCGGAATCCTATTTGATTAGCGATCCAATCAGTGAGAACACACGAAGAATCAATCAAGAATTGAAACTAACGTTAGAAATCGATTGGGAATCGATCTAATGTGTTCTATGAACTTGGAGAACGAATAGTGAGGCTTCTGAACAGCTAGGGTACGTCTGGAGTCGTAATTAATCAAAAGCTCTACATTTTCACGAATTGGGTTGTATTTATAGGTTAGTATTATTCATTCGTGCGACTGAACCATTAGTATGGTTCAGTCGTGCGATTGAACCATGCGGTTGATTCATTCGCACGATTGAGTATTCAGTCGTGCGACTGAGTCAATCTCATGTTATAATCATACGACTGATCCAGTCTCCTGGTTCAGTCGTGCGACTGAGTCATTCGTATGAAGTTATTCATGCGTATGGTCCATTCGCATGGCCCATTCGCATGAGAACTTCATTCTGTTAAGTTTGAATGTATTAATTAATTAATATAACATTATGTGTAACACTTCAAACAACCACAAATCTAATTAACCAATTCAATTTCGACTCATTAATGAAATATTAAACATTATAAATATCAAACAAGCAATATCATTTTATTAATCATTCCAAGCATTACCTCAGAATCAGACAAACAAGATCTATTACATTCATATCATGATCTAGGGACATAAATGTATCAACAAACTCCTCCTTGGACCTAGATTTCTCTAATCTCTTGTTTTCTGCATAACCTCCTTGTATTTCTTGTACTTCTCCTCATTTGTGACTCTCGTGTGAATCTCAAATGTGAAGCAGAGTCGTACAACGTTCTGGAACTGGAGGGCTTGTATAATATCTTGCGTATCATAGAACAGTGGCCACTTGTATAGTGTATAGATATCATTTTCCGACAAGTTTGTAAGCCACATCGGGTCGAATACCCTGATCGTATCCATTTGTCCCTCTTTGCTTAGGACTATGACCGCTTCAGTTCTCCAATCGTAGTACCACCACTTAAAGTGTGGAGTGAAATCCTGTGGCATTTCCCTGAGTGGGATTCTTGACATTGTGCATGGAGGATTCCACTTCAACACTATCTTGGGCTTGCCAGTAATGGCATCAACCTCCGACCTTCTGATATGCCTAGTAGGCTGTTGGGGTCTGAAGTTAACCCATCTGGTGTGATACTCCTTCTTTAGGGCAGCTTCAAACCAGCCTGACATCTTCCTCGGATCAGCATACAAAAGCTTTAATTTGGCCAGCTGGTTGAGCTCAAAACCTGGTAGAGTCTTCAGATCATGTAGGAATCTGAAGTACTCTATGCCCTGTTCTCTCTTAACCGCATAAGCATTAAGATCCTCAAAATACGCCCATGCTATGATCCTTCCTGACACCTTGTGATGTTTCTTGACTCTATAGAATTTGGTGTAGGAATCTTTCTTTGGTGCAATACGTTGGGCTCTAACTTCTTCAAAACATGCAGCCCACTCAGCCTTTCGAATGTCGACATCATCATTTGAGGCTTGGGTTGTTCCTACTGCTTTCTCTGTTTCTTGCTCCATCTTGTTCAACACCTCAAAAGTATCGCTGACAAGGGATTCACCCAGATTGGGGACCACATTACCCTCATTGTCAGCGTACTGAGGGTAATCCTTGGCAGTGACATCTTCGATCTCGACTTCATCAACATCATTGAGCTCTTCGTCACTAGTCGAATCGCATGTCGGAGCATCTTTCACTATCTCATCTGGATTTAGCTTGAAAAGCTTTGCCAGTTGCTCGTTTGATAGGTCATGAATTATTTCCCCTTCTTCAGGGGTATAGTTCACTGACCTTCTGACAATCCCTTGCAGATCAAGAATCATTGTTAGCTGAGTCTTGACCTGCTGAAGGGGAGCAACATCAAACTCATCTCTTTGGTAATTTGGATCTGTTTGATTTAAACATTCAACACATAAGTCATTAGTAATTAATCAAACAGAAATGCATTCACTTAATATAAACATCAATACATCGTTTTCAATACAGGATTCAAATACAAAAGTAAATAAATACATAAACATCTAGTCTTTACTTTTATCTGTATCATAGTTCATCACTTGGAGGAGCAGAAGTAGAAGCTGATTGATCTTGTCTGTTCTTTGACCTTTTCTCTTGACCTGTAGCAGAGGCCGATGCAGCTGCATCCCCTCCTTCTGCTTCATCATCATCGTCTTCTCCTCTGTCCTATCTCCTTCGTTTCTTCATTCTCCTCAGTATCACTCTCAACATCCTCATCATCATCTTCATCATCATCATCTCTGTCCCCTTCATTGATATTAATGGCTCCTCCTTAGATCCTTTCAGTTTTAACAGGATAGTCTTCTTTGCCTTTTCCAACTCCTCTATTTTCTTGCTTGATGTGACACTATGTGATTGGAGTTGGGCTATCTCAGTGCTCTGAGCAGCCATCTGTTGGGCCTGCTCCTCTATAACTCGAGCCTGCTCTGCAATTTGGTGAGATATGTGCAGCAGTCAGGTCAGTAAGCTGGCGGATCTAGCTGCCTTTTCCTCATCTGCAGCAAGTAAGCGCATCACCATTCTGTTAAGCGCAGACAGCTGTTCCTCTACCCCGATTGGAGGTAGAGGTGATCCATAAGTATGTGAGGGATGGGCTGGGGGTATTGCTTGGTGTGAAGTGGTGGTGTGGTGGATGTAGTAAAGATAGGTCTGTGAAATGATGAGGTGATGTGGAGTAAAGGATATGGTGGTGGATGGAGTCTGTGTGTGTGGGAGGTATGGTGGTGGTTGTGGTAGCTGTGGTGGATGTGGTGGCTGTGGTGGATGTGGTGGCTGTGGTGGATGTGGTGGCTGTGGTGGATGTGGTGGTTGTGGTGGTGAGGAAGGTCACCCGATGCTTTTCTTCTTCTTCTGACCATGGGGTTTAGCCATCCTCTTCCTCCTCGTCCCCGTTGAGGTGGAAGCTCCCCCTACAACCCTGCCTGCGGACCCCGGCATAGCTTGGGTCAGTATCAGTCTCACCGGAGTCTTGGGTGTTCACCAACCACCCTTACCCATGTTCTGTGGGAACAACTTTGCTTCCCACAGTTCGCGTTAGGGGCTCCTCATCCGATTCATCCTCCTCCTCCGCACCCTGAACAAAATCCTGATGAATCCAGCTGACTCGGCTACTTCTCCAGCTGGGACGGACACTGGAGGAACAACATCAGACACAGTGCCTCTAGGTGGAATAGGCATACCGTCTCCAGCATCCCCACTGTCATCATCATCTGAGTCATGAGTGGGTAGAGCAATCTGCTCCACATCAGAGTCACTATCATCGTGGCGCCACTTTCTCTTTGCTGGCACCACGTAGTCATCCCGGCAAGATGACCAAACAACCTCCTGACAGGAGGTTTCACTTGCTTCCCCCTGTACACTTTCATCCTCCCCAGGGTAGTATCATCCATCACCTCGAGGACTACCACATCCTCCTTCTCCTTCGGCAGGAGGGAAGCTTCTGATTTATGATCATCTGCATAAACCTCGGGTACATACAGAAGCCTTCCTTCCCTTTCCCCTTGATGTTCTCCACCAGATAGGTGAAGATCATCTTGGAGAAGCTGACGGATGGTTCAGCACCAACGCAACATACGCGTTCTGCATCTGGTCAGACAGCTCATCAAAACCTCCCTTTCTGGAAGCTATGCACTTAAGCAGCACGTGCGCAAGATATTTAAACTGGGGACAGAGGTTACTTTTGTTGAGTACCCAGCATTTATGTCCCCAGAGTACTTGGCTCTAAGAAAGCATCCTCTGACTGTGAGGGGGTGTAATCGAGTCGGACAATCAGTGTCATCCCCCAACTGTAATACGATCCTCAGATCCTCCTTTGTGATAGTATAGCCTCTCCAAAGATGGTACTTCTGATGCAATGAGGCTCAGACATCTATCGACTGTAGCGCCTTCCCAGAAGGCTTGCTGAATGGATCAATAAGGAGTACAAGGAGTAGATATGGCATGTGCAATCCTCGGTCTCAGTAGAAATGTGATGATGCCAGAGAAATCGGAGCGTTTCTGGATGTCAAGTCCAGATGAGTACATATATTGTGCTTCGTGCTCATAATCCATCGACTCGCCATCTATACACAAAGATAGTAAACATTAGTACCATTGGCTAAGAAAGTCATGAAAACCTTAAACTTGAAGAAAATCTTTCTGTCATGCGATTGAGATTGTGCGACTGAGTTCAGTCGTGCGATTGAACAATGCGAATGGGGTTCAGTCGTGCGACTGATCCCATGCGTACCACTGAGTGTGCGACTGGGCTCATACGTATGTAACCTCATGCGGTTACACCAGCGTGCGACTGAACTTCATACGCATGGTTCAGTCGTGCATTTAAGCAGTTCACACCCTTCAGTCGCGACTGAAGTTCATCACTCTATCCATTCGCATGATGTACTGATTGTTCAATTCAAAATCACTTTTTCACCATTTTTGAGTTTTAGACATCGTTATCTGGTTCATTTGACTCGCAATACATTCTTACCACCTAACATCTTTACTTTCGTTTGTTTGAGTCATTTAGTTAGGTGTTTAAGTCACTTAAGTCTCGGTTCTTTTGCGAGTCTGAATGTACCGATTTTTTCATCAAATTTAAAGTTATGGGAGTGCTTCTATACCGTAAATTACCTGTAGAGTCGATATAGATGGTCAGTAATCAAGAAACGGGGTTTAGAGATCAAATGAAATTTTTGCAGAGTTGTGTTAAGTCGTGCGATTCAGGGTTATTTTGAAGGTGGTGAGTCTCTACGACCGACTCCCCCTCTATTTATACTAACCCTAGATTCAATCGTGCGACTGAGCTCATACGCACCTTTCAGTCGTGCGAGTGGGACTCAGTCGTGCGATGGTTCAGTCGTCCTTCTTCAGTCGTCCGACTGGATCTCAGTCGTGCGACTGACTCACTCATCCGCCCTTAAGCATCCGACTGGGCCAATCGTATGGACCATTCGGTTGGATGGTCCATATTCATGGTCCATTCGTATGATTGGTCCATACGTATGGTCCATTCGTGCGAATAGGTCATACTTATTAACTTTCTACTAATTTGAATATTTAACTTATAAAATCCCTTTAATTGCAGAAATTAACGTTTTGAGCATTGATCATCTCAGACATGATCGTTTTGACTTGAAAACCTTTTGATCACCTCAGTCGTGACTGTTTTAAACTTTTAAAAACACATGTGGTCTTCTCAGACATGACCCTTTTAGTGAGTTGATCCCTTACTGATTTTCCTGATGTAGTCCGACAAACAAACAAACTAAAACGACTAACTAATTTAAAAATTAAACTAAAAATCAAAATAATGTTTTTTTTGCTTTTTGTGAGAGATAAGTCCTGAGATGGAAATCTACTGGGTTAGTTTCCGGAATAGACAGCTTCAACTTAGATTGACCACGCCTGGACCAAGCCAATTTTGGAATCATACAGGCAAGTCAAATCATTTGGGACTTGTTGTCAAAATCTTTTGATGCTCTATTCTTGGTTTTCATCCAGAGTCTTTAGCAACTTTTAGGAAATCATACTAACTATTAGATTACCACATTGATTTGAACTTTCAAGAATTGCAGCCACAATGATGTCAATATGTTTGTCCTCTTAAATCCATACGCAGACTTTTGACACAGGTGATAGATTTAGGTTTAATTATTTCAACTAACATTTGTGGATCCCACACTTATATGGTAATCAACATTCCTCAAGAGCTTTTGAGTGGTCTACGGGTATTTTTACAAGGAGAGACTATTCTTAGAGCTTTCAAAGAGAGCCAGTCCTCAGGTCAGTGCCATCGCACAGCAGAGAGGCGGCAAACAACAATGAATTCTAGAATATCTAGGTTATGCTTATCCTCAGGTCAGTGCCATCGCACAGCAGAGAGGCACACAACCTATCTCCTTGTTAGAGCAGCTTACTTTTATTTTGCACCAAATGCACCAACAGCATACGTTATTAGCCTGATAGCATTTTTCTTTCATTTTTTTCTCGTGCTTTGCTCTGTTTATGGTCATCCGCACACATTTGTGGCGTTTACATGCTCATTACCCCTTATTGGAATATTGTTGATTGTGTTAACCAGTGATAAGATGGAAGCCCACAGTCAGTTGAACAACTTAGTTTGATCTTGAGATCACCAGTCAGGTCTAATCATCTATTGTGTTGAATCTACCGACATATCAATTGTGGTCTAGCAACCTCTAGGTCTACTCTCATTGTGTTACCTTAGGAGTTACCAGTTTTTCTATCATCTTCCATTTTATATTGCTTAGACTACACAGACTTATACTTTGAATTTTTGCACCTTTTCTAATTAAAATTTTAAAGTCCCTCTTGACTTGTTCCTGTGTACTATCATACTCCAAAGAGTTTGAATCGGTATCACAGATACGATCTACCTTAAATCAGCTTTCCACTCCTTCTCCCTCGTTTTTTTTTTACTTGCTGACTTATTCTTCTCCCCTAAAATACTAAAATCATAAACTGGTTTAATTATTTTAGGATTTTAATAACCAGAAAAATAACATGAGTTTAATTTAAACAGACCAAAATAAAACAAATAAAATAAGAAAGAAAAATTAACTAACCTACATCGGACTACACATGATCGTCATCAGGAATAACATCACTTTTCTTTTTAACGCCATTGACCTCTAGCAAATATTGAAAACGTGGTTTATCAAAGGCTTTAGTATAGAGGTCAGCGCGTTGAAAATCAGTATTAATTTTTACCACATCAATTAAGTTCTTTTCAAAAAGTCTCTTATGAAATGGTATTTAATACCCATATGTTTGGTCTTAGGATGTTGGACCGGATTTTTAGTTACTGCAATTTCAGCAGAGTTATCAACACAAATAGGAGTAGAGGAGAACGTTAAACCGTAATCTCGCATTTGCTGTTAAATTCAGATGATTTGTGAACAGCAACTTGCAGCAGCAACATATTCGGCTACACAGGTTGACAATGCAACCGATGTCTGCTTCTTACACTGCCAAGTAACTAGTCTTCTCCCAAGAATTGACACCCTGCGGATGTAGACTTGTAGTTCATCTGCCCTCCGTAATCTGAGTCACTATACGCAGTGAGCTCAAAGTCATCATCATGAGGGTACCACAACCCAAGTGTGGGTGTACCCTTCAAATAACGAAAAATCCTTTTGACCCCGATCAGATGGTTGACCTTAGGCTTAGCCTGATATCTAGAACATAAACATGTAGCATACATGATATCAGGTCTTGAGGCAGTGAGATACATGAGGGATCCAATCATTCCTCTGTACATCGTGGCATCTACAAGATCTCCATTTTCATCAGGTGCTATGTCGTGATTCGTAGCCAGTGGAGTCCCAGCAGCAGATGCATTCTCCATGTCAAAACGACTGAGAATGTCTCCTACATACTTGGTCTGATGTAGAAAGATCCCATTTGGTGTTTGATCCACCTGTAACCCGAGAAAGAACTTCATCTCCCCCATAGCACTCATCTCAAACTCTTTCTTCATAACTGCTTCAACTCTTTGCATAACTCTTCGTTTTTGAACCGAAGATTATGTCATCAACATAGATCTGTACGAGCAGTAGGTCGCCATCTTTTTCTTTAATGAACAGCGTGCAGTCAATGACTCCCCTGCGAAAGCCGTGTTTCACAAGATGAGTCGAGAGTTTCTCATACCAAGCTCTTGGAGTTTGATGAAGCCCGTATAATGCCTTGTCGAGCTTGTAGACTCTATCCCGATGATAAGGATCTTCAAATCCCTCGGGTTGACTGACATAGACTGTTTCTCTGATTTCCCCATGAAGGAATGCACTCTTCACATCTAATTGATATACTTTAATCTTCATGTATGATGCATAGGCAAGGAAGATACGAATGGCTTCCATCCTTGCCACGAGTGCAAACACCTCATTGTAGTCAATTCCCTCGACTTGGCGAAAACCTTGAACCACCAATCGAGCCTTGTTCCTGATAATTACCCCTTGGTCATCTTTCTTGCAATTTAAAACCCATTTGGTGCCAATGACCTAGCACCTTTAGGTCTATCAACCAGAGTCCATACACCTAACTTCTTGAACTGAAGAAGTTCTTCTTGCATGGCACTCACCCACGCCTCATCATTTAGTGCATCACTGACGTATTTTGGCTCAAACTGTGAGACAAAACACCAATAAGCACCATCATGAATATATCCTTTTTCCATAACTGAGGCGTAATTAGCTGAGTATAGCTGATTTCGGGTTTGCACTCCTGATCTGACATCCCCAATGACATTGTTTAGGGGATGATAGACGTTTAGTCGTGATCCTGGAGTAGTAGGAACAACTACCTCAGAGCCAAGATTATGAACATTTGGTTCTGCAGCTGAGGTAGTTGGAGTTTGAGGCTCCGAAGTCGAAGGTACATCACTGGTAGATACTTGTGGACTTTCAGGAACTGGAACCTGTTCTTCCTGGCTGTTCCGGTTATCTTCTTCAGCTTCATCTTCAGAGGAGGAGTCACTATCGTTGACTACTTCCCCTGACTGAATAGATGATTCTCCCTGTAAGCTAGATGTTGGTGTATTCAAGATATCATACATCATCCGTGTAGCTAACTCATCATCCGAGGGAGAGAGAGGGAAGTTGAAGGACTTGAAGAATCCATCATAGTCGAAAAAGTAGGCGGGTCCTTTTCCAGTAGGTGGTGTGGTATCTCTGAACGTCAACATTACACCATACTTCTACTAGACCCGTTGAGTTGTTCTAAACTCGCTTGTTCGGTATGTTGTATCCTAGAAATATTCCTTCATCTGCCTTCTCACTGAATTTACCCTCATGTGTCTTCTTCAGAAGTGTGCACGACACGCCAAATGGTTCGAGATACTCCAGATTCGGTTTGCGTCTTTGTAGTAGCTCGTAACATGTCTTTCTGTGGCGTTTGACTATCAGGACTCGATTTAGTGTATAGCATGCATTCGCCACTGCCTCATTCCATAATTGGATAGGCAGTTTCTAGTCTGCTAGCATAGTCCGTGCTGTCTCTATCAAGCTTCTGTTCTTTCTCTCAGCAACGCCATTCATCTGAGGCGTGTAGGCAGAGGTGAATTGATGCACAATTCCCTTTTCCATGCAGTATGCCTCCATCCACTGGTTCTTGAATTATGTTCCGTTGTCTGAGCGTACTTGTCTAACCTTCAACTTGTAGAGAGATTCCAGTGTGGTTACCAACTCTTTGAATGACTCACATGTTTCTGATTTGGATTTCAAAAACATTACCCAAGTGAACCTTGAGTAGTCATCAGTGACCACAAAGCAGTACAAGTCGCCTGTAATGCTCTTTGTACTGACTGGACCAAACAGATCCATGTGAAGAAGCTCAAGAGGAAGTTCTATTGAATGAACTTTCTTTTCTGAATGAGACTTCTTTGTCTGTTTGCCTTTCTTACAAGCTACACAGAAGTCATGAAGCTGGAAGTTTTTGACATTAACTCCTCTCACCAGATCCTTCTGAATCAAGTGATTCATCTTCCTTTGACTAATGTGTCCCATTCTGCTATGCCAGGAGATGGAATCCTTTTCAGTAGCTTTAGATAGAAAAAACTGAACCTCATGATCCGTTGTAGAAGTTGTTGACAGATCCAAGACATAAGATCTTTATATCTTGAAGCAGTCATCAGAACTTGGTCCTCTGGGATCACGTAGTCTTTCTTTAGTACATAACACTTCTTGTTGTCAAAGATGACTTTAAATCCCTTATCACATATTTGGGAGACAAAAAGTAAGTTATTTTGTAGTTGTTGAACGTAGTTCACCTTATCAAACTTAACTTTTTGATTCCCCACTTCTCCCTGGGCTATGATATAGCCACCCTTGTTTCCAGCAAACGAAACATGCCCTCATTTTATTTGCTTGACGTTTGATAAAAGAGCCCTGTTTCCTGTCATGTGCCTGGATGCTCCGCTGTCTACTATCCACGTGTTAGTTTCAGCATGTATCGAACACCCTGCACATACAAAGTAAAGGATTAGTTTGGGTTAGGAACCCAAGCCTTTACTGGCTTGGGTTTCTTAGAGGCATCACACATCATAAATTCTACCCATTGACCCTTAGAGGATGAGGGTAGCTCAGGTTCCTTCTTGTCATTATTATCAGACACAGAGGATGTCTTCTCCTTCCATAATCCAGATTTGTGCAATGCCTGTTTGTGATAAACAGTCAACTGACTTACAGGTTGAATTTTAGGTTCACTAGTTCTTCTAGGTGGAGGCAGATAAATCCTCTTAGAAGACCTAGGCTTTGAAACCTGAAGTTCAATCTTCTTCCTAGGTGTCTGATAGAAGTGACAATAGGAGGCAATGTGTCCATATTCACCACAGTTGTAGCACGACCTGCTATCAACTTTATGATTAAACTTTCTTTGTGGAGAAGTGTGTGACACTCTAGTAACATACCTCACTCTAGGTTTTGACTCGTTCTTTGGTTGTTTTCTCTGGTTTAACAAAGTTAACTGTTTTCACATGTTTAACATCCTTTTCTTTTTGGTTAATAGGTTTTTGACTTGAAGTATGTGAAAGATTAACCTTAGAAGTCCTTTTAGGTTCTGATTTGACTCTCTTTGATCCTGACTTTAAGTTAACCTTTTCAAATTCCTTTTCCAGATTAACACAAGACACTTTATCCTTTGCCTTTGAAGTGGCCTCCTTTTGTTTGTTTCCAGAGTCAATAGATGAGCATAAGAAATCTGGATCACTAACAAGAGGAGTAGACACCACATGATCCTTGATGGGATTACTATTTATTGGTCTAGTCTTAGTGTTCATCAAAGTCTCAGGTGGTGGTGGTACCACTTTATAACCCAATCCCTCCCCATTGTTCCTTTCTCTCACTAAGTGTTGGACTATGTGTGAAGAACTAGTCCAACTGTGCAACTTCTGTTTTAATGAATTACTTCTACTTCTAGAACTGCCTTTTGCTTCTTAGTGTCTTCTAGGGAGTTTAGATAATACCTAATGTCATTAGCTTGGTTAAAGGCAACTACTTCGGTTTTCCTAAGCTGTTTAGTCAAAAGGTCTATCCTTTCTTTATAACTATGCTCATTTTGTTTTAATACCCTATTAGACTCAGTGCATAGTTGCAAATCTTTTACTAAGTTATCATTATGATCTAATAACCTAGCAAATTTTTCATCTATGCTATTCCTAAAATATCACAATCTATTCAAGCATGATTATCAAACATTGGTCAGTAGTACTTACCTGAGTTGATTCAGAAGAGTTAGCCATCAACGCAGCAGCAGATGTCTTTGGTTCTGGTGATTCTGTCTTTTCTGTCTCTGACATGGTAGTCTCCTCTTTAGGCTTGTAACTGACCTCGGTTGCAGTTGTTTCTTCACTATGTGACATCGCTATCTCAACTGCTAGATCTCCTTCACTAGCGGAATCACTATCAATATCTTCTACATTTGCAATGTTTGATTCCCCTGGTGAGACAAACCTAAAGCTCCAATCATGTCCTTCATCATCATGAGCAGTCAAGGCTTTTGGATCCTTGCTTGATAAAGTAGAACTGGTAGCTTGCTTTTCTTGACGAGTGAAGGACGAGAACGGGTTCCCGTTACCCGTCTTCTTAGGCTTGACACATTCTCTTTTGAAGTGCCCCTTCTCTCCACAGTTGAAGCAGGTCATTTTGCTCTTGTCAAAGCCAAATGTGGTATCCTTAGTAGCTACTAAGTTCTGTCCGGTTTGTTTTACAAACCTATTTGCCCTCCGGACAGCACTAGCTAAGGCACACATTATGTCCATCCTCTCAAGCTCTATTTCATCCACCTGCTCGTAGTCCTCATCTGCCAGATGGCAGTTTCCAATCTTCCCAGCAACAAGTTCATCATAAGAATGGACCATTGCAGCCAAAAGATCCATGTGTTCTCGAGCTACTTCCATAGTCACATTTCCGAGATTCTCGGTCTTCAGTTTAGTAGCACTTGTTTCGGATCCAATATAGTGGGTACAAGAGAATCCCGACGTGTCTGATCCTGAATGAGACGCATGTGTAGGACCCGATGAGCTAGACACAAATGCAGTCTGGAGAGGTGCTCCAGATGTCTTAGCTTGAGGCGTGGCATTGTACAAAGCTGGATTTTGATTGTAAGAAGACTTCTGAGCTCTGTACTTCATCCTAAGTGACTCTTCTCGCAACTTAAGAATGAAGTCATTAATATCCAGTTTTGCCAGCATTCCATTCCGTCTAAGGTTAGACACGAATGAGGTCTACTTTTCATGCAATCCGTCTGCAAAGTTAGTAACTTTCTCTTCCATGGTAGTTGCCACCCCATGTGTATGCAGTTCACTCATCAGATGGTAAAATCTATCTATAATGTCGTCTAAACTCTCGTTTCCCATCGATGAGAAGTTATCGAATTCCTTCTTTAACTCCTTAGCTTTGATTGCCTTCAATGAAGCATTCCCGTCATACCTCTTTTCTAGCTCATCCTAAAGTTTCTTGGACTGCTTATTCTCTGAGTACTGGTGAATATGTCTTTAGGAATAGACTGTGTAATCAATGCATAAACTCTTTTCTCTGCATTGTATTAACTTTCTGCACATCTGTCATCCCTCCTAACGTTAGCTTAACTCCATCAGCTGCAACCGGTGTACTATATCCAATCTCGATGGCTTCCCACAGATTCGGATCCACTCCATTGAGGTAGATCTCAAAACGTTGTTTCCAGTGGGGAAACTCATCTAACGTCAAGAGCTTTGGTGGTTTATTATGATTACCCACTTCACTCTCAAGCAACAGCAGGTTCTGTATCTTAGAGTCCTTTCCAGCAGTAAAGGCTGACATTTGATCTTCCATGGCGAATAACTTTAAGTCTAATAAACTAAACTGTCACTGGTGCGACTGAAGGATGCGAATGGTCTAGTCGTGCGTATGAACTCTGCGACTGGTTCAATCGTGCGGCTGAACTAAGCGATTAGCTCAGTCGTGCGAATGAATCTGATGCGTATGAGCAATGCGAACGAACGGTTCAGTCATATGAAAGGAGATACGACTAGGTCCAATCGTGCATCTGGACTATGCGAATGAAGTCCAGTCGTGCGAATGGCACACTCGTGCGACTGTGGCTGCTGTTTTGCGAAAAATTTTAGGTTAAACGTGTTTTAGCATTACCTCAGAATCAGACAAACAAGATCTATTACATTCATATCATGATCTAGGGACATACATGTATCAACAACATCTCTTAAATAGAAGAGTAGAGATGCTAAGATTCTTTTAATTCAACCCAGAAATCAAGTTTTTACAATATATGTGTCGTGAAAACCTATTTGCTCACTCCTATTACCCATCAACAAGAACCACTTTAAGCTAATTTAAAACATACTTTTTTAGGTTTTTTATGGTTGTGAGTTCAAGATTTATAAGTTTCTAGTTGTTATTAGGTGTTCATGGTAGAAAGTGTAGAAGAAGGTGAAGGTGTGTGGCAGCCAATAAGGTGAGTAGCGGGAGGTGGCGGGTAAAGCGACAGTATCAATTTTGACGCATTGAAGTCTAAAACAAAGTGCATAATTTTTAACTGCAACAACAGATGATGAAGAAGATGAATTAATTTACAAGAACCTTGCATTGATTTTGATATTTAGAAAATAAAGAAAAAAAGATGCAGAACTTGAGCAGAGAATGTAGAAAAAGATATTTTATTTTGTGGTTGAGTGATTAAGAAGAAATATGGGTTAATGAAATGATGGTTGCAGGCTACAAATCATAGGTGTTAAAGTTATCCTTTTATCCTTCTGGTACATATATAAAAAAAATTGAATCAATCATGTTCTATTTAATGGCAACCATTGGATCAACATACTAAAAACTCAAACTCAATAGGATTGATTTAGTGAATTAACACAAAAATAGTGGGTTAACAAAAGATGCACATACTAAAAACTCAAACTCAATAGAATTGATAAAGTATACTATAGACTTTATCACACATATATGTTTGTAACTAGAACTAGACTCCTTTATCTCTTGTTTTTACAAGACTTCTTTATCCATTTTGTTTGCATGAAGTACAAGACTCTTTTTTCCGTGTTTGTAACACACACAAAGACTTCTTTATCCAACATAATACATTGCTTTCATGCCTCCTTTATCCATCATTTAACTTTATACATTTCTTTAATATCATGTTTTTATTCATACTCTATACTCTTTGATTCTATCATGTCTTTTATCAATACTTTATATATTTTATTACTATTATATTCTTTACTCATAGTATATATGTTGTATTACTATTACAATCTCTAATCATACTTTATAAGTTTAATTTTTTACATTACCATTCATATTCACTCGTAACAATATGTGTAGTTAACCCACAATAGCAAAATAATTTTATTAGGCACGATCATGTCAAAACACTTTCACCCAAATACTTTCTCGGGTACCTAACCATCATTTATATTCATATAGGTAAAACACTTTCATTCAGATTCATATAGGTAAAACATGTTATGAAAGCATGCACATCAACTAAAAATAATAAAGAAAAGAGTGTCTAGAATGCACTTGAAGATGATGTGGACTTTACACGATAAGCTATAGAATCTTGACCCTTACAGAATGCACTCTTGAGTCACTATCATTCCTAACAAAAGTCCATATGTGAAAGGGTCAACTTTCTCATATCATACCATTACAAGTTTCTCATATACTTTCATCCGAGACTATACATTCGGATGAAAGAAACTTTACTTTCCAACAAACTATAATTTCACATAAGGTTACTTCAAATAGGTGTCCATCTAACAATTAATATGAGGACTTTCATATGAACTTTCGTATTTAGAGCATTTACGTTTAATCAAGACTTTCGTTAACAAAATCATTTGATACTATAAAACTTCCCAACTAACATTTAGCATTTTCGAGCAAACTTTTCTCCAAAAGTCAAGGGCGGAAACTTACAAGTTCATGGAAACCCTGAAAAATGGTTGTTGTTAGTTCTTTTCAATCAAAACACTTCAAGCTATAATCTTTTTAGGTAGAAACTCTAAAAATTCTTTATTGTTTATAACTTGGAATGTTGCTTCAATAATATAAGAAATAAATTATCTTGTTTTATTAAATTTAAAAGTTGACAGTTATTCTAACTACTCGCAATTATTATGCTATGTAATATAATTAATTACTTATTTTTGTTTTATTTAGAGTATCTAATTTAGGTTATTAAAATATGTGCGCTCTTATGTCTTACCGTATTTGACGGATTGATCTATACCAAAAATTAGGGTTGCAAACAAGCTGAACGTTTAGCGAACAGTTCGTGAACCGTTCGGCGGGAAGTTCGTTTATGTTCATTCGTTTAGTAAATGAACGAACATGAACAAAGAAAATTCCATTCGTTTAGTTAAACGAACGAACATGAACACAAGTCGCGTTCGTTCATTTATGTTCGTGAACGTTCGATAATGTGTTCATTTATGTTCGTTAAGGTGTTCGTTTATATTTTTAATTATTGTGTTAGTTATTTTTATGACTATTACATCAATTATTTTTTGGTATTTATGTTAACTACTTATTTATTTTTATCAATTTTGTGTGATGTTTGTAATAAAAAATATATATTTTATTTTAAAATAAATCTATAATAATTTATATTCATTTGTGTTTGTGAGTTTTTTTGTGTTCGTCATATTCATGAATAGTTGTTTGTATTCGTTTGCTTTTGTTTGTGTTCATTTGCGTTCGGAAAGTGTTCGTGAACAGTTCATAAACATATTTATTTTCTTAATAAACGAACACGAACAAGAAATCACGTTCGGTAAATATTCGTGAACAGTTCATGAACAAGTTTATTACTTAACGAACGAACACGAACAAAACATTATTCGTGTTCGTTCGGTTCGTTTACAGCCCTACCAAAAATCATATATGGTGGTAAATCGGATTATTAATAATTTTAAAGATGAAGAATTAATCTTCTAAATGCTCAATATATGGTTGGTTTTCATTGACCGGAAATAAAGATTAAAGTCCATGATTAGTAAGTGGATGTCTAGGACAAAATCAGTTATAAGAGAGGTGAATAAAGTAACACCCTTAAACCGATTAATTGATTATATGATTAGTTTTCATCAGCAACATAAATTATTAGAGATTATAAAATTATTGATCATGTACTTATTTAAGAATTATTAGGCGTACCCTTAAAATGAAAGGTATTAGATAAATTAAAATATTAGGTATATGGTTTGTTCAAAAAAAAGAATGATATTTAGTATGGAAGGAATAATTGATCGCCTAAAAATTAAATTCTTTCTTTTTCAAAGAAAAAGGCTAAAAAATAATTCTTAATTTGAGGTCTTTCATTATTGAGAAACATGTAAGCAAATAAGGATTGGTATGACGAACCTTCCTAGGTATATGTAATCAAATAATTTTCAGGTTGTTTGGTAGTTTTTAATAGTTATTAAAATGTTATATTTTAATGGTTTATTTTTTCTTAACGGCTAACATGTAACCTTAGGTTTGAATAATTAAAAGATAATATTTTAGTGGTTACTAATTGTAGTTGCATAAAAAACAAATTAATATTAAAAACTTAACTACTTACAACTAGTATGGGTAAGTAAAAGTTGTCTGTACAAAAAATCGGTGAAAAGTGTGAAACTTTATATCTAAAAGCTTTAAACACGAAACGAAAATACTAAAAAGCAAATATTTCTGGGTTTTTTTATTTAAGATACAAGTTGAATTAAGCAAAGGCAATTAAGAAAACAATGATTTTGATTATTGGTTTTGAAGCTTATAAGAAAAAGCAACCACTTTTAAAATTCAAGTTTAAAGATTCATACTTGGTTTCATAAGAATTGATTGTGAATCACATAAACATGATTTGAAAAATCATTTGATTAAAGTGATAATTATAAAACAAACTTTAAAAATATTTCCTAAAATTGTGTTTATAAAAAGTTGTCAATAAAAACATGTTTTTATGAATTAAAACTATATTTTATAATTTGAAAAGGATATAAATAATTCCATTAGCATTTAATATCATTATTAAATAGTTAACTTGTTAGGTAAATGCCATGTGTCAAAATGAGTGTGAAAAAAATAACATGTCACAAAAATTATTATATTTTATCAGAGAAGATATTTTTTAATTATTACTTAATGTTAGCTTTTTTTATTTTTATAGTTATTATTATTTGTATTTAATATTAAATACTTTAAAAAGAAAGAGGAAAAATAAATTTAAAAATAATGTGATGTAATGTGACGTAATGAAATCACTAAATATATATGAAAATGAGAATTATAGTGTATTAATATAACGTTTGGATGTATTAGATGTGGTGCGGTAAAGAAAGTAATAAATTACACAACTTACTAAAAGTAGGAAAAATTATGGGCTTTTAAACATTCACACGTGATACGTCTGAAACACACATACACATAACTTTTAGTTTTATTAAACTCCTCTTGTTTTCTAAGTTCTATAAATTTGAAGAACTAATCAAGTAATCATATTAAATAAATACTTCAATTATATAAGTGAAACAATTTCGACATTGTGCCAATAATATATTGTGTACGAAAACTTGATTACCAATAACAAGAGCACATGTGTACAGCCAGAATCGAAGCCGGGGCATGTTTTGTCCTTTACCGTCGGCGGATTCCTTTAACATGATCGAAGTGTGAACTAATAATAAAAAAATATTAATTTTTATATAAACTTTATTTAAAACATTATAACATGTCTGCACTACTAGTGAACTACTCATTCATCATTCAAAGCTTCTCCAATACAACTTTTGTTAAAGAACTCTCAACTTGTATACATATAGTATGTTGTTTTTGGTATGTGTAATATATACATACATATCTATATATGTATAGTGTATTTACATATATACACGTGGGTATGTTGGAGATTTTATGGTGAAGACACGAAGAGCATGCTTCAATGCATACTAAATGAGGTTTGGAAGATTCTTCATCATATGGTATGCAAATATCTAATTACTTGTGTTTAGACAATAATGATATAAAATAAGTTAATTAAAAGAATATATATATATATATATATATATATATATATATATATATATTGTTTTTCATTATTAAACTATATTATGTCTGGCATAACTACAATAATTACATAAATTATAATTGTTGACAATGTTTTCATGACTACATGCGTTTTTGTCTTCTGTTTTTGTTTAGTGGTTGGAGTGGTGCAGATTAAAGTATATATGGATATTCATTATGTTTCATCTTGATCTTAGAAGAAATGTGATTTGTACGACACAAGTTTGTAGTGGTTAACCAAATGCAATTGCAGAGCCAATGAATGTTTGATCAAATGCATCATTTCATTTTCTGTAATTTGTCGTATTACCATCACTAATCAGAAAATTAATAATAATAATAAGTATCTGAACTATACAGCATTAAATTGTCATATGTCAGGTATGACATATTTAAATATGTATGTATAGGTTGGGAACATAAATAAAAACTAACAAAAGCCTTAATTACATAAGTATTATATTTTCAATATGTTAGTGATAGGGTTAAACACATAAAAAGTCAGCTCATACAAATGATGTTGTGTTAAGTCACTAAACATATAGCCATTTATTTGATGCAATAAATGTTCATCTATAAGTACTACTAGTAGTAATATACCAACTTTTATATTATTAAAATCAATAATATGATAATAATATAAATATATGTTATTAATCGGTGAAGTAAAAGATGTTTTTTTACCTCAAAGAGAGAATTGTATCGGTTATATTTCAGATTTTCAAAATATGATAAATTGTTAATTGTTAATATGTAATATATTTGTTTGGTTTACATACTTCGTTTGGGTCAAACAGCCCACCTCTTCACCCCCAAATAATCCCCAATAGCCCAATATATCACTTCTATCATTCAAGTACAATGGGCTTGGGTATCAATGTATGATCATCATCACTTCATCACTTGTAACTTTCAACCTTCAGGAGCTCAAACTGCTTATATTATGCCCAAGAGAGAGGTTAATGTTGACTGGTTTTGATGAATACAATGAGACAAACCATTGAGAAACCGACTATGTTAGATAGTTCAGTTGGACCGGCTGGTTTTAAATCAAGGTTTGACATGTATATAGGTAGGTAGCTTCATATTTCAAATACAAAATTATAGTTATATACCAAAATATCAGGCACTATGTTTTTATCATTACAAGATTATATGTCTGGTGTAATAGTTTAGTTATTAAAGTAGTGCATATTAAAGTATATATTATTCCTTCTGTCTTGTCTTGATCCGGTAAAAGTTCACTCAGAAATATTTACTTACAGCTAGGAAGTTGCTTTAATAATTTTTGAATTTTGTATGTTAAATAAACATATTAATAAGAATTTAAGATATGTTTAGATTATGAGTTGAGACTTGTATTCTACTAATTATTAATAATCAAATTATCATCTGTTAGTAGGACATAAATAAAATATGAATATTAAGTAAGAAAATAAATGGTTCAGGTGGGGTTTGGGTACAATGGCAGGGTCATTTAAATTAGTGTGATGATCCTTTTAAGAAAATAAATGTTAAAGGTTCAAGCCACGTCTCTGATAGATTGGTGTAAATTAGCAGGACAATCACCGGTAATCATCAATAAATTTGGGTCATGGGCGGGTGGAAAAAAACACCTTTGTTACATAAATCAATAACTCACGTATAAAAAGTTTATAATACGACAATAATTATTATAAAAATAATCAAAACACTATTCGGCCAACAAAATAAAAATATGTTCAATGTTTACTAATAGCTAATGATTTAAAATAATTAAAATGTCAATCGACTGTAATGTTTGATAGGTCTAACATAATTAAAATGTTAATGGGTTTTGTTAATAGTCGAATGAGCTTTAAATGTTATATATATATATATATATAATATATATATATATATATATATATATATATATATATATATATATATATATATAATATATATATATATGTGTGTGTGTGTGTGTGTGTGTGTGTGTGTTTTAAATGTTTCAAGCCCCTGAGCAGGTCACGCTCTAGTTGCCCCCCCTCTTGAGGCCCGGCCTTGGAAATTAGTTGTGATGTAAATTTAAAGTGTGTATAGATTTGCCGTGAAAAATAAAAAAATAAATAAAAACAAAATATGTTTTAATTACATGACTAGCATTTACCTTATTTCAACAATATTTTAATATGAACCAGATGCAAATGAAGAGCCAAAGGATGTTTAATCAAATACATCATTTTCGTTTAATATATTTGTATTATCATCACTAACCAAATAATTTAATAATAATAAGTATCTGAAATATGCAGTATTAAATTATCATATGTCAGATAGGACACATGTAATGTGTAGTAGGTCTAGGTTGAAGATGCAAATAAAGACAAATATGCCTTAATTACATAGTTATTACATTTTCAATATGTTAGTTGTGTTAATTAAACAAATAAAAGGTCACTCAAATAGATGATACTATATTTAGTCATTAAACATAATATCATGTATTTGATGCAATGATGTTAATCTACATTTACTGGTAGTTGTGATAACAGTTTGTTTATTAATTCAATACACTATTGATATAGATATGTCGTTAATTGCTAAAGTAAAAACTATTGTCACTTCAAAAAGTGAAGTAGAATTGTAACAGTTATATTTCAGTACTAATAGTAATATTAACTAACTATGATGATTGTTTTCGATTGTATGGTTTACATGGTTTGGGCCAATTAGCCCACATCTTCATCCCCAGTGGCCCAATATATTACTTCGATCGTTTAAGGGTAAATAGCTTAACGTTCGAAACTCGTTTGAACTCGTTCGAACTCGCTTGAACTCATTCGGAAAAAACTCGGATTCATGCTCGTTCGAATTTTGGCTCGGTTGTAAACGATCGAGTGGCTCGGTTCGGTTACGAAACGAGCACGAGCAAAGGTACGCTTGCTCGGTTTCGCTCGAAATATTTTCTAATTTAGTTTTTATATATTATATATTTTATATTTGTTAATCTATTTAGTTATTTATACGAGCACAACTATGTTATACGAAACAAATTGTTGGGCCATAAAGAAATTGCACCAAAGACAAATCGAGGTCGCGGAAATGCAAATGCTGAGGTGGATGTGTGGCCACATAAGATTGGATCGAATAAGAAATGACGTGTTTCAACAGAGGCTAGAGGTGGCTGGTATCACAGATAAAATCTGAGAGGGAAGATTAAGATGGTTTGGGCACGTAAAGCGGAGGCCAATGGTAGCACCTGTTAGAGTAGTAGAGAACATCAACGTAGAGGGTAGAAGGAGTAGAGATAGACCTAGGTTGACTTGGGACGAGATAATTAGGCGAGATATGGTAGACTTGCATCTCTTTGAGTACATGATCGAGGATAAGAGTGTGTGGAGGCGTAGAATTAAAATTAAGGACTTTTAGCGGGATCTGTGGGTAGGAAGGATAGTCGTAGACTTAGTTGTTGGACCCCTGTTTTTCTTCAATCTGCCATTTCTCGTGTTTCTTGCCGCTTATTTGTTGTACACACTTTTTGAGCTTTTATGTAATCTATACCTGTATGTTGTATGCCGTATATTATAATTGCTACGGTTATTGTTTTCCTTATTGAGTCGGGGGTCTCTTCGGAAGCGGTCTCTCTATCTCCCAAGATAGAAGAAAGACTCGCCACCAACTACTCCTCCCAGACCCTGCTCTTAAGTGGGATTTACTGGGTATGTTTGTTTGTTTGTTTGTAATCTATTTAGTTATTTACCACTTACCATTATTTTAGTTAATAAGTCAAAAAATCAACTACCTTAAATGTAAAGTTCTAATTCTCTAATCAAATTATCACTTCACATTTCAAAATCCTTTCACCATTCCACCCATCACCACTTTCTAGTCGTCCCTCGTATCCCCCACCTCCCTACCAACTGTTGAGGTGCTAACCTCCGGCACTTGGACATGTAACCCCCCCGACCTCTAGCATTCTGACATGTGACTCCGACCTTTGGCAATCCGACCTGCAATAGTCTGACTGCGCATCCCACCTTTGATAATCCACCTCCGAAGTCCAAAGTCCAACCTTATTCAAAGCCCGATATTGTTCAATTGTTCATAATCACGATATCTTGAGATTAGATTTTTTCTTTTATAATTTGGTTCTTAAAAAACATTTGCACAAGCATTGGTGAAGATGCTACGATTAGAACTTGAAAGTTGAAACTTTTGAATGAATTATTAGTTTTGTTTTAAATTTTAATACGAAACCAAACAAAACCGCGCAAAACTAAGCGCTCAATTTAAAACCGAACCGAGTTCGAGCATGAAGTTTGCGTTCGAATTTGTAAATTCAAACCGAACCGAGCCGCTGGGTTTGAAACCGAACTGAGTTCGACGGAGCTGTGTTCGATTTGATTAGGTTCATGAAGAGCCCTAGTATAACATGTGATGGCCCATTGGGTTTAATCATGTAATGGCCCATTGGGTGTAATCATATAAGCATCACTCATAACTTTTAGTCTTTGAATGTATTTACTTATTTTTGTACATACCACCACGACCACCCCATCCTTTTCCGATAATTTATCAATTTCTTTCTTTTTATAATTTTTAGTTTAAATTATAAAAATAAACTACCCTTAGTATTTATATTCCAAAATATTTTAATATAACTAACTTTGTAATTGAATAACTTACTTAAAAATCTTATTTTATGTATTGCTATAACCTTTCTTTAACATATATATTTTATTAAGAAGAGTTAATTACACGATTGGTCCAGTGGTTTGGACTTAATTCTTATTAGACTAAAACACAATAGATGCAACCCATTGAAATTTATGTTGTCTTTATCATGTCACTAATCACATAAATACATATATATATAAAGGATTGGTCTCTATGGTTTGGACTTAATTCATTATTTGACTAAAACATAAAAAGATGCAAGCCATTGAGATTTATGTTATTTTTATCATGTCACCAATCACATAAGTACATATATTATATAAAGGAGGTCTCTTGCTCGTACAATATCAAGGAAGCCGAGGGAGAAAAGAAAAGACCACACGACTACTATACAAGGGCAAGGCAACGACAGCGATACTTTATATTAAGAAACATATTCATTTAGACCATCTCAATTATTATTATCTCCGCAGGTGACGCTGCAATCCCAAGTTGGTATCTCCCGAAAGAAATTTCAAAAATGCTCCCTCCTCACAATCTTTTATCATCTCAACTTCTCACCCTCTCTCACTTTCTATCACATCCTCTCGACCTGTATCTCTCTCTTCTACAGACCACACTAGCCATAAAAAGTAGCATTAAAGATGGTTTTAACAACATGTGTTTTTTGTAACCAAAGATTAAAAAAAGAAACACTATCATTTTAGCAAAATTTGATCGACTAGGAATGAATAAGACAGGAATTATTGATTGTGGGTGTGGTTGTTTGAGGACTAAAATGGAGGATTTATTTAAGTCATAAAAACAACTTAGTCAAGAAGACCATTAGACCAAGAGTTTAATCAACAAATAATATAATGAAATTAAATAAAGCTAGCTTAACAATAATAATATTGTAATCAATAAAAACAACAAAATCAGCAATCAGAATGGTTTCGTTCAATAACATATATGCTTACCAGCATAACATCTATTAATGATTATAGAGTGATTGTTTGTTCGTTCACTAATAAATGAAAAATAATTAATATTATTTTTTTCTAAACGAATTTTCCGTCGAACGGTTTACTAACTAAAAGTTTGACTTGGTTTGGTTGCTTTATATTTCTGTTCATATCATTCATTATTTATATGCCCGGGAAGGCTCACTTGCAAACTATAGAACCCTACCCGAACCAGCTAAACCCTAACAATGGAGCTCTGCACTTCTACTCGTTGTATCTCAAATCGTCTATTAATTCAAACATCTTTTACTCCTTACATGCAATTGAAACACACTCTGCCTTTGAAATCCAACTCAATTGCCCTCAATAATCCACGTTGTATTCTTAATTATTCACTTTCTGTCGATTGTAATCCCTATATTTCATTTGAATTTCAATTTCAACTGAAGTTGTTCATGTTTAATACGCTTTATTAATGTTAAATCCTTAGAATCTGTTTGAATAAGTCTCTCACTTACGAGTTGTTGAATCTCTATGAAAGTTTCCCTCGGAATTTGATGGTTATTTATTGTTTTTTTTAATTTATGACAAATGTAACTTTTTAATATATATCTTAATTATTTTGGCATTTTCTTATTAATTAGGTTTCTAACACATCCTTTTTCTAGGTCTCATAATTCATAATTCTATGTTTTGTCTATCTACGTTTTGTCTATCTACGTTGTGTTTCCGAGTTTAGTTAACGAAAGAAAAGAAAGGAAACATTTTATTTTCTCTTTTTTTTCTTCTCTTTTATTTCCTTTTTTTCCTTTCACTTTCTTTCTTTTCCCTTGAGCTTGAAATATATTTGTTTACAACGGTGGAAATTAAAAAGCCCTTTGATTTTTTTTTATGTTTTCCATTAAACGAAGCAATTAAAGCTTAATAAATGGAATTAAACTCTACTTTCTAGTGTCGATTGGAGCAGGGATTGCATGAAAAATTTGTTTACTGATTTCCAAAATTTTAAGTCTTTAGCCTAGCATCTAGGATATTAATCAATTGAAGATTTCATGGAAATGAACATACTCACAAATCTGTGAACAATCTTCGGCTGATGTTTATGTAGTACCTGATGGTGACTTTTGTAGTGTTTGATCTTTGGAATATTTGAGAATAGCAACCAATTCATTGAAGAAAGAGAGGAAGAGGATAAATATGTAATATGTTGCAGGTCTACTGTCACTTTGTTGTGTGTTTTTTATTTGTTCTTGGTTGTAATGAAAAACAAACAAATTTTAAAGTGAGGATTATATGTTTAACAAGTTTGTAAATCACAAAAATATACATGTTCGATTAATATTACACTGCTTGTTTTGTATACAATACTATAGAGTTGTTTTTAGTAAAACAGGTGAATCTCATATATTAAAGACAATATTATTGTTGTTAATATGAAATTTGAAAAGATTTATTTTAATAAAACATGCATATATGATATTTAAGAAATTTGTATGTGGATATAAGAAATTCTTTCTTTAACATAATTGGTTAAGCACCTATTTATGGTGAAATGAGTTAATTTCTGCACCAAAAGGAATTTAGTACTAAAAGGATAGTAGTAATGTATTATGCGTAGCTATGTCAATGTGGGAATGATATTACACAGCGAGATGTGCATGATAAAGTAAACATAATTGTAAGTTCATGACTTTATGATATTAGTTGTATTAAATCAAACTCATATATGATAGACTTATTTCATTGTAAGGTTAGCCCACTTGATAGAGGTTTTGTCTGTTAAAAAGAATGTGTCAAGTTCAAACCCAAATAATAACGTAATATGGAGTAATTTAAATTTATAAGTTATTATATTTGATAATTTGCTATAGGAATATGATTAAATAATTAAATGGATTGACTAGACAAAAAGAATTATGCAAATGGCATTAGGACAGAAGGGTCTCAAATTCTAAAAGTCTTGTATATTGCAAACTGAGTTATAATCTCGTGTAATACACGGGTTGAATAAATTTACTGTTACATAGTTAATAATATAAAAGTTATTTACGGATTAAATAAACCCGTGTATATCACATATTTGAAAATTTGAAGTTAACACATTTGAAATTTAATTATGGATAGTTATTAATTCATGAATTGCTATTATAACAATCATAATTAAATTAATTGAACTACAATAAATAAAAATTATTTGTTTCTAATATTCTTATTATTTAAGAGGAGAGAAATGTTGATACATATATGTCCCTAGTTTATGTGCTTAATGTAAAAGTCTGTCATGTCTTATACATATGTAATGAATGAGTTGAATTAAATATAATATGTGGTTGATGCTTATATTGTTTAATATTTCATTGTATTATTGTGTGTTAAAGTATAATGAACTTATTATATAGGTTTGAGGTTGTTGTGCATAGTTCTTAGTCAATAATGATTGAGAAATGTGTTCAAACTTAATCGTATGAGTCTTCATGCGAATGGACCATGCTAATGGAACATACGCATGAATATCTCATGCTAATGGACCACACGACTGAACCAGGAGACTGGATCAGTCGCACGATTGAGACTTAAGATTGACTCAGTCGCACGACAGTCGTGCGTATGGATCAATCGCATGATTCAGTCACACGACTAAACCATGCTAATGGTTCAGTCGTACGATTGGAAACCCATAACCTATAAATACCACCTAATTTGTGAAAAAATGCAATACTTGAAGACTGTTGACACATACTCGTAACCTAGCCGTCTAGAGCGTCCAGAAAGCCTGTTCCAAGTTCATAGTTCGCATATGATCTTGTTCTACTCATTCTTAACGTTTCTTTAATCGTTAGATTGATCAGGATTGCGTTCTCACTGATTGGATCGCCAATCAAATAGGATTCCGCACTATTTGATCTGGTTTCACGCATTATTAGTTAGTACTCCGTAAGTATACGGTCCTAACAAGTGGTATCAGAGCATTGGCTCTTGATTTTACGTGTGATTCGATTAGTTTCGATGTAAAAGTCATGTTTTTCATTCAAAGGAATCACCTTTTTGAGTAAAACAGTGTTTTTGACGTCTCCAGGTCTCAAAGTTTACATTTTTCGGCATACGGCAGATTAGGGTTCTTGAAAAATCGTTGTTTTTGTGTCAAAGTGTCAAAAACCCTAGTTTTTGCAAAAACAACAGCCTCAGTCGCACGATTGGCCCGATCGCACGACGGAACTCAATCGCACACCCCATTCGCACAATTGAACTCAGTCGCTCACTCATTCGTACGACTAAACAGACCCATTCGCTTGTCTCCAATCGCACACTCCATACGTACGACTAAATCCAATCACACGATTGAATTCATTCGCACACTTCAGTCGCATACTTCATCCGCACGACTGAGCAACTCCAGTCGTTTGAGTCCATTCATCCATTTCAATCGCCCGATTGATCCAATCGTATAGTCCATTCGCACGAGTGAGCCAGTCTAGTTTTATAGTTCAAAGTTTAAAGAGATGGAAGATTAGTACTCTGCTTTTACTGTCGGAAGGGACTCTCGCATCCAGAATCTTCTGCTTCTGGAAAATGAAATTGGGAATCACAATAAACCACCTAAACTTATAACGTTAGATGATTACCCACAATGGAAACATCAATTCGAGATCTATTTAAATGGAGTTGATCCCAATCTTTGGGAATCCATTAAGACAGGTTATAATATGCCAGTCGGTGTTGATGGTGTTAAGTTAACTTTGGGAGGTATGACTGACAGTCAGAAAGCTAAGTACAATGCTGAAAAGGTGTATGCACTGTTGACTCAGTCGATACCAAAAGATATCTTTCATCAGTTCTCTAAGAACAAACAAGCGAAAAAGTTACAGGAGGCTTTGGAGAAAAGATACGATGGAAATGCAACATTAAAGGCATTGAAGGCAAAGGCTCTCAGGAAGGAGTTTGATAACTTCTCCTCAATAGGGAAAGAAAGCTTGGACGATATTATCGACAGATTCTACCATCTGATGAGTGAGCTGCACACTCATGGGGTAACCACGTCTATGGAAGATAAAGTGTCAAGCTTTGCTGATGGTTTGCCGGAGAAATAGGTCTCGTTTGTGTCTAACCAGGTGGTGACTACATTGGAATCTCTCTACAAGCTGAAAGTGAGACAGATTCGCTCAGACAATAACACGGAGTTCAAGAACCAGTGGATGGAGGCGTTCTACAAAGAGAAAGGAATTGTACACTGGTTTAGCTCTGCCTACACTCCATAAATGAACAGAGTTGTTGAATGAAAGAACAGGAGCTTGATAGAGACAGCAAGAACGATGCTAGCCGACTTGAAACTACCCATCCAATTTTGGAACGAGGCAGTTGCCAATGCTTGCTACACCCTCAATCAAGTCTTGGTGGTCAAACGTCATGGTAAAACGTGTTATGAGTTGCTCCAGCGACGTAAACCTAATCTGGAGTACCTCGAACCATTTGGCGCACCATGTACACTGCTAAAGAAAACTTAGTCAGGGAAGTTCAGTGAGAAGGCTGAAGAAGGGATTTTTTTAGGATACAATATACCGAACAAGAGAGTTTATAACAACTCAATGGTTCAAGTAAAAGTGTGGTGCAATGTTGACGTTCAGACATACACCACCCCCCTTGCTGGAAAGGGACCCTCATTCTTCTTCGACTATGATGGATTCTTTCAGTCCTTCAACATCCCTCTCTCCATTCCTAGTGATGAGTTATCGACCAGAATGATGTACGATGTTTTAAACACACCGTCACTAGACTCAACAACATCCATTTCACAAGGTGAATCATCTAGTCATTTAGGGGGAACACTTGATGTAAGTGAATCCTCCTCTGATGATGAAGAAGTTGAGACTGACTAGGTGGATCAGGAGGAACAGGTCCCTGCTACTAAAAGTACACAAGCATCAGATGTTGATGCCTCTAACACTTCGGGACCTCACACTCCAACGACTGAACCGAGAATTCCAAATCTGAATCAGGAAGTAGTTGTTCCCACCATTCCCGAATCTCGATTAAATGTATATCATCCTCTGGACAACATCATAGGGGATGTACAAGCGGGAGTACAGACACGAAATCAACTATATTCAGCTGATTATGCCTCAGTCATGGAAAAAGGCTATCTTCCCGATGGCGCTTATCGATGTTTTGTGTCTCAATTTGAGCCAAAATATGTAAGTGAAACCTTAAACGATGAGGCATGGGTTAGTGCCATGCAAGAAGAACTCCTTCAATTCCAGAAGCTAGGAGTATGGACACTGGTGGATAGACCAAAAGGTGCTAAAGTAATAGGCACCAAATGGGTCTTGAAGTGCAAGAAACATGACCAAGGGGTCATAATCAGAAACAAGGCTCGACTTGTCGTTCAAGGTTTTAGTCAAGTTGAAGGAATTGATTACAATGAAGTGTTTGCACCTGTGGCTAGAATGGAAGCAATCTGTATCTTCCTAGCCTATGCATCTTACATGAAGATCAAAGTTTATCAACTAGATGTCAATAATGCGTTCTTTCATGGTGAAATTCGTGAGACAGTGTATGTCAGTCAACCCGAAGGATTTGAGGATCCTTATCATCAGGACAGAGTTTACAAGCTTGATAAGGCTCTCTACGGGATCCATCAAGCCCCTAGAGCTTGGTATGAGAAACTCTTAACTCATTTGGTGAAACATAGTTTTCACAGAGGAGTTATTGACGTATACTGTTAATCAAAGAAAAGGATGGCGACTTACTGCTGGTACAGATTTATGTTGATGACATAATCTTCGATTCCAAAAACAAAGAGTTATGTAAAAAATTTGAATCTGTCGTGAAAGCAGAATTTGAGATAAGTGCAATGGGGGAGATGAAGTTCTTCCTAGGATTACAGGTGGATCAGACACCAAAAGAAATCTTCCTGCATCAGACTAAATATATAAGGGACATCCTCGGTCGTTTTGACATGGAGAATGCTTCAGCTGCTAGAACTCCACTTGCTACGAACCACGATATGGCACCCGACAAAAATGGTGATCTGGTTAATGCTACAATGTATAGAGGAATGATTGGATCCCTTATGTATCTCACAGCGTCTCGTCCTGATATCATGTATGCGACGTGTCTTTGTTCCAGATATCAAGCAAAACCGAAAGTCAACCATTTCATAAGTGTTAAAAGGATTTTCTGTTATCTAAAGGGTACTCCAACACTCGGGTTATGGTATCCTCATGACAATGATTTTGAGCTTACAGCGTATAGTGACTCGGATTATGGCGGTTGCAAAATGAATTACAAGTCAACATCAGCAGGATGTTAGTTCTTTGGTAGACGGTTATTCACCAACCAATGTAAGAAGCCGACCTCTGTTGCTCTTTCAACATGTGAAGCTGAATACGTTGCTGCTGCAACTTGCTGTTCACAAATCATCTGGATTCAACAGTAAATGCGCGACTACGGTTTGCAATTTTCTAACACTCCTATCTATGTTGATAATTCTGCTGTTATAGCCGTAACAAAAAATCCAGTCCAACATCCTAAAACTAAACACATCGGTATTAAGTATCACTTTATACGTGACTGTTTTGAAAAGCAATTAATCGATGTAGTTAAAATAAATACAGATTTTCAACGCGCCGACCTCTACACAAAATCATTTGATAAACCGAGGTTTTTATATCTATTAGAGGTTAATGGCGTGAAAAAGAAAAGTGATGTGATTTTAGAGGAAGAAAATGCCTAGTCCGACATTCTTTATTTTTTTATTTTATTTTATTTTATTTTTCTGATTATTAAAATCTAAAAACACAAAAATATTTTTGGTTTTAGAATTTTAGGGGGAGAATAGGATAGATTAGTATTAACTTAGCTTCTTTATTAATTACTTAAAAAAACGAGGGAGGAGGACAGCTTAGCTAAAAGGAAAGTAATCAAATCTGTGCACCTGATTCAATGTGTATGGAAAATGATAGTACACAAGGAACAGATTGTTTGGGACTTTAAAAGAGTTTAACTGATTAAGATGCAAAATTCAAAGTATAAGTCTGAAAAATCTAATCAAAATAAAAAGAAAAATGATAGTAAAACTAGTATGCTACCAAGGTAACATAGAGAAAGTAGACCTAAAGGCTGCTAGTTCATTATATGATGTGTCGATAGATTCAACACAATAGATGAGTAGACCTCATTGGTGGTTTAAAGTTCAAACTAAGTTGTTGAACTTGTTGCGGGTTCCCATCTTATCCCTGGTTAACACAATAACGCCGTTCCAATAAGGGGTGAAGAGCAAAATAAACGCCACAAATGTGTGCGGACGACCATAAAAAATGTGCAAAGCACATGGAGAAATGCAAAATGCAATCAAGCTAATAACTTATGTTGTTGGTGCGTTATGTGCAAAAAGAAAATAAATGCTCTAACAAGAAGATAGGTTGTGTGCCTCTCTGTTGTGCGGTAGCACTGACCTGAGGATAAGCATAACCTAAATATTCTAGAATTCATTATTGTTTGCTCCTCTCTATTATGTGATGGCACTGACATGAGGCTTGGCATCTCTTTGAAAGCTCTTAGAATAGTTTCTTCTTGAAATATACCCGTAGACCGCTCAAAAATCTTCTGAGGAACGTTGATTACCATATAAACATGGGATCCACAAATGCTTGTTGAAATAATTAAACCATAAATCATCACCGATGTGTGTCAAAAATCTTTGTATGGATTTATGAGGACAAGCATACTGACAATCATCGTGAGCTGCAGTTCTTGTAAGTCAAAATCATTATGTGCATCTTGTAGCTCTAGTATGATTTCCTAAAATTGCAATTAACAATCGGTCAAAACAAGAATCTAGCATCAAAATAGTTTATTAAAGTGTCCCAAATGATTCTGATATACCTATATGATTCCATAATGAATTGTACCAGAAATGATAAAATAGAATTGAAGTTGTGCTGTCCAGGAAGTAAAATCAATTAGAAGTACTCTAATAGGTTTAAATCCATCTCCAATCAAAATACAAAAATCTATCTTGTTTTGTTTTTTTAAATTTCGAGTTGTTTTATTTAACTGTTAGTTATTTGGTAGGTAAAAGTCGGACTATGCATTTGGATTCAGTCTGTGAATCACTCACTAAAAGAGGTCACGTCTGAGGTGACCAATCGGGTTTTAAGTTAAAAGGATCACGTCTGAGGTGATCAATAGTTTTTCAAAATTAAAAATGTCATGTCCGAGATGATCAATGGTCATAACGTCTTATCTATAGTTAACAAGTTAAGTGCTTGAAAGTGCATGAGGTCTAACTCATAAGTCCTAGCCAGTCGGACGACTGGATCATAAGTATGGACCAGTTGCACGATTGGATCATGAGTATGAGCCAATCGCACGATTGAACTATACGTATGGACCAGACGTACGATTGGACCATAAGCATGGATCAATCGATGTGATTGGATCACCAAAATGAACCAATCGCACGAATGGAGGTGAACGACTGAGTCTGTCGCCCGACTAAACCCCAGTTGCACGAATGGATGTAACCGACTGAGCCAGTCGCACGACTGAGCCCCAGTCGCACGAATGAAGTGTGCGAATAGGTCCAGTCGCATGACTGAAGATAAAATCAGTATAAATAGGGTGAAGTCGATCGCACATTCACACCACCCTTTAATCGCTCCCAAATCACACGAAAGCAAAGTTACTCTGCCAAAATTTGATTTCATAGATTTCGCTCTGTGATAGTGATTCTAACATGTACTCTCTTCATCTACAGGTACTTAGAGACTGAAATCACACAAAATGCTTGGTGTAATCAAACCCTAACTGACCTAATTGATTAAAATCAAGAAATCTGTTAAACCCTTCAAATAGACCACTTAAATGTGCATAATCGTTAAAATAAAGGACATACCGTGATAGTTAGGGTCCTTGCAAATCTAACGAGTCTAAACACAACGTTTAACATCAAGTTTTGACCTAGATACATGGTTAGAGTGTCGAACAGAGAGTTATGTGAATAGACACTCCGAATGAACTTCAATCGCACGATTGAGCTGGACGAATGACTCACTCGACCGAATGAACAAGGCATATGAGTTCAATCGCGCGATTGAACTCAGCCGCATGCTCAATCGCTCGACTGAACTCAGCCGCATACTCAATCGCACAACTGAACTCAGCCGCATGTTTAGTCGCACGATTGAACTCAGCTGCATGCTCAATCGCACGACTGAACTCAGTCGTATGGTTCAATCACACGATTGAACCAAACTGGTCTCAGAACAATTTAAATTTCAATAGTCTTCAGTTATGGACAAACCTCATGTTTATTTGTCTTGTGTTACAGAAATATGGTAGATAGGTGGATTATCAACACCAAGCACAACATCTATGCTCACTTGGATGCCACCACTCGGAATGCTGCTGAGTTTGTTGGGATTATTGACTTTCTGAGGAGGTCGAGGATCTAAAAAGCTATCTCTACTCCATGCACACGCTACCGATTTTTACAGCAGGCCTTCTGGGAAGGTGCATCAGTTGATAGATCTGTTGAGCCTTAGTGTATACGAAGCACCATTCTTGGCCAAGAGATTAAGGATACTGCAGTTGATCTTAGACGGGTACTGGATCTGGGTGATGATGATGCCCACCCGACCAAGCTGCATCCTTTGACAGTAAGGGGCTGCTTTCTATGAATGAAGTACACTGGGGTCATCAACGCAGGTGTGCTCAACAAAAGCAACCTGTGTCCCCAGTTCAAGTACCTGGCATATGTCATTTTGAAGTGCATAGCATCAAGGAGGGGAGGATTTGATGATCTATCTGACCAAATCCAAAATGCTTACGTGTCACTGGTGCTGAATCACCCCTTCAGCTTCTCCAACATGATCTTTTCTTACATGGCCAAGAACCTTGAGGCCAATGGTAAGGAGAGCTTTTGCATTACCCTAGGTTCTTATAGCTTATTGTTGATGAGAAGCTTCCATCATTGCCAAAGAAGAAAGAAGATGTTGTGATACTTGAGGTGGTGGATGATACCACCTTAGGTAGGATGAAGGTGTACAGGGGAAAGCAGGTTAAGCCCCCTGTCAGGAGAATGTTCGGGCACTTGGCCAATGCTGATTATTGGCGCCTTCTCACAAGAAGTGGCGTCACGATGAGAGTGACTCAGACGTCGAGTCGATTGAGCTACCCACTGATGATACAAATGACGATGACGATGACCAGGGTGATGGTCAAGGCGGTGAGGCTCAGGGTGGAACTAAGAGGGCTGTGTTCATCGAGACTACCTGCCAGATGAGGAGGAAGTGTCAGATCAGGGGCAGTTGGTTAGGACAGTGGGTAGTAAGGTTGTTGCCACTGAGAGAGGGATTGTGGCGGTTGGTGGACGCCAGGATGAGTCCAGGGATGCTGCTACTACTGATATTGATCCATCATACATCACATCCCTGACCATCCCATCAGCCCAGGGGGAGCATCCTCTTCTAAGGGCTCAAGGAAGAAGAGGATGGCTCAGCCCCATGGCATGAAGAGCAAGAAGAGGAGGATTATGCTGATTACCACCACATCCACCACCTCTACCACAGCTACCACCACCACTACCACACCCTTTACCACCACTACCACACCCCTACCACCACTATCACCCTCCTACCACCACTACCACAGCCACCCCCTCACCATCCACTCCTATTCCACATCCCATATTCACCACATCCACCACCACCACCACCCAATGAGCCGGGACATCTGCTCAAGTCCCATTGAGCCATGGATCCACTCTACCCTCCATCGGGGTAGAGGAACAACTAGCCAACCTTAACCAGATGGTGCTAAAGCTACTAGCCACCGATGAGCACAGAGCTGCACAACTCAACCAGCTTATGGAGCTCAATGCTGCTCAGGCAGAGCAGATTACATAGCTTTGGGAGCAGAATGATCATTTGGTTAAGAGGGTTGAGGATTTGGAGGAAAGAACAAGAAGATCATGCTCAGGCTGAAAGGATCCAAAGATGAGCCTTTAAAGATTAGGGAAGGTGATGATGATGATGATGATGATGATGATGAAGATAATGATTCTAGTGAGAAGATGAGGGTGATGAAGAAGGACTGAGTGGAAAGAAGAGAGGAGATGATGAAGAAGAAGAAGGTGATGCTGCTGCATCAGCTTCTACTCAGGCTCAAGAGAGACGTTCCAAGAGAGATCAAGAGCAAGGAGCCTCGTCTTCAACCCCTGCAGTTGAAGAATTGACCGATCAAGATAAAAGTAAAGATCAGTTGTTTTGTATTTAGAAAACTTTTGTACTTGATTCAAATATATATTAATGTAATTTATGATTATATATGTTTATCTATGTTTAAATATCCTGATTAACTACTAATGATTGATGCATTAAATGTTTAAATCAAGCAGATCAAACCTCACAACAAGATGAATATGATATTGCTCCCCTTCAGCAAATCAAGTCTCAATTTACCATGATTCTTGATTTGCAAGGGATTATGAGAAGGTTTGTGAGCTACACTCCCAAAGAAGGAGAAATTATTCACGATCTGACAGACGAGCAACTTGCGGAGATGTTCAGACTGGATCCTGATGAGCTCATCAAAGACGCTCCAAAGGTCGATGTTATGAGTGATGACGAGCTAAATGATGTTGATGAAATAGAGATCGAGGATGTCACGTCTGATCACTATCCAGAGTACACTGGCCAAGAGGGAAATGTGATCCCCAACTTGGGTGACACTCTCAATAGTGCTACATTTGAAAAATTGGATGAAATGGAGAAAGAAAAAGATAAGGATGAAAGCCAAGCCCAAGCCTCGGACACAGATGTTGATATAAAGAAGGCTGAATGAGCAGCTTGTTTTGCTGAAATACGAGCCCAACGCACAGCTCAAAAGCAAAATGCCTACACCAAACTCTACAAGGTCAAGAAACATCTGAAGATGTCTGGCAAGATTATTGCATGTGCATATTTTGAGGACTTAAATGTGTATGCTGTAAAAAGGGAGAAGAGAATAGAGTACTTCAAGTATCCTCATGATCTGAAGACTCTCCCAGGCTTTGAGCTCAACCAACTGGCATGCTTAAATCTGCTGTATGCTGATTCTAGAAAGATGTCAGGATGGTTTGAGTCTGCTCTAAAGAAGAAATACCACACCAGATGGGTAAACTTCAGACCTCAACAACCGAAGAGGTACATCCGTAGGTCTAAAGTGGATCCCATATCTGGAAAGCCTAAAGTAGTGTTGAAGTGGAGTCCCCCGTGCACAATGTCGAAGATTCCCTTACGGGAAATGCCTCAGGACTTCACTCCACATTTCAAATGGTGGTATTATGACTGGAGGACGGGTGAAGCGGTCATAGTTCTAAACAGAGTGGGCAAAATGGAAACTATCAGGGTATTTGACCCAATGTGGCTTACTAACTTGTCAGCTGATGATGTCTATACTTTATACAAGTGGCCACTATTTTATGACGCGCAAGATATTGTACGAGCTCTCCAATCCCAGAATGCCATACGGCTCTGCTTTGCATTTGAAATACATGCAGGAGTCACAAGAGAGGAGAAGTACAAGAAATTTGAAGAGCTTATGAAGAATGTCAGACAATGAGTAAACTAGGTCCAAGGGGGAGTTTGTTGATACATATATGTCCCTAGTTTATGTGCTTAATGTAAAAGTTTGTCATGTCTTACACATATGTAATGAATGAGTTGAATAAAATATAAAATGTGGTTGATGCTTAAATGTTTAATATTTCATTTTATTATTGTATGTTCAAGTATAATAAGCTTATATATAGGTTTGAGGTTGTTTTGTATAGTTCTTAGTCAATAATGATTGAGAAATGTGTTCAAACTTAGTCGTATGAGTCTTCATGCGAATGGACCATGCTAATGGAACATACGCATGAATATCTCATGCTAATGGACCAGTCGCACGACTGAACCAGGAGACTGGATCAGTTGCACGATTGAGACTTAAGATTGACTCAGTCGCACGACTAAACTTTCAGTCGTGAATATGGATAAATAGTATGATTCAATCGCGCGACTAGACCATGCTAATGGTTCAGTTGTAAGGCCCCATTCCCGGGACGCTTACAGCTGGGTTCTCATCGCACCTAAAACATATAATTACATTTGTATTTAATAAATCGCAGCGGAAAACTAAAACAAACTTTCATTTCCATGTAAATGCTTTTGCAAACTAATACAACATTCATTACAAAAATAGTTTGTTCGCATTACAATGCAAAAACATTAATCAAAAGAATGCCATCCCAAAAGAGCTGAGTAGTCGCCCGTGCCATCCTCAGCAATCATTACCTGCCAACTGGAAACACATCAAAGTCAGCGTTGCTGAGTGAGTTCTAGTTTTATAAATAAAACATACTTTACTTTCATATAAAACCGTTCGTTACTTTTACATGATCACACATCGTACGTACACATAGATAATATCATTATTATCTTCTTCATTCGTTCATTCGTTCTTTCATTACCTTACTTGCGCATCGGACATCATACCAAACCAATACCATGTGCTACACCCCGGTTAGTCGTAGCTACCGGGCCGAAGTCAACGAATGACAGCTAAACGTATGCCACGGTACTAGGAGTAACCATCAGTCTTAGCTACTGGGCCGAAGTCAACGAATGACAGCTAAACGTATGCCACAGTACTAGGGGTGAGCTGTAGAGGTTCTACATTTAGGGTCAATCACCAAGAAGGACCCCGTATCCGATGTGTGCAAGACATTTCATTCGTTCATCATGTTCCTCTTTCTTTATCTTTCACTTTACGTTACATAATACTTCGTTCATTCATCATAACAAGTAAAACCACAGGAAAGATATTATACATCACATTAAGGAACATAATCATACATCAACATCACATCATACATGGCAACATCATACATACACAACATGCAACATCATCACCCTCATCATGCCCAACATGCTTTCTAAGACCTCGATCGTCATCTTAAAAACCCTTATGGGAACCTTTACATCAAAACTTACATCTGCACTTTCTCCCGAAAGTCAGAAGTCAATCTACACCTTCCTCGGGTTCAACAGCCCTATTCGGGCGTATGGACACCCTTCAGTCGCATGGCCTTCATGCGACTGAACATCATGCGATTGAACTAATACGGATGAACACCTATGCGAATGAACATCCAGTCGTGCGAATGGACCCTCAGTCGCATGATCCCCATGCGACTGGCCCTCCAGTCGTGCGAATGAACCCCAATCGTGCGAATGGACCCCAATCGCACCCTAATCGCCCGTATGGCCTCCATTCGGCCTCCAGTGGTCGCCTAGCCCTAACTGATGCAGAATGCAGTTCAACCCGACTGCAGCCGAGGGTTTTCGGCCCCCAACTCATCTAACCCCATTTTAAGCCTAAATCGACCATCCTAAACCTTAGGGATGCATACCATAACATCATTCAAGAACAACCAAGCAAGAAATCAAGTCACAATCGCGTCATACATATACATACACATACACAAACGGGTCAACTTACACACATACGAAAAACTCGATTTCAGATGTTTTCCAGCCCCAAATCGTTTGAAAACAAGTAAAAGAGGGGTCCTAGAACTCACCTAAACGAGCACAACAACAAGAGCTTCGATTCGGCTTGTTTCACGATGATTTTGGCGACCCGAACCGACCCAAACCAACACTTTTTTCCTCTTTTTCCCTTCTTTCTCTCTATTCTCCTCTTTGTGAGCTGAAATGTGAGTGTGGGGAGAGTGGGCTGCCCTCTCCCTACATATATCACCACATTTCTCAACTTTTCTTCGTTGGCGAGTTTGGTCCCTCGACTTTTGGACTTTATTTTCTTTTCTTGCTTCACCGGCTTCAAAATAATAAATATTCGGGTGTTACAAGTCCACCCCCCTTAAATAGGTTTCGTCCCCGAAACCTGTTATTCGTCGAAAAACGTGGATAATGCTGTCTCATTTCTTCCTCAGTCTCCCACGTTGACTCGGATCCCTTCCTGTGCTTCCACTGTACACGCACAAGAGGAACCACTTTATTCCTTAGCCTTTTCTCCTTTCGGTCGATGATTGCCACTGGTTGCTCCACATAGTTGAGCCGTTCGTCTACTTCAATATCTTCCAATGGGACAATCATCTTCTTCTGCTAAGCACTTCCTTAAATGAGATACATGGAATGTCGGGTGAATTCCACTTAACTCATCCGGCAACTCCAATCTATAGGCCACCTCTCCTACTCGAGCAACGATTCGGAAAGGGCCTATATATCTTGGGCTCAACTTGCCCCGCTTTCTGAATCTGATAATACCCTTCCAAGGTGAGACCTTCAACATAACCCGGTCACCCACCTGAAACTCAATTGGCCTACGTCGCTTATCGGCATACGACTTCTGTCTATCTTTGGCTGCCTTCATGAAGGCTTTAATCTTTTCAAGCTTCTCTGTCGTAGCCTCGATTACCTCGACGCTCCCCAATTCCTTCTGACCAATATCACCCCAACAAACGGGTGTTCTGCATCTCCTACCGTATAGCATCTCATATGGTGGCATACCAATACTGGCATGATAGCTGTTGTTGTATGAGAATTCGGCTAATGGTAAGTGGTCATCCCAACTTCCACCAAAATCGATCACACACGCCCGGAGCATGTCTTCCAGTGTCTGAATGGTCCTTTCTGACTGACCATCAGTCTGGGGATGATAAGCCGTGCTAATATGTAACCTCGTCCCCATAGCGTCGTGGAATTTCTTCCAAAATTTAGATGTAAACCGAGTGTCACGATCAGACACAATAGACACCGGCACACCATGGCAAGCTACAATTTCCTTGATGAACAGATCAGCCAACCTCTCAGATGAATACGTCTCGCGGATCGGTAGAAAATGAGCGCTCTTCGTCAAACGATCAACTATCACCCATATGGCATCATACCCTTTCGGGGTACGTGGCAGCTTCGTAATGAAGTCCATGGTGATGTGTCCCATTTCCATTCCGGTATATCCAAAGGTTGTATCTTCCCGTACGGCTTTTGATGCTCTGCCTTCACCTGTAAGCAAGTAAGGCACTTACACACATACTCCACCACGTCACGCTTCATACCCGGCCACCAATAATTTCTTCATGTCATGGTACATTTTCGTGGCACCAGGATGAATGGAGTATCGAGTCTTGTGGGCTTCATCCATTATCTTCACCCGTAGATCCCCAAAACGAGGAATCCACACGCGACCGAATCGAGTTCTAACACCGAGTGTGCTTTCACCCAATTCCCCAACCAGACCTCTCATTCTTTCCGAGTTAAGGTGATCTTCTTTCAATGCCTTATCTTGAAACTCCTTAACTTTCTTCATCACATCGGAGGTCATGATTAATTGATAAACTTTCACCCGAATCGGTTCGGGCCTTTCCTTTCGGCTAAGGGCATCCGCCACCATATTAGCTTTGCCTGGATGGTAATGGATCTCGCAATCATAATCCTTTATAAGTTCCAACCATCTCCTCTACTCATGTTCAGATCCTTTTGCTCGAAGAAATACTTCAAGCTTTTATGATCGGTGAATATGGTGCACTTCGTCCCGTAGAGATAGTGCCTCCAGATCTTCAATGCAAAGACCACGGCTGCTAGCTCCAAGTCATGAGTAGGATAATTGACCTCATGAACCTTTAACTGTCGAGATGCATAGGCTATAACCTTCCCTCTCTGTATTAACACACACCCCAACCCCGAGTAGAAAGCATCAGAATAAACCACTAGATCTTCACTTCCATCGGGTAATGACAGAACAGGAGCTCGAGTCAGTCTTGCCTTCAGCTCTTCGAACGCCTTCTCTTGAGCTTGACCCCATACAAACTTCATATCCTTTCGGGTCAACTTAGTTAGTGGAGAAGCAATCTTAGAGAAGTCTTGGATGAATCTTCTATAGTAGCCCGCCAAGCCCAAGAAACTACGGATCTCGGATGGCGTCTTTGGTGACTTCCATTGCATAACCGCCTCCACCTTCGCCGGGTCAACCATAATCCCGTCAGGATTCACCACATGACCCAAAAACTGAACTTCGCGCAACCAAAATGTGCACTTGGAGAATTTAGCATACAATTTCTCCCTTCTCAACGTCTCTAGAACCTCTCGAATGTGACCGGCATGCTCAATCTCGCTCTTCGAATAAATCAGGATATCATCAATAAACACAATCACTGATTTATCCAACATAGGCCGACACACACGGTTCATCAGATCCATAAAAGCAGCTGGCGCATTGGTCAAACCAAAAGACATGACGAGAAACTCATAATGACCATAGCGCCTACGGAAAGCTGTATTAGGGATATCTTGTTCCTTCACCTTCAACTGATGATAACCAGATCGAAGATCTATCCTCGAGAACCAACTAGCACCCTGAAGCTGATCGAACAAATCATCTATCCTCGGTAAGGGGTAGCGGTTCTTCACTGTTAACTTGTTCAGTTCGCGGTAGTCAATGCACATCCTCATACTACCATCCTTCTTCTTTACAAATAGGACCGGAGCACCCCAAGGAGAGATACTCGGTCTAATGAACCCCTTATCAAGCAGCTCTCGCAGCTGCTCCATCAACTCTTTCATCTCGGTTGGAGCCAATCGATACGGTGCCTTGGCAACAGGTTGGGCACCCGGTATCAGATCAATCTGAAATTCAATCTCTTTGTCAGGTGGCACTCCTGATAAGTCTTCTGGGAACACGTCTGGAAAGTCACACACAACCGGTACATCGGCTAGTTGTGGTGTGGGTGTATCCACATCCTTTACATAAGCCAAGTAGGCGCTACATCCACGCCTCATACACTTTCCCGCCACCGCCATTGAGATCACCTTCGGAATCGTAGTAACCCGATCACCATAAACCGTTACCAAACTTCCGTCAGGCGCTGTCAACCGAACCATTTTCTTGCGACACGCAATGTTCGCCTCGAAATCCGCCAACCAATCCATCCCAAGAACCAAATCAAAACCACCCAAGGTCATCACAAACGGTCTAACAGGAAACTTGTGACCCTCAAGTTCCACATCACAATTATCTATCATCTCAGAAATCCTGGTAGACTTACCTATGGCAGTTTCTACATCAAAGGGCGCATCAACACGTCTACTACTAACAGGTAGCTTTGCACAGAAAGCAGCAGAAATAAAACTCTTACTAGCACCCGAATCAAATAACACAGAAGCTAAAGTCTGGTTCACTAGAAACGTACCGGACACAACGTCAGGGTCCGTCCTAGCCTCCTCCTGTGTCATGGTGAACGCCCTGGCGCTCGCCCTTGGCCCATCACTTCCCGTCTTCTTTACCCCTGAACCCTCAGTCCTCGACTTCTTACAATCTCTGCTCATATGACCAGTTTCCCCATAGTTAAAACACTTGCTCGACATGCAATCCTTCGCCATATGCCCTGTCTTCCCACACTTGAAGCACAAGTTTGACCCAAACCTACATTCTCCGCTGTGCTCCCTTCCACACTTGCCACACCTTTTCGACCCCGCACTTGATGTGACCACACGGCGTTCATCCACCCGTGCCTTTTTGTTACCCATCGGGGCATCACCCCGACCAAACCGTTTCGTTCCAGTTTCGATCACCACCACCCTTCCTACTCGCCTCAGCACCACCACCTCCCACTCGTCATACAGCCTCCCTGCCAAATCAACCGCCGACCTAAACGTGCTTGGCCGGGCGGCGATCATATGCCGGTGAACATCCACCGGTAAACCCTGAATATACCTCTTGATTTTCCGAGACAGAGGCGTCACCTGATCAGGCACAAGCCGTGCCATTTCGTTAAACTTGGTGGTATACTGCTGGTGTGTCATGGTCCCAGCCTCCAACTGTAAAAACTCCCTTTCCAACTTATCCATTTCTCTGTGAGGACAGAACTCCTCAATCACCATCTTCTTCAACTCGGGCCATTTCATTCTCCGATCGCCCGATACCTACTCTGCTTGGACAATGTTATCCCACCAACACAGAGCTGAATCCACAAAAGAGTGGGTAGCAAACTTCACCTTTTGGTCCTCTCGGCACTCGCTGATATCGAGAACAGCTTCCATTTCCCTCACCCACTGGTGAGCAGCTGCAGCAGTGCCGTTTCCATCAAAAGTAGGGGGTTGCATCTCATAAAAGCCCTATAATTACATCCTCGCACTGCCTCTGGCACAGGCTCTTCTTCTTCTTCTTCATCATCAGACAGAACCGTTTCCGGCTCTGGTTGTTCCGTCCTCCAGAGGATCTGTTTCTTTCTTTTCTTTCCCCTTCTCGTACAGCCTTAATAACTTCAGTCACCACAGACGGTAAGATTGTCTGCATGACCTGATGGACTTCTTCTACAACAGCCTCCTTTACTGAGGCTCTCAGATTGGCGCTTTCGTCGCCACCCTCCGGATGAGGGGTCTCTGGTTCTTCATGAACCACCCTCTCAACTCTGGGTCTCCCTCTCTTAGGTCGCGGTTCAGCACCGTGACCTCCACCCCTAGAAGCTTTCGAAGATCTACCTCGGTCATCACACGCACACTGAAAGATTCAAACACCAACACGGTCATTCAAGGAAACAACTCAGTTTATGTCAAGTATAGTAAGTCCCTAATTACAGTGGCCAGTTGTGATTAGCCACTTACTTTACTCTTCATACCCCAAGTATTACATGTCCTGACTACATCAGTATTTAAACCTACATATAACACATAACACATACCATGCACACATAAAACCGGTTAACTTTACAAAAATACCTGATGGCACGCAGCTACTCAGTTTGGCATTCCATTCCCTTTCCGTCCCATTCTCAGTTTAAGATTAGGTTTATTCTGAAATTTACCCATTTCACTTAAACTTTGGCTCTGATACCAACTTGTAAGGCCCCGTTCCCGGGACGCTTACACCTGGGTTCTCATCGCACCTAAAACATATAATTACATTTGTATTTAATAAATCACAGCAGAAAACTAAAACAAACTTTCATTTCCATGTAAATGCTTTTGCAAACTAATACAACATTCATTACAAAAATAGTTTGTTCGTATTACAATGCAAAAACATTAATCAAAAGAATGCCATCCCAAAAGAGCTGAGTAGTCGTCCGTGCCATCCTCAGCAATCATTACCTGCCAACTGGAAACACATCAAAGTCAGCGTTGCTGAGTGAGTTCTAGTTTTATAAATAAAACATACTTTACTTTCATATAAAACCGTTCGTTACTTTTACATGATCACACATCGTACGTACACATAGATAATATCATTATTATCTTCTTCATTCGTTCATTCGTTCTTTCATTACCTTACTTGCGCATCGGACATCATACCAAACCAATACCATGTGCTACAACCCGGTTAGTCGTAGCTACCGGGCCGAAGTCAACGAATGACAGCTAAACGTATGCCACGGTACTAGGAGTAACCATCAGTCTTAGCTACTGGGCCGAAGTCAACGAATGACAGCTAAACGTATGCCACAGTACTAGGGGTGAGCTGTAGAGGTTCTACATTTAGGGTCAATCACCAAGAAGGACCCCGTATCCGATGTGTGCAAGACATTTCATTCATTCATCATGTTCCTCTTTCTTTATCTTTCACTTTACATTACATAATACTTCGTTCATTCATCATAACAAGTAAAACCACAAGAAAGATATTATACATCACATTAAGGAACATAATCATACATCAACATCACATCATACATGGCAACATCATACATACACGACATGCAACATCATCACCCTCATCATGCCCAACATGCTTTCTAAGACCTCGATCGTCATCTTAAAACCCTTATGGGAACCTTTACATCAAAACTTACATCTGCACTTTCTCCCGAAAGTCAGAAGTCAATCTACACCTTCCTCGGGTTCAACAGCCCTATTCGGGCGTATGGACACCCTTCAGTCGCATGGCCTTCATGCGACTGAACATCATGCGATTGAACTAATACGGATGAACACCTATGCGAATGACATCCAGTCGTGCGAATGGACCCTCAGTCGCATGATCCCCATGCGACTGGCCCTCCAGTCGTGCGAATGAACCCCAATCGTGCGAATGGACCCCAATCGCACCCTAATCGGCCGTATGGCCTCCATTCGGCCTACAGTCGGTCGCCTAGCCCTAACTGATGCAGAATGCAGTTCAACCCGACTGCAGCCGAGGGTTTTCGGCCCCCAAATCATCTAACCCCATTTTAAGCCTAAATCGACCATCCTAAACCTTAGGGATGCATACCATAACATCATTCAAGCACAACCAAGCAAGAAATCAAGTCACAATCGCGTCATACATATACATACACATACACAAACGGGTCAACTTACACACATACGAAAAACTCGATTTCAGATGTTTTCCAGCCCCAAATCGTTTGAAAACAAGTAAAAGAGGGGTCCTAGAACTCACCTAAACGAGCACAACAACAAGAGCTTCGATTCGGCTTGCTTCACGACGATTTTGGCGACCCGAACCGACCCGAACCAACACTTTTTCCTCTTTTTCCCTTCTTTCTCTCTATTCTCCTCTTTGTGAGCTGAAATGTGAGTGTGGGGAGAGTGGGCTGCCCTCTCCCTACATATATCACCACATTTCTCAACTTTTCTTCGTTGGCGAGTTTGGTCCCTCGACTTTTGGACTTTATTTTCTTTTCTTTCTTCACCGGCTTCAAAATAATAAATATTCGGGTGTTACATCAGTTGTATGATTGGAAACCCATAACCTATAAATACCACCTAATTCGTGGAAAAACGCAACACTTGAAGACTTTTGACACATACGCGTAATCTAGCCGTCCAAAGCGTCAAGAAAACTTGTTCCAAGTTCATAGTTCGTATCTGATCTTGTTCTACTCGTTCTTAATGTTTCTTTAATCGTTAGATTGATCGGGATTACGTTCTCACTGATTGGATCGCCAATCAAATAGGATTCCGCACTATTTGATCTGGTTTCACGCATTATCAGTTAGTACTCCGTACGTACATGCTCCTAACAAGAAAGACAAGAAAACCATTATTTTGATATCCTAAAATGATTACAATTGTCTAGATTTATTTTATTTATTAGTATAGAGATGTGACATAAAAGAATGTATGTTATGCAAGAAAGATAAATAATATTCGAAAGTATAAATTGTTAGGTTTACTGATAGGAGTAAAAGTTCATGATAGTAGTTTTCAGCTACCTCGGTAAAGAGTGGAGGTTTAAACATATAACTTCCTAATATGTCACTATTAGAAGATCAAAGACAATAACATTGGTGTTGCAACCATATCCAAATCAAGTACATCATCAGACCAATGTGAATCTAGCGTCTCCAATCTATTCCTAAGCTTAAATCATCCTAGCTTCAACATACAGAGAACATCTTAGAAAATGACCTAGAAAGTGTAGCTCTAGAAACACCCTTCAATGCTCAAGACCATGATTTATATAAATATGACCGTATCTAACATGCATATTGTAAATATGAATAATTATAAGATATTAGGGAGTAGAGGTATATGCAAGTGAAATATATAAAAAAGATAAGTTAATCTCAATCCTAGAGAGAAAGAGAAGGGAGTTAGGAGCTGGATATTCTTTTTTCAAGAGGGGATGACCTTCGTTAGGCAAGGATACGGGGAAGATTGAGAAAAAAAATCTTTAGAGAGAGATCCAGAAATAAGATGCCAAGTGATGGTGTTTTCAATGGCAAATGGGATGAGCAACCTACAATGTAAGGCCCCGTTCCCAAGACGCTTACAGTTGGATCTTCATCGCACATAAAACATATAATTACATTTTCCTTGTGAAAATATTACAGCGGAAACATAAAAAAATAACTTTTCATATTATTACAAATGTGTTTGCAAGTTAATACAAGCGTTCATTTCAAAACATCATTCGTTCGCACTACAATGCAAAAACATTAACAAAAGAATGTCATCCAAAAGAGCTGAGTAGCCGCCTCGTGCCATCCTCAGCAACGTTTACCTGCCAACTGAAAATGTATAAAAGTCAGCGCCTGAGTGAGTTCTAGTTTTATAATAAAACATATATTTCAATTGTTAAAATCGTTCTTTACTTTCTTTCAAATCATACTGCGCTTTACATTCATTCGTGATCATACATCATACGTACACATTGATAATATAATTATTATCTTCCATTACATTCGTTAACTTCGTCCATTTTATACGTTCATTTTTTTGAGTCTGTTTCGACAACAGGGTCGCTCACCTCATTAACAATCACAACTATTTGCACGCTATCCAAGTCTGTTGCAACCATAGGGTTGCTCACCCCAATTGCCAACTTCAACGATAGCACGCTATCCGAGTCTGTTGCAACCATAAGGTCGCTCACCTCATGGAAACTTCACAATAGCTCGCTATCCAAGTTTGTTGCACCCATAGGGTTGCTCACCCCAATTGCCAATTTCAACGATAGCATGCTACCCGAGTCTGTTGCAACCATAAGGTTGCTCACCTCATGGCAACTTCATGATAGCATGCTGTTCGAGTCTGTTGCAACAACTGGGTTGCTCACCTCATATATGTGCTTGCAAGCCTTCCTTTGTTCATTCGTCATTTAATAATGCATGCATTCTTCCTTCGTGTTCCTCTTTCATTATCTTTCACTTTACGTTACATAATACCTCGTTCATTCATTCATCAGAATGACACGTAAAGCCACAAGAAAGATAAACATACATCATCATAAGTGTAACATTTCGTATTTTCGTTAACTAAAAGTTAACTTCGTTTACTCTTACAAGGGTTATCTTTGTCAATTTTGAAACTTGCGTGATTGTTTGTGTTTATTATCTATTGTAATTGGGTTTTCATGAAATGTTATGTATGTATAATAATAATAAGGTTAATATTTATAAAGTAAATAATAATATTGAATAATAGTATTAGTAATAATAACATTACTAATAATAAGATTAATAAACTAAACCATCTTTTTAAATTATAAACTTAAATTAAGTTTGAGGGTTATTTGTCATTTTAGAAACTTGAAATAGAACTTTATGCATAAAATAATAGAAAATCAAAGTTGAGGGACCAAAGGTGTAATTTATCAAAAATCCAACCCCCCCCCTTCTCCCCCGCTTTTCCGGTGACCTCGCCGGCCGGACTCAGGCCAAGTCCGGCGAGGCACCAAAACCGCCAAAAACGATGTTTTCTTAATCCAAAACGGTCCCAAAACCGTTCTTGAATACGATTCGAACTCAATCATGAACTTTAATTGCGTTTTAAACGACGGTTATGAACCCGATCGAGTGATTAACGAGCGTTTCCAACCATATAGCCATTCGACCATTAACACTTAATAATAATCAAATTAAATGATTCATAATCGAACGTCTAAGTAATCCAAAGCTTCTATCAATCCCAAATTGCACCTGAATCAACACAAACAACGAATCCAATTTCATTTTTTCCCGCAACCTGCAACTTAGTCGAACCTACACTTCTAAGCCTTCTTAGTTCAAATTGATTGAGGGTTCTTCATCTTCAAGCTCATCCGAAGCTTCATACAAGTTTAATTTGGTTATCAACCTCGTTTGCGCCTTGAAGCACATCCCCGCAGTCGCGAATTGCCCTTGAACTTGAGACCATCAATTCGAACTTAATAACGTAAGTACCACACATCTTTGTGCTCGGTTTCACATGGGCAATCAAAGCCCTATGATTGATTTCATTAACAATATCAATTCGATGTTCAATTGGAATCAAATCGATTCTAGGGTTCTTATGAAATTGGGGGTTTTTGTTTAAGTGTGTATTTAACAATTAAAGAGCGGATTCTAACGCGGCTGGAAGCCTTTGGTTCACTGGTAACACACATGACCCCTAGACAGGAGGTCCCCGGTTCGAATCCGGGGAACCTCATGTATTTTTTTAGGCCTTTTTGGCCTTCAAATTTATTGCTAAAAATTTCTAAAATTTATGAAAAATCAATTCATAAACTTTGTTTCTTTTAAAATTATTTAATTATTTTTTTCTGTAATTTATTTACAAAAAAAAATAATATAAATATATCTTTATAGGATTATCCTAACGTTATAATATAATTACAATATTTTTATAAAAATGTAGACTTTAAAATTTAGTTTAATTTACACAATCTAATATTTCAAAATACCTTTAATCTATTGTTAATTTATGCTCTTTTTATTTAAATTACAAAATTGATCTAAACTTGTTAAACATTACAAAATTATTATAAAAGTTATTATTAATCCATAAGTTTATATAAAATATAAATAAAATCGTTTCCCCGAGAATATAAATGAGTTCTTACTTGGCAAATATAATCAACAAAACCTCAAACATCAAGTTGATTCCTAGTCCTTAACCTTATTGTAGAGCTTTAATTTTGTAAATATACATATTTAGGTGTCTTGTGACGATACATCTTGGAGCGACGCTTATTATTATTATTCTTATTAATCGCCATTATATATTTATTGTCAAGTGAGTTTTCCTTGCCCCTTTTTTTACATTTTTCACACTATTTTGGGGTGAAACATGATACTTATACATCGTGCACTTATAAACGTTGAGACTTGTAATGCACTTGCAATTCATCTTTATATTTTGTCATGGTTATTTGTGTGTTGTAAGTGATATATGAGATACATAGTTTGTTTACAATCATTAACTATTGCTAGCCTGGCGACGTCTTAGATCTTTGGCCTGACAAGCCTATTTGGTGTTAAAGTCGATGTATTGCCGACTCCTAGGAGCCGTATGCTTGTGCACTAGGGAACCAAATACACTTAGCCAATCTTTTATACTTGTAATCAAGTCGAGGTTTGGTTGTAACGATATGTGTTCTATAACCTTACTAGCTTATAAACTTGACATGAATTGCTACTTGTAACTTTCTTTTTCATATTATGTATGAAAACCTTGGAAACTCACCAACTATTTTAGTTGACTCTTATTTTATTCATGTTTCAGGTCAACCTCAAGCTTAATGTGATCTTTTTGAAGCATGCTATAACCTAGGATTTGGACCTAGTAAATGGAATAAAAAAGTTTACCTTATGTTTTGTTGCATTTGAACTTATTTTTTGTATAAGACTTATGATTGTAATTTCCATTTCAAGACTTATGATAATAATATTTACAAATTAATATAGCGTTATGTGGCTGTGAACAATCTTAACCCTCACATCTCGACGTTTCCGCCGTTAAGGTTGGGGTGTGACAATGGAACATACCATACAATCATACATAATCATCAAACATTATCAATCACACATCATCATACCTAATCACCATCTTACATCACATCATGCATCACCCATCACAACATTTATGACTTCAAAAAGTCAACCTACATAGCCCCTGGGAACCTCCAAGTCAAGCCTACATTACACTTTTCTCCAAAAATCAGAAATATTCTAAGTCCTTAGACGCATGGCACTATGCAGGCGCATGGACACTATGCAGGCGCATGGGGAACACTTAGGTGCATGGGCAACTTTCAGGCGCATGAGCACTATGCAGGCGCATGGACACTATGCAGGCGTATAGGGAACACTTAGTCATCCGACTAATATTTCTAGGCGTATGGACCACTATTTAGGCGCATGAATTACACCTAAATAATTCTAAGGCATTTCCAGGCGCATGAGCCTTATCTAGGCGCATGAACTTCTGTGTACAACATGTTTCTAGATGTTTCGAACTCAATCATCAAACCCATCTGTTCTAGTACCAAGGCTATTCTAACATGAAAACCTATAAGCATCTAAGAATCATCATCCAACGTGCATATACATACGGGTAACATACATAAACATTGTAAAACCGTTTTAATACATTTCAGTCCCAAAGAGTTTAAAACAAGTAGAAATCAGGTCTAGAAACTCACCTGGTGCAACTTGGTGTATCTTCCTTCTAACCCTCTTGCAAATGAGTTCAAACACCTAAAAACCCCACCAAACACGCACACCTGACCACCACAAACATATAAGCATAAACCCGAGACTAAAACCCAACACAAATGCTTAAAAACCATGTTCATACCTTAAATTCGACCTTAATGTCTTCTTCTTTTTCAACCGAGAGTTCTGCTCTCTCTCTCTCTCTCTCTCTCTCTCTCTTTAACCGAATGAAAAAGGTGATGAGAAAGTGGGGTGGGCGGTCATGCCCACTTTTCATCAACTTTTTATACTTTATCCTTCTTTTACATTTTTAATCCTTTAACTGGGTTTAATTGCATTTACTTCTTTTACTCCTCATTTCTTATCTTTCTTTGAAAAAAAGCCGGGTGTTACAAGTCCACCCCCCTTATTTAGGTTTCGTCCCCGAAACCTATTATTTCCTCGATATATGAGGATAATGCTGCCTTATCTCCTCCTCGGTCTCCCATGTAGATTCGGATCCCTTCATGTGCTTCCACTGTACACGCACAAGAGGAACCACTTTATTTATCAGCCTCTTCTCTTTACGATCGATGATCGCCACTGGTTGCTCCTCATAATTGAGTCGTTCACCACCTTGATATCTTCTAGTGGTACAACCCTATCCTCCTCGGCTAAGCACTTTCTTAAGTGAGATACATGGAATGTCGGATGAATTCCACCTAGCTCACTAGGCAACTTCAATCTATAGGCCACCTCTCCAACTCGAGCAATGATTTGGAAAGGCTCTATGTATCCCGGGCTCAACTTGCCCCGCTTCCTAAACCGAATGATACCCTTCCACGGTGAGACCTTCAACATAGCGCGGTCACCCACCTGGAACTCAATCGGTCTGCGTGTTTATCAGCATACGACTTCTGTCTATCTTTGGCTGCCTTCATAAAGGCTTTAATCTTTTCTAGCTTCTCATTCATAGCCTCGATCACCTCGACACCTCCCAATTCTTTCTGCCCAATGTCTCCCCAACATACGGGCGTTCTACATCTTCTACCGTATAGCATCTCGTATGGTGGCATGCCAATACTGGCATGATAACTATTGTTGTACGAGAATTCAGCTAACGGTAAGTGGTCATCCCAACTTCCCCTAAAATCAATCACACATGCTCGAAGCATGTCTTCTAGTGTCTGAATGGTCCTTTCTGACTGACCATCAGTTTGGGGATGATAAGCCGTGCTAATATGTAACCTCGTCCCCATGGCATCGTGGAATTTCTTCCAGAATTTGGATGTGAACCGGGTGTCGCGGTCAAACACGATAGACACTGGCACACCATGACAAGTCACAATCTCTTTAATGAATAGATCCGCCAACCTCTCAGATGAATATGTCTCGCGGATTGGTAAGAAGTGAGCACTCTTCCTCAGACGGTCGACAATCGCATCATACCCTTTCAAAGTGCGCGGCAACTTCGTAATGAAATACATGGTGATGTGCTCCCACTTCCATTCCGGTATATCCAAAGGTGGGATCTTTCATACGGCTTTTGATGCTCGGCCTTCACTTGCAAACAAGTAAGGCACTTACTCACATACCCCCCACATCGCGCTTCATACCGGCCACCAATAATCTTTCTTCATATCTTGATACATTTTTGTGGCACCAGGATGAATGGAATATCGCGTCTTGTGAGCTTCATCCATGATCTTCATGCGTAGATCCCTAAAACGAGGGATCCACACACGTCCAAATAGGGTTTTAACACCGAGTGTGTTTTCACCCAATTCCCCAACCAGACCTTTCATTCTTTTAGAGTTTAGATGATCTTCTTTCAATTTCTCATCTTGAAACTCCTTGACTTGCTTCATTACATCAAAGGTCATGATCAGGTGGTATGCTTTCACCCTCCTTTAGGCTAAGGGCATCAGCCACCACGTTGGCTTTGCCCGGATGGTAATGGATCTCACAATCATAATCCTTTATAAGCTCCAACCATCGTCTCTTCTCATGTTCATATCCTTCTGCTCGAAGAAGTACTTCAAGCTCTTGTGGTTAGTGAATATGGTGCACTTCGTCCCGTACAGATAGTGCCACCAAATCTTCAGTGCAAAGACCACAGCTGCTAGCTCCAAGTCGTGAGTAGGATAATTGACCTCATGAACCTTCAACTATCGGGATGCATAAGCTATAACCTTCCCTCTCTGTATTGACACAACACCCCAACCCTAAGTAGGAAGCATCAGAATAGACCACCAAATCCTCGCTTCCTTCGGGTAATGACAGGACAGGAGCTTGAGTCAACCTTGCCTTTAACTCCTCAAAAGCTCTTTTTTGCTCTTGACCCCACACGAACTTCACATCCTTACGGGTCAATTTAGTCAACGGGGAGGCTATCTTGGAGAAGTCCTGGATGAACCTTCGATATCCGCCATCCCTAAGAAACTACGAATCTCGGATGGCGTCTTTAGAGACTTTCATTGCATCACTGCCTCCACCTTTGCGGGGTCTACCATAATTCCATTAGGATTCACCACATGACCCAAGAATTGAACTTCATGCAACCAAAATGCACACTTGGAGAACTTGGCGTACAGCCTGTCCTTTCTCAACGTCTCCAAAACCTCTCGAATATGACCGGCATGCTCTTCTTCGCTCTTCGAGTATATCAGAATACAATCAATGAACACAATCACTGATCTATCTAACATCGGCCGGCATACTCGATTCATCAAATCCATAAAGGCAGCTGGCACTTTAGTTAGAACAAAAGACATAACGAGGAACTCGTAGTGTCCATAATGCGTACCTTAAGCTGTCTTAGGAATGTCTTGTTCCTTTACCTTCAATTGATGGTAGCCAGATCGTAGGTCTATCCTCGAGAACCAACTGGCACCTTGGAGCTGGTCAAACAAGTCATCAATCCTTGGTAAGGGGTACCGATTCTTCACTGTCAGCTTATTCAACTCATGGTAGTCTATACACATCCTCATGCTATTGTCTTTCTTCTTCACAAATAAGACCGGAGCACCCAAGAAGAGATACTCGGTCTAATGAACCCCTTATCCATCACCTCTTGCAACTGCTCCATTAACTCTTTCATCTCAGTCGGAGCCAACCGATACGATGCCTTAGCTACCGGTTGGGCACCTAGTATCAAGTCAATCCGAAACTCAACCTCACGGTCCGGTGGCACACCTGGTAAATCTTCTGGAAACACATCCGGAAAGTCACGCACAACTGGTACATCAGATTGTTGTGGTGTTGGCGCGTCCACATCCTTTACGTAGGCCAAGTAGGCACTACATCCACGCCTCATGCACTTTCCCGCCACCGCCATCGAAATCACTTTCGGGATCGTCGTGACTCGATCACCATAAACCGTCACCTTATTCCCGTTAGGCGTTGTCAATCGGATCATCTTCTTGCGACACACAATATTCGCTTTGTAGTCCGCCAACCAATCCATTCCTAGGACTATATCGAAACTGCCTAAGGTCATTACGAATGGTCTAACAGGAAACTTATGACCGTCTAGTTCTATGTCACAACCTTCTATCACCTCAGAAATCCTTGTAAGCTTACCTATGGCAGTTTCTACCTCGAAGCGCTCATCAATACGTCTACTCTTAATGGGAAACTTAGCACAGAAGGCAGCAGAAATGAAACTCCTACTAGCACCAGAATCAAACAACACAGATGCAAGAGTTTGGTCTACTAGAAACATACCTGACACCACGTCAGGGTCTGTCCTAGCCTCCTCCCGAGTCATCGTGAAACCTCTTACAATCTCTGCTCAAATGACCATTCTCCCTACAGTTGTAACACCTGCCAACCCCACAATCTCTAGCCATATGGTCAGGCTTCCCACACTTGAAGCAGCTGTTTGATCCCCATTTGCATTCTCCCAAATGCTCCTTCCTATATTTACCACACTTCTTCAACCCTGCACTAGATGTGACCACACGTTGGTCACCCACCTTCGCCACCTTATTGTTTGGAGCGGTTCCACCACGTCCAAACTGTTTCCCATTCCAGTTCCACTCACCACCACCCTTCTTGTTCAACTCAGCCACCATCACCTCGCGCTTATCATATAACCTACCGGCCAAATCAACCGCCGACCTAAAAGTACTCGGTCGGGCGGTGATCATATGCCTACGGATATCCGCCGGCAACCCCTGGATGTATCTCTTAATATTTCGTGATAGTGGTGTCACTTGATCCGGCACCAGCCATGCCATTTCATTAAATTTTGTGGTGTACTGCTGGTGTGTCATCATTCTCGCCCCCAGCTGTAGGAACTCTCTTTCTACCTTATCCATCTCTCTGTGAGGACAAAATTCCTCAATCACTAACTTCCTCAGTTCAGGCCATCTGATTCTCCCAATGGCCCTGCTACCCTCGGCTTGGACAATGTTGTCCCACCAGCACAAAGCCGAGTGCACAAAAGAGTGTGTAGCGAACGTCACCTTTTGGTCTTCTCGGCACTCACTAATGTCAAGAACAGCCTCCATTTCCCTCACCCACCTATGAGCACCAGCAGCAGTGTCGTTTCCATCGAAAGTAGGGGGCTTGCATCTCATAAATGCCCCGTAGTTATAGCTCGTGCCGCCTTCGGCGCAGGCTCTTCTTTCTCCTCCTCCTCCTCATCATCAGAGAGAACCGTTTCTGGCTCCGATTGCTCTCGTTCTCCTGAGGACCTGTTCCTTTCCTTTCTTTCCCCTTCCCTTACTGCCTTGATCACTTCGGTCAGCACAGACGGTAGAATCGTCTGCATGATCTGATGAACTTCCTCCACCACAGCCTCCTTTACTGAGGCTCTCAGATTGGCGCTCTCATCGCCACCCTCCGGATGAGGGGTCTCTAGTTCTTCATGACCCACCTTCTCAACTCTGGGTCTCCCTCTCTTGGCTCACGGTTCAGCACCGTGACCTCCACCCCGTGAATCTTTCGAAGATCTACCACCGGCCATCATACGCACACTGAAAGATTCAAACACCAACATGGTCATTCAAGGGAACAGCTCAGTTTATGTTAAGTATAGTAAGTCCCTAATTACAGTGGCCAGTTGTGATTAGCCACTTACTTTACTCTTCATACCCCAAGCATTACCTATCCTGACTAAATCAGTATTTAAACCTACATACAACACATAACCACATACCATGCGCACATAAAACCGGTTAACTTTACGAAAATACCAGATGGCACGCAGCTACTCAGATTGGCATTCATTCCCATTCCGTCCCATTCTCAGTCTAAGTTAAGGTTTACTTTGGAAATTTACCCATTTCACTTAAACTTTGGCTCTGATACCAACTTGTAAGGCCCCGTTCCCGGGACGCTTATAGTTGGATCTTCATCGCACATAAAACATATAATTACATTTTCCTTGTGAAAATAATGCAGTGGAAACATATGTCACACCCCAACCTTGACGGCGGAAACGTCGAGGAGTGAGAGTTAAGATCGTTCATAGCCACATAACGCTATCAATAATCCAATATATTTTACACTTAAATTTCATTTGTCACATTACAAATATAAGTCTCAAAGGATATAAAAAACGTAACATAAAATGTAACAATTCATCCTATTTTATTTATTAATCTAGGTCCATTCCTAGATGTGCAAGCTTCAATGTGTAGATAATCAAACTTGGGCATTTCCTGAAACATGTTAAAAATAAAGAGGTCAACAATAATGTTGGTGAGCATTCCATAGTTTTAAATACATAGCATATATAAAAGATGGCAATTCAAGTCATAAGTTAGTGAACATAGTGATTAGGGATGTCATGAACAATGCAACAATCAAACCTCGACAAAATTTTACAAGTCTCAAATGTTTAAAGTATATACGATCAGTTAAGTGTACTTGGATCAACCAAAGCAGGCTTGTCTTGCCCATAGATCTATGACTTCACTGGGCTAGCAATAGTTAATGATTGTACATATAGTGCCATATCATGGTAATCACAAAAAGTCCAACTAACCACAACTTACATGAGGAATTGCCATAACGTTTACAAGTCTCAAAAATGTGTGCAAGTGTAATGATAATAGGATAACATGTTCCACCCCAAAGTGTAAAAATATGAAAAAGTGGTATGGAAGTACTCACATGATCAAATAATATATAATTGATGATTAATATGAATAATAACAAGCAACGTTCAACGTGGACCTTCACAACGCACCTAAAACAAGTATATATTTACAAGGTTACAATTTAATATAATTAATAGTTAAACGAGACTAGGGTTTCAAATTGGTATTTTGAGGGTTTTAAATGACGTTGTTTAGGGAGATCATATATATGCTTAATCCAAGAGAAAATGTCATTTATCCAATTTTAAGAAAATTAAATCCTTTATAATAATTTGTGAAGGTTAATTATAAAATATATAAATTCTATAATTATCATATTTAAAGCCTTAATTGTATAGTATTTAAATAGTAATTACATGATTTACCAATATTATATAAAATCTTTCTTATAAAAATAACTTTGTTAAATTTTATTTTATAAGAAAATTGTTAAGGTGTTTAAAGTGGTAAATTTGTAGAAAGATTATAGGGTAGCTTTAAAAATAACCAAAATTTACAAAATCTCTTTTTATAATTTTTAGAAAATTTTATATATATTTTTAAAGGCTGAAAAGCCAAAAACAATTGAATTGGAGGTCGCCGGGTTCGAACCCGGGACCTCTAATTCGGAATGTGAGTGGGGAACCAGTGAACCAAGGCCTTAGCTGCGGTTTTACTTGGTTCTCAAATCTTAAAAACATCCGTTTCAGAATAGCCCCAAATTCGTATGAACCCTAGATTGATCAAACCCAAAATCGAAGATCAAAACGATACTGCTTTCGTGAATGAACATGGGGCTTTGATTCCCCATGTGATTTCGAGTCTACGGACACAATTAATTACCCGATTCGATGTTTATGCAGGTAAGAACACTTGCAGACGAGTTGCGACCGAGGCTTGAATTCGTTCGAGGTGCAATTGCTGATGTTAACCAAATTAAACTTGTGTGAATCTTCGAGTGAGGCTCACGGTTCTAAGCCCTTAACTAATTGGAAGGTATAACGCTCGAAGACTGGAGTTCAGTCAGACTCAGTTTCGCGATGGAATAGGTTTCTATGTGCGATGATTTCAGGTGTTTAGACTGAAATTGTACATAGGAATCGAGTAGAACCGGTTAAATGATTGAGTGGGTTCAATTAATTTGATTATTATTGATCTTTAATGCACAAACGGTCCGATGATTGAAAGCAAGTTTAATAGAATGTTTCAAACCTGAAACCGAAGCTTTAACTCGATTAAACTCGATTATTACACACCTCTAGTGTCGAATCATGCCCATGAATCGATTGGAAACGGTTTTAGGTTCGTAAATTGACGTTTTAAAGGGTTTTAGGGCTGTCGGAGTTCACGGGGAAATGGCCGGCGGTGGCCGGAGCCGGTCACCGGTTTTATGGGGGAAAATAATTTGGTTTTTCAAAAATTACACAAATAGCCCCTCAAGTTATAAATGTTTATTATTTTATGTAAAAACTCCCATATTAAGTTTCTAAAATGACAAAACACCCCCCTCAACTTTATTACTTTAAGTTTTAACATTTTTAAGTTTAATAATTCTTTATAAGTTATTATCATTATAGTTATCATTTATTGTTGTTATTATTATTAATATTATTTTTATTATTAACGTTGTTATTATTTTTATTATAAGATATTATTTACCATTATTATTTATTTTTATGTTCAATTCAAAAGATAAACTATAATCTTTTACATTAAAGGATTAAGACTATTAATAGATAAACACAACCACCCACAAGTTTCATGAAAAAAACATTAATAGCCCATACAAGAATAAACGAGATTAACTATTAGTTAACCAAAAATACAAGATGTTACAACATAAAAAATAACTTTTCATATTATTACAAATGCGTTTGCAAGTTAATACAAGCGTTTATTTCAAAACATCATTCGTTCGCACTACAATGCAAAAACATTAACAAAAGAATGCCATCCAAAAGAGCTGAGTAGCCGCCTCATGCCATCCTCAGCAACGTTTACCTGCCAACTGAAAATGTATAAAATTCAGCGTCGCTGAATGAGTTCTAGTTTTATAATAAAACATACATTTCAATCGTTAAAACCGTTCTTTACTTTCTTTCAAATCATACTGCGCTTTACATTCATTCGTGATCATACATCATACGTACACATTGATAATATAATTATTATCTTCCATTACATTCGTTAACTTCGTCCATTTTATACGTTCATCTTTTCGAGTCTGTTGCGACAACAGGGTCACTCACCTCATTAACAATCACAACTATTTGCACGCTATCCAAGTCTGTTGCAACCATAGGGTTGCTCACCCTAATTGCCAACTTCAACGATAGCACGCTATCTGAGTCTGTTGCAACCATAAGGTCGCTCACCTCATGGCAACTTCACGATAGCTCGCTATCCAAGTCTGTTGCACCCATAGGGTTGCTCACCCCAATTGCCAATTTCAACGATAGCACGCTACCCGAGTCTGTTGCAACCATAAGGTTGCTCACCTCATGGCAACTTCACGATAGCATGCTATTCGAGTCTGTTGCAACAACTGGGTTGCTCACCTCATATATGTGCTTGCAAGCCTTTCCTTTGTTCATTCGTCATTCAATAATGCATGCATTCTTACTTCGTGTTCCTCTTTCATTATCTTTCACTTTACGTTACATAATACCTCGTTCATTCATTCATTAGAATGACACGTAAAGCCACAAGAAAGATAAACATACATCATCATAAGGAACATACCATACAATCATACATAATCATCAAACATTATCAATCACACATCATCACACCTAATCACCCATCTTACATCACATCATGCATCACCCATCACAACATTTATGACTTCAAAAAGTCAACCTACATAGCCCCCGGGAACCTCCCAAGTCAAAGCCTACATTACACTTTTCTCCAAAAATCAGAAAATATTCTAAGTCCTTAGACGCATGGGCACTATGCAGGCGCATGGACACTATGCAGGCGCATGGGGAACACTTAGGTGCATGGGCAACTTTCAGGCGCATGGGCACTATGCAGGCGCATGGACACTATGTAGGCGTATAGGGAACACTTAGTCATCCGACTAATATTTCTAGGCGTATGGACCACTATTTAGGCGCATGAATTACACTTAAATAATTCTAAGGCATTTCCAGGCGCATGAGCCTTATCTAGGCACATGAACCTTATGTACAACATGTTTCTAGGATGTTTTCGAACTCAGTCATCAAACCCATCTGTTCTAAGCTTACCAAGGCTATTCTAAACATGAACAACCTATAAGCATCTAAGAATCATCATCCAACATGCATAATACATACAGGTATACATACATAAACATTTTAAACCGTTTTAATACATTTCAGTCCCAAAGAGTTTAAAACAAGTAGAAATCAGGGTCTAGAAACTCACCTGGTGCAACTTGGGAGTATCTTCCTTCTAACCCTCTTGCAAATGAGTTCAAACACCTAAAAACCCCACCAAACACGCACACCCGAACACACACAAACATATAAGCATAAACTCGAGACTAAAACCCAACACAAACGCTTAAAACCATGAATTCATACCTTAAATTCGACCTTAATCTTCTTCTTCTTCTTCAACCGAGAGTTTCTGCTCTCTCTCTCTCTCTCTCTCTTTAACCGAATGAAAAAGGTGATGAGAAGTGAGGGTGGGCGGCCATGCCCACCTTTTCATCAACTTTTTGTACTTTATCCTTCTTTTACATTTTTTATCCTTCAACTTGGGTTTAATTGCATTTACTTCTTTTACTCCTTATTTCTTATCTTTCTTTGAAAAAAAGCTTGGTGTTACATACAAAGTGATATGGTTTATCTATATTTCCTAATATTGGATTATAGGAATTCTCATTGATTTCCCTTTTTTATTTTAAAGAGTCTAACATAACCTTGTTAGGAATGTCCTATCTTAGGGATAAGAAGTTTTCCTTCTAGCTAGTGTAATAAGTTTAATTATGTTCTTTTTATGGATTAGTTTGACCAACCATTCAACATTGCCTATTTTTCTGCTAAGTTATAACTTGTCTCAAATGGCATAGGTGTTGACCTACTTTACTATAATAAAAGAAAGAGAGTGGTCCTTTTTAGTTATGCTTTTCCTCATGGAATTTTCCTTCTTAAGAATCATCTTCTTGTCTTGGTGTGTCCTTGTGTCACACCCCAGGCCCAAGGAAGGTTGTCACACCCCGACCGACAATAGAGTCATCGGGACGGACGAATATGAAACGATTGTTCATAGCTCATGGAACTAATTAAGTTGAAATAATATTAAATTCCATTTTCATTGAATAACACAATCAATTAATTCATTACAATACAATAAGGCTTCAAACAACATAATAAAATCTTTAATTAATCTAGGTTCAAGTGTTATATGAGCATGAAAAATTCCTCAAAGTAGCATCCCGAAACATGTTTAGAAAATAAGGGTCAACTTAAAATGTTGGTGAGTTCCCATGAATTTATACATACGTATAAAAGCAACTTTTAAGAGGCAATTCATGTCATAGGTTAAGAAATATTGCAAGAATATAGATAGCATAATGATACAATCAAACATTAACAAAGATATCCACTATAAGTTATAACGATTAACTATGTGTACTTGGTCCCATGATGAACAAGCATACATCATCAGGATCCGGTAATAACCTCAGCTTTAACACAAAATAGGCTTGTCAAGACCATAGATCTATGACATCGCCAGGCTGGCAATAGTTAATAATTGTTTTTACAAGATGACTATCATATAAGGCTCATAAATATTTTTCATAACCATGACAAGTTTATAAACGAATTGCTCGTGCATTACAAGTTTCAAGATGGTTTACAAGTGTATGTTTATAACATTAACATGTTTCACCTTAAAATGTGTGAAATAAAGTAAAAGAGGGGCATGAAAAACTCACATAGAAAACTCACATGATATAAGATGCACTTTTGAATAATAATAAGAATATAAGATTCTCCAACAACTCATTCACGATTCAACCTAAGAGTTGATGTCTTAGAATTAGAATAATGATAGATTTAAAGGCGGGGCATAATTTAGGGTTTCAATAGGGATTTAGGGTTTTGTTAATTTGATAAGAAATATATAATTAACTTATTTAAGTTGATTAAGTAAAAATTGATTAAATAATAATGAACCATTAGTGAATTTGAATAAATATTACTCTAATATTCAATCCAGAATAATTAATAATATTTGAAATTAAAATGCCATTACAAAATTAATCTATATATAGTAATTAAGTGAGTATTAAGGTGTAAAAATATATGAATTAATTAATAATTAATTATATAATGACTTGGTCAAAATAATTATAAAATAAAATTTATGACATTTTTATGACATCTAAAGCCTTTAAAATAAGATAAAATATGTATTTTTTATAAACCTTTAATATATACAGAAATTAATTAATAATTACTTAAATGACTTTAGTTATCCAAATTACTTTTATATTAAGAAAATGATATAATAATAATTTTCTTTAATCTAAAAATTATAAGAAAATGAGTTTAAAATTTTTGTTGGGTTGCCCGAGTTCCCTCCACATAAGCATTGTGATTTACTGTTGGGCCAAAGCCTATGATATGTTCTAGTTCCGAAATAAAAATTATAAAAACTAAATTTAAAGAAATCCCAAATCTCCCAAGAACCCTAGTTATAGATTGATTCAATTAGACAAGTAATAGATGTTGATACTCGAATTAAGTATAGGGCTTTCGTTCCCACACATAATTGAGTGTTTGTGCGTCCTGAATTTACCTGATTCGATCAGATGGATGATTAACAAGATAGAGGTAAGTTGCGACTAAGTTGAAGTTGATTCGGGATGCAAATGATGGTGATATTCAAATTAATTTTGTATGATGCTTCTATAGGTGACTAAGATTCAAAGCATTCTTTCAATTGTGTTTAACGATGCTCAGAAGATCGATAATAGTAGAGTTGTAGGTCCGAGTAATGATGATGATCAATTTCAATGCGTGTGTGTATTTAGAATGAATTATGCATCAATAGAGTTAAAAAGGCATTGATTCAAGTATTTTTCCCTCAATTATATAGTCTTAATTTTGTTTGTTTCGATTTAACCAAGTTAAAGTTTTGAATCGGGTGTTTCAAGTTGGGTTTTGAATGATTCAAGCGTTATTCGACTAAATTGATGTGGTCATTAAGATCGGAACAATCTCAATGACGTTAAAGGTCAAAGAATTCAATTATTTGATTAAAACTCATGTTGAAACCGAAGGAGATTTAGGATGAAGTTTCGGTTATGGGTTAACTACATGAACACTACGATTATTCGAATTGAAACTAGTCATGAGTTCGAAACTTGGTCGTGAGGGTTATGGGGCAGTTTAATTGGGTTTAAATCGATTGTTTTATGCGATTTGGGGGTCACCGTATTTAGGCCGGAAGGTTGCCGGAGATTAGGGGAAAGGTCGATAGGGGTGGGGGTGGGCTCTAAATGATATTTACAGGTTTAGTCCTTGTTGTTTTAATGTTTAAAATTTATGTTAAAAGTTTATAACTTAAGTTTTATAAATGGCACTTTTCACCCTAATAATACATTCATTTATAAAATATTTATCAAACTTAATAAATTTTAATAAGACTTTTCCATTTAGTTTTATTATAAATAATATATAAAGCTTTATAATATATGAAAAATACTTATTTATAAATAAATAAATTATTATAATTTGTTTAAATGATAATTGAATAAAACAATTATAATTGTTGATTAAATTACACATTTAACGCATTTGATTCGTTAAAATAAATAAAATATTTTAAATATTGAATTTTCCATCGTATGAAAGTTCAAAGTGAGTTCGGGTTTGGTTCATAATTTTGAAAATAGTTGGATGTTACAAAGGTGGAACGTCACAGGTGATACAAACATGCAGCGTTAACTAACTAACACATAAATACACAAGGAGAGTAATCACATGGCATTACATTTCAATAAACCAAATCAGGGCTATAAAGCTAAGCCCGGGTCACAACGGTTAAAAAATCCAGTATTGATTAAATCCATAAGTTCACAACACCAAATTAAATTGTCCAAATGTGAAATTAAACTAATCAATGTCATGTGGTGGTCACAAAACTAGGTAATCCATAAGAGGTCTTCTAATCAAACTGAACTTCCATCAAGGGTTACTTGAAACATACTCAAAAACATTTTGTGTCAACTAAAAAGTTGGTGTATTCAAGTGCTTAAAGTTTAAAAACAAAAGGGCTCTATAGAATCCATAAGTTGATTTTAAAAACTTAAGTATCACTTTTGTGGGGTCACAATCACCCCTGCACTTAATTTGTAACACCCGAATATTTATTATTTTGAAGCCGGTGAAGAAAGAAAAGAAAATAAAGTCAAAAAGTCGAGGGACCAAACTCGCCAATGAAGAAAAGTTGGGAAATGTGGTGATATTAGTAGGGAGAGGGCAGTCCACTCTCCCCACACACCCCACATTTCAGCTTCATAAAGAGAAGAAGAGGGAAAGAAGAGAAAAAGAGGAAAAGTGTTGGTTCGGGTCGATTCGGGTCGCCAAAATCGTCGTGAAGCAAGCCAAATCAAAGCTCTTGTCGTTGTTCTCGTTTAGATGAGTTCTAGGACCCCTCTTTTACATGTTTTTGAATGATTTTGGGGCTGGAACACATCTGAAAACCCTTTTTCGCGTTTTTGGGTGAAAACCCGTATGTATGCGTGTATGTATGCGTAGGACCCGTTTGGGGCTTGATTTCTTGTTTGGTTGTGCTTGAATAATGTTATGGTATGCATTCCTAAGGTTTAGGATGGTCAATTTAGGCTTAAAATGGGTTTAGATGAGTTTGGAGGCCGAAAACCCTCGGTTGCAGTCGAGATGAACTGCATTCTGCATCAGTTAGGGTTAGGCGACCGACTGGAGGCCGAATGGAGGCCATACGGCCGATTAGGGTGCGATTGGGGTCCATTCGTACAATTGGGGTTCATTCGCACGATTGAAGGGCCAGTCGCATGGGGGTCATGCGACTAAAGTTCCATTCGCGCGACTAAAGGTCCATTCGCACGACTGAAGGTCCATTCGCACGACTGAAGGTCCAGTCGCATAGGTGTTCGTCCGCATTGTCCATTCGCACGACTGAATGTTCATTCGCATAGGTGTTCATCCGTAATAGTTCATTCGCATGATGTTCAGTCGCATGGAGGCAATGCGACTGAAGGTGTCCATACGCCCGAATAGGGCTGTTGTACCCGAGGAAGGTGTAGATTGACTTCTGACTTTTGGGGGAAAGTGCAGATGTAAGTTTTGACGTAAAGGTTCCCATAGAGTTTGTAAGATGACGCTCGAGGCCTTAGAAAGCATGTTGGGCATGATGATGATGATGATGTTGCATGTTTAGGCTTGTTACGTATGTATGAAGTTGCCTTGTATGATGATGACGAATGTGTATGATATGTTCCTTAGTATGATGTATAATATCTTTCCTATGGCTTTACCTATTATGATGAATGAACGAAGTATTATGTAACGTAAAGTGAAAGATAAAGAAAGAGGAACATAATGAACGAATGTATGCATTAATGAACGAATGAAAGAAGTCTTGCAAACATTGGATAACAGGGTCCTTCTTTGTGATTGACCAAACGTGTAGTGCCTCTACCGCTTACCCCTAGTACTGTGGCATACGTTTAGCTGTTCATTTGTTGACTTCGGCCCAGTAGCTAAGACTGATGGTTACTCCTAGTACCGTGGCATACGTTTAGCTGTTCATTTGTTGACTTCGGCCCGGTAGCTACGACTAACCGGGGTGTAGCACATGGTATTGGTACGGATGATGTCCGATGCGCAAGTAAAGTCATAATGAATGAATGAATGAATGAATGAACAAAGAAGATAATAATGATATTATCTATGTGTACGTACGATGTGTGATCATGTAAAAGTAACGAATGGTTTTATATGAAAGTAAAGTATGTTTTGTAATAAAACTAGAACTCACTCAGCAACGCTGACTTTGATGTGTTGTCTAGTTGGCAGGTAATGTTTGCTGAGGATGGCACGGGCGACTACTCAGCTCTTTTGGGGATGGCATTCTTTTGATTAATGTTTTTGCATTGTAATGCGAACAAGCTATTTTGTAATGAATGTCGTATTAACTTGCAAAAACTTTTACATGGAAATGAAAGTTTGTTTGAGTTTTCCGCTACGATTTATGAAATACAAATGTAATTATACGTTTTGTGTACGATGAGAACCCATCTGTAAGCGTCCCGGGAACGAGGCCTTACACAATCCCATCTAGCATCTTTTAAACTTTTGTTATCCGGTTAATTTCGTAGGAAGAACTGAGTCTCAAACAGTGCACCATACCTGCTGGATGGTTCACCTTAGTATGTTATAAAAACATGTTACCTGTCACAAATGACCTTGCAGGATCTTAGTATGGTACCCTTCCTGTTAAGTCAGGGAATCATGACGGAAGGCACTATGTGTGGGGGATTGTCCAAGTAGATCTACCCATATAGGACAAGTGGTTTATACAAGAATTAATGATTTTGATACAAGTAAAAGAAGGTTCTAACATTATTCACAACATATAGGCCTCATACAATAGCACAATAATAATTTCAGTTTAAATAAAGCATGTTTCATCCCAAAACAATAGTAAAAGGAGAACACTAGAACTCACCTTAGGTTTCAAGCAACAAATCTTCGTGTATAGAAAATGATTCATCCTAGCACCCTAGCATCAATACTTAAGTAATAATCTATGTGCTCTAGGGTCATGCTGGGTGTAACTAGGTGTGTTATAAGGTTAAAAGTTCAACTACCTTTGATTTGTTAAGGTTCGCATAAAAAAGTTTCCTTTTTAGAAAAGTTAGGGGTCTCGAACATGGTAATTTGGTTGTATGTGATGCCGGGGTAATCATGAATGATATTTGGACATTTATGATCATGTATGATTTGGATGTTGATTAGTAGTAGGACATCATGTTTGGGATTGGTAATTGATTGTTGTGATGCAATGCATATGGTTAATGATTATGGTTATGATCATCATACACGCGTGCGAATCTGAGGCCCCTACTTAGTAGGATTGGCAGGGTTTAGGATGTGAAGTCGTGAGTGGCTTCACATGGCATGTAGTGAGTGGTTTGATCTTTATGTGACATGTTAGTTGTGTTATAACTAGTGAATATGTTAATGTTCTAGATTCGCATGACTTTTATGATATTTGGTTGTATGATGATCTAAGTGTTACACCTGGATGATATAGCATACATATGGTCTATTTGAATGTTAACTAGGTATGATATATGTGTATGATTACTTGAATGGTTTACAATACATAAAGTCACCAACGGGTCAAACGGGTCAACTAGGTCAAACATGTCTGTTTTGTTTGAAATCTTGAGTCCTTGGTTGTAGTGTACTTAGGGTTTCACATGTTCTTTGATTACGCGTACTCATGCACTTATATGATCTAGGTAACCTCTGAAGGTTGTCTGTCTATTCTGTTTGTCAAGTCAAACTCTGTGTATCTATACGCATAAGAGGTGAGTTCATGCCCCACTTTTTATTTACTCTCTTTAGGGGAGATAGCATACTGGTAAATCATGAACGCTTTATGTATTCAAGTTGTGTACAATATTATATAGTGTTGATATCATGGAAAAGTCCTCACACTTTCGAATTGTTAATATTGAATAGCGGGGAAATTTGGGTAGTACTACTGGGTCTAACGAGCCCCACCTGTGTGACTCGAGGTCAACCGGGTGCAAGTTGTCCTAATGAACATTGTCACGACCTGTTAAGTCGTGGCAGGAGGCAACAACGTAACACAGTCAGCTTCAATTGCGAAATCACTATGAAATAACATTTATTGTTAATGGACTAGTTATCTGTTACAATACGCTACTTGTACATCTTTATTATTAAACTGTTTATGTTTGAATATCTCTTGAACTCACCAACCATTGTGTTGACATTTTAGTATGCTATTCTCAGGTCATTAGCTTGCTTGCCATAGAAGCACTGCATGGTTCACTGCATTCTATGACACGGTCTTCAAGACAATTCTATCATTTTAATAATTAATGATTTCTCTTTTGGGATTGGCACGTGTTTTGCCACAATTATACTTTTATTTCTTTGGGTTGTTTTCAAAATGCTTCCGCACTGTTTAATTTATTTACTTTGGGTTGATTTCAATTAAATTATGGCATATAGAGTCGTTCTGAGTAACTATTGAATGTGATCCTGGTTTGTTCACACGCCTCGTGGTAAAACTCCGCAAGTGGATTTTGAGGGTGTGACAGATTGGTATCAGAGCCATTGGTTATAGGGAACTAGGTTGCATACACACTAGACTATAACCGCACACAGTTAATTAATTACCTGTGCTTTATTCTCATCTACTGTATACTCATTGGCATACACGTCACACTCTCTGCAGCATGGCATCGTCTTCGAGAGCTCCGGGTAAACGACCTGAATCACCTACACGATCTGAATCCCCACCTCTCGCACCTGTACCTGATGATGGATTCGATTGGCCCCGACTGGCTTATCCCCGAGAGGAGATTGACTGGGATCAACCATTTGCATTGATGAAGCGTGACCCTCCGCGAGACTAACGTTCCTATCCTAGATTTGTTGACCATATCATGTTTAGGAAGCGCGTACCTGTCCCAAAGCCCAGGACTAGGAACAATGCCAATCAACCCATGCCTTCACTCCCACGAACGGTGCAGTCCAACGAGCAACTGATTGCTGCACTAATGGCTGCACTGGATACAGAACAGCAATGAGTAAGGCGGCTCACGGGTGATTTCTGTACACTACAGCAAGAGGTGTACAACCTGAGACACCAATTGGATGAACTCGAGGAACAACACGGGAAGACCCTGAACGGTTGTCACCACATGCAAGATGGTCTTATGGCACTCCAAGGACGCGTGACTGCTCGTGAACAGCGGGACGCCGTAGCCGATAATAGTATTGCCATTTTAGAAGCTCAGCTAGCGGCACTTCAGATTGCTATAGCTCCTGCTCCTGCAGCAGACCCTGAGGATGAGGAGGATCCCGAGGAGGGACCCGAGGAAGAGGAACCGGAAGAGATGGAGGGTGATAGTGATGGGTCAGATGTTGTCGATTGACTTCTTTATATGACTTAGACTATGTAGTGTTTTCTTTTTGAAACCTATTTGGGAAGGGTTGTTTCCCCACACGAATGACAAACTTCAATTTTGACCTTGCTAAATACATTGTGACTCATTTGCAATTTATTTACTTTGGTTATTATCTTTGTTATGCATGTTCAGGCGGCAGGTAAACAATGATAGAAAGATAAATCTGATATCCTTCGTAACTGTATGGGATGTCTGATTAATGTGTGTTGTGTTAAAACAGGACCACCAGTGTGTACCTACAAGTCCTTCATGGACTGTAAACCACACACCTACAGCGGTACGGAGGGTGTTGTAGGGCTTGTACGCTGGTTCGAGAAGACTGAGTCTGTTTTCTCCAAATGTAACTGTCCACCAGCGGATCAAGTAAAGTATGCCACCGGGACTTTGGAGGGTGCTGCTCTGTCTTGGTGGAACGCGCAAGTCCAGATGCTTGGATAAGCGATGGCGAATGGACTTCCATGGGATGAGTTCAAAGCAATGATGACTGAGGAGTACTGTCCTTGCAGCGAAGTACAGAAGTTAGAGATGGAGTTTTGGCAACTGAAAATACAGTGCTCGAAAATTGAGGCTTACACCACCAGAACCCATGAGTTAGCAACTTTGTGCCCGGGAATGGTGAATGAGGTGCATAAAAGGATAGAGCATTACATACGGGGATTGGTACCTGAAATCCAAAGTATGGTAACTGCTTCCAATCCAGCCATAATTCAGCATGCCATCCAGCTAGCTCACAGGCTAACTGACCAAGCCGTGGAGCAAGGACGTCTACCCAAACGGGGCGCTGTGGCAAGCGTGCCCGACAACAAAAGAAAGTGGGACAATGCCAACAACACCAAAGCATCATCATCTTCCAGTGGTCAACCTAAATCTCAACAGCAACAACAGCCGGTTTAGCAGCAACGGAGGTTTGACAATAACCGTAACCCCAACCAGATGCCTGCAAATAATCAAGGACCCAGTGGTTATGGTGGGAGACATCCGAAGTGTACTCGGTGTAATTACCATCATGTGGGAAGGTGTGATAGCTTCAAGTGTCAACGTTGTGGAAAAATTGGACACGCTACGAAGGATTGTCGTGGTGAACTGGTGAAGAGGCCATAACAACCTCAAGAAACTCCCAAGGGTTGTTTTGAATGTGGGAAAGAAGGGCATTACAAGCGAAACTGCCCACAACTAAGGAGGAACGGAAATGACAACAATAACAATAACAACACCAACAACCATGGTAACAACAACAACAATGGTAATAATAACAACAATGGTGGAAATGGTACTGGAAATGGCGGCAATAAAGATGGAGCCAAGGGGAGAGCCTTCGTCATTGGCTCAGGTGAGGCTCTAAATGATCCCACAACTGTTACTGGTAGATTCTCTGTTAATGGTTGTTTTGCTACGGTACTATTTGATACTGGAGCCGATAGGAGTTTTGTGTCCTTAAAGTTCTGTAGTCTTTTAAGTGATATACCATCTGCTTTAGAATCTAAATACACTATGGAATTAGCCGACGGTAAACAAAACCATGTAACGCATATCCTTAAAGACTGTAAGATAGAACTTGCTAGTCATACTTTCACTATAGATCTCATGCCTGTTACGCTGGGGAGTTTTGATGTTGTGATAGGCATGAATTGGCTCTCTAGCAAGCAAGCGGAAGTCATATGTCACGAGAAGATCATACGGATCCCGGTTGGTGATCAAATCCTTACCGTCAGAGGTGATAGAAGTGGTGCTGTGATAGGCATCATCTCATACATGAAAGCCCAAAAGTTGTTACGAAAGGGCCGTGTGGCTATCCTAGCACTTGTAACTGATAAGCAGGCAGGAGAAAAGAGAATGGAGGATATACGTGTAGTACGCGACTTTCCAGAGGTGTTCCCAGAGGATCTTCCTGGATTACCACCTCACCGCCAAGTGGAATTCCAGATTGAGTTCACTCCCGGCGCAGCTCCGATTGCTAGGGCACCTTATCGATTAGCACCGAACGAACTTCAGGAGTTGTCGTCACAACTTCAGGAGCTTTTGGATAAGGGCTTTATTCGACCTAGTACATCACCTTGGGGAGCTCCTGTTCTCTTTGTTAAGAAGAAGGATGGCACATTCCGGATGTGCATCGATTATAGAGAGTTAAACAAAGTAACAGTCAAGAACCGATACCCTTTACCTCGTATAGACGACTTGTTCGATTAGCTTCAAGGATCAAGCTATTATTCGAAGATTGACTTGAGATCTGGTTATCATCAACTCAGAGTTCGAGAAGAAGACATTCCCAAGACTACGTTTCGTACTCATTATGGTCATTATGAGTTCTTGGTCATGCCTTTTGGGTTGACTAATGCACCTGCTGTGTTCATGGACCTCATGAACCGCGTGTGCAAACCTTATCTTGATCAGTTTGTCATTGTGTTCATCGATGATATACTGATATATTCTAGGACCAAGGAGGAGCATGAAGAGCACTTACGAATGATCTTGGAACTGTTGAAAAATGAGCAGATGTATGCTAAATTCTCAAAGTGTGACTTTTGGATAAGAGAAGTACAATTCCTAGGTCATATTGTTAATGAGGAAGGGATACATGTCGATCCTGCCAAAATTGAGGCGATAAAGAATTGGACTACACCCAAAACGCCGAGCGAGATAAGACAATTTCTAGGATTAGCAGGATATTACCGCCGATTCATAGAAGGATTTTCTAAGATCGCACAACCTCTCACAGCCTTGACTCACAAAGGAACGACATACAAATGGACTGAGAGTCAAGAATCAGCTTTCCAATTACTAAAACAAAAACTCTGTACTGCCCTGATATTAGCATTACCAGAGGGAACTGATGACTTTGTGGTGTATTGCGATGCATCCATTCAAGGATTGGGTTGTGTCTTGATGCAACGAGATAAGGTGATAGCCTACGCCTTGAGACAACTAAAGGTTCATGAGAAGAACTATACCACCCATGACTTAGAATTAGGTGCAGTGGTTTTTGCCTTAAAGATCTGGAGGCATTACTTGTACGGTACCAAGTGCACTATCTACACCGATCACAAGAGTCTTCAACATATCTTCGAGCAAAAAGAGTTGAATATGAGGCAGCGACGTTGGGTGGAACTAGTAAATGATTATGATTACGCAATTAAGTATCATCCGGGAAAGGCGAACGTAGTTGCCGATGCTTTAAGTAGGAAGGAAATAGCTAAACCCCGACGGGTGCGAGCTTTACAGCTTACTATCAGTACCCAACTGCCCGAACAAGTTAAGGAGGCACAGATAGAAGCTTTAAAAGTAGAAAATATTGGTTCTGAGTTGTTAAGGGGAATGGATAAACAGCTAGTGGTGAAAGAGGATGGAATTCGGTATTTCATGGATAGACTTTGGGTGCCTGTTCATGGAAATCTGAGAGATTTAGTTATGAGCGAGGCACACAAATCTAAGTATTCTATACATCCTGGATCCGACAAGATGTATCATGACCTAAAGGCGCACTATTGGTGGCCTAACATGAAAGCGGATGTAGCTACGTATGTGAGCAAGTGTTTGACCTGCTCGAAGGTAAAAGTGGAATATCAAAAACCATCCGGACTGTTACAACAACCCGATATTCTAATGTGAAAATGGGAACAAATCTCCATGGATTTTATTACTAAGCTACCCCGGACTAGTACTGGTTGTGACACGATATGGGTTATTATGGATCGATTGACAAAGTCTGCTCACTTCCTTGAAATTAAGGAAACTGATAAGATGGAGAAATTAACCCGATTGTACCTTAAAGAGATCGTTTTGAGACATGGAGTACCGGTCTCAATTATTTCTGATCGTGACACTCGTTTCACGTCACATTTCTGGCAATCATTGCAAAAATATTTGGGTACACGGTTGGATATGAGTACTGCATATCATCCACAGACGGATGGCCAGAGTGAGCGTACTATACAGACGTTGGAAGATATGCTACGTGCTTGTGTGATTGACTTCGGGAATAACTGGGAAATTCACCTACCATTGGTGGAGTTTTCTTATAACAACAGTTATCATACTAGCATACAGGCAGCACCTTTCGAGGCGCTGTATGGGAGAAAATGTAGATCACCGGTTTGCTGGGCAGAAATTAGTGATAGTCAGATAACAGGTCCCGAGTTAATTCATGAGACGACTGAGAAGATTATACAGATACGGAACTGTATGGCTGCAGCGCGAGACAGGCAAAAGAGTTATGCTGACAAGAGACAGAAACCTTTAGAGTTTCAGGTTGGTGACAAGGTTTTGTTGAAAGTTTCACCATGAAAAGGTGTAGTTCGGTTTGGTAAACGAGGGAAACTAAATCCGAGGTACGTTGGACCATTTGAAATAGTGGAAAGAATAGGTCCAGTAGCCTATCGATTAGCCCTACCTGATTCGCTAAGTGGAATCCATGATGTATTTCACGTGTCAAACCTGAAGAAGTGCATAACTGATGAAACAATGGTCGTACCACTAGAAGAAATTCAAGTGGATGAACAATTGCGTTTTATTGAAGAACCAGTTGAGGTGATGGACCGTGAGGTGACTTAAGCAAAGCAAGATACCTATTGTTAAAATCCGTTGGAATTCGCGACGTGGACCGGAATTCACATGGGAACGGGAAGATCAAATGAAGCTTAAGTACCCTCAACTATTCGAAGGGACGATGCCAGCAGACGAAGGTATTGATTTAAATTTCAGGACGAAATTTCTTTCAACATGGGGATGATGTGACAACTCATCCAAAACTCACTCGATTTCGATTTCTGTGTGCCAATGCAGTAGACCAGTGATGGAACACTCTCACCATGTAATGCAATTTTCGGGACAAAAATTCTTTCAACATGGGGATAATGTGACATCCGGTAAATTTCTGTTACCAAACTCCGTTAGTTCCGTTAAGTCTTGTATACACGTGTCGTGAGCACACACTAGTTGTCGTTTAACGTTGGTGACATAATAATAGGGGATAATGTTAATTTAATGTGAATCTAATTGATTATGTGATTATTGGGTTATGTTTATGTGTTTACACGTTTTTAAAAGGTTAATTAGAAAATTAATCGCGTAACGCGGAAACGTGCCTATTTATTCGTATGTCTAGTGTTTTATAAAGATAAGACATATAATGATTTTCATAAGTTTATATCTTTATATTATGAAGTTAAAAACACTTTACAAAGAGTTTAAAGCCTAGTTTTTATAAAATACAATTACAAGGGTTAAAAGGATAATTATGTAAATTAAAATTAAACAAAACAAATCCTAACCCTAATCCCCACCCATTCGACCGCAAACACTCCCCAAACCCCCTCCCTTTGCGAAAATCAGCCAAGAACAAGCATCAAAACATCAATTTGATTCGATTACAAGGCATACAACACGTAGGAATCATCAATTGCAAGTTAATACACGTTTAAAGGTTAGATTTTTCATGTTTTTGTGAGTTTTTGTTGAGGGCCGAACCCTAATTCGTGAATTGGCCTTCATGGGGTCGAAATTGATGTTGGTTGATGATGTTAGTATGTCAGTTAGATTGAATACATGTTAGTTAACGTCGATTATGCATGAATTCTATGTTTTTAGTGGATTGATCATGAACTTTGAGTATGAAGCAAACCCTAGTTCGAAATTGCCATGATTATGCAAGATGGATGATTGTTTGATGAATGTATGATGATTAGTAGGTTGTATGAATGTTAGGATACATTGATTTTGCAAGAATTGGTGAATTGAAGTGATGTTCATAGGTTACTAATAATAGTAACTTTATTTTACATGTAATGATGATCTAGTGATGGATTGATGTTATGGATGTGTTCATGATGATGATTAGATGCTAGATTGTTGTTATGAATGCTAGAAATCTTTGAATGGATGTTATTGATTCATAGCTTGCCAATAGTAGAAACTTTTGTTTATGAAGATGGTTAGATTATGGTGATTAGGTAATGTTGATCATGTCTAGATATTGTTATGAGCTTGAGATGGTATAATTATGATGAATTCATGAGTACGTTGGATGGTTATAGATGTTGGGATGTACTTTCCCAAAAGGGAAACTTTATTTGCCTAAAGCTTGAAAAATGATAGCTTGAACATGTTTGGATGTTAGGACATGTTAGTATGATCATGAATAGATCCTAATATGGTAGAACATGGTAATTTGGTTGTATGTGATGCCGGGGTAATCATGAATGATATTTGGACATTTATGATCATGTATGATTTGGATGTTGATTAGTAGTAGGACATCATGTTTGGGATTGGTAATTGATTGTTGTGATGCAATGCATATGGTTAATGATTATGGTTATGATCATCATACACGCGTGCGAATCTGAGGCCCCTACTTAGTAGGATTGGCAGGGTTTAGGATTTGAAGTCGTGAGTGGCTTCACATGGCATGTAGTGAGTGGTTTGATCTTTATGTGACATGTTAGTTGTGTTATAACTAGTGAATATGTTAATGTTCTAGATTCACATGACTTGTATGATATTTGGTTGTATGATGATCTAAGTGTTACACCTGGATGATATAGCATACATATGGTCTATTTGAATGTTAACTAGGTATGATATATGTGTATGATTACTTGAATGGTTTACAATACATAAAGTCACCAACGGGTCAAACGGGTCAACTAGGTCAAACATGTCTGTTTTGTTTGAAATCTTGAGTCCTTGGTTGTAGTGTACTTAGGGTTTCACATGTTCTTTGATTACGCGTACTCATGCACTTATATGATCTAGGTAACCTTTGAAGGTTGTCTGTCTATTCTGTTTGACAAGTCAAACTCTGTGTATCTATACGCATAACAGGTGAGTTCATGCCCCACTTTTTATTTACTCTCTTTGGGGGAGATAGCATACTGGTAAATCACGAACGCTTTATGTATTCAAGTTGTGAACAATATTATATAGTGTTGATATCATGGAAAAGTCCTCACACTTTCGAATTGTTAATATTGAATAGCGGGGAAATTTGGGTAGTACTACTGGGTCTAACGAGCCCCACCTGTGTGACTCGAGGTCAACCGGGTGCAAGTTATCCTAATGAACATTGTCACGACCTGTTAAGTCGTGGCAGGAGGCAACAACGTAACACAGTCAGCTTCAATTGCGAAATCACTATGAATAACATTTATTGTTAATGGACTAGTTATCTGTTACAATACGCTACTTGTACATCTCTATATTAAACTGTTTATGTTTGAATATCTCTTGAACTCACCAACCATTGTGTTGACATTTTAGTATGCTATTTTCAGGTCATTAGCTTGCTTGCCATAGAAGCACTGCATGGTTCACTGCATTCTATGACATGGTCTTCAAGACAATTCTATCATTTTAATAATTAATGATTTCTCTTTTGGGATTGGCACGTGTTTTGCCACAATTATACTTTTATTTCTTGGGTTGTTTTCAAAACGCTTCCGCACTATTTAATTTATTTACTTTGGGTTGATTTCAATTAAATTATGGCATATAGAGTCGTTCTGAGTAACTATTGACTGTGATCCTGGTTTGTCACACGCCTCGCGGTAAAACTCCGCAAGTGGATTTTGAGGGTTGACATGAAGGGTAGTGGGGGTTTATTTCTTTATTTTTATATAATTTAACATATGTAGTGTAGTATTTTAGATGTTAGTTTCTAGTTAGGTATTTTTAAGTATTATGTGTATATGCATGCATTTTACTCGTGTATGGCGTGTGTACACACATAATTAATTTGCTTTACATTAAGTTCTAAAATTTTAATGTGTCTAATTATATTTTTAGAAACGCTAAATTATTTTATACTAAGGCTAGACATAAAGGAATCATTTAAAGAAAATAGAACATACAATAATAATCATAGAAGAATTATAGTAATAATAGTAGTAATAATAATAATAATAATTAATAATAATAATAATAATAATAATAATAATACATGATATTTAAAGTTTGGAATTGTAACCTAGGGGACGGTTGTTACACCTTGCCTCATTAGTTGACTTTGTCTTTCAAGATTTTTTTAAGTTAGTCATTACACATTATTCCCTGGTTGGTCCAATGTCGTCAAAGGCAAGACTTGGTGACCTATCAGTTGAATTCATACATAAGCACATAACTCTTAACTTGAAAAATCATTACAATAATAGCAAATATCTTTCTTCAAATGTGAAAATATCATTATGTTTGTACAGAATGTATTTGTCCAAACCTAAATACATAAATATAAGAAATATGTTTAGTAACTAAATGTTAAACAATAGGATACATATCTTTAAACAAAGTCACCTTCTCGTCTTCAGAAACATACTTCCAACTCACTCATAGCATACCTACATTTAACTTGACATACATTCTTAAAAGTCATCTTTCATGATTGAGTTGTAGTTTATTGCAACATAACATAATAGTTCTTTGAGAAAATAACCTTAAGCGCTTATAACTTTAGACACATCACATGTGTAATGTAAGCTTTCTTTGCACATAACTTTACGCATAACTAAACTTAATCCAAATTATAACTTTATACATACTATATCTCTATCCGTAACATGACTTTATACGCAATTCAACTTTAATCATAGCATCACTTTATACATATATAAACTTTATCTATTGCATAACTTTGCACGTAATCATAACCTTATCAGTATCAACTTTATACGTATTATGACATCAGTATATTATAGACTTTATTACACATATATGCTTGTAACTAGAACTAGACTCCTCTGTATGTTGTTTATACAAGACTCCTTTATCCATTTTGTTTGTACAAGTACAAGACTCTATTATTCATACTTTTAGCAAAGCAAGACTCCTTTATCCAATATTACTTGCATATCTCATTTATCCATCATCTAACTTTATATGTTTCTTTACTATCATATTCTTTATTCATACTTTCTATATACTTTTTGATTCTATCATATTTTTTATCAATATTGTATACATTTTATTACTATTATATTCTTTACTCATAATATATATGTTGTATTTTTATCACATTCTCTAATCATACTTTATAAGTTTAATCATTACATTACCCTTCATATTCGCTCCGTCGTAATAATATGTGCAGTTAGCCCACAACAACAAAATAGTTTATTAGGCACGGTTATGACAAAACACTTTCACAAAATACTTTAGTAGGTACCTAACCATCATCATTTTCATATAGGTAAAACACTTTCATTTAGATTTATATAGGTAAAACACATTATGAAAGCAAGCACATCAACTGAAAACATTAAAGAAAAGGTATCTAAAATGCACTTGAAGATGATATCAACTCTACACAATAACCTATAAAATCTTGACCCTTATAGAATGCACTCTTGAGTCATTATCAATCCTAACACAATGCACATGTGAAAGGGTCAACTTTCTCATATCATAACCATACTAAGTTTCCCATAGACTTTTGTCCAAAAGTATACATTTGGATGAAAGAGAGTTCACTTTCAAACGCACTATACTTGCACATAAGGTTGCTTTCGAATAGATGTTTGTCTAACAATATGAGAACTTTCGTATGGTCTTTCATATTTAGGGCACTTACCTTTAATCCAGACTTTCGTTACATATTCATTTGATACTATAGAACTTCGAACTAACATTTAGCACTTTCTGGCAAACTTTTGTCCAAAGTTAAGGACGGAAACTTACCAATTCATGAAAACCGTAAAAAATGGTTGTTGTTAGTTTCTTTCTATCAAAACAAAAGCACACTATATTTTACATAAGGTTGCTTTCAAATAGATGTCTGTCTAACAATATGAGGACTTTCATAGGAACGTTCGTATTTATATCAAGACTTTCGTTAACAAAAAATTCATTTGATAATATAGAACTTTGAACTAACATTTAGCACATTCGGGCAAACTTTTATCCAAAAGTCAAGTACGAAAACTTACCAATTCATGAAAACCCTAAAAAAATGATTGTTGTTAGTTTTTTTCTATCAAAACACCACAAGATTTAACCTTTCTAGGTGGAAACTCATTTAAAACTTTGAAAATTCTTTATTGTTTATCATTTAGATCGTTGTTTCAATAATATGAGAAACAAATTTTCATGTTTTATTAAATTCTAAAAGTTGACAATTATTCTAACTAATCACAATTATTATGTTATATAATATAATTATTTACTTATTTTTGTTTTATTTAGAGTATCTTGTTGGAGCATATATAGTCATATATAGTGTATCTGTCACTTGTCGAATAGTCTAGGCTTAATGTTATACACCTGATATGTTGTAAACACATGAAACTGGGTCATTCGCAGGAGCATATGCGAATGAGACTCAGTCGTACGACTAAGCCTTGCTAATGGACCAGCCGTGCGACTGAGAGATGCGATTGGGACATTCGTAAAACTGAACCATAAGTATGGTCCAGTCGTACGATTGAACCATACGTATGGTCCAGTCGTACGATTGAACCATACGCATGGTCCAATCGCACGAATGGGCCCAGTCGCATCTAATATGGGTCGAGGCCTATCTATATACCAGTTTCAATATGTAGAGAGATTAAGGATTGAGAGGAAGTCTACCCGGAGTCTAGGGCTGCCGGATGAGAAGGGAGATCATGCTCGATCTTCCCCTTGCCAAGAGTTTTGATTCTTATGTTGTAACGAGCTTGTAATCGTCAGGTCGTTATCAATGAAACCAATATTTGATAGTTCGTGTTATTGATTTGACTTTTGGTTTTGGTTGTTCATCCTTCCGTCAAGAACATGCTCGGATGTTAATCGATCCCGAAAAACCGACTTCACATATCTAATTTGGGTTATTAAAATATAGGTGCTCTTATGTCATACCGTATTTGAAGTACCAATGATGGATTGGTCTATACCAAAAACCATATATGGTGGTAACCAGATGACTAATAAATTTTAAAGATAAGAATTAATCTTGTAAATGCTTAATGTATGGTTTGTTTTCATTGAGGTATATCAAAACTGGAAATAAAAATTAAAGTCCATGATTAGTAAGTCGATATCTAGGACAAAATCAGTTATAAGGGAGGTGAATAAACTAACACCCTTAAACCTATTTGTTATATGAATAATTAGCTTTAGTAACTCGCGTATTACACGAGTTGAATAAATAAAATATTAATATATATTTTAATAATTATACAAATAATATTTTAACATATGATATGATTGAAATTACGTATCAGAAATGACTATAAATAATAAAAGAGTGATGTCAACTTTTTAAAAAAAAATTAAAAATAAACATTTTATTCTAAAACAAACAGTATAAAAATGTTATTTTTAAAAAAGTTATTCTTATTACAACTCCGAAATTTGATTATTTTTTGTTTTTAAAAATTGACTTTTTAAAAATTTCAATTTATTTAGAAATAACCTTAATAAATAATTTCTTTCTTAATTTATTATATATTAAAATGTATTAAAATAATTTTATTAGTAATTAAGGTAATTATTTAATTGGAAGAGAAACGGAAAAAAATTTGTGAGAATAATTATGATGCTAACACGTGACACCTTCATTTACCCTTTTATTAGAGTAGTAAAATAAGATATTAGAGTTCATCACCAAAAAAATTATTAATGATTATAAAATTATTGATCCGGCATGTACTTATTTAAGAATTATATTTAGGCTACCCTTAAAACGAAAGGTATTAGATAAATTAAAATATTAGGTATATGGTTTGTTCAAACAAAAAGAATGATGTATATTATGGAAGGAATAATTGATCATTTTACCTAAAAATATAAATTCTTCCTTTATTTTCTTTTGAAAGGCTAAAAATTAATATCTTAATTCAAGGTCTTTCATTATTGAAAACATGTAAGCAAATAAAGATTGGTATGACGAACCTTCCTAGGTTTATGTAATCAGATAAGTTTAGTAGATTTAGGCATTTAGCAAATGGGAAGGTACATATCAACATGATATTTTTTTATAAAGGATTGGTTATTCAAATTGTTGATAATTAAAGAAAGGAAATGTCTCTTAACAAGAGATCAATGGAATCAATCCAAATTATGGGCGTTTGTGACGTATACATGATTCCTTTGGTAACTTGGTTAGTTATAGGTGAGGTTATTTTAACGGAGGATATATGAAATCGTTTTTTAAGACACTTTTGTAATGATTTAATTAATATGTTTACATACCTTTATAGTGTTTTCTTAGGCATTTGGTAGTTTAGACGCACCAATTTAACTAGTTTAGACACATATATATCACTAGGTTAGTGACTTGTGTTACATGGGTTGACCAATATTTAAAATGACACATAAGTAAATAATTACAGTAATATGTATATATGATATATATATATATACACACACATACATATATGATGTTAAAAAGATAAATTATAATAAGAATCTTTTTTTTGTATAATGATATCTGTAATGATTTCAATAAGTCTGATACAGTCAAAACATTTAAAGCATCCAAAGTCTCTACTAAAGTACTGAGGTAGAAATGCTTCAAAAGTTTTACATCTTACACAAGAAATATTCTAAGTGTAAAATCTTCCGAAGCCAAGACCAATATCTTCCAAAACCAAATAAGAAGTCTTTCGAAACTTCAAAGACAAAGTCTTCTGAAGCCAGTTTATGAAGACAGATTTCTTCCAAAGACTTTTATAAACATGTTTTTATTTGTTGTACTTTTCCATAAAGCTGGACCACCTTTCCGTTGCAACTCTGTTTGACTCACCAACTTTCGCAAGTTGGTGAAAAGGTCTATGCTTTTGGTAAACTGAGGTCTTGAGTCTGAGCTTTATACTTTATGTACTTAATCATTTTTGTAATATATTAAGATATGAGCTATGGCATGTCATAGTCATAAAGTCAAAAGGCAATCTGCCTTTTTGACTCTACATTTGATTTTGTTGTCTAGTCTTATATATCCAGCTGGCTTTCAAAGTATGGCCGGCTGTAAGATATAGTATATGTATCTCAAGTACTTGTAATTTTCCATTATGCTTTTATAACACTTTTTAATAGAACGTGAGAAGCAATATACAGTATTTTTGAAAACCAAATACTTGTGTTGTTTGCTATCTTGTTCTGTCTCTCATTTATTTGTGTTCTTAGAATCTCTTACTTTAGTTAACCAGTTCTCTATTTAATTTGTTAAGTGTTATTAAGAACTCTCTTCAATTATGTTGTTGTGTTGTAAAGTGCATCACCCCTTCAGACGGTCTTGCAATATCAAAAAAATTACGACATTCCACAATAGAAACAAATGAAAGTACGGCAATTGAACATAACAATGAAGAAAAGATATCAACTAATAAACAAATTTGATAAAATCTACAAAGTATGTGACGATAACATGTAACTAAGACAAGAAACAATTAAAATTAAAAACTAATTATTCATAAAGATGTAAATACTTATTTATGTAATAATATTTAAAGTTACAAAGGATGAGTAAAAGTCATAACATGTTAAAAACAAACAATATCGATAATTTGAATAATATCATGAATTCTAAAATTAATCAAGAGAACAATATTATTTCAAAAGAAATATGACAAAAACTTTTTTATTTTAATAAAACTAAATTTATTAATGGTAATACTAAAATTAATAACTCAATCATTATATTTAACATAAATAACAATTTCTCATAAAAATGTCAAACAAATTAAGAGTAATAATTGATCATATATATATATATAATATTTATTGTAATTGATATAATTTAATATGTAATTAATATGAGTTAATAGTTTCCAAATTTATAGTAACTCAAGATTAAAGGATGTAATGACATATGACAATGTACATGTGGCGTTTGGAACATGCTAGAAAGACGCCATGTATACCCATAGTTAATCTTTTATTATAAGTTATAGATTTGATTGTTATAATTAATTTAGACGCGTCGTTATAATAAAAAATACGACAACATTAAACATACTAATTATAGTAACACTACAGTAAAATTAAAGATAATGAAGTTTCTGTTTTATGATATAATTTTTTTGAAACATTAGTAAAGTATTAAAAGTTATTTGAATTAAAAGATGATGGAACTAAATTTAATTAGAAAATTAATACCGAAGACTTTTCCTCTTTTTCCCTTCATTAGATTTATAATTCTTGTTTATAAATTTTCTTCATTTGAATATTAACCATTAAAATATTATGATCTATAGTTCAGAATATTTCGTATACCATGCATTTTCACTTATTATTAGATCCTAGTTTATTTTGTGTACGCGTCATAGTATATACATATATACACACGCACATACATAAATGCGGGGAGAAATTAAGAGAGGGGAATTATATACAAAATTATTTTTTAAGAGGAATTGAACAATGCTCCAGGTGGATCAATCAACTTCAAACTGCGCCATAATGGGGGGAGCTAGCAAAGCTCTTAGTCATGTTGAGTCAAGTTACAGTGAAGGACGGGAAGGATTGTTCGAGATGGGTGAGGGAGGGGGTGGGTCTTCCTTGGTTAGATCCATGAGATCTTTGTGCTACTTCAAACCTCCATCTCCTAATCGATACGTCATGGATTGGTACGAATTGGTCCCAATGAAAGTTAATATTTACATGTGTAGTTTTTAGATGGATTGGATTTTTACGGTAGATGTTTTATGTGATAAGATTTCAGAATCAGCGGTGTACCTATTTACCTCATGTTATTTTACGACATTAATATGACAGTTTGTTGATGATTAGTGCAATATTCTGGTGTTTTTGCCTTCTCAATAAAAGACTTGCTTGGGATGCATTAGGCTAAAGAAATGGTTCGGGCGATCATCTTCACAACTATATGGTGCATTTGGAAGACGCGAAACATTGCTATGTTCAACGCTAAAAGGCCTTTAGTGAATGGGGTTATTGAAGTAGTCAGATCTCATGCGTACTTGTGGGTTTCAAATGGATCTATATTTAACTCTATTACCTAGGACTCTTTGTGTAAGGTAGGATGTTTTGAATATAACTCAAGTATCTATCGTCCAACTTCTTGCTTGTTTATTTAATAAACTTTGTTGTTTAATGAGTTGGGGGTCTTATTGTAAGCGATTTCTTTGTGACAAATGAAAGACTTGCCACAACTCTACTTCTTCCAGACATTACTTATAGTTTATTATAGTGTGATATATTAGGTATGTTTGTTTGTTTTTCAAGAAAAAAAAAAGAACTTTTGTATTGATCAAATCAATTTAATGATTAGGATTAATGTGAGAAGAGTTTTATGGTAATAGAAAGTCTCATAAGGTTGGAAGGTAAACTGAATCCGAGTTTTTCCCTAAAATGGTATGTTTGAAAATTTTAATTACCAAAATGGTATAGTTTAAAAATATTTACAAAAATAGTGTTGTTTTTAACTTGTTTGTTTTCTAACTCATACTCTCATTAAATACTTTCCAAAGATCATACTTTTTTTAACATATGATTTTTGTAAATTGTTTATGTTTTTATATAAATAAAAAGCTATTAAAAGATATAAATATAAATTACAGATCTATCTAATAATTTTCATAACTTTCTAAATAATTTGAAATACTTGTAATAAGAACTTTTTTTAACGGAGAATGTACTTTTTTAAACATTTTTAAAATTTCACTATTAAATATTTTTATAAAAATGTAATATCATCATCAAATAGTTAACTTAATATGCAATGACATTTTATAAAAATGAGTGTGAGAATATAACATATGACAAAATCATTTTGTTTTATTAGAGATGATGTTTTTTTAATTATTACTTAATGTTGGATTTATATTTTTATAGTTATTATTATTTGTCTTTAAAATTAAATAGTTTAAAAAGAAAGGAAAAAATAATTTTTAAAAAATTGGTGTGGTATGACATAATGAAAGCACTACATATATACATGAAAATGAGAACTATAGTGTGCTAATATAACGTTTTGTAAAACTCAAATGTATTATGATATGGTGCCGTAAAGAAACTAATACACTATACGACTTCATAAAAATAAGAAAAATTGTATATGGATCTATAAATATTCGCACGTGATCCGTCTAAAACATACATATACATAACTTCTAGTTTTAGTAAACTCTTCTTGTTTTATATTTTGAAAGTTATTAAGTTTGGAGAACTAATCAAGTAATCATATTAAATAAATAGTTTATATAAGTGGAACAATTTCAACATTTGGCCAATAAAATACTATGTACTAAAACTTGATTACCAGTAAATAGCACACATGTGTACAGCCAGAATCGAAGCCGGGCATGTTTTGTCCTTTACCGTCGGCTGATTCCTTTAACATGATCGAAGTGTCAAACTAATAATAAAATATTAATTTTTCAATAAACATATTCAATACATTATAACATGTCTTCACTACTAGTGATCTACTCATTCATCATTCAAAGCTTCTCCAATACAACTTTTGTTAAAGAACTCTCAACTTGTGTGTGTGTATATATATATATATATGTTGTTTTTGGTATGTCTAATATATACATACATATCTATATGTATAATGTATTTACATATACATGTGGGTGTGTTGGAGAATTTAAGGTGAAGACACGAAGAGCATGCTTCAATGCATACTAAATGAGGTTTGGAAGATTCTTCATCATATGGTATGCAAATATCTAATTTACTTATGTTCAGGCAATAATGATATAAAATAAGTTAATTAAAAAAATATATTATTTTTCATTATCAAATTATATTATGTCTGGTATAAGTACAATAATTATGTAAATTATAATTGTTGATAATGTTTTTATAACTACATGAGTATCTGTCTTTTGTGTTTGTTTAGTGGTGCATGAATGTAATTTGTACGTACTAGATTTAAGAATATATAAGAAATAACACAAGTTTGTAGTGGTTAACTAAATGCAATTACAGAACCAATAAATGTTTGATCAGATGAATCATTTCGTTTTCTGTATTTTGTCGTATTATCATCACTAATTAGAAAATTTAATAATAATAAGTATCTGAACTGTACAGTATTAAATTATCATATGTCAGGTATGATATGTTTAAATATGTATGCATAGGTTGGAACGTAAATAAAAACAAACAAAAGACTTAATTATATAATTATTATATATTCAGCGTGTTAGTGGTAGTGTTAAACACATAAAAGATCAGCTCGTACAAATGATGTTGTATTAAGTCACTAAACATATCGCCATTTATTTAATTCAACAAATGTTCATCTATAAGTACTATTGGTAGTAATATACCATTTTTTATATTATTAAAATCAATAATATGATAATAAATAAATATATGTTGTTAATCGGTGAAGTAAAAGATGTTTTTTCACCTCAAGAAGAGAATTGTATCGGTTATATTTAAGATTTTCAAAATATGCTAAATTGTTATAAAATAAGTTAACGAAAAGAATACATTACTTATAATATTAAATTAAACTATGACATGTATGTGTGATTACAATAATTACGTAAATTATGATTGTTGACTATGGTTTTATCATTGCAAAATTATCTGTCTGGTGTAATAGTTTAGTTATAAAAGTAGTGCAAATTAAAGTATATATTATTCCTTCTGTCTCGTTTTTATCTTGTAAAAGTTCACTCAGAATATTTAGTTACAGCTAGGAAGTTGCTTTAATATTTTTGAATTTTGATGTTAATTAAACGTAATAATAAGAATTTATTATATTTTTAGATTATGAGTTGAGACTTGTATTTTACTAACTTATTAGCAAGTCTTTGTTTTAGTTGTTTTCGTTAATCAAAAGTTCTACTTTTACATGTATATGTTCCTTTTAATAAGTGAAACCTTAACAATATGCGCATCACTTTCTTGATATGTTCTCAGATATCGTGAACAATAATCAGATAATTTAATAACAATTATTTTAGAAAAAATATTATAACTCATCTAATAATCAAATTATCATTTGTTAGTATGACATGAATAAAATATGAATATTAAGTAAGAAAATAAATGTTTCAAATGGATTTGGGTACGATGACAAAATCATTTAAGTTAGTGTGATGATACATTTAAAATTAAGGGTACAAGTCATGTCTATGACAAATTAGTGTAAATGCAGGACAATCATTGAGAATCATCAATAAATTTTGGGTCATGGTGGATAGAAAAAACGCCTTTGAAACATAAAATCAACAACTCATGTATAAAAATATAATACCACAATAATTATTATAAAAATAATCAAAACAGTATTGAGCCAACCAATTAAAATGAGTTCAATGTTTACTAATAGCTAATTACTTAAAACAATTAAAAAGTTAATTGACTGTAATGTTTAATAGGCCTAACATAATTAAAATTTTATTGGGTTTTGCTAATAGATGTTTAACAAAGTATATAGGATATATGTGTGTATATTAAAATTTCAAAACCCCAGGCAGTTCAAAGTGTGTACAGATTTGTCATTAAAAAATAAATAAATGAGTAAAATCAAAAGATGTTTTAATTACAAGACTAGCATTTATCTTATTTCACATATTTCATATGTATAATATTTTTTTAGTAAGCAGAACATGTCACAATTTTGACATGAGCCAGATGCAAATGAAGAGCCAAAGGATGTTTAATCAATACATCACTTTCGTTTTTTTATACGTAATATCATCACTAACCAGATAATTTAATAATAATGAGTATATGAAATATAGAGCATTTAATTATTATATGTCAGATAGGACACATGTAACATGTAGTTTGTCTAGGTTGAAGATGCAAATAAAGACTAATATGCCTTAATTACATAGTTATTACATTTTCAATATGTTAATAGTAATAAAAGGTCACTCAATTACTCAAATAGATGATACTATATTAAGTCATTAAACATACAGTCATGTATTTGATGCAATGATGTTAATCTATATTTACTGGTAGTTGTGACAACAGTTTGTTAATTAATTCAATATACTATTGATAATATGTCGTTATTTGCTAATGTAAAAACTATTTTGTAACTTCAAAAAGTGAAGTAGAATGTCAGTTATATTTCAGTACTAATAGTAACTATGATAATTGTTTTTGATTGTATGGTACTATGGTTTACATAGTTCGGCCAAACAGCCCACATCTCCATTCCCAGTGGCCCAATATATTATTTTGATCGTTTAAGGGTATAAAATATGATGGCCCATTGGGTCTAATCATGTAATGGCCCATTGGGTATCATAATATAAGCATCACTCGTAACTTTTAGTCTTTGAATAATTGAATGTATTTACTTATTTTTATACATACCACTAGGCATGCACAAATCGGGTTTGGTCCGGACCCGGAACCGGGTTCAAACCGGGTTCGGTCCAGTCGGGTTTTTTTGTATCCGGGCATTGGTGAACCCGGGTACGGGTTCGGGTCGGGTTCACTTGGGGGAAAACCCTACCCGCCATACTCGGGTAGGGTCGGGTCGGGTCCGGACCGGGTCCAATACCGGGTTTGGTTTATTTTTTCTAATTTTTTTTTTCTTTTTTTTATGTCCAATACCGGGTTCACTTCAGGTTTAGACCTGGTCGGGTTCGGGTAGGGTCGGGTTTTAGAAATTTAAAAAAAATCCCAAACCGGGTTGAAACCGCTAGTTTATTCCGGGTACACCCGGTACCAGGTTGTACCCGGACCTGGGTCGGGTCCGTAACCGGTTTTTTTGTGCAAGTCTAATACCACCACGGCACCACGACCACCCCATCCTTTTCCGATAATTTATCAATCTCTTTCTTTTTATTCTTTTAGTTTAAATAATAATAATAAATTATCCTTAGTATTTATATTCTAAAATATTTTAATATAACTAACTTTGTAATTGAATAACTTACTTAAAATTCTTATTTTATGTATTGCTAAAACCTTTTTTTAACATATATATTTTATTAAGAGTTAATTACACGATTGGTCCTGAGGTTTGGACTTAACTCTTATTTGACTAAAACACAAAAAGATGCAACCTGATGAGATTGAGATTTATGTTTTCTTTATCATGTCACCAGTCACAAAAGTACATATATTATATAAAGAAGGTCTCTTGCTCATACAATATCAACGAAAACTGAAGGAGAAGAGAAAAGACCACACAACCACTATACAAGGAGCAAGGAAATGATATCGGTACTTTACATTAAGAAGCATATTCTTTTTATACTATCTCGGTTATTATTATCTCGGCTGATGATTTGCCATCTCAAGTTGGTATGTCTTATAAGAAATTTAATAAATGCTCCATTCACACAATCTTTAATCATCCATATGAATTTCTCATCCTCTCTCACTTTCTATCGTGTCCTCTCAACTTATAACTCTCTTTTTAACATGTCACATCAGTCATAAAAAATTAACTTAAAGATGATCTTAACAATATGTTTTATCTAGAGAAAGAAAGACAATTGTTTTACCATGATTTAATCCTCTAAGAATGAATAAGGCATGAACTCTTGATTGTGGGTGTGGTTGTTTGAGGACAAAAAATAGAGGTTTTATTTAAGTCATAAAAACAACTTAGTCAAGAAGGCGTTAGACCGACAATTTAATCAACAAACAATATAATGAAATTAAATAAAGCTAGCATAACAATAATAATATTGTAATCAATAAAAGTCACAAACTAACATATTCAACAAAAATATAATGAGAATGATTTCGTTGAATAACATATATTTTAGCACCATATCTTTTGTTAACGATTATAGCGTGATTGCTTGTTTGAACTAAGAGATGAAAAATAATTAATATTATTTTTTCTAAACAAACTTTTCATTAAATTAAACGGTTTACAAACTTTACTTTGAAAGTTTGGTTCGTTTGGTTTGTTTGCTTTATATTTCCGTTTATATTTCATCCGTTATTTATATACCCGAGAAAGCTCACTTGCACACTATAGAACCCTACTCGAATCAGCTAAACCCTAACAATGGAGCTCTGCACTTGTACTCGTTATATCTCAAATCGTCTATCAATTCATACATCTTTTACTCCTTACATGCAATTGAAACGCACTCTGCCTTTGAAATCCAACTCAATTGCCCTCAATAATCCAGGTGCACATTCGCATTTTCAGTTATTCACTACCTGTCAATTGTAAACCCTAGATTTCATTCGAATTTCAATTCATTCTGAAGTTTTTCATGTTTAATACGCTTTATTAATGCTAAATCCTTAGAATCTGTTGGAAATAAGTCTCTCACTTACGAGTTGTTGAATCTCTATGAATAGTTTCCCTCACAATTTGATGGTTATGTACGCATAATGGTTACGATTGATTATTGTTTGGTAAGTAGTCTTGTTTACCCTAAATCTGGAGTAAGAATTACTTGCTTAGTGTTTGCGTTAATTTTTGTGCTAAATTTAGGGATTTCAGTGAAATTCATGTGAAAGTTGTGATTTTGTTGTTGGAAAGTAGTATGATTCTCTTCCAGAATAAGTTCATTAACTAAGTTTGATATGGTATTGTAAGGGATATTTTGGTGTTTTACCAATGTGATTGAAAGAAGACGGATTCTTACTTCTTTCGGTTCACAGGCTTGCGCTATTACAACTATGCATCTATAAAAGCATCAGCGTCTGAGGACACATCAGTTGAGGCAAACCAGTATGTCAAAGATGAACCGGATGTCAGCTACTCATCTGCAGAAGCAACAACTCCCGAGACAGCATCAAATGAAGTGAATCAATATGTCAAAGAGGATACTGATGATGTGGTGCAGGTCAACGAAGGTGGTCAATCTGAAGAGAATAGCGGGTTTGGAGGATATAGTCTGTTCAAAGAAGACAGTGCGGCTGCAGATGTGCAATTTCCTCAATTTGATTTTCTGAATAATCTCAACACGGAGGTATGTGATCGTTCATGGCTATTTCTCTGAATTATAAAGGTGGTTAATTACTTTGAATGTACTCATAAGTGATAATGTGCTTGTGTTTGTTCTTTAGTTGGATCTTGGAGATTCGCTTTCAATTGCTTTGCTTGGTGTAGGCGGCATTACAGCCCTCTGGTTAGCTGCAAACATAGTTGGATCCATTGATCATATACCTTGGTGTGTTATTTGGTTTTTTAACTTGGTAAACTAAAACTTAATATATCATAATGTGTCTTAGAGCTCAATTTATTTTTCCTGTTTTCGGTTAACAGTTTCCTAAATTGATGGAACTTGTTGGTCTTGGCTATACTATCTGGTTCAGCACACGTTACTTGCTCTTTAAGGTATGCATTCCATTTGGCTTTATGTCTTCATTCATGCAAGTTAACATGATAGATAAACACCTAGTAGGCTTCAGGTGAATTGTGTTTTCGAGTCTTTATAAAGATATAGATGTGTGAATTTGTTGACTGTTTAAAAGGGGACTACCAATAATTGATTTTTTTTTAATTAGAAGCTGGAGTTTTGGTAAATGATATTGATTTTTTTATATTTTGCAGAGAAACAGAGATGAATTGGCATCAAAGATAGAAGAGATTAAGCAGCAAGTTCTGGGATCACAGAATTGACATTTGAGATACTTATACTGAAATCATCCTTTTATAGCTGTCTACATTGCCTTTTTAATGACTTTTGGTACTAGTCGCGTGCGGTGCTCATTTGTGAATAAAAACATACTTTGAGTTTATCTTTTCTATTTACAGTTGAGTATAGAACTTCTGAGTTGTGCTTCGAGGCCCTATTGTGATTATGTTCATGTTATGGATGTGGTGCAAAAGTTTTCATTGCTGTAGCTGAAGTGGAAAATGAAGTCAAATGTCAGTTTTTTGGTTTCTGATTTTGTGAGGGTCAAATGTCATCACATGTTGGGCACGCGAATAACATCTCAAAATAACAAGTTAATATATCCAAATACAAGTCAAGCTTTCATCAAGCAACTCGGATTAGGTTTGAGCCTATAAGCCAAGCTCGAGCTTATAGGGACTCGGTTGAAGCTTTTTACCGAGTTTCGTGAGTCGTGTACGTGTGCATATAAATAAAAATTTTAAATAATGTTTGTGTTAAATTTTAAATTGCTGTGCTTACAGCTTACATGAAAGGATATTGAAAAGTGGTTCAAGTTTTCTTATAGAATTTGAGTGTAGAATACTTGAAATAAGATTGGGATAATTTGAGAGTCGTGAAGGTTACTTTTGAATCGAAATTATTCGACGGTTCACCCAAATGAATCAATTGGATATAACGTAGACAAGATAAAAAACTAGTATAAATGATTTTGTAATTTTCAAACCAGAGAATCGTGACCAGAAATTGAAATTATCTCTTTCAAAGAATGAACTAATGTATATTGAGGTCTCAACCTTCAAGAAACTGTCTTTTATGGTACTTTTCTTTTAAATTTAAAATACATGAAAAATAGAGCCAATCTTTGTTTTGAGTTTCATATATGAAACATTGAAAAATTTGATTTCTAATGAATTTTTAATGAAGGAAATTTAATTAAATAGAAAAATTTCAAGCAGAATTATCAGCTTAGCACCAGTCAGAGGCTCTGTCTTTTGGACCTCGCTTCTAGAGGCGTTGCCCCTGAATACCCACCAAGGAAATCAATTTTTTAATGTTAAATCTTTTGAATTGATATATAATCATATTTTTATGATATAATGAAACTTAAAAAAACCAACAGGGTTATATTAAAAGAGAATTTAATTTAAAAGAGGTAAAAAGTATTCTAGGCTTGAAATGTGTCATTTTATTATTTTCAAATGGATGTATTTTGGTGATTGTGTTACATATGTTAGGTCATTGTATTTAATACGTCATGTCATTGTGTCAAATTTGTTATTGTCATTGTGTCAAATATTTTTTTCATGTTTTTTTATATGTATTTATCATTGTGTTTTATGTTTTAAATCATTTTATGTAATTTTTGTCATTGCTTTTCATATATTATATAAAATTGTTATTGTGTTTTACAACTAAAAGTACACAATGATTTTATTTCACCAATATGTTTTTCATAACTTATAGTGTTCAAGAAACACAATGACGAGCAAAAAAACACAATGACGAGCAAAAAAACACAATGACGAGCAAAAAAACACAACGAGACATATTACCATCGTGTTTACATTTTGTATCTTTTTGTGTTATTTTATCATTGTTTCTAATATTTTATTCTTGTATCTAAAAGTACACAAATTATTTCACAATTACTTTTTTATAATCAATTATTTTAGAAAAACACAATAGTGTTCGAAGAAATCACAATAACCAACGAAAAACACAAAAAACTACAATAAAAACACAATAGTGAACATGAATCATATAAGAGCATTCACAACTTATTTTTTATAAATCTGTGAGTGAATACTCTATATTATAGAGGATGTTTATTGATGGTTGTAAGTGGAAGATAGAGAACATGTTACTGTTTATCTCTATATTTGATAAAACACTATTATCTCTATTAATTTTTTTAATATTTGTTGAAAGTGGTTGTGAGTAGATGAGAAAAAAATGTATTGATAAAATTATAAAAAGTATTAGTTTATTGAAAATAGAAAAGAAAAAATAATGATTTTTTATGTAATTATAGAAATGAAGATGAGGAGTAGGTTGTGAATGCTTTGAGTTGAACACCGTGATAATTTATTTTTTATTTAATACTATTGTACTACTTATAACGATAAAAAAATAAGATAATACTATATATTAAAGTTACAAATGTTTTATAACAAATAATATCATATATTAAAGCTATGAATGTTTTATTAATAAACAATATTGTATATTAAGTCATGAACATTTAAAAAATATGGTAAGTTACCAACAAAAATTATCATGTTTAAAAACATTGTAACAAACTTTTTTCACATTAATCTCAACTATTAGTTAAGAAGATCAAGATTACTTAATACACATTATTTTTTAAATTAATGTTTTTTATTTGAAACCTTTCAAAAAGTTATATGTTGTTTTGAAAATATATACAAATACATTATTGACTAAACTAGCAATGGTACCGCACGCTACGCGACGGGGCAAGTAATTTTTAGCAAAAACATGTGATGTAAAACTAAATCTTAATTTCTTTCATATCAGTCACTTGTACTTTTACAAGTAAAAAGAAAATAATACTAAAAACAAAGCAAAAATGAAAGAGAAAAAATGCTACATAAGAAAAAAATTAACTACATAAATAAAAAGGATCATCGTAATATAATTATGTTTAATTTCTAGAATTTGCAATATAATTTGAATTTAGACAGAAATAAACAGACTAAATAGAAATGACGTACCTAAAATGAAGCATATTTGAAACCTTGAAGTTGAATTCAGCAATAACTTTGATAAACTGGATGAGAAATTCATAACTATCCACACATTTTTCAGTTCATAAGAAGCAAGTTAATTTTACATAAATTTAGCTCTCATTTATCTCCAATATACGTCGATAACAATTGTAACATAAAGAAAATAATACTTGGGCATATAAAACCATCACGATTAGATCTCCAACATCCGTTGCAAGAACCATATGTCCCTGTAAAAACAAATCAAACCATTCATAATAGTTTCTTTCTTCTTCTAAATCAAACGCAACCCATTAACAATTGCTTGCACCAGAACCGCTTAATCCCTCCATCACCACTGCATATTTGGTTATCAACTGCTCCGCTAGCATTTAAATCACACAACAAAATCCAAACCCTAATCGAATCAATCAAACACACACACACAGATAGAATGAAATTCATTTAAAGGGAAGAAAATAAAGAAAAGGAGAAGAACATGAAATCAAAATACTTACACATACCTTATAAGTGGTTGTTAAAGCGTGTTGTTGTTGCATCAATGGCGTAACCGGAGGTATCGAAGATGGATGGCAGCTTGTGGCATATAATGTCGGAGGAAGCTTTGACAGGGTAAACAACCGTGTTAAGTGTTAACCATTTAGGAAGACATGGGATTGCATCATGGGTTCAAGATGGTATACCTCTCTGTCCTTCTTAATCTCAAACGTAACGTGATGAAAGAAAAAAGTAAGAGAAATACAGACATAACAGAGAAAGGATGAAGATTACAAGTAGATCTTGTACATAAATTGATTGTACATCATGCTTCAAACTTTATACAAAATCAATGTACACATAATAGAATGTACCATATGTACTTTTAAGTGGTATATAATTGTAAGTGTAAGTGAAAATTGTAATAGTACAAGCATTAAAAATGTAAAAAAATGACATTTCACATCACTTTCAAATGTTAGTATATATATAATATTCTATTTAGAAATATCTAAAAGCTTAATACTATTGCAAATACCTATTGCTTTTCAATACCAAGCATATTTGGGTGTAATTCTTAAGTGATAATAGTAACGTGCTTAATTAAAACTATTGCAAATACCTATAACTTTTCAAAACCAAGCATATTTGGGTGTAACTAGGTTTGTTCGTCCGTGTGTTGCGCGGGAATTTCTCACACGATCTCAAATCCAAAATACTTACGGCTCTCGTTTTAATGTTACACCCCATGTGTTGTACCAAAAGTGTATAAATATAAAAATTTGCAATTCACAGCTAGTATCCTCTTAATTGTAATTTTTACAGTAAGTTGGCTTGGCTCATAACATTTTCAAATCAATTCTTACTTCACCATCAAGGTTAACAATCCCCTTCTATGGTGTTCTATACTTTAAATATGGCTCAAAAGTTTTGTATCACTTGAAAAACATATGATATTGACTATAACCGTACATATGCACATACAAAGGGAATTAGAAGAAAAGTCACCTACATTTATCATACAAATATTGCAAGTATGTATCATAAACACGAGCTTTTGTTGATGCGTCAAACTCTTTATGTTAACATATTTCACCTTCTCAAGGAGGAGCTAAACGTTATAGTAGCACATAATTCATGATTCATGAAATAGTTGGTGTTCTTCGTCAGTTGGTTATTTTGGTTGCGACTCAAAAAGATGCTGAAACATAACATGATTACCTTCAAAGTCGTTCTACAATTTCATATTTTTCAATGCATTGGCCGAGCAACATGGGTACATTGTCAAACATAACATATCATGTCTGTAAAAGAATAGAAGTCATGTATGTTAGATTGAGTATGAATAAATTCTACAAAGATTTTACACCAACTATTTACGCCTAAGTTCATTGTTTAAACACATAGACTTTTTGTTGATTAGACATAACTATGAAACACATGAAAACACAAATCGTCTTTTAAACACAAAGATTGTCTGCGGTGACTGACGAGAATTTTGTAATGGTGTCTTTTGATCGGATTAAACGTTCACATAGTCATTTTTATCGATCAAATGGTTATATTTACGAAATGTTAGATAAATTATAATTAAAGTAGAAAACTTTTGGTCAAACCGTCCAAACATAGCAGTTAACCCTTACAAAAGATCATAATATGACCAATTGAAAATTGCTCAAATAAAATTGTTGGGTTAAAATAGTACAGTGTATCGGAAACAATGCACATACATTGCAAGTTCTATCGTCATAGCATATCTATTCTTGAACAGAAACAAAAAGCCTGATATACTCATCAGTATAAGCCAAAAATGTCCTTATCCACTTTTGAACATGAATAATGTTTCTTTTTTCTAAACATTAATTACCTTTTTTTCTTTCTGATTAATTCACATTTGAATTCCTCTAATAATCATCATTTCCTTGTTGATACAACTAACATTGTCTTCTAAATTATAGTGGGTATATTGTAGTTCTTCCGTTAAGATGTTTGGTCGGGTAACGGGTCAAAATAGGTTTAGTTCGAACCAGATTATAGTCATAACATGCCATTAGTACAAGCAAAATCAAAATACGTAGATTGTATTAAAACACCATATACCAAAGCAGTATATTACTTACCAGCTTCAAGTTTGCATACAAATAGTGCTTTGAATGCTCGGATGTGTGAACAAAAATAGACTAGTTCCCAACTTGGCATACTCTGTTATTATAAGAAACTAATGAAAACCCCATGATAGAAGGGAAGAAAATGATAAATTTAGACTTTATGGAAAATTGGGGAATCAAACAGGTTGAGAAAACGATTTTGCCTCGCTGACACCAATCTTAGCAAGTGATGAATGTGCATCTTTGTGGTTCTCTTTTCATCTTAAAATCAATCTCGTGCTTTTGCAACCGATTGAATTTCTCTTTTTGTGATCTAACAATATGAAACAACTATAATTCAGAAATCACTTCTTAAATATATATGAAATTACTCTGAAGAATCAAAGATTGCATATACCTGTTACTGCAAGAGTCTCTCCCTCCTCAAGGTTCAACAAGATGCCGCTCATCAGACCTATCGAATTCTCTCAGACAATATGAAAAATAGTCGTTGTCAAGAGTAGCATCGCTCAACCACCGCATCACGACCATTGTGGAGGACAAAATGGAAGCACTGAAACCCTAGAAACAATCATCGCGCGAGTACCGTGTCTTCTCCTTGTCGTCGCACTCTCATCTTCCTGTCATAACTTTGCAGTACCTCTCATCCCTCTCTCTTTATTTTGATGCCACGAAACCTAATTCAGGACACGCGTAAAGCAACAAAACAGGAACTTTGTCCACCGTAGATTAGAAAATGAAAGGACTTGATTTCTAAATTTACTATTCATTTGGTTTTTCTTTAATAATAGAGTAATTACAAGTGATAATGGTCACGTGTTCATATCAGTCACTATATATATCTTATAAAAGAATATTTAATTGATACAACGGATGAAGTGCCAATCACTATTCTAATAGAAGATACTTTTACTAAAAACTACTTTTAATTGCACTTTCTTACATCTTAATATGAGTGGAATTGAGCTCCTATGCCAATACAAATCAAAATAAAACACAAAATAAAGAACGAATTACATTATTTCAAATACATTATTATTCTCTAACATCACTAAATAATATTTTACATATCGTTTTCTTTATCAAACTACATTCCAAATAAATTATTGTCTTTCTTTTGCTAAAATACATGATATTACTATTTATTTTCTAAACTAGAAAGTTAAAAGTTAAAGGTAAGAAAAGCAAAAGAATAAAGAAAAGCAATAACCCGTGACAACTTTTAAATGCCACCACCAAAATAATCTTTCGTCATAATCCATTAATTTCAGAAATCCTTAAGCAATTTCCGCACCTGTTCTAGTGTGACAAATAGCACGATAGTGAATGGTCCTTGTCTTGATATTGTAGGAATAAACCCTTTATAAAGTGCCATTACACCTTCGGTTCTAACCGTTTGTAGCACGCAATCAGTCGCGCCTGTATAGGGTGGAGCTTTCCCAGGCTCCACCTTCATGTTCATGACCCGAGTTTTGATCACATCAATCGGGTTTGTGACTACTGCAGCCACAAACCCTGCAGCAAAACTCGCGGTCACGTGAGTCCCAAGCCCATCCTCCATAACACCCTTTTCCAATATTGTCTCCTTGATCTGATCATACGATGCCAGTTGTGAGGCAGTCACTAGCATGGCGCGGTTCACGGTAAGAGATGAACCGCGCCATAGACTGCCAATCCCTTCATTTTTCACCATTTGTGATATGGCGTCCACCACGCTTTTATAATTACGTCGTTGTAAAGCGGGAAGCCTCCCGTCAGCCTGCATGCGAACCATAGCCACGTCAGCCGGGTTTCCAACGCGGCCCCGACCCCACCCGCGATCAATCCCGCACCGATCTTCTTCCACAACCGCATGCTTCCCGTATCCGGATCCGTCCATTTCTTCTTCATCATGTCATAAAGGCCCATACGGGTGGTCGAATAAAGCGTCTGGCGGAGAACCGTGGCGGATACCCCGGAGAAGAGGGCAGCGGCCCCGTCTTGTTGGATGATCCGCATCCCAACAGCAACGGGCCCAACGCGTGGCAGCCCGGAGGCGTGGGAGTTTTCACCTTGCAGCTGCATCCGGACCTTGATGAGATCAAGAGGGTGGGTTGAACATCCGGCTACTATCGACGCGATACCGCCTTCGATAAATCCTTTGAATCCCATTATTATGGAGGATCTATAAAAGGATTCAAAATTTGAAGAACATAATTAGGGTTTATGTAGGTGAAGGAGATTAATTATTGGGGGATGTTTGATCTACAAAACATGTGAAAGAGGGAAATGATACTTTTTGGGGAGAGTTGAACAAGCAAAGGAAACGTATATACGAGTAGCACAAATTTGGGTATTTGCCGTTACGTAAACTGATATTGACATCTTTGGGTGCCCATGAGAATTTTTTATTATTACTTCTATTTTTATCCACTAGAAGAATATAATAATGGTGTTAATCTTTTTGGTTAACAGTTGAATTGTTTATTCTGTACATTACTTATACTTTTGTCCGTATCAAAAAATCAAACATAAATTGCACACGTTTAAATCGTGTGAACTGAACATGACTCTTTTAACACTTTTTATGCATACATGCCAAACGGATTGGTGAATAATGATCAAGTTATAATGTTAATTCGCTTAGTGGATTGTAAAGAAGTGGTTTAAACAGGGTTATATAACAAGCTAGTGGGTCGGCTCATGTTAAAAATGATAAATAATTCAACCCGAATACGATCTCTTGTTTAAACCAGTTAGTTGTGTCAAACCTAAAACCTAATTATTAGTCGGGTTGGAGCATAACATAATAGCGAGACAAAAATAATTGTATTCGACTCAAAATATATATGGTAACACTTTATTTTTAATGTACTCTATTTTTAAATTAGATCTAATTAATTTACACAATGCTTGAGTTTAAACTAATGTTCTTAGAACTGGATCAGATAACGAACCGGTTGTCTTACCAGTCGATTGGTCTGATCGGATATAAAAACCGATAACGTCATAATTATATATATTTATATTATATATATAGTTATATATATAATTCAATATAATTATTTTATATTTATATTTTATAATGATATATAAAACTAAACAATAATTATACATCCAATACTGAAATTCATTATCCGACCTATCCGTTAGGACCATTAAAATAAAATAAAAAAAATAAAAAGTAAAAAAATAAAAAATCAGGTCTGAACCGGTTCCCCGTTCCCGGTTCAAGCCGAGCCGGTTCGAACCGGCCGGTTCTTAAAGAAAGAAACGATTTTGATTTGGGGTGGATCGGAACGGTGACCCAACCGAATCTCTTCCGGACCGGTAAATCTGAAATTACTGGTTTAATAAAACCAATTTGAAATGAACTAACGTGGCATAGGCTAATATACTACGGAAAGTAGTAAAGGGGATGCCAAATATGTGACTAGAGAAGGTGTCCCCAAATGCAGGTATCAAAATTGATATCCCCCTATTCGTCTCTATACCTCCACCTTCACAACCACCATTATCGAATCTCTTCGTCTCTATACCTCTTCAGATCCATGGTTACCGCAACCAGCAGCCGTAACACCGCCGCCGGTGGTGCTTTCACGACGATCGCAGAGAGAGTCACTTTGGAACGTGAAATCAAAAAGAGCAAATTCATCGCTATTGCAGGTCATATTCCCGATGAGCGCTCTGCACAATTGTTCCTCTCCGAGGTATATATGCCAATTTTATGCCTTGTTTCAGTTTTCAAATTAGGGCTGTATAATAACAATCGGAAATGAAGTTCCTGATGCAAATTGAAATTGTTAGAAGAAGCAATTTGGTGCTAGATTAGATATATAAGTATTGGAACATTGAAAGACGCTGTAATTGACGTTCTGATTGTAAGTTGACTCACACTTAGGTCTGATACATTATGATTGATAGTGATTATATGCTCTCCTGTAGCTCCATGTTAACCTTAAGTTTTTAAGCAATAAAATTTTCAAAGGAAGTGGTAATTTTCATGTATACAGACACTTTGAGGGTAAATGTTTTGAAAAGAATGGAGTTTGAGTTAAATAGCCTAATTTCGATAGTCGAGAAACAAACAATCAATCTCCCAGAGCATATGTTATATACTCAACAGATGGTTTGCTCCTGGATGTGTGAACAATAGAGGTGAAGACTATGCAAAGTCAGAAATTGACTTCCAGACAACATGTTTGCACCTGTTCCTCAATTTACATTTGAAAAGTGGTTTTCTTAATTTCTTGATAACCTTAAAGTTATGTGATTGCCTGTTAATTTGTTCCTAACCAAAGTGAAGTAGGAAAAAAAACTGAAGAAGTTTTCTGTAACATAACGTTAATGGAGTTAAGTTAAATTATGACCCTATTTTAGCTGAATTAATTTTTTTAACCTGTTATAAGATATGCTTTGTTTCTGTTAAATTTTTTGATTTCATCTTATATTTATGTGTAGGTTCAAGATCCACGTGCAACTCATAATTGCTGGGCTTATAAGGTATATGCGTGTTTTTATTATAATGCATTCATGATTAAAAGTGATCATGATATTGATAGCGTCTTATTTTCTATGAAGAAGAAAGTGACATATACATCAGGCAAATGCTATCTACCTCATTTTTGTGTTTGGTGATCAATTGTACACGAGATGTTTGATATGAAAAGATGATACTCTGTTGTTCCTCTCAGTAATTCTTTATGATGAGTTTGTTTCCTTGAATTCTAGGTTGGAAATCAATATCGAAGTAATGACGACGGTGAGCCATCTGGTACAGCTGGAAAGCCAATACATTCTGCTATTGAGAATTCAGGATTAGATAGAGTGATGGTTGTTGTCATTAGGTAAATATTATCTCATGTTCACTAATCACTTCCATCATCTACTTTATAAAAAAATAATACTTTTCACGTTAACTAAAAAAAAGGAAGCAGACTTGTTCTTCTGCTACATTTGGTTATATTTCATTTAGATTTACAAAAGCTTATAAAGTAAGCGTATAATGACATTATAACAGAATCAATTAATTATTTGTGGTTTATTTGTTAATTTGTAGGCACTTTGGGGGGATCAAACTAGGCACTGGAGGATTAGTTAGGGCATATGGTGGAGTAGCAGCAGAATGCTTGAAAAGTGCCCCTACACGACTGATTAAATCTCAAGTAATCTTCTGCCTAGATTCTTTACTGATTATAGCGATTATATAGATTCATTTGTGAGCTTTCATGATTCTTTTGTTTTTATTCATTGCATGGTAAATTTCAATTTCGTTAATCAGGATTGATTTCCATTGTGATTACTGTACCTGTTAGGTTGTTTCAAAACAAGCACTTGCTAAAATATTATTAAAAATGGTACTTGGAGAACTTAAGTTTTATTTGTATTTTTCAACTTAGAGTTACCCTGTTCACTGTTAACTATAGTTAACCCAACTAGTTTATGTTTCACATTTAAACTGCCTTCCTCACATTTGTAATTATGTATACTTAAAGTAACCATTTTATTAGAATACCAAAAACACATCATATTTTGCAGTCTGAAATAGTGTGAATACTCGTGTCCCAATATTTTGCCTCCAAACTGAGTTCCAAAAATTGTAAACACTTCTAACATCTCATACTCAGAGCACTTTTACCCAAACTGTGTTGGACAAATCTTGAATACATTTTACAAGCTGTGAACACTTCTTCCCTATTCCATTTCTCTTAGCCAAATGTGACAAACTCTTGTTGAAAAGTTGCAAGCTTTTTTACCTATCTTTGAGCACTTTTGGCAAATCTTTTGATCCCATTGGTCAAATAAAAAGTGAATTTTCAAATCTTTTCCTGAATCATAGTAAAAATGTCTAAATATTGTCAAATACGCCTCTCAAGTATGATTTGGTCAAAGATTTCAGAATATGATTTTACTTGTGTTCAGGATTCGTCAAATATTATATGCACAAAAGAGTTAAAATACAATTTGTAATAGATATTTGGGCAGTAGAACATAATCTGCTTGGATTTACTAAACTTTGCAGGGGTAAATCTTGGTACAAAATTGTTAAAAGTTTTTCAAGTACAACGATTCATTAGGATTTCATGAGTATAAATGGTTGTTTTGAAACAACTTGCTAATGACTAAAATAGTTAAATGGTAATTCATCCATTTTGACAGTTATCAATAACATGTAATTCTGACTCATAAAACCCTATGTTATAGGTCCCTATGGGTGTCGAGGTTACTTTCGATCTTTTGGGGGTCATTTACCACCAGGTTAGGTTATAAACATCATGTTCAAGCAGTACTCACCCTAACTTGTTTCTAATTTCACATATTTAACCTCATGGTTGATAAATTACAGCTGCAGTCATTCAAAGCTGAGGAAATTAAGCAAGATTATGATACTGGAAAAGATGGCATAACAATGGTTACCTTAAAATTAGTTTTGACCAAGCTGAAGCATTAGAGGAAGCTTTGAAAACCAACTGCAGCAGAAATCTTGTATTTTACAAGCATTAATGAATATAAAGGTTAGAAAATAGTCATATAGAATCAGTATCATTTTCTTTTTGTGGTTTTTCTGTATATCTTCACACATGTCACAACAGGCTACATTTTTACTACTTATTAACTGGCAAAGTTTATTGTAGTTGCCATGACTATAAAGTATAATGCATTTGACTCTTCGCTGATGTTTCAGCGACATACTTCTACCGCCAAATTTTTATCGGCCATTCCCTTAGTAATTTATCTGTTTGTTAAGATATAAATAAATCATGCATGTTTTTTATAAATATAAAAAATAAAACGTTCCAATAATAAATGTATCAAAGAAATCAGCAACTACACAAATAAATTCTTCAATAGGGCCAAAATAACTTTGTGCCCGATACCTCTCTAAAATTTCAAAAACAAAAAATCACACACTTTCGGAAAAACGAGGTCTTTTGTTTCTATGAAGATCAATGATCGAATCATGATCAGTAACCAGAGGTCTTCTGTTTCTATGAAGATCAGAATCATGATCAGTAACCACCTCCAACGCCATTCTTAGCTCATGTAACCCTTGGTCTCTTGTTACTGCAGAGACTTGAACCTCTAACACACATTTTATTCTTCCACCCAAAGTCCTCATCTCTCCACGCACTAATTTTCCATGAACCGAACCCAATGCTCTCGCTAACTTCGCTATCAGTTGGGGCCTATCCTCGCAACAAATACTCACCTTTATTATAATCTTTTTGGTACTAGGATCTTCTCCTATGTATGTCAACTCAAGTTCATCATTTTCACTTGGAATCATATAGGCTACATAGCTTGGTATAACGTCGTGATCAGTTTGATCTATAGGCGTTGATTCCAATTCCGCAACTGTCTTCTTTAACTCCTTCACTCGCTCTACTACCTCTGCTAATAATGAAGCTTTATCTATCTGAAAAAAGTTATTAGATAAAATATATTAGTTTTAGAATTTATTATGATTATTTCTAAAGAAAATATGATTTGGTTTCTTGATTTTTCAAAACAAACTCATATTCTAATAGAAATATGTATATAAGTTCTAGTTAAAATAGGAATTCACAAATTAAAAATATAGAAAGTCAACATCATCAAAACATATATATACCATCTGAGCGAAACCACATCCTATGTGTCAAGTGTCAACTTTTGTGTAAAAACGCACTCGATGTGGATAACTCAGATGAGTGGCAAATGACATATGTATTTTTTTTATTTGTAAACGCTCTTGTATTATTATACTCAAACTAAAGATAATAAAATGTCGGTGGAATAAGCATAAATGTAAAAGATGAGTTGTACTTTGACGGTGTTGGGGAGGATGCTACGGAGGGTGGCAAGGTGGCCGTTGATCCTCTCCCGGCGTCTCCGCTCTGCTTCGTTGTGTCTGTGGCTAGCGGCTGCCGCTTTGGCCTCGGCTGTCGCTGCCACGGTGTTTGCTGGTAAATCTTGATCTCCTCCATGATCGTATACCAAGTTTCTGATGATGCTTGACCAGTTACTGAACCCATACTCATGAGTTGCTAAAAACTGCATCACATGTACTCTTTCTGAAAGAAAAGTAAACGTTAAACAAGTGGAAAAATATGTTTTAGTTGGAGAGCTTGATGGTTTATATATGTAGGTGACTTGAGAGTGTGAGTTTTATTTAGGGTCAATATGTGTAGAGACAAGGGGTACACTGACGACGTATGGGGCATAGTGGCAGGTGGAATATATGTTGTCTTTCAACTCTTCCTTCTTTGACGAAATGATATTATTATCCTGTTCAATTTGGGCATTATTTTCTCCAAGTTGGATGAATCGTTCCTAAATTAAGTGGTTTTTGATGCTTTTAAGAATTATTATTTGTTTTTAGAATCTCTTATGGTTGAGATAGCAGAGATCGTTTATGTAGCAAAACCTGCAAGAGCATATACGTTTTATTAAAATTTAAAACGTACGGATGTCAACAAAAGAAAAGTCTCTTGTTTTACACTACTAGAAAAGTATTGTATCTTAACAAAATATAACTTTTTTAAGTTGAATGAAGATATTATAACTTACATGAAGATTGAAGAAGAAACAAAATTAAAATAGTGGTGGTTTGCTTTATTTGATCAGATAGTTTCCTGAAATATTTAAACATAATTAGTTATTTATATTTAAGTATAAGAGATGATACAAGTTCAAGTCCACCTACAATAGCAAACATTGACACGTAAGTTTTAACTATTTAGACTCCCGATCGCAAGTTTGTGACATTATGACACCCCTATATTTAACGAATTTGCCACACGTATATTCTTATTAGTTTTAATAAACTCGTGTATTATACGGGTTGGTTTAATAAAATATTAAATGAAATAAAATCTTATTAATTATAAAATAATATTCTAAAATAAAATAAAATTAAAATTACATATAAGTAAAGCACTATAAATAATAAACAATGATATTAACTTTTAAATTTTCTTTTAGTATTTTCAAAAAATAAATTTAATATTTTTCTTCAAAACAAACTGTTTTAAATATGATCATTTTTAAAAATTTCCTTACTATAGCTTTCAATTTTAATTATTTTTATTTTTAAGTTTTTACTTTTTAAAACCATTAATTTTTAAATATTTCGTATTAAAAAGTTTGATGTTTTAAAGTTCTTTTACAAAAAAATATTTCTTTAAAATATTAATAAAAAGATTTCTTGCTTAGTTTATTAAAAATACTTTTTAATGTAAAAAAAACTAAACAAAATGATTAACAACTTCCTCCGAAACCTCTCTCTCAACCTCGTTCATTAGCGTCTCCATCTCCACCTCTCTCTCAGATCTGTACACGTCTCCTCGTCCTTTCTCCGTCGCCGGCGACAACGAGTCCTCCACCGCCTCGCTATCATCGTAGAACATCTTCGATTTGGAGTTAGCTTCTTCGTAATCGGAGTCGTCGTCGCCGGAGTGGACGTCGGTGATGGGAGGGGCAACATCCCTTTTCTTGGTCAGCTTGGTCAGCATGTTTTAATTCAGGGTCTAGGTCAGAATCCATGGACTCGGTCAGAACACAACATAGCCATATGGACGAGTCAGCCAGTCAGTTAGGTCAGCTAAAATCAAACAGCCCTAAATGTTATTTTTACATCATTTATTGTCAACATCAACGAACTTCAAGCCCTAGACAAATCCAAAATGGTAGAAAAGATGCGGTAAAAAGGAATAAAAGGTCATGTTGTGTTCCCCATGGATGTAACCTTTGGTCATTAAATTTGACCCACCAAATAAAGTCTTTCACCAACAATACAAACTCACAATCAAATGGGTCACATTGAGGTTTCTGGTGGGTTTTCACATCTTGAGAATCTTGTCGACCTAAAAATTTATTTGAGGACTATTTAAAGATTTGAAGGCCTTTTTTATTTGAGTGTTATTATTATAAGGTGTGACGAATTTCAAATTAGGGAAAGTTAATAGTTTGTAAAAGTTTTTCTAATTAGGGTTCATATAACAAACTTTAAATGTTTCTTAATAGTTTGTGACAATTAAAAGAGGATCCTGTAACAAACTTTAAATGTTTCCTGATAGTGATGAATTTCAAATTAGGGAAATTAGGATTGTGGGTCAAAGCACCACAAAATTACCCTCGTAAATACTAATGGTTCTAAAGTCAGAAAATGTTATATCCTTAAAATTTTTGGAATTCACATAAAAATAATTATCGTGCTTTGATTCACAACCCAATATTCACAAACTGTGAAAAATAAGTATTCTTACAAAAATAACAAGAAGCCAAGAATAAGCTTTAATATAGTACTTTCTTTTGTAAGAAGTTTCTTTCTCTGCAAAAATTTAGTCTTGAATAGATATTAACACCAATCAGATCTCATTGACGTTTTATAAGTAAGATCTTATAACTGTTAGAAGAGTCAAAAACACATCCTAACAATATTAGAATGGTTTTTGTAGAACCCTGAGATTTAGAGTAAGTCTTATAATTACGAGTGATTGAATTTAAAAAGAAGTATTCCTCATGCAAACATATAATAGTTCATCTAAGCTTGATAGAATCAACATCGCATACAACCGGACTATGAAGGGAGAAAAACAATGGTATTTGAACCATGGGAGGGTCCATCATAGATCTTATGTAGTATACATGATCCTTCTTTAATTGTCATAATTTCTGATTCAGAAATGTTTATGTCCAATTTTTTGAAAATGGAGCATCTAAAATTAGTAACAATATAAATAAAATTTTGAATCTGCCACTGCTTGCATTGCTAATAAAATAAAAGATTCGATAACTTATGTATGAAAAAACAAAAGAA